>JASEVX010000001.1:61595844-62301836 GCA_031761405.1 Serripes groenlandicus
GATGGGTATCAGAGACGACTGTATATTCACGAGATTGACCGATCATTTCCGGACTATTGCGACAAACATTTTCGCCCTCCATCTGAATCGTTTATAGGTGCTGAACTCAGATTATAGATAGAATAGTCAAAGTTTAAAACTGTTCAAACGGACGACTTCATAATTCTTGGATAAAATTAGAGTATTAATTTCACTTTCCCAGTACAATAAACATCTAAATATTTTTCCATTTTACTGGGGTAGATATACCCAATAAGACCAAATTTCGTATATTTGCATGACTTTCAATTGACTGTTTTCAACAATTTTACTGCCAAAATAGTTTTGTGCTATTATAACTTACTTTTGTTTTTACAAATAGAAATATTTGCAGGAGTCCAAACCGTGTGATCTCCCATCTGGAGTTTCAGTACCTTAAACGTCTCTCTAAGCAGACAGAGACAGACAGACAGACCAGACTGATTTATTGTTAGAAAAAAAACCCAAACACGGACGTCCGGGCCCCATGAATATCAATACGCAATCGTTGCAATGCATATTGTCCGTGTAAATTAACAGCCTTTGGTGATTATCTTCTTACCCTATCCCTCATATAGAAGCTTTCTGCCGCCCTGCCAGCAGACAGATTTTTGAAAACATAGTGACAAGAGAAGAAAATGCTCAAAACGAGCATTCTTCCCTTTTGTCACAATGTTTTCCCACTTTTAGGTCATATATTATCCTTCCAATTATAGAGAATTTTCTATTGACAAAATATGTCAAAGTCCGTCTGCTGCAAGAATTGTCGTATGAGGGAAAGGGTAATTTACCCACACACATACTTTTTTCTGACCCCTCTGCAGTAGACGACTTTTTGAAAATAATGTAACACAATGAGAATTGCTCATGATAAGTAATTTCTCCTTTGCCACAATGTTTCCATCTCTATACAAGGATACCACTTTAATTTATAGGGAGACATTTGAAATGTTTGGCGAATATTGGTTTAAAGTCCGCCTCTTCAGATTGTTATATATGGGACATGGTTAACTGTCCACATCATAAATAAATAACAAGGTCTAATCATTGACGTAATACAGCACTCGACGTCCAAGGGGGATGGACTGTGTTTAAGTATGACTTTAAAATGGACAGTTATATTCGCTTACCTCCCTTTGTAGGTAAAAAACCGACGTGAAGTGGTAAGAACGCCATCATTGACAGCGGGAGATACGGTTTCGATCACGGTCGAGTCTTACCAAGCCTTAAATAAACTGTACCTCATACGACAAATTCTGCAGCCGACGACTTTTGAACGTATTTTGTCAACAAACTAGAAAATCTGACCTAATTTGAGTGGATAACCTTGACTAAATAGTGGAAAACATTGTGGCAAAAGGAGAAATTGCACGTCTTGTGCAATTTCTTCTTTTGTAACTATGTTTTTCCAAAAAGCCGTCTGATGTAGAGGCGTCCAGGAAAGCGTCTATATAAAGGGAAATGGGTTAAACCTTTCCCGCATTACAACAAATCAGCAGCAGACAAACTTTGAAAACATAGTGACAAAAATCTGTAAAATCATCCATAAAAGATAGCTTAATTGTTAGATAAAGTTGAGCAATTTCACCTTGAGGTCACAATTGTTTTCAAAGTCGTGTGCTGTGCTATTACGTCCAAATGCGTCTGCTGGTGGGAAATGGCATTTTTTTTTTTTTTTTATGTAATGGCTTTTTCTTCTTGGTGGTCAGGATTTCTGGGATGGCATTACGACTAATGCGCTCATACTGGTAGTATGTAATTCAGCCTGGAAAAGCCGAGATTTTAACTGAAAAACTGTCGAAAGTGGCGTTAAATACCAGGCCAAAAAACCAAACCAAATAATCTCCGTTATGTACTGCGGAAATAACTTACATACACTTATGGTGTGTACATGTATAGTTGACATGTAAAAGTTTACCTTACTGAATAAAGTGATTCTTGAATCGTAGCACATATTATTTCGATAAGTTTCAGTATCATTCTGACGAGTTGATCTTCGTCTCACCTCATCGTGTTTTAAGAGCCAGTGCATCCACAAGAAGACAGCGTAGATTCGGATCAGCTTATCCATCTACTCAGTGTTATCAGAATATACACAAGTTGACAGAATCTTCTAATAAGCGTGTATAATTTTTATGAGCCGTTCCACGAGAAAACCTAACATAATGAAGTCTTCGTAATATATCAGACCCAGGATCAGCCTGCGCAGTCCCGCAAAGGCTAATCCGGGCCGCACAATCCGGTTCATAGGGGGAAATAGGTATAGAGAAATGATTCCTGAAACAGAAAAATCCTCAGGAGGTATAAAGTGTCTGTCCCGGGTTAACCTGCGTGGCATGATTAAGCTGATCCGGGGTCGGATACATTACGCAGAGTTCCAAAGTTGGTTATCTCGTGTTGGACGGGACATATGTGTGGATCTCGGTATACTGTTCAAAAGATCCTATTCCAAAGCATGAGGCACAATGTTTTGTTTTTTTGATGACAAGTAATCGGATTAACCATTTCCCACATACGACAATTTCTGCAGAGACACTTATAAACATATTTTGTCAAAAAAATATAATAATCTCTATAATTGATGGATTAACTATGACTAAAAGTGGGGAAAACTTTTGTGTCAAAGGGAGAAAATTGCACGTTTTGTGCAATTTCATTCTTTTGTCACTATGTTTTCAAAAAGCCCGTCCTGCTGCTGAGCGTCAGGAAAGGCGTCCTATATGAGGGAAAGGGTTAATGACGTTTCTCAACATAATTCTAGAAACATCACGGGGCTTCAGCTAATCTACTGCATTGAATTTATAAAATCTTTATTTTACATGCCAGTTCAATCTTAGTATATTTTTTTCCTCCCAAGTTTACATTGAGATTTTCAACACATTTACAAATGCAGAATAAACCTTAATAAATACACATAAATAACAAATGACAGATAGAAGAATGGAATTATATTGCAAATATGGCAAACTAACTTTTGGCAGTCGGTCCTCATATACCAGTATGGATACTACTTTGTCAGAGGTTAGCGATCTGATCGATTATTTTTTCAATCAATGAAATATTGTTCTCTACGCAAGACTATCAACCGTAATACAACCTTGACATTATGAAGTAAAAATGGTTCCATCAAGTTAAAAGTATAAGGTAACATAACAGGGGCCTAGCTTTGGCAATAATCAATGTGTAGGCCGTCTCGTGGAGAATAATCAACATTGTGGGCTCTGCGTAAAGTATCGACCCGGATCAGCCTAAGCATGCCACACCTAAGGCCTACCCGATAGACACTTTTCGCCTCCTGTGGATTTTCTGTTTCACAGGAATAACTACTCTTACATCTATCACACCCCCTAGACGGAATGTGTCGGCCGGATCAGTCCTGCGCGGGACAGCGTAGGCGATCTGGTCAATACATTACGCCAGACGTCCTATCGCCGCAGCTGCATTTTGGGGGCATTTTGAGGAAAAAAAAAGTGTAGGCACGTGCCTACAGTGCCTAAGGAAGCTACGCCCGTGACTACTGAGTTTCATCTCATCCCTGAACTTACAAATTCGTACATGCTTATATTGTATTGCCATAGTTTTCTGTATATTGTTTGCACAACTTGCCCACAGAGTTTCATATCGTAGACAGAGGCCGTATGTCAACAAATGTGCTACTACAGCGTAGACATATCTTTTCACAATCGTTCCTTCTATGTTTGTGTATACTTATATTTACATTTACTTATGTGGCCCAAATAAGCCCAATAAATGAAAGTGTGTTCATTGAATAGAATCGGAAAACATCATCGCAAAATCAGATGCTATACTCATCATATATGCAGTTTCCTCCCATCTAAAAAAATATTTTCAAAACTCGTTCGGTTACAGGATACTTTAATTTGAGTCTGCGTGGTGGAAAGGGTTAACACGTTCTGTATTCGTTTTGTTTATAAGACAATAAAAGAACATTCACAATGGAAAGTTTAGATTTATTTCCCAATATTAATCCCCAGTTTTTCAAAGACGAACTACGGTTGACATACCACTTGAATGCACACTTTGGTTGTAGTCGAAACGCACCATTACCTTTTTATTAAAACCTTCCCACATACAACAAATCTGCAGCACACAAACTTTGAAAACATTCCCGAAGACAATTGGGAAACTCCCATCTTAAATGAAATTTAATTGAATAGAGTTGAAAACATGGTGACAAAAGGAGAAATTGCTCGTTTTGAGCAATTTCTTCTTTTAACCAACATGTTTTCAAAAAGGCCAGTCTGCTGAAGAGGCGTCAGAAAGCGTAGATATATACGGGAAAGGGTTAAACGTCACATTTTTCAGATATGGACGACTTTGGACCCTTAACAACATACCTCATAATAGGAATGTCTCCAGTTTCCACAATGGTTTGATTACTATGTAAACATTATACTCCATATTTTTAAGACTTTTCAACATTTTACCTCATACATTTCAAATGTGTCGACTCTTATAATATGAATAATGCACTATTTGAGCGCGTAAATGCAGCGCAAACTCTGATCAATCCTATGTATACACACTGTCCTGATTCATGTCTTCACAGTCCGTTGAAAAAAACAAAAAAAAAACATTTGATTTATGACTCTTAAATACCATTCTGGATCAGCGTCTGATTAGACTGTTGTGGATATAGAGGCTGAATTAAGTCTACACCACATACTAATGTTAAATGTTTTACATTGCCGCGACAGCAATTATAGTATTTCGTGTTGATTGTTTTAGTCGTTTTATTCCTTATGAACGATAGTTGAAATATAGACGATTCGATCTGATTTGGAACATTTATTAATTGGAAAAAATGGTACGAGTTTATTATTATTACCATCCTTTTATATTATTTATTGTATTATTAGTATTGTAATAATCTTTTTAGTAGATTATTAGAATTACTAGTATTATTCATTTGTTTATTTTATATTTTTCATTTATTTATTTGTTTATTTTATATTTAGTCATTTATTTATTTATTTATTCAATAGTATCATCATTGTCATCACCATTATAACCTTAACAAAATATCATCTTCATAGCTGTCGTTATTGTACATGAGGATCCCTTAGTCAATGAGACGATTGCAAATAATAGGTTATACAGTAGTAGCCATGGCCAAGTAGTTTAGCATCGATTGAGTTCGAACTTGGCGTCCTGGATTCGACCCCTAGCCGCGGCAGTCATGGTTTAGTGCCCTATTGGCAAGGTACATTTCCTAGCATGGTAATAGTTTAACCATTAATCACTAATAATCTACCTGTCGCTTGTGATATAAATGAAATAATTTTGAAAAGAGGCGTTTAATCCCAAATAAAACAAACACCACACGAAAACTGACCTTAAAAAACTGATCGGCTATATGTATATCTGCCTTGATATACAATTAGATGTTTATAGATTCGCTTTGTATGGAAAACTATATACTTGGAGATGTTAACATGAACTATAACCCACATGATGTAACTAAGGAAATACAGTAATAAGAAGTAGTCAGATATCACTATAAAAATATGGCTTAGAATAACTGATTAATCATCCAACTCGGGTTTTCAAAATTAAGCTCAAGCATTATTGATCACATATATACAAATAATGTAAAATCATGTCAGTGAGATAATCATATCATAACTGTCGCTTAGCGACCATTTCCCCGTTTGTATTGTTCGTGTTGAATAGTGTGTTCCATTACATGTAAAGCATTCACAACATAAAAACAATGACGTACAGGTGTTTTAAAAAAGTTCAATTAACGTAATTTTCAAACTCAGTTAGCATCTTCCAGGCTAAAACATATATAATTCATTGCTGACCCGAAACCATGCTTTAGATATATGTTATGATATTGTTAATAGCATGTTTATCTAAACACGCTCCATTGAAGAAAATAAGGGTTAAGCGCGCACAACAGCCGCAGTGGTTTACAACGGAAATATATGAACGTGATAAAATGTCCGCAAAATTGGAAATGTTGATCAATACAAACTACTTAGAAATAAATGCTCATCAATGGTAAAGAGACACAAAAATAGAAGGTTCATTAATTTATTAAAGGAACTGAACAGGGCATTTCGTAAATATATGTAAAATTGTAAAAAGATAATTTCTCCGAAGACAATTTCTTGTCACTTAAGAAACACTCGACGAAGCACTTGGGCAGGGATGTCTTCGTATTCGTTTCATAACGCCGTATGAAAGTTCGCAAAATCATAGACAAAACTGAATCCCAGCAAATCCATTGGATTAGACGGCATAGGTCCTACAATTTAAAGCATTGGTGGTGACATTATAACTCCTTACATTTCATTAATTAAAAACAGTAGTATTACTCAGGGTATAATTCCAGACAAACTAAAAGAAGCCAGAGTATTGCCAATATTCAAATCTGGTGAAAAATGCGACTGTAATAATTACCGCCCAATTTCCATTTTGACGACAATATCAAAAGTCTTTTGAGAGTCATATTGCTACACAAAATGAAGTCGTTCCTTGAACAAACTAATGTTATACACAAAACGCAATCTGGATTTAGAGAACATCATTCTTGTAATAAAGCACTTATTCGATTAACAGATGCATGGTTAAAAGATGTTGATGTCGGAAAATTGGTAGGCACAGTGTTTCTGGATCTTAGTAAGGCATTTTATTAATTGACCATACAATCTTAATACATAAATTAAAAATCCACTTTTCACCTCTCACTTTGAAATTATTTAAATCGTATCTTGAACAAAGCACACAATGTTACAGGGTTGGAAATCTTAATTCAGAAACACTACCTGTGCCATGTAGTGTACCTCCAAAGGTCTATTATGGGACCTCTTCTGTTTATTCTTGTACATGAAATGATATGTCATTTTCAAAAACCAAGCATGAATTTAGATTTGTATGCAGATGACTGTATACATGGCACAAATGGAAAGAAGTTACAAAAATTACTTAAATTGTATACAGAAATGGTGTAAAATAAATAACATGCACTGAACCTATTACAGACCAAGTGTATAACAGTTGGATCTCCCTATCATTTGAGACATACTCAAAACACTTAATCTGTGCGTGAATGGTGCAATATTAGAAAAATGTTACGACACAAAAAATACTTGGCGTATACGTTGATAACAAATTTAACTGGAAAGTGCAAACTGATAGCGTATGTAAAAAGATGAATAATAAGATTTTCATTCCTGAAGCATATTATCTATTTCCTTACACCAAACATGAAGGCTATGTTTTATAATGCTTATATATTGCCAATTATAAGGACTGTTGTTCGCTCTGGGGTAGAGGATCTAATCGTCATACGAATAAAGTATTTAGCTTACTAAAGATAATTGCCAAAATTATACTTAACAAATCGACAAAAACTCACTCAGTTAAACATTTTTAAAGAATTAAAGTGCCTTAAATTTGCTGATAGATGTAAGAAATCATACAGCTGTCGTTATTTATAAAACTATGAATAATATGGTACCATCAAAGACAATATGATACCTTTTTCTGAAAATAAAACTCATAAGCTGCGCTCAATATCAAATAAGGATCTTGTTTTGAAAGATAATACCTCGTACCAATTGTATGAAGAACTCATTCACATATTATAGTAATTCTATATGGAATGATATCCCACGACATACGGGCATCGCTTAGCGCTAAAATGTTTAAAGTAAAATATAAAAAAAAATGTTTACTGCAGTATTGAGTTTTAACCTATTTGAATTATATATAAGGAAATTGTGTCATTATTAAGTCTATAAGCTGCTTGAGTGTCTGGTCGCGAAGTTGATAACAAGTTAAATGTTATGTATGCGTGTCTGTATATAGTTATTATATGTATGTATGAGGATATTTTATGTGCATGTAAGTATATGGGTATGTAATTTGTATACATGTATGTATGTGTATTTATGTATGTGTGTGTGTGTTGCGTGCGTGGTGCGTGTGTGCATGAATGAGTATAGATGTATATATAGTTGAAGGCCATATGCTAGATAAGATTGTTTTCTTTTTTCATCAAAATGCATATTGATATGTAACCTTCATTAAATAAAGATATTATAATAATTATAATTATTATTATTATTTTTACCTTCGGGGCTTTACAACCAGAAAAATGGTCAGACCAGCTTGTACTCAGCGAAATCAACAGATAATTTTTGGCTGTTCGCCATCTAGCCTTGCAGACATACTGAACCATTTCCCACAGACAACAATCTGCAGCAGACGACTTTGCAAACATTGAGTAAAAAATAGTGAACTCTCTACAAATGAAAGTTGAAAAACATGATTGTTGCAAACGAAGAATTGCTCATTATGAGCAATCTCTTCCTTTGGTTACAATGTTTTCAAAACTTTTTAGTTGGCAGAGGCGTCGGAAAGAGCCTGTATCTGTTAAGGGTTAAAGCTCCTTGAAAACGGGCATGCATAACAGGAAACTAGGAAATAGAAGTATGTATTAATATCGGATCGTTCAAAACTTCCGAAGGCTGGTTTTGTTTGTGACATGACCATTGTACACCCTCCTCCTCCTTCCCTCCTTCTCCCCCCCCCCCCCCCCCCCCCCCCCCCTTTCTTTTCCCCACATAGAATACATCTGCAGCTGACGGGTTTGAAAACATTTAGCCCAATCATGCGGAAAATCTCTGTAACTAACTCATTATTATGACTATTATTTGACAACATTGTGGAAAAAAGGAGAAATTTCTCATAATTAACTATTTCTCCTTTTAAACTCTTTCGCGGCCAAAGGCAATGAAAGGCTTTTCTTCCCACAATGCAGATTCAGGTTAGACCAACTCGGAGCGAGCTGTCTCTCCTGAAATCTGCATTGTTTCCCACTAAACATTAAATGTGCAGATCTGGCGAACAGTGACTGAAGACACAGAGGACTTGTGCGCACCACCAGGCTCAACCTGTATAATAGCAATATGTACTACTTCTGTATAATAGCAAATATGTACTACTTCTGTATAATAGCAATATGTACTACTTCTGTATAATAGCAATATGTACTACTTCTGTATAATAGCAATATGTACTACTTCTGTATAATAGCAATATGTACAACTTCTGTATAATAGGCAATATGTACTATTGCTGTATAATAGCAATATGTACTACATATGTACTACTTCTGTATAATAGCAATATGTACTATTGCTGTATAATAGCAACATGTACTACTTCTGTATAATAGCAATATGTACTACTTCTGTATAATAGCAATATGTACTACTTCTGTATAATAGCAATATTTACAACTTCTGTATAATAGCAATATGTACTACTTCTGTATAATAGCAATATGTACAACTTCTGTTTAATAGCAGTATTTACAACTTCTGTATAATAGCAATATGTACTACTTCTGTATAATAATACAACTTCTGACACATGCTCAATAGCGCCTGTATAATAGCAATGTGTACAACTTCTGACACAGGCTCAATAGCGCCTGTATAATAGCAATGTGTACAACTTCTGACACAGGCTCAATAGCGCCTGTATAATAGCAATGTGTACAACTTCTGACACAACTCTAGAAGTGTAGCCCTATTCGTACCCTGCTTATCCACGTCAATGGAACATACGAGCATCGCTTAAAGCGTTCAAACATTTAAGGAGAAATTTAAAATATGTTTACTGCAGTCTTGAGTATTACCTATTTAAATTATACATGACTGTTAATTATCATGACATTGTGTCCTATTAAGTGCATGTATATAAGCTGTTGAGTGTCTGTCGCGAAGTTGATGACAAGCTAAATGTTATGTATGCGTGTCTGTATATATTTATATATGTATGTATGAGGATGTGTATGTGCATGTAAGTATATGGGTATTTATGTGTATTTATATATGTGTATGTATATATGTATATGCAAGTGTTTATACGGGTGTACGTATGTGTGTGTACATGAATGAATAAGGAGATATATATAAGTTGAAGGTCATATGCTAGATAAGATTATTTTCTTTGTACATCAAAATACATCTTAATATGTAACCTTCATTAAATAAAAAAAGATTGTTATTATTATTGTTATTATCATTATTATTATTATTATCATTATTATATCATTATTATTATTATTATTATTATTATTATTATTATTAGTATCATAATTATTACGTTAATAACGTACTACACTACAACAGCTCCCACTACAAGACACCCCATTTGGCTGATTGTCAAACATGAGAACAAGACTTCATTTCCCTTGGCGTTGCTCATTTAATATAATAATTATGTATCCCTCTTATGTATCCACTGTACTCTGTTGTTGTAAGAATTAATTAATTAATTCCAAGTCAAATTCTACTTAGGACAAGTTCCGTTATAGAAAAGAGTTAAAACATTGTCGAAAAATAAGAAATTGCTAATTTTGTTTTCAAAAGCCGTCTACTGCAGATGCGTCAGAAAGCGTCTGTATCTGGGAAAGAGTTTAAACGTTAATACATCTCATTTATTTACCCAAACAGTCTGAAGAAGGAGTAACACTCGACAGTTTGTTCCAAGATTATACAGAAAATGAGGAAGGACTTAATCAAAACGAATGCTACAGACTTCTAGCCCAGTTTATGAAGTGCCCAACGGTTATTGACATTAAAAACTTTTGGATTGATAAAGGCATGGATAGTAAGCATGATATTGAGGATAAATCAGTAATTGAACTTAAATTGCTTCATTTCAAGTTTCAAGTTTTATTCATTTAGTCACCAGAAAGTCTTAGACCCATGTGGTTAATTTTAACATACAACAGTGAAACATACAAAATAACACCCCAAAAAAAGATGGTATACACATGTGCTCATAATTATGTGCATTTTCATTTACAGATTTAATTTCATATGTATATACACGCTTAAATTTATATGTACCTAAATACGTACACATATACATGCTTGTACCTATATGCTTTTTGTCCATACGCAAGCAATACGAGAGGAAAATGTATTAACTATCATATCATATAGTAGCAACCTCAAACATAAAAACAAAAAATGATTAGGCAATTCATTTGTTATATTTTAATTATACATTTAATACTTATATTTCTCGCGAGAAAACCAACATAGTGGTCTCTGTTTAAAGTATTCACCCGGATCAGCCTAAGCATGCCACGCAGGCTTATCCGGACATACACTTTTCGCCTTCTGTGGATTTTCTGTTTCAAGAATCATTACTCTATACCTCTATCCCCCTGAGACGGAATGTGTCGGTCCGGATCAGCCTGTGCGGATTGCGCAGGCTGATCTGGGTCGATACATTACGCAGAGGCCATACTGTTGGTTTTCTCGCGGGAAGGCTCGTATTGTATTATAATGCTACTTCACCTCCTCCCGCGTACAACTCTGCAAAAGAGGTCATTTGAAACAGCGATGCGCACAATATTGAAAATATCTTTAAACTAAATCTATATTATTGTGTAAAAAGCGACTGTGTAGATGCGTCAATATGTATGCATATTTCGAAAAGGGTAAACATTAAATTAACCTTGTTAACATACAGACGGTTTCTGACGTCTCTGCAGACGACATCTGAAAATACTGCGACAAATGGAGAAATAGCTCTTAATGAGCTTGTTCGCCATTTGCCTCTATTTATTTATCTCGTTTCAATAATTTCCTTTCATTTAAAGAGATTTTCAATATGTTATGTTTGCGTGTATATTTGTTAAGTCTTCTGCTGTAAATTGTTGGTAGGTTGGAAAGGGGTTGACGTGAAACTCTCATACGGGCTTAGTTATGGGTCAAATGTCAAGGCCAATTAACCGACGAATTTAAATACATACAGGCAGACATATTAAAAATTTCTTTAAATGAAAAAAAGATTATAGAAAGCATTGTACCGAAAGGAGAAATTGTTCATTATTAGCAATTTCTCCTTACGCAACGATGTTATGTTAGCTCGTCTAATGTAGAGGCGTCTATTTGTTTCTGCAAGTGGGAATTAGTTAACTCTTTCAGCGCCAAAGGCAATATTGATGTTTTTGCAAACAATGCTGATTCAGGTGAGTCAGCTCGTAACGAGCTGTCTCACCTGAAATCAGCATTGTTTGCCTTTTCGTTATCAAAAATAGTCAAAACTTTAATTACATGAGAAATCAAGACGCCCGATTTTGAACATAGAAGAGTCTACTTTAAACAATTCGGCGCTGAAAGGGTTAATCGAGTTCTCTTTATACGTTACAAACTGTACGTTTGAAACCGCCATTGTCTGCCAGGTTAGCTGTTTGCGGGACATTGTTCCAACCCGAACACCAGAAACGATATTGCGTAGAAAAGCATGAGCACTTCTATTGTTAAAAGAAATTACTAATGTTAGAGATGGAACATTTCATACTTATTGAAAAGTTTCCGCTTAGGTTCGGGTTTCATATGCAAATAGTTAGCAAATGCGCATTACAATTAATTAATGAATACGTATTGACGTGTATTTCTAAAGGAAGCTCTTTTTATGTTAAAGCTTAAAAGTGAGCAAAGTTTCCATTTCAAGCAGCGGGAGGGTTTTCATTGCTTTCAAAATATCATAGCTGCGTGTAAACTTTACGAGCTTTATGATACCATTTCAGAAGATGCCATTATTGGCTTCGATGAACTGAAGGAGCTCAGTGATAAACTTGGAGATGGGGCGGTTCGCTTATCAGAAGCCTTAGATGTGTTTGACACCAATAACGATGGTAAGATATAAATATAAGCGATATGAGTTTTATCGCCATCTACATCAAATATGTACAGAGCATATCGAGGGCTTGGCGTGAAACAGTTGTAACTTAAAACCTATTTTGAAAACCCTGGTTTAGGGGCAATTTCGACCCTTTTGTAAACAATGCAAATTTAGGTGCCATTGCTCAGAACGAGCAATGGCACCTTAATTTCCATTGTTTACCAAGAAATATAATTCAACGTTTATAAAGACTTAATGGCGAGGTGATTAACCTTGGTAAAAATATACCAATTTTAGTTACAACCGTTTCACGCCCAGCCCTCGATATCTTCCCTTGTGGTCAAGTATTTAAATGTATAGGGTCATTTAGAGAAGACCTTTTATTCGGTGTCGTCAGATCGGAATTGTTGCATACTCATTGTATTGAATTGTCAATGGTACATGCAGTTTACTTGACCATTACACATTATTTCGTGCGTGACTACGGAATAGGTAGGGAGGGTTCGGAACCGGTTCGGATTATCAAGTTATGAAATATTGCAACAGATGTAGTTACAACCATTCTGTATGAAATCCACGATTCGAAACTATCCAATTCTAATCCAGGTGAATGATTGATTGACTAAAGGTATACGCAGTGTTTAACAAACAAAATTCTCAGTCATATCAGGGCGATCAGTTCCTGACTTTCTCACACACGTTTTCCACACAACAGTGTAATTTTCCCATAGACTGTTAGCATTTACTTTTGTACCTTTGATGATGTCTGGAAAATCTTGGCCGAAATGAGGTTCGAACTCAAATTCCATGGATTGACCGCCCGCGTAGCTCCCGACTGAACTGTCTGATCTCGATACATAATGATCAAATACATGAGGAAAAACCTGGGCTTATTATATGAATAGTTTACTGGTATAAACATAAGTCCTATATGCAAACATACCACTAACACAACTATACAACTTTCAAATTGATGACAAATAGTTTGGATAGGCTGATTGCCATTGTCCCATCAGAAAAAATCTATAAAGGTCTTATGAAAGGAAAGTAAATGCCATATTGGGAGTTTCTGTCTAGACCAAAATGCTGTGATTTGTACCAAAATAAGGTCACCACGACTTGGTCTTTACCTCCAACCCTGATATCAGACCATGCCTTGCCTACACATCTTTGTTTTGTTTTTAGGTTTTATCGATATGGAAGAGCTAAAGAATATGATAAGCGAGAATGCCAGTATAATGGGTTTAGACAGCAGTCCGGACGAGGACTGGCTAAACCATCTTTGGGAAACGGCGGACAAAAACAAGGATGGAAAGATAGAAAAGAAAGGTCAGTCTAATGAATATGAACTGTATCTATACGTCTTAACCCTACATACAGACGCTGTCTGACGCCTCTGCAGCTGAAGACTTTTGATAATATCATGGCAAAAGGTCATTATGAGCAATTCCTTTTTTGCATCAATGTTTTCAACTCTTGTCATAATCGGGCTTAATTTAAAGAGAGTTTCCGTCTGTTTTTCTAGATATTAACAAAGTAGTCTGCTGTATATTTGTTGTTTGTTGGAAAGGGTAAAACGTAGATATTATATGAGCCATCCCGCGAGAAAACCAAAATTATGGCCTCTGCGTAATGTATCGACCCAGATCAGCCTGCGCAGTCAGCGCAAACTGATCCGGGCCGACACATTCCGTTTCAGGGGGATAGAGGTATAGAGTAATGATTCGTGAAACAGAAACTTCACGAGAGGCGAAAAGTGTCTGTCCGGGTTAGCCTGCGCGGCATGCTTAGGCTGATCCGGGTCGATACTTTACGCAGAGTCCACAATGTTGGTTTTCTCGCGGGACGGCTCATATCAATATATCTGCGTAATGTATCGACCAGATCAGCCTGCGCTGTCCGCGCAGACTGATCCGGCCGACACATTCCGTCTAAGGGGGGATAGATAGAGTAGTGATTCCTGAAACAGAAAATCCACAGGAGGTGAACAATTTCTGTCCGGGTTAGCCTGCGCGGCATGCTTAGACTGATCCGGGTAGATACTTTACGCAGAGTCCACAATGTTGGTTTTCTCGCGTGACGGCTCATATGTTGATGTCGGTGAAATCAACTTATAAATTCAACAAATAACAGTTCACCACTTGTACAGGCAAATCCGTTGGAGTGGTTAGTTTAACAACACTAATAAAAGTTTCATTATATCGTCAAAGCACAACGGTTCGCTCAGATCTTTTGATCGCTCCATATTTGTTTTCTTATATAGGCCCTCGATATTGTGCAGTTGTTCATGATTGATCAGTTCTAACCATGAACAAAATTACTCTCGTACCAACCGAAAATTAACAATAAAATAAGAAGAAAATCCCTGAATCATCCGAAATTAAACATCCTTCCATTTTATCCCATCGACGATCTGTTTATCTTAAAACATGTCTGCTATATTTCATTTTTAAGTTTTATAGTGTTCTGTATTTTAAACTTTTGTTACGATTTGTTAGATTGATGGATTGAATATTTTACAATAATGGTAACTTATTAGTTATTTAATATAACTTATTTTATTATTTCTATCTGCTAACGGTGGCCATTCAGGGCTAGTATGAGTATAACACTATAAATAAGACTCCTTCTACCCGGTTACTCTCAGGGGCGTAGCCTGGCAATAATCAATGTGAAGGCCGTCTCGTGAGAAAATCAACATTGTGGACTGCGTAAAGTATCGACCCGGATCAGCCTAAGCATGCCACACAGGTGTACCCGGATATACACTTTTCGCCTCCTGTGGAGTTTCTGTTTCAGGAATCACTACTCTATCTATCCCCCCCCCCCCTTAGACGGATCAGTCTGAGCGGACAGCGGAGGCTGATCTGGTCGATACATAATTTACGCAGATGTGTATCGCCGCAGCTGCATTTTGGGGCATTTTTAGAAAAAATGTGTAGGCACGTGCCTACAGTGCCTAAAGGGAGCTACGCCCCTGACTCTGTATTTTATATTAACGCACTGATCCACATACGATCACTTTCCACGAATATCGCGGCCTAACGATTATCAAAGGTAATTTGTTGCAGGCGCTGTGAAATGCGTCTTCGTGTAGGAACGGGTTAACCCTTTCCCTCATACGGCAATTCTACAGCAGACGACTTTGAACATATTTTCTCAAAAAATAGAAAATCTCTAAAATTGAATAGATAACCTATGACTAAAAGTGGAAAACATTGAGGCAAAAGGAGAAATTGCTCGTTCTGAGCAATTTTTTCTGTTGTCACTATGTTTTCAAAAAGCCGTCTGCTGCAGAGGCGTCAGAAACCGTCTATATGAGGGAAAGGGTTAACACAGGGCAGACCGTCTGTGGACAAATCGGACTCCAATGTAACTCTTGATTTCAATTGTAGAATTGGCGGCCATGTTGCAGGAAGGATGTTTAACTGTCGCAGACCACGACTTCAATGTGGTTGATGAGCAAGAACAAGAAACTGTGTAATCGATGCTAATTAAAACCTGATAGAGTGATTACCTGTTTTTTTTTGCAATCCTGTGAGATTAATCTTTATCCTGCTGAGTTCAGGCAAACTGGAAAATCGTTTTTCTTTTACATTTTGAATGGTTTCTGAAGTATTTTACAGAGAATTAAATACATTAACACAGACCAAGACTACAATCCTCAATTGTGCGAGCTACTCCTGGTCTATACTGTATGTATATGCTGTCTTGAGCCATGTTCAGTATGATGAGATATCCGTTGTTTAATACTTTCCAACTTACAACAAATCTACAGCAGACGACTTTTAAAACATCTGGACAAGGACGTGGAACATCTTTATGAATTAAAATATAATTATTTAAAAATGTTGAAAACATTGTAGCATAAGGACAAATTGCTCATTAATAGCAATTTCTTCTTTTGTCACAATAGTTCAAAAGTTAGGCATTGCATATGTGTCAGAATGCGTCTACACGTGTGAAAGGGTTCATACTTTCCAACTTACAGATGCATTTGTACGCAACTGCAGTAAATGAGCTTCAGAAAACATTGTGGCAAGAGAAGAAAGAGCTCATAATGATAACCACAATGTTTAACTCTATTCAATAAGAATACTTTAATTTATAGCATGTTGCACATTGAAATAGAGATCTATTCAAAATAGCCTGCTGCACATTTGTTGTATGTTGGAAAGGTTGATTAAAGTCGCGTAAAGCGATATAAGGGTCAATTTTATAAGTGCATTACGAGTTTTATTACAAACACAGATAAGAAACAGGAAAAAACACCTCCTATAATTGACAATCTCCGAAGATTAAGATAAGTCTGAAGGTCTGTTTCAATTCAGTAGCTTAAACATTAATTACATTATAAACCAATTTGTTATGACAATTTGAAACTTGCAAGTTAAAAAAGCCGACCATACGATATGTTGCGACCAGTGTAGATTCAGAACAACCCAGCACAAACAGGTAGCTTGGTCTTGATCATATATGTTCGCCAATGTGCCAGAGAATGTTTCAATCAACTTCTTACAAACAGTATCGATCTACATCACAATACCTTATTTCAATCCCAATAAATCCAGAATCATATACACTGCATTAACAATCGCTCGTATGTTCGTGATCTGATGACTGCCTGTTATAGGTCGTCTCAGATTGAACTTTGCGTCAACCAATTAAATTGTTGCCTACACAAGTATCATCATGGCAGATAACCCATATAGATACATGAGATAGAGAAACGGTGATGATCGATTAAATGAATATTTATATTTAAAGGGCCAATTCGGGACGACCTTTTATGGGGTGTCGTGAGATAGAATAGACGTACAGCGAAGTACTTTGATCTGGTTTTAATAAAGTTAGTATTGTACCACAGGCTTTATCTACACTTGTAATATAAACGACAAGATTGGTTTTCTTAAACCATGGAAGATACGGTTTTCTGTTTCATGACTTTAAACTCATATTAAAATAAAAGCACTGCAGTGCTGACGGCCTGGGGGCTGCTTGGAGGTTGGATTTTTTCGACGCACGGGCCCTACGGCCCCCGGTTAACCCGCCACTGTATATTTCACGTGACTTTCGTGGGGTGGGGGAGTCGGGTACGGGCCCTATGGGCCCCCGCTAAATCCGCTCCTACATTTGCCACGCTTTTTCTTTCTTTACCATTATTTTTTCGACGCACGGGCCCTACGGCCCCCGGTTAATCCGCAACTGTATTTTTCACGTGACTTCTTTCTTTTTTTCCGTTCCTCTCTGCGAATATTAATAATGTTAACAAGCGTCCATATTTGACGTCTCGGCGCATGACTTTTTAAAGCATTTCTTAAACTTATATTAGAGTACTCACGCCTTAAGTTTTTCACTGATGTTCCAACAACATTAAAATGATATTTATGGGGGAGATCCTAACCTTTCAAATGCAGTTTTGTTGAATCCATGATGAACTATTATTCTCGCGCAGTTTCTCGTGCGTTGTTTGGTGCTAACAGCAATTGGCAGGCTGCCAACTCCGAACACAATGGTATTACTACTATGACCAGTATTCTGAAAACAGTGCGCGTGCCTTAAAATGTCCGATCGACCCAAAACCTTACGTCAATGTTTTTTACACCAGATTTAACAATGCAACATGTATCTCATCATTTGTATTTCTAAAATAAAAAAAACATATGTTAGGATCACGTGATGTCCCTTGATTCCGACAAATTAACACATTAAAGGTCACCTTACTTTCTTATATTCTGTATTAATAATAACTTTGATTTCCGCCTATTCAAAACGTTTTAGAAAACCCGCCACTATTTGGCGAAGTATTTTATGATGATTCTTTTGTTGTACACGTAACAGTCCGGCAAATACATTTTACATTAAACTGATGTCAGTGTATTCCAAGTAGTTGTTAATCAAATCCTCAAATTGCAATGTCTACACAGATGAGTGGACTCAGATCATTAGAAAGAGACGACCACACTTGTATTGTGTGTTTGTATGTTTGCTTTATGATTTACGACATTTCAACATTATTTCAATTGTATCATGGCGTTTCCTTGGTAAATAACCAGTACCAGCGGGTCAGTCGTAACGCTAACCCCACAATTAATTGCGAGCGCCAACGAGGGTAAACCATTACTACCATATTGTGTATGAAGCAACAGGAATCGAACACGCGATCTGTCACACCCGAGTTGGAAGCTCTACTACTTTATCGCCGAGCCGGTACACTTGTATTAAAACTGGTCAGTTGACGCCTTCAAGTGTCGCAGCTGTCAAATTAAACAACGCTCCAGTTAGACCAACGGCTGGGTACTTTTGGTAAGTGATGAAAGTGGCTGTATCAACATCCCTACTTACTTCGTCAATCATAAGCCGAGCCCCCCATAGCTCAGTCAGTAGCCATGCGGTCAATCCAGTGGTAGTAAATTCGAACCCAAGTTCACAAGTCCACAATGTTGGGTTTCTCGTGGAACGGCTCTTATATGTGTTCCCTGTTCATATCCAATGGACTCGCTATAAGTCGACGTCGAAACGGACCATGTAGTACTTCGAGTTATCGGTCCATCGATTTATGCTAAACTCAATTGAGGCGTTCCACGAGAAAACCAACATTGTAGACGCTGCGTAAAGTATCGAGCCGGATTAGCCTAAGCATGCCGCGCAGGCTTACCCAGACAGACACTTTTCGCCTCCTTTGGATTTTCTGTTTCCGGATTCATTACCCTACACCTCTATCCACCTGAGACGGAAAGTGTGGGCCCGGATTAGCCTGTACTTGTGGGTCCACAATGTTGGTTTTTCTCGTGAAACGGCTCAATTGTATAATTTCAATTTAAATGAATTGCATGGAAAGCAAGTGAGAGGTAAAATCATTTAAAGAAAACAGCGAAGAAACAGTTCGTATTGGTCGTATAAGTAATCAGAACTGCGTCTACGTTATTTTCAAAAGACAGATCCGTTCATGGAGTGGTTTGACTTTTTGAATACAACAATTTAAACAAAAAACGGGATACGTAATCAAGAAAAAAATGCATAATGAGGTCGAAAGTTAATAATATAAAAAGAAAAAAGTACAACAAGTTTAAAATATATATATATATAATAGCCTAAGCATGCCGCGCAGGTTAACCATGACACACACTTTTCGCCCTCTGTGTTTTAGGAGTCATGACTCTAAATCTCCATTCGCCTGAGACGGAATGTGTCTGCGCGCATTAGCCTGCGCGAAATGCGCTGGCTGATCTGGGTCGATACATTACGCAGAGTCTGAGTTTCTCGTGTAACAGCTCATTTATCGTTCATTGAATCTATGTCCAATAGCTAGATGAAATGTAAAAAAATCACAACGCGAAGACTTTCACACGGTGTAAGATGCTGTACCCCGTGTGTCATTGTTGTCCACATTCTCTTGGAGGACAAGTTTTTGCTAGAAACATAATTGTTCTTTCACCATTATGTAACGAAGTTATTTCTGTTGGAAGAACGTTTTGCTTAAACGTCGATTCGAAAATCAGGAAGTCATTAAGAGAGCACTACACTTTACAGAAATGATGTGACAGCGTCCTTAGATAATGTCTTAAATAATGCAGGCATCCCACATTTAGACAGCAGACGACTTTTTAAAACAAGAGGGTCAAGATTGCCCTAAATAGATCACCTGAATATTTATCAAGTGTTTACCTAAACGAGTCTATGTAAAACAAGTGATCCACAGGGTGGGGCTATTTTAGACACCAGGGCTATAATTTGACCAATCTTGGTAGAGGTCCACTAGATGAAGTTAGATTTAAAATATCAACTTTTAGACAAGATTTGTTAAAGTTTTTCCGTATACAAGTATAATATTATGTAAAACAAGTGACCCGGGATGGGGCCATTTTATACTCCATGGCTAAAATTTGAACAATCTTGGTAGAGGTCAACTAGATGAAGCTACATACCAAATATCAAAAGCCTGGACATTCTACCTTCAGACAAGAAGATTGCTAAAGTTTCTCCCTTTACGAGTCTTCGTAAAACAAGTGACCCCCAGGATGGAGCCATTTTTGACCCAAGGACTATCATTTGAACAATCTTGGTAGAGCGCCAATAGATGAAGCTACATACTAAATATCAAAGGCCTGGGCCTTCCCCTTTTAGACAAGCAGATTTTTAAAGTTTTTTCCCTATATGAGTCTATGTAAAAACAAGTGACCCCGGGGAGGAGTCATTTTCGACCCAAGGGCTAAACATTGAACAATCTTGGTAGAGGTCCACTAGTTGAAGCTACATACCAAATATCAAAGGCCTGGGCCTTCTACTTTTAGACAAGAAGATTGTTAAGGTTATTTCCCTATACGAGTCTATGTAAAATAAGTGACCGCCGGGGAGGGGTCATTTTTGACCCCAGGGCTATTATTTGAACACTCTTGGTAGAGGTTCACTAGATGAAGCTACATACCAAATATCAAAGGCCTGGGCCTTCTACTTTTAGACAAGAGGATTTTTAAAGTGTTTTCCTATACGAGTCTGTGTAAAACAAGTGACCCCCGAGAAGGGTTCATTTTTGACCCCAGGGCTATAATTTGAACAATCTTGGTAGAGGTCCACTAGATGATGCTACATACCAAATATCAAAGGCCTGGGCCTTCTACTTTTAGACAAGAGGATTTTTAAAGTGTTTTCCTATACGAGTCTGTGTAAAACAAGTGACCCCCGAGAAGGGTTCATTTTTGACCCCAGGGCTATAATTTGAACAATCTTGGTAGAGGTCCACTAGATGATGCTACATACCAAATATCAAAGGCCTGGGCCTTCTACTTTTAGACAAGAGGATTTTTAAAATGTTTTCCATATACGAATCTGTGTAAAACAAGTGACTTCGAGAAGGGTTCATTTTTGACCCCAGGGCTATAATTTGAACAATCTTGGGCGCGCAAACTGATCCGGGCCGATACATTTCGTCTCAGGGGGATAGATGTATAGAGTAATGATTCCTGAAACAGAAAATCCACAAGAGGCGAAACGTGTTTATTCGGGTAAGCCTCCGCGGCATGCTTAGGCTGATCCGGGTCGATACTTTACGCAGAGTCCACACTGTTGGTTGTCTCGCGGGACGGCTCAATTGTCTTTGAGAAGAGACGGGATATCGTTAACCATTCACCAAATATTATATTTCAGATCTCTATCTGATTTATTATCTTGCGTTGTCTGTATTTATTGAAATATCGTTTTACGGGTTTTTCAACTGTTTTTCGGCTACATCATGGCGACAGTGCATCACTTATCCATGGTCCATGGGTGACACACTAGTACAAGGCTAGGAAATGTGGTTTGACTTTTTAAAAAAACGCCACGCTAAGCATTCTGTCATGACAAATTGAGGGCATCGAGTTGAAAACATTGTGGAAGAAAGAGCAACACATTCTTGTTTTGGAATATTGCTTCTTCTCTCACAGTATTTTCAAAAGGAGCATCTGACGTAGTGTGGTTAACCCTTTCCCACATGTAAAACATCTGCAGCAGACGAATTTAAAAACATCTCAACCATAATATGGAATATTCTCCCTTAATGAAGACATACTTATTGAATAGAGTTCAAAAATTTGTTTCAAAATAAGAAATTGCTCGTTTTGATCAATTTCTTCTTTTGTCACAATGTTTTCAAAAGTCGTCTGCTGCAGAGGCGTCAGAAAGCGTCTACATACGGCAACGGGATAGAAATAAACGGTATTTGAATTCAACTTCAAGTATTTGTTTTAGGAAACGATATCCGGGATATTGTTGATTTATGAGAACACGTCGATTGCATTGTTAGTTAAAGTACGGAAGCCGTATCACCACTGTATTCAAGCAACAACGGTAGACGGGGGTTTCCGTATCACCACTGTATTTAATCAACAACGGTAGACGGTGGTTTCCGTATCACTACTGTATTTAATCAACAACGGTAGACGGGGGTTTCCGTATCACCACTGTATTCAATCAACAACGGTAGACGGGGGTTTCCGTATACCACTGTATTCAATCAACAACGGTAGACGGGGGTTTCCGCATCACCACTGTATTTAATCAACAACGGTAGACGGGGGTTTCCGTATCACCACTGTATTCAAGCAACAACGGTAGACGAGGGTTTCCGTATCACCACTGTATTTAATCAACAACGGTAGACGGGGGTTTCCGTATCACCACTGTATTTAATCAACAATGGTAGACGGGGGTTTCCGTATCACCACTGTATTCAATCAACAACGGTAGACGGGGGCTTCCGTATCACCACTGTATTTAATCAACAACGGTAGACGGGGGTTTCCGTATCACCACTGTATTTAATCAACAACGGTAGACGGAGGTTTCCGTATCACCACTGTATTTAATCAACAACGGTAGACGGGGGTTTCCGTATCACCACTGTATTCAATTAACAACAGAAGACGGGGGTTTCAGTATCACCACTGTATTCAATCAACAATGGTAGACGGGGGTTTCCGTATCACCACTGTATTCAATCAACAACGGTAGACGGGGGTTTCCGTATCACCACTTTATTCAATCAACAACTCTAGACGTTTTCTTTTCGTATCACCACTGTATTCAATCAACAGCGGTATATAGGGGTTTCCGTATCACCACTGTATTCAATCAACAACGGTAGACGGGGGTTTCCGTATCACCACTATTTTCAATCAAAAACGGTAGACGGGGGTTTCCGTAGCACCACTGTATTCAATCAACAACGGTAGACGGGGATTTCCGTATCACCACTGTATTCAATCAACAACGGTATACGGGGGTTTCCGTATCACCACTGTATTCAATCAACAACTGTATACGGGGGTTTCCGTATCACCACTGTATTCAAATCCACAGCGGTAGACGGGGATTTCCGTATCACCACTGTATTCAATCATCAACGGTAGACGGGGGTTTCCGTATCACCACTGTATTTAATCCACAGCGGTAGACGGGGGTTTCCGTGTCACCACTGTATTCAATCAACAACGGTAGACGGGGGTTTCCGTATCACCACTGTATTCAATCCACAGCGGTAGACGGGGGTTTCCGTAGCACCACTGTATTCAATCAACAGCGGTAGACGGGGGTTTCCGTATCACCACTGTATTCAATCAACAACGGTAGACGGGAGTTTCCGTATCTCCACTATTTTCAATCAACAATGGTAGACGGGGGTTTCCGTAGCACCACTGTATTCAATCAACAACGGTAGACGGGGGTTTCCGTATCACCACTGTATTAAATCAATAACGGTATACTGGGGTTTCCGTATCACCACTGTATTCAATCAACAACGGTATACGGGGGTTTCCGTATCGCCACTGTATTCAATCAACAACGGTAGACGAGGGTTTCCGTATCACCACTTTATTCAATCAACAACGGTAAAAGGGGGTTTCCGTATCACCACTGTATTCAATCAACAGCGGTAGACGGGGGGTTTCCGTAGCACCACTGTATTCAATCAACAACGGTAGACGGGGATTTCCGTATCACCACTGTATTCAATCAACAACGGTATACGGGGGTTTCCGTATCACCACTGTATTCAATCAACAACTGTATACGGGGGTTTCCGTATCACCACTGTATTCAAATCCACAGCGGTAGACGGGGATTTCCGTATCACCACTGTATTCAATCATCAACGGTAGACGGGGGTTTCCGTATCACCACTGTATTTAATCCACAGCGGTAGACGGGGGTTTCCGTGTCACCACTGTATTCAATCAACAACGGTAGACGGGGGTTTCCGTATCACCACTGTATTCAATCCACAGCGGTAGACGGGGGTTTCCGTAGCACCACTGTATTCAATCAACAGCGGTAGACGGGGGTTTCCGTATCACCACTGTATTCAATCAACAACGGTAGACGGGAGTTTCCGTATCTCCACTATTTTCAATCAACAATGGTAGACGGGGGTTTCCGTAGCACCACTGTATTCAATCAACAACGGTAGACGGGGGTTTCCGTATCACCACTGTATTAAATCAATAACGGTATACTGGGGTTTCCGTATCACCACTGTATTCAATCAACAACGGTAGACGGGGGTTTCCGTAGCACCACTGTATTCAATCAACAACGGTAGACGAGGGTTTGCGTATCACCACTGTATAAATCAATATCGGTATACTGGGTTTTCCGTATCACCACTGTATTTAATCAACAACGGTAGACGGGGGTTTCCGTATCACCACTGTATTAAATCAATAACGGTATACTGGGGTTTCCGTATCACCACTGTATTCAATCAACAACGGTATACGGGGGTTTCTGTATCACCACTGTATTCAATCCACAGCGGTAGACGGGGGTTTCCGTGTCACCACTGTATTCAATCAACAACGGTAGACGGGGGTTTCCGTATCACCACTGTATTCAATCTACAGCGGTATACAGGGGTTTCCGTAGCACCACTGTATTCAATCAACAACGGTAGACGGGGGTTTCCGTATCACCACTGTATTCAATCAACAACGGTAGACGGGGGTTTCCGTATCACCACTGTATTCAATCCACAGCAGTAGACGGGGGTTTCCGTATCACCACTGTATTCAATCAACAACGGTAGACAACGGTTTGGAAATGTCCAAGATGACCGTGAAACATGTTCGTGTGTTTCTATTATAAAGGAAGGCTATGGGTTTGGAACCGGTTTGTGTAAAGGCAAGTTGTAAAATTCCAAATACATTCCAAATACAAGTAGTCGCTTACTTATAGATCACAACGCACAGGAATATGTAACGGCCTTGTTCAACATTTCAAACCCGATCTACCGTTGTTGATTAGACACAACAGTTAAAATTCAGGTACAGAACAGTTTAGGTAGTTAAAGGCAGGCATCTGTCTGAATTATTATGTGTGATCCATTGTTTTATGAAGTTTCCCGCTGTTTCGAACAGCATTTTATTTTTTGTCACGACCGCAAGTTTTTCGTACCAGCCTCTAATGCTGTATCACATATGCAATACACGGGATGTTGGGTTTCCATATCTCTTCCCTTTCTCACATGTAGACCCATTTCGGCGCGTCTGGAGCAGACAACGTTTGAAAACATAATGGCTAAAGAAGAAATTGCTCACGATTCAATACATATACTTTTATCTATGGAGATTATCAATACTTTTTCTTCTTTGTTTTCAAAGTCGTTTGCGGCAGTTTTGCCGTATGTGGGAAAGTGCTAACGTCACTTTATAATGGTACTTATCACAAAAGATTTAGTACTGACACGTACTTCTCGACCTATAAACAAAGGGGTTTATATGCTTGATGGGACATGGTATTATAAGTTCGGCGATGCTATGATGCCATTGTTTGTTGTAGTGCAATTATAATTCATTGTGTGATAGCCAGGCTTGATCTACAGTGTAAATATATTAAACCTTTACTTCACATGATATGTTAAATGTTGCCTACTTTACAATCAACAAATGAGCAAGTTAAACAATTTAGAAGACTGGAAGTAACTTTTTGACAAAGAGTTGAAAATATGGCAATAAAAGGTGAAATTGCTCGTTTTGAGCAATTTCACCTTTTATTGTTATATTTTTAAAAGTCGTCTGAAAACATCAGATGTCAAATGTCGTCAGTGTGAAGTAATGGGTTAACAGTGTGTTGTTGAACGCCTATAAACAAAATAAAGGTTATCAAGATTTATTATACAGAAAGTACGAATATTGTAGTAGTCCAATAATTATATACTGGAAGAATATTTCGAACTAATTGATATAATAGGACTTTACAATCATTTATGCATTAGTTGTAAACTAAAGTAAAATGACTTACACTAGTTTTAATATTGATTCCAGTCATGGGAATGAGACGAAACAAGCAAATAGTTTACGTCGAATCGCTGCTTGTTGTTTTGCGGCCTTGGTCGTCGGATTTGTTATTGGAATACTTATAGGTCATTTTGGAATCAGTTCGGATTCCGATTGTGAGACTACTTCCTCTGGAAATGGTGGTACGGCAGACGAAATCGTCGGTGACGATTCAAGTACGTCACTAACTCCGAGCACAAGCGCCCCAACATCTACATCTGTACAATCTGGTTCTACCACGGCCGAAGGAGATTCATCTGTAACTATGACGACAGAAAGCAAGACAACATTCTGTATTACTGCAAGTCCTCCTCAAGGTTCTACGGACGGTAGCCAAACAACAGTCACCGCGGACGGCGTAACAACATCTTCAACTCCATTAATGGATGTGACGTCAGATATGGTTACCACGTCACAACCAGAAACGGAAGGTGTTTTCCTTGAAGGGGTACCAGAATCAATTATAAGAGAAGCCGATCCAAACATAACTGATTGGATACTTCATGAGATTAATTCATCAAATATAAGACATAATCTACAGTAGGTATCTCGAGTTTATTTTTACATCGTTTTATAGCATCAGCAGCAGACACATTTTAGTTAAACATATTCATTTTATATCGAATACGAAACAGGTTTTCAGCTTATATCAATCACGTTCGATGTCTGTTTCCTGGAGAAATAAGAATAACTCGCGCCATTTGTGTGGACAAATCCCGAGTGGTAGAACTGGAATGTCACAGGCCATGATCGAGGATCGATAAATTGATTAAAAAATATCGAAATCATAAATCCGAGTTCTATTACCTTATCATCCCATGTTATCAGTAAACCATGAAGTATCCTGTGTATCTTTGTACTACCCTTCGGCATCACTTTCGATGTATACCTACCGAATGATACGTAAATGTTAGGTAATTTCCGTTAATTAGCAAAATTACAACAAGAGCAGATAACAGTCAAATTAGTCAGTAATTAGTACGGATTAAACAGTGGTATATTGTCTCCCCTGTTTATCGCATGACGAGCATTTGTCATATGATTGGATCCCACGACCTTTGATACGCGAGGCCGACACCGTACCACTGAACCACTGTCTTTTGAAATAGTGTTGCTATTTATCAATGTGCCAAAATGATTTCAATTCTATAAGTTTATGTAGAAATATTTTCTATAGTTTTGCATGGATGTTTTCAAAGTCGTCTACTGCATTATTGTTTTAAATGTGAAAGGATTGAGTAAGTTATCTCATGAACTGCGCTCGATGTTTCATTCCGAGATAATTTATCCCGATTGTTTGTGTTGAAATCCAACAATTTGATCCGGCGTGGGGAAGAATCGAATCCGGGACCTTCGCAAAATGAGGCTGGTGTTATATATCTGAACCACGGTCTCTGTCTACATCAAACCGTTAGTTTTAGTCTTAATCATTATCGTTCTATGTGCAAAATAGGTAATATTAAAAGGCTTCGTGACCTTTTAGAAATGAACCGTGTCTGGCGCCTTTGGTCGTATTGCAGAACAATGTATATGTTACAAACATATGTGCGCCAACATTCATAATGCGGCTGTGATACTTTCAAAATAAATTTGAATTCACAGTTGACATTAGTTCCTACTAGACAATTAAAACGTGGGGTTTATTTTGCATTTAGATCCCTGTTTAGACATAAGTTGCCACCAATCTGGAGTCTAGTTTAACCCTTTCGCACATATAGAAGCTTTCTGACGCCTCTGCAGCAGACGACTTTTGAAATCATTGTAAGCAATTTCCCCTTTTGCCAAAATGATTTCAACTATTCAACAATTAACTTTTATAGATATTTTGTATATTTTGAGCCTGCTAATTGCTGTTAACACCCTATAACGCAATTTAGGGTGAGACTGCGCAAGAAAAATAGTTCGTCATGGATTCCACAACACTACATTTAAAAGGTTAAGCTCACCAAAAAAAGATACTCCAATCCAAGTTAAACAAATGCTTAGAAATGAATGCGCCGAGAGGTCAAGTATGGAATCTTATGGAAAAATAAATGGTTCACAAAGAAGTCGCGTGACAAATGCAGTGGTGGATTTACCGCGAGCCCCGTAGGGCCCGTTCCCCGACGATCCCAGCTCCACTATTTTTACTTTTTCTTTTTGATTTGTTTATATTATCCAAAGAAACCCATCATATGGCGATCTAATTTTTAAAAAATAAACTTTAAAAAATTAATACGCTGATTAATCTTGAGTCTGTTCCCAGTCCTGGTCATGTCACCAGTACTGAAACAGTAGGCGTTTCAGGGGCCGCGGCTATTGCTGAATCAGTCGGCATAGTACCTACTATACCGGTGTATGTAGCCGACAGACACGCCGTAACAACAACCCCGATGATACTCCGTAGGAATATTATTGCGCGGGTGCATCAGCACCAGTGCATATATTGGTTGTGTTTAGAACTTCCACTGGTGCAATGGGCATGCGCATGCGCCGTGTTAATCGTCTTGATCGCGCATGCGCCGTATTTTACCGTCAGCTCTCGGATATTTCCGTAGCAGTTCGTCACTAGACTGGTTCTCGTTCGAGTTTGCAATAGAAGATTAATATAAGTGAACCTGTTTATTTATATGCGAGTAGTTTTTTTTATAATTAAAATTAAAACCATAGTGTAACGTGTACCGGCGTTAAGCCATCGCAGGTCACCCATGCAGGCACTAACCGCGATGAACGTTGCTTAACTTTACGAAAAAGTTAACCACCCTACCAACGTCGCTATAAAAGTGATATGTATACCTAATGCGAAGTGCTAAATCTTGCGATTTTAAGAATATATTAAGGAAAATATTTTTGTTTTCGTTTTACGTATTTAACTAAAAAACTATTGGTATCATATATTTATATCATATATTTAAAAGTGGGTTTCGTGTCTTTCGAATCAAACTTAAGTATTTCTTAAGCCATAACATGCTGATTTCCGCGCTAACATCGAACTGCTGCCTCTTGTAGCAACTCTTGTAAGCCTCTTACAAGAAGAATTTTGAAGCATTACTTTAAGGAAGCAGATTCAGTTCAGTACATTTAAATAACCATGGGGTGACGTAATCGAAAATGGAGCAACCAACATTATTATAGTTAATAAAAACTGTTATATGTTTGAAAAAAACAACCTTTATAAATAAATAAATTGTATGACATGATTTAAGAAACAGCAAGATACAAAACACGGATGTATCCCATACTGACGCCGCGCTTCCACGCAGCGTCAATAACTATCCCATGCTTGGATCATGTGCGTCAAGAATTTCACAAACGATTTACCTCACTTCAGCAGCGGGCTACTACGACATTCTTACTGTTCCCGCCAGTCGATATAGCATTTAACAACGAGTCGGTAAACTTAAACAGGGAAGACCTGCCATCGGACGATACACTCCGGGTGAAAATCGAGTGCTGGAGGAATAAATGGGGTGGTGTTTCACCCTTATCTAACTGACCAGTCAACCATTGACGACTTGATAAAGGAATGTGATCCGAATGTACACACAATTCGTTGGATAGCGATCACATTGTTGGTGACAAGTTGCGAGTTCGAAGGAAGAATTTCAGCTATTGGCCTCGTGAAGTCCGACTGAAGATCATCAATGGCGAAGAAAATGCTTACAGGAATGTGCATTATGTCTGCACATAGAGATATGGACATCAACCTTTATGTTGTCAAAAGTCTTCTGCTGCAGATTTATATTGTTTTCAAAGCATATTTATGAATTAAAAATGTAGCCTAGCTAGTATTACTTAAACCCCAGTCACAATTACCTTGCGATAGGTTTGTGAGTAGTTTTCGGCGGATTTCTAGGCATTTTTTGCCCGAACCCTTTTGGACTCCACGCGGGCATCGAGTTACTTTTTAACTCGGACTTAAAAGCTCATCGCAAACTGATCGCACAATAATCGGCTGATGCCTGGCCGATGTCCGGCCGGGCATGACACATATCGGGCCTGCGTCGGGCCAGCGCCGGGCCAAATTTTGGACTACCCAGACAATCTAGACGCCGCTCAGAGCCCGGCAGGAAATCGGACAGACATTGACCGGGGATAGGCCGGACTCTGGCCGACCACCCACTGTGGCTCGCAGGTTATAAAAGCCGGCTCATCGCATCATTCATCAGATGATCCAGTCGCGCTCTTCACAGAAGGTAACAAGTTAACACACAGTTTATCACAAAAGTGTCAGAGTAGCAGAACTACAAGACGCCCTAGAAAATATGGGAGAAGGAGAGTGCAGAACCCACAAGAGAGGGAGAGTGGCAGTGAAGTGAATGAGACCATGCCTTTCCTCTTCAGCCTCCAATGCACCAAGAACTAAGTTGTAGCGGTAGCGTGCAAACGCCAACCTCTCTCTCGACCGGGCGACCCGATCTTGCTGTGTCGGTGCCCACAAACACTGTTATGGTATCAACGGTATTCTCGTAATAATGTTTGTCTTAATGATATCTAAGTCAAGTTCGAATATGGGTCATATTGGGTCAGAAACTAGGTCACTAGGCCAAATTGAAGGGAAATCTTGTTAACACTCTGGAGGCTGCATTTTTAACCTGAGCATGTTAAATCTGATATTTGTCTTGATGATATGTAGGCCAAATTCGAATAGTGTTCATGTCTGTTCAAAAACTAGGTCACTAGACCAAATTGGAAGAAAATCTCGTTAACACTGTACAAGCTGCATTTTCTGCTTCAGCAGTTTTAAATTAAATCAGAATGTTGATCTTAATGAATTCTATGCCAAGCTCTAATATGGGTCATGTCGAGTCAAAAACTAGGTCACGAGGCCAAATTAAAGAAAAATCTCGTTAACACTCTAGAGGCCGCTTTTTTTTGCTTCAGCAGCTTGAAAATTTGTCTGAATTATATTTAGGTCAAGTTAGACTAGTGGTCATATTGGGTCAGAAACTTAGTCACTACGCCAAATTGAAGGATAGTTTTGTTAACACTCTGGATGCTGCATTTTTTAACTTGAGCATGTTGAAACTGTTTCAGAATGTTTGTCTTGATACTATGTAGGCCAAGATCGAATATTGGTCATGTCTGTTCAAAAACTAGGTCACTATGCCAAATTAAAGGAAAATCTTGTCAACACTGTAGCAGCCATATTTTTAAAATTTGGTCAAAATGGTTATTTAAATGATATCTAGGCTAAGTTTGAATATCGGGTTAAAAACTAGGTCACTAGGCCAAATTGGAGGAAAAGTTTGTTAATACTCTGGACGCCACATTCTTTGCTTCAGCAGCTTGCAAATTTGCCAGAATGTTTGTATTGATAATATCTAGTCCATTTTCGAATATGGGTCATATTAGGTACAAAAATAGGTCACCAGGCCAAATGAAGGTAAATCTTAATAACACTCTTCAGTGAGGTTGCATTTTTTAATTTTTGTCAGAATATTTGTCTTGATGAGTTTTGCATTGATCAAACACTTTCTCCGAGTCTAGTACATGGTTTAGAGAATTATTTCTACTTGATGTAAGTTGATCTAACATTGACATATTTCTCAATATAATAAGGCAGAAACTTATCTGCCTAAACCTGCTGTCAAATTTGCCTTTGATTCTTCATGTCTTAAATATGTATACACATTTCTCCTACTTCTCCAACTTTCCTGCAGTCCCTAGGCCATCAGTACTTTCAGTGCTTTGATTTCAAGTGTCGCCAACAAGAACTGCTTTAAGATTTCTCCACGAAATTTTCTTTTCATAAAACTTTGCGTAAAAATGAACAATCTGCAAGATGCCATTAAATATGGTTGGTTTATTTGCGGGATATGGGAACAAATATCAAGATAATATTCCTATACATCACTCAGGTGAAAGAATTTCGAACACAATTTCCACATACCGGATGATATGTTGAGTTTCTGGCAGTTTCTGAGCATTTTAAATAGATACAATCAAATGTCAATAATAAATAAAGGACTATTCCTGGAATAAAATCGGAAAGTTAATTACATGAATACTCATCTTGCAGAATTGGCTGCCTGATTATTCTCTTTGGATAGAGTTGGCCACTCTTGTTGTCAAAGTGTTTAGTTTGTGTTAAGATATTTCATTAGGTGATAGAGACACACCTCCAAAGTTTGATGGTTCCCGACTTGGTTTTGGAACCAAAATGTCAGCTCAGGGAAGTTTATTGATTCTATAAGGAAAAACATCTTGTTGATGTAATAGTTAGTAAATAGTGCAAACAAAAAGACAAACCTCTTAAGTTTGATGTTTCCCGACTTTGTTTTGGAACCAAAATGGCACTCCAATGAAGTTTTATTGATTTATAAAAGGAAATACATCTTGTTAATGTAATAGTAAATAGTGATTTTCTTTTATTTATAAAATTCAATCTTCTATGTTATAGCAATGTTATAGCAAAAATGATATCAGTTCTACAGACAATTCGCTCAAATAACTATTACAACACGTATTTATAAATTTCTTCGTAATATATTCAAATATCAAATAAATAGTTTACTTTGGTTTTTCAGAAGTGTAATTCATTTTACTTGTAAATTAAAACGATATAGGGTCATACAGAACAAAAATGGAAAAACATAGTTCATCTGTAGATCACAAGCTACAGTGTATCTACATTGCAAGATTGAAGTTGATAACTTGAAGAATAAGTGAGTGATTGGCCAAACAAAAAACATTGAAAAAAAGATAACTAGGGGAAAAGGCACCATAAACGTGTGGTTCTTGTTAACTTCCCATCTGTCAGGTCAGAAGCAATCTGCAAACCAAGTTTAAAATTTATACATTGGAAATTAAAAGAAAATTACGAACTTAAAGCATGCCACACTATCGTTAATGGTCTAATGCACTCACAAGCTACCTCCATACTAAGTTTGATATGTATACATTGGAAACTACTTGAGAAAACGACCAAAAAATGAAGATGACTGAACAAATAGGCAGGCTTGTGTTGCGCTATTATCCTGATCACAATGCATAAGTTTTTTTAACTGTCAAATGAATCGACCTAACTGAAACCAAGTTAATGGATGAACTAAAAAAAATAGAACTAAAAATAAGCAAGCTAGCATTATAATATTTTATTCTCTTTATCGCAAAAAAAAAAGTGTTGCATCTTTAGAATGAAGCTGCAATCAATTATTACAAAGCGTTACGGGAAGAGGACGCAAACAGTGATCCATAAGCGTCTCCCTGTCTTACAAACCGGCGACACAAAATACATTATACACATTAAGCAGTTTGTTGGTTTCTAGTCATGAAATTAATTAATTGATAATCTTCGATAGACGAAGTGTATTTGCTGTGACTTAATGTGTCTCATTTTTCTCCAGAGAGTTCAATACAATACAATACACTATTCATTTTAAAGATTCTGAGTGTGTACATCATACATAAAAGACAGTTCTGCAATAAATTATACATAGTGATCAGAGAGCAAAAAAAAGGCGTTATAATGAAAACAATATCAGAAAGAAATTTAGAATAAGAGAACAAATAGAGAGAAATAAAGAAATAAGGTACACAATGGAAGACAGAAGCATGCTTTATTATTAATATATTCTTTTTTATTTATACATTACTATAGACATGTATACAATTGTTATCTATATGCAAACAAAACGTACACTTTTAATTCGGATTGTATGTCGTTTTGCATTCAAATGTACCGTTATATAGACTATTCATGAATTCTTTTTTCTATGACACTTTTTAAAGAAACTGGGTAAAGACTCCCCATATTGCTGGCACACCTCGGGACTTCGATCAAGCCAATGAACTAAAACAGTTCTGGCTGGACAGCGGTTTAGACCATGCGTATACCACCCCATACGATATTCTACTCTCCTATCCGAGTGAAACGCTACCTAACAAAGTAAAACTATTGAATGAATCGACGTCGGACGTGATCTTGGAATCACCAGATAATGAAGAAAACCTAACACCTGCGGAGTGGGGAGGTGACTTTCCGTTTCCATATCTTGGTTACTCCGGAAATGGAACAGTTGCGGTAAGGAATCATTTGGGAAACCCATTGCAATACGACTTATTCCTTTTTACCTGTGGGTATATCTATTATTTAATGTATTTGAAAAATGTATATAAAAATGTAATATTTGGAATATTTGAAGAAAGTTTAAGAGAAGGGAACACTGTTCATAATGAGCATGAATTCCTTTCATACAATTATACCATGGGGCATCTGTTGTGAAATGATCTTTCTCTGGATAAGGTTCAAGTCTTTCCAACAAACAGACGCATTTTGACACATCTGCAGTAAAAGCATCTGTAACTTGACGAGGTTTAACTTTTCCAAGGGTTACTGTCGATTTGTTGAATGTGGGAAATGGTATAAACTCGAATTTTAGGATGGCCATAAAAGACAAAGACAAGTGGTGTCTAAAACTGAAGACAAGAGACTTAATCCTTTTCTAACATACATACGCTGTATGACGTCTCTGCAGCAGCTAACGTTTGTTAACACGATGAGAAAACTGTCATTGCCACAATGTTAACACGATGAGAAAACTGTCATTGCCACAATGTTAACAGTTTCAGTTAAAAAGTTTTCTTCCAATTTTTAAGAGTTTAAATATGTTTGACTTAATGTTTACGAAGTCGTCTACAGTATATGTGTTGTGTTTGGGTACAGAATTAAACTGTCAAAACTTGATATGTACATTGTAAAACAACAGGCTGTAGTATTTAACAAACGCTAGATTTTATGGCTTTTTTACCGTTTTAAAATACTACTAAGAGCTTCTTTACTCTTTCCCATACACAGCAAATTTACAGCAGACGTCTATGAAAACATATAGGCAAAAAAGTAAATAGCTCTATAAAGGTGAGTTTAAATATTGTATAGTGTTGAAGACATTGTGGCCAAAGTAGAAATTGCTCTCAGTGAACAATTTGTCCTTTTGCCACAATGTGTTCGTTAGCCTTCTGTTACAAAGGCGTCAACATGCGTCTAAATGGCGGAAAGGATTAAACGACAGAAAACAAACATCTTCACATTTATGACACATGCGACAAGTGATTTTTGAGTTTGATGTTGATTTGCCCATTCACCCTCACCACCTTTGAGCTGTATTGGTAAAGCGTCCGTCTGGGCAGCGGGTGGTCGCAGACTCGATTCCCGGTCGGGTCATTTAAAAGACTAACAATGGTAGTAACGGCTTCCCTCTTTGATACTCAGGATTGTGGGGTAAGCATTACGACTGACTCAATACTGTCCGGACAAATGGACCAGTAGTTCTGGTAGCTTACCCAGGAAACGCCGTGTTAAAACTGATAACATATTGAAATCCGTATAAAAGATAATAAAAACAAATAAAAGCTAAACAAACCCATTACCATCATCATAACATATTATTATTCCAAAATCGAGTAAGTACAGCTTGGAACAAGATGTAGCTATATTGTTTTTGAAATATGGAAAACATATTTGAAGTTAAAAGCATTTTAATTCAGAATACTCTACATTTTAAAGTTGTTTCGCTAAATATCTATACATTAAAATTTGAACAAAAACGATGGACCAAGATCGCATGGCATGTAAATTTTAATTGTTGTCCATGTAACACTTTGAGGTAAGGGTTACTCCGGCGACCCAGAGACAAGCCCAAGAAGAGCCAGTGATAGAACCGTATCAAGTATTTGTTGGCGTCAAAAAACGGTTTAGTCGGTTCCGTTGGTGATAAGCAGTCCCAGTTGGTGCATCTTCACATGCTTTAACGAAGCAGTTGTATGATGCCCCTGTTAAAACGTTTTCAATCGTGATTTTTTCTTTGAATGGTGTAGGTGTTTAGCGTCAAGCTCTGGTGCTGGAGGCAACGGGTTCGATCCCAAGTCCGATCATACTAAATACTTTAAAAGTGATACTAAGTATTTGTTGGCGTCAAAAAACGGTTTAGTCGGTTCCGTTGGTGATAAGCAGTCCCAGTTGGTGCATCTTCACATGCTTTAACGAAGCAGTTGTATGATGCCCCTGTTAAAACGTTTTCAATCGTGATTTTTTCTTTGAATGGTGTAGGTGTTTAGCGTCAAGCTCTGGTGCTGGAGGCAACGGGTTCGATCCCAAGTCCGATCATACTAAATACTTTAAAAGTGATACTAATGGCTCTCCCTGCTTGGCACTCATTGATAGGTAAGCATTATGACGGACTTGCTGGTTTCGGCATACATGGACTAGTAGTACTGGTAATTGACCCAGGAAACAACGTGATATGACTGAAAACTTGTTAAACGCGGTGAAGTACACCATGCAAACAAACACAATTTTTGAGAGGCCTTATTTGAGGAAATGTTGTATTGCATTTTTATTAGAAGGTTTGCCCGAATATAATAAAGTGATGGTTTGTATTGTATATCATTCCTCTTGTAAGCCTGTATCTATCTTAACCTTTCCGGTGTTAGAAGTGTAAGCTTTCGGAGTGCAACTCCCACTGAATTAACTCACACAATCCTAAAGTGATGACAAAGACTAGTGTAACAGTTCACCTTTTCGCCTCAATCGGCAAACTAAATAATAACTTGTATTGTGTTTTAGGGAAGCATTGTATATGTGAATTACGGCAGGTTGGAAGATTTTGAATTACTTGAAAGCGACTTTGGTATCAACGTAAATGGTTGTATCGTTCTGGCACGTTACGGGAGAGGTGGCCGTTCTGGAAAGGTATACAGGGTGTTTCATAATAGTTGTACCTATTACAAGTTCCAGTTCTTCATACATGTGCGTGTTTCATTAGAAACGCTGTCACGTACCAACAATTTCAATATTTGCAATATTGAAAAGGGTATCTATTTAGTACGATGGGACTCAGAACATTTTATAGCAAGGGGCTCATTAGAGTCAATTGCTATAGTAGGCGAAATCCGATTACACTAATTATTTTGAGACTGGAATCTAGACTAGTGTTTTAAAATATCGGCATTGAATTACTTCACATCTGTCTTTCTATATCAGCTTTCTTTTTCTGAACACCATCTCGGATTCAGAGAATGTAAGTTAGTAGTTGCAGATCGTAGTAGATCAGTATGTAATGTCAATGAAAGTGGATGATCTGTGGAATTATTTTAAAAATGAGTGAACTTTTGCCAGTTAATACCCATTTTAGTCCTTCCGAACCGCCAAATAATTCTTGTCTAAAAATCAAAATGCGGTAAATTGTTAACATTTGGAGCCGGAAAATGGATTTGATTCGACATCACTAACCCAAAAGAAAGAACTTGAAAGAATGTTAAATGTTAAAATATATGAATTACTTAATTAAAAAATATAATGTGTTTCTACGCTGTCAACATGACTTGCTTACGCGCAACATGCATTGACATATTAAAGCAGTATGTGCATACTTTCTTCAGGTGTCATTCACACACTGAACAAATAAAAGTAGTATGTGCATACTTTCCTCAAACAAAACAAGTGCATGTATTTGTTCACCTTTGTTATGGAAAATAACATGTTCAGTTGTTTTGAGGCAGCTGTGACTGTGACTGTATAAAACCATGCTATAGACTGACCACTACAATTTGGCATGCATTGTGATTAATGCATCAATGAGTGTGTAAACTATGCAACGACCTCTGTGAAATACCGCCAGTCAAATAAAAAAAATTGCGATATACCCCCATTCTGTGTATACAATATAGTGCAATTAACTCAAATATTATTCAATTAACGGACATAACAAGGTCTAACAAAATGTGATCGGTAAATCCTTGTCCTAATGTATTCCGTGATCTACAGTTAGCCCCTTGATGGCAGTGCTTTGATTACATCAGGGTTTCTTCATACTCGGTCTAAAACATATTGTTTGATTTGTTCATATGTTTAATATATCAAATTATATATGTAATTATATTTCTTAATTAACATCTTTTCACATAAAAACAAATCAACATCAGACGACCTTGAAAACATCTAGGTAATATCTTTACCAGTCTAATTATTGAAAGGAGTTGAAAACATTGTGGTAACAGAAGACATTGCATATCATAGTTTCTGATTGTCACGATGTTTTAAAATTCGCCTACTGTAGAGGCGTCAAAATACGCATGTATGAGGGAAATGGTTATGAGTATAAAATTGTCACAATAAGTAATGCGGTATTTATCCAGGTAAGACGTGCTGAAGAGAGGGGCGCTATCGGTGTAATTATGTACTCCGACCCCGCAGACTACATTGCCCCATGGGCCACAGACCTTTATAATGAGTCAATCTGGATTCCGCCTCAAGCGACCTCTCGTGGGAGTATATTCATGGGTACAGGTGATCCGCTGACCCCGGGGTACCCGGCTATAGGTAGTATAACCCTTCACCTTATACAGACGCATGTTGACGCTTATGCAGCAGACGATTTTTGAAAACGTTGTGAGACAAACATTGGCTTCAACGTCTTAAACTTTTATCAATAATAATTTCATTTTGAGGAAGTTTCCGTCCGTTTGTAAACTATGTCAGGCTTCTGCCCCAGATTTGTTATATGTTTAATCAGTAAATAACTTCCTTCAACTGCTGTATATTAACCATTTCCCTCATATAGACGCTTTCTAACGCCTCTGCAGCAGACGGCTTTTTGAAAACATAGTGACAACAGAAGAAATTGCTCAAAACGAGCAATTTCTCCTTTTGCCACAATGTTTTCCACTTTTAGTCATAGGTTATCCATTCAATTAAAGAGATTTTCTATGTTTTGACAAAATATGTTCAAAGTCGTCTGCTTCAGAATTGTCGTATGCGGGAATGGGTTAACCGTTCATGATTTTTAAAGAGTCGACTACGTAAAAACAGTCATAGGAATTTCAGTCAGAAGATTCCTTTCCTTATACAACAAATATGCAGCAGACGACATTGAATGTACCTAAGTCCTTTCCCACACATATACCCATTTTGACGAATCTCCAGCTAAGACTTTTGAACTAAAATGTGGCAATTGATCCAGTCTATTAGTATCTTAAAATCATACCTTTCTTTAAAGACATCTTCCATATTGTTCACCATACTGTTTGAACTCGACTGCGGTATCCTTGTTCTGTGTCTGGAAATGTACAAGCGTCTCGCGAGCCTCTGGTAGACAGTTCTAACCAAACAGTGTTCTTTACGCGTAAAGAATCTGTTCGTGAGTAATATTCATTTGAATATATCCCGGACGTGTCACGATAGTAATTGCGCGAGCGAAGAGAGATGTCGATGTACGGGTCGAAAGTTCGACACCCGGCTCGGCCATTCATTCTTTCAGATTATGAATAAAACTAATGTTAACAGCGTAATGCGTATTCAACGAATGGGTTGAAAGTCTATGTTGGAAGGTAGCCAATTGCCTGTGGAGAACGTTGTGTTGAGCATTGAATCGTAAGAGCCAATACACACGTGGTTAGGTGAATTATTAGTCGCCGTGATATAACTGAATTATCGTTGAAAACGCTGTTAAGCTGGAATAAATCAATGCCTCCGAATTTCAGTTTTCGTAGGACGTGTTTTGTGCTATGTTACCTGTTCATTGTTTGTTTGTACCCGAAACTACAAATACTGAACAGAACAGAACAGAAAGTTTACAAAGGACACACAAATACATATACAAGATGTACAGACACGTGTGTTTGAAATGGAGAAAAGAAAAGAGAAAATGGTAAAAAAAATTAGTGAATGAAAATGTATATATTGCAGCTTATTTTCCTATAAAGAGGCTAAACATTGAAAAAGTTAATTTTAGTATTTCTAATCTACTAGATAACAAACAGCTCAATGACTTCATTTTAGCCTCCGCGTTCCGATATGACGAGAATGATCCGGAGGCCAACCTACCTAGGATACCAGCGATGCCGATAGGTTACCAGGTCGCAGAGGAGATTTTACGGTATGTCGGATCGCCTTTTTTAAAATTATATACAGAGGTTATTAAATTAAAGAGATTAGGTTTATATGTGGAGGAGGAGTTGGAGGTAGTATACAAGAAGTAATACCAACCTAGTACAAAACGACTTCTTTGCTCTCATCTGTAGCTGAATTCCTTTATACTTCTTACGAAGATTTAGTGTCGGAATGTCTTAAGAAGGTTTAGTGACGGAAATGTCACATTTGCTATAATAAATAATGATAATAATAATAAAATCTTTAGTTTAATAATAATCTGGACGAACTGAGGTCTAGCTCTTGTGATTGTGGATATAATTCCACCAAACTTCATACACAGGTACTGTGTCAAGACAGTTTGAACGAGCTTTCTTATTTCACGTAATTAGGTCAAATGTGAAGGCCATAGTTCATGAATATTTTTTATTTTGAATCGTGCATTTTTACGCACGTTTTCAACAATAACTACAAAATAATGATAAATATCGACCGATATAACATTTTGGAGAGTCTTCAGAACTCATTTGCAAAACATTAACATCCAGTTTAGATATTTTAATGTTCATTGTTGTGTAAGTGGTAATGCCATTAGGGATGCAAAAATAAAAGTTGTTAATTTAAAATGACATATTGTCTCAAAATCATATCTTTGTTGTTACGATATTGCAGTCACTTAGGAGGCCCTGATTCTCCCGATGGATGGAGTGGTCGACTTATGAACAGTAGCACTTATAAAATAGGCACCAACTTTTCAAGTGAGGGAATGTAAGTATAATTTATCGTACCTAATTAACAAAATGTCTAAACAAAAATGATTAATTAAAATTCGATTTAACCCTTACAACAAATCTGCAGCAGCCGACTTTGAAAACATAGTGAAAATATTTCGTTTACTTTCAGTTGTCAATGAAGTCTTTCGGGCATGGAATCAGTTCGTTTTAACGATTTAATTGTTTAATACTTTTCCAAATACAGCAACATTGCAGCAGAAGACTTTGAAAACATCTAAACAAAAATATCGGATATATATGAGAGAACAATATTTTGCCACAATGTTTCCAAAAGTGGTCAAATGGAGAGGCGTCAAAAGACGTCTGGATATGGGAAAGTATTAAAACGTGTCCCCTATAACCCACAAGATGCACATGTTTAACCCCTTTCCACCTGCAGACGCATTTCGAAAGCAATAGCAGCAGACGAATTTTGAAAACATAATGAGCAATTTCACTTTTGCAGCCACAATTATTTCAACTTTATTTAACAATTAAGCTATCTTTTATGGAGATTGTTCAGGTTTTTTACACAATGCTTTCAAAGTCGTCTACTTCAGATTTCATGTATGTGGTAAAGGTGCAACCTTTATGTAATTTTAACAAGTATTTCCCTTTTGCACCAAATATATAGCAGACAACTTTGAAAGCATAAAGGAATCAACTTGAACAATATCATTTAATAACATTTTGATCATTGAAAAGAGTTGAACAAGTTGTGACAAAAATAAGAATTGCTCTTTAACATTGTTACAATGTTGGAAAAAAAAAGTATACTGCAGTTGCGTCTACATAAGACAAACGGTTCATTTACTTCTTTTGACAGAATTGCCGAGCTGAGCGTGAATACTCGAAATGAACGGAGAACTTCATATAACGCATTTGGTATCATTCATGGAGAGACAGAACCAGGTAAGAGATTGGGTCCTTCGAGAATAAAAGAGGTGTGTGAAGTTAGCGCGTAGATCGTAGATCGTAGCTCAACCAAAAATGTAATTGGCTGACCTGGGTCGTAGATCGTAGCTCAACCACTTTAAAAACATTGCGAATTGGTTGTGCTGGGTCGTAGATCGTAGCTCAACCACTAGAAAAACATTCTGAATTGGCTGACCTGGGTCGTAGATCGTAGCTCAACCACTTTAAAAACATTGCGAATTGGTTGTGCTGGGTCGTAGATCGTAGCTCAACCACTAGAAAAACATTCTGAATTGACTGACCTGGGTCGTAGATCGTAGCTCAACCATTTTAAAAACATTGCGAATTGGTTGTGCTGGGTCGTAGATCGTAGCTCAACCACTACAAAAACATTGAGAATTGGTTGAGCTGGGTCGTAGATCGTAGCTCAACCACTTAAAAACATTGCAAATTGGTTGTGCTGGGTCGTAGATCGTAGCTCAACCACTTAAAAAACATTGTGAATTGGTTGTGCTGGGTCGTAGATCGTAGCTCAACCACTACAAAAACATTGAGCATTGGTTGAGCTGGGTCGTAGATCGTAGCTCAACCACTTAAAAACATTGCGAATTGGTTGTGCTGGGTCGTAGATCGTAGCTCAACCACTTTAAAAACATTGCGAATTGGTTGTGCTGGGTCGTAGATCGTAGCTCAACCACTACAAAAACATTCAGAATTGGTTGAGCTGGGTCGTAGATCGTAGCTCAACCATTTTAAAAACATTGCGAATTGGTTGTGCTGGGTCGTAAATCGTAGCTCAACCACTTTAAAAACATTGCGAATTGGTTGTGCTGGGTCGTAGATCGTAGCTCAACCACTACAAAAACATTGAGAATTGGTTGAGCTGGGTCGTAGATCGTAGCTCAACCATTTTAAAAACATTGCGAATTGGTTGTGCTGGGTCGTAGATCGTAGCTCAACCACTACAAAAACATTCAGAATTGGTTGAGCTGGGTCGTAGATCGTAGCTCAACCACTTAAAAACATTGCGAATTGGTTGTGCTGGGTCGAAGATCGTAGCTCAACCACTTTAAAAACATTGTGAATTGGTTGTGCTGGGTCGTAGATCGTAGCTCAACCACTACAAAAACATTGAGAATTGGTTGAGCTGGGTCGTAGATCGTAGCTCAACCACTTAAAAACATTGCGAATTGGTTGTGCTGGGTCGTAGATCGTAGCTCAACCACTTTAAAAACATTGCGAATTGGTTGTGCTGGGTCGTAGATCGTAGCTCAACCACTACAAAAACATTCAGAATTGGTTGTGCTGGGTCGTAAATCGTAGCTCAACCATTTTAAAAACATTGCGAATTGGTTGTGCTGGGTCGTAGGTCGTAGCTCAACCACTTTAAAAACATTGCGAATTGGTTGTGCTGGGTCGTAGATCGTAGCTCAACCATTTTAAAAACATTGCGAATTGGTTGTGCTGGGTCGTAGATCGTAGCTCAACCACTACAAAAACATTCAGAATTGGTTGTGCTGGGTCGTAGATCGTAGCTCAACCATTTTAAAAACATTGCGAATTGGTTGTGCTGGGTCGTAGGTCGTAGCTCAACCACTTTAAAAACATTGCGAATTGGTTGTGCTGGGTCGTAGATCGTAGCTCAACCACTACAAAAACATTCAGAATTGGTTGAGCTGGGTCGTAGATCGTAGCTCAACCATTTTAAAAACATTGCGAATTGGTTGTGCTGGGTCGTAGATCGTAGCTCAACCACTACAAAAACATTCAGAATTGGTTGAGCTGGGTCGTAGATCGTAGCTCAACCACTTTAAAAACATTGCGAATTGGTTGTGCTGGGTCGTAGATCGTAGCTCAACCACTAGAAAAACATTCTGAATTGACTGACCTGGGTCGTAGATCGTAGCTCAACCATTTTAAAAACATTGCGAATTGGTTGTGCTGGGTCGTAGATCGTAGCTCAACCACTACAAAAACATTGAGAATTGGTTGAGCTGGGTCGTAGATCGTAGCTCAACCACTTAAAAACATTGCGAATTGGTTGTGCTGGGTCGTAGATCGTAGCTCAACCACTTTAAAAACATTGTGAATTGGTTGTGCTGGGTCGTAGATCGTAGCTCAACCACTACAAAAACATTGAGCATTGGTTGAGCTGGGTCGTAGATCGTAGCTCAACCACTTAAAAACATTGCGAATTGGTTGTGCTGGGTCGTAGATCGTAGCTCAACCACTTTAAAAACATTGCGAATTGGTTGTGCTGGGTCGTAGATCGTAGCTCAACCACTACAAAAACATTGAGAATTGGTTGAGCTGGGTCGTAGATCGTAGCTCAACCATTTTAAAAACATTGCGAATTGGTTGTGCTGGGTCGTAGATCGTAGCTCAACCACTACAAAAACATTCAGAATTGGTTGAGCTGGGTCGTAGATCGTAGCTCAACCACTTAAAAACATTGCGAATTGGTTGTGCTGGGTCGTAGATCGTAGCTCAACCACTTTAAAAACATTGTGAATTGGTTGTGCTGGGTCGTAGATCGTAGCTCAACCACTACAAAAACATTGAGAATTGGTTGAGCTGGGTCGTAGATCGTAGCTCAACCACTTAAAAACATTGCGAATTGGTTGTGCTGGGTCGTAGATCGTAGCTCAACCACTTTAAAAACATTGCGAATTGGTTGTGCTGGGTCGTAGATCGTAGCTCAACCACTACAAAAACATTCAGAATTGGTTGAGCTGGGTCGTAGATCGTAGCTCAACCATTTTAAAAACATTGCGAATTGGTTGTGCTGGGTCGTAGATCGTAGCTCAACCACTACAAAAACATTCAGAATTGGTTGTGCTGGGTCGTAAATCGTAGCTCAACCATTTTAAAAACATTGCGAATTGGTTGTGCTGGGTCGTAGGTCGTAGCTCAACCACTTTAAAAACATTGCGAATTGGTTGTGCTGGGTCGTAGATCGTAGCTCAACCATTTTAAAAACATTGCGAATTGGTTGTGCTGGGTCGTAGATCGTAGCTCAACCACTACAAAAACATTCAGAATTGGTTGTGCTGGGTCGTAGATCGTAGCTCAACCATTTTAAAAACATTGCGAATTGGTTGTGCTGGGTCGTAGGTCGTAGCTCAACCACTTTAAAAACATTGCGAATTGGTTGTGCTGGGTCGTAGATCGTAGCTCAACCACTACAAAAACATTCAGAATTGGTTGAGCTGGGTCGTAGATCGTAGCTCAACCATTTTAAAAACATTGCGAATTGGTTGTGCTGGGTCGTAGATCGTAGCTCAACCACTACAAAAACATTCAGAATTGGTTGAGCTGGGTCGTAGATCGTAGCTCAACCACTTTAAAAACATTGCGAATTGGTTGTGCTGGGTCGTAGATCGTAGCTCAACCACTAGAAAAACATTCTGAATTGACTGACCTGGGTCGTAGATCGTAGCTCAACCATTTTAAAAACATTGCGAATTGGTTGTGCTGGGTCGTAGATCGTAGCTCAACCACTACAAAAACATTGAGAATTGGTTGAGCTGGGTCGTAGATCGTAGCTCAACCACTTAAAAACATTGCGAATTGGTTGTGCTGGGTCGTAAATCGTAGCTCAACCACTTTAAAAACATTGTGAATTGGTTGTGCTGGGTCGTAGATCGTAGCTCAACCACTACAAAAACATTGAGCATTGGTTGAGCTGGGTCGTAGATCGTAGCTCAACCACTTAAAAACATTGCGAATTGGTTGTGCTGGGTCGTAGATCGTAGCTCAACCACTTTAAAAACATTGCGAATTGGTTGTGCTGGGTCGTAGATCGTAGCTCAACCACTACAAAAACATTGAGAATTGGTTGAGCTGGGTCGTAGATCGTAGCTCAACCATTTTAAAAACATTGCGAATTGGTTGTGCTGGGTCGTAGATCGTAACTCAACCACTTTAAAAACATTGCGAATTGGTTGTGCTGGGTCGTAGATCGTAGCTCAACCACTACAAAAACATTGAGAATTGGTTGAGCTGGGTCGTAGATCGTAGCTCAACCATTTTAAAAACATTGCGAATTGGTTGTGCTGGGTCGTAGATCGTAGCTCAACCACTACAAAAACATTCCGAATTGGTTGAGCTGGGTCGTAGATCGTAGCTTAACCACTTAAAAACATTGCGAATTGGTTGTGCTGGGTCGTAGATCGTAGCTCAACCACTTTAAAAACATTGTGAATTGGTTGTGCTGGGTCGTAGATCGTAGCTCAACCACTACAAAAACATTGAGAATTGGTTGAGCTGGGTCGTAGATCGTAGCTCAACCACTTAAAAACATTGCGAATTGGTTGTGCTGGGTCGTAGATCGTAGCTCAACCACTTTAAAAACATTGCGAATTGGCTGTGCTGGGTCGTAGATCGTAGCTCAACCACTACAAAAACATTCAGAATTGGTTGAGCTGGGTCGTAGATCGTAGCTCAACCATTTTAAAAACATTGCGAATTGGTTGTGCTGGGTCGTAGATCGTAGCTCAACCACTACAAAAACATTCAGAATTGGTTGTGCTGGGTCGTAGATCGTAGCTCAACCATTTTAAAAACATTGCGAATTGGTTGTGCTGGTTCGTAGTTCGTAGCTCAACCACTTTAAAAACATTGCGAATTGGTTGTGCTGGGTCGTAGATCGTAGCTCAGCCATTTTAAAAACATTGCGAATTGGTTGTGCTGGGTCGTAGATCGTAGCTCAACCACTACAAAAACATTCAGAATTGGTTGTGCTGGGTCGTAGATCGTAGCTCAACCATTTTAAAAACATTGCGAATTGGTTGTGCTGGGTCGTAGGTCGTAGCTCAACCACTTTAAAAACATTGCGAATTGGTTGTGCTGGGTCGTAGATCGTAGCTCAACCACTACAAAAACATTCAGAATTGGTTGAGCTGGGTCGTAGATCGTAGCTCAACCATTTTAAAAACATTGCGAATTGGTTGTGCTGGGTCGTAGATCGTAGCTCAACCACTACAAAAACATTCAGAATTGGTTGAGCTGGGTCGTAGATCGTAGCTCAACCACTTTAAAAACATTGCGAATTGGTTGTGCTGGGTCGTAGATCGTAGCTCAACCACTTTAAAAACATTGTGAATTGGTTGTGCTGGGTCGTAGATCGTAGCTCAACCACTTTAAAAACATTGCGAATTGGTTGTGCTGGGTCGTTGATCGTAGCTCAACCACTAGAAAAACATTCTGAATTGGCTGACCTGGGTCGTAGATCGTAGCTCAACCACTTTAAAAACATTGCGAATTGGTTGTGCTGGGTCGTAGATCGTAGCTCAACCACTAGAAAAATATTCTGAATTGGCTGACCTGGGTCGTAGATCGTAGCTCAACCATTTTAAAAACATTGCGAATTGGTTGTGCTGGGTCGTAGATCGTAGCTCAACCACTACAAAAACATTGAGAATTGGTTGAGCTGGGTCTTAGATCGTAGCTCAACCACTTAAAAACATTGCGAATTGGTTGTGCTGGGTCGTAGATCGTAGCTCAACCACTTTAAAAACATTGTGAATTGGTTGTGCAGGGTCGTAGATCGTAGCTCAACCACTACAAAAACATTGAGAATTGGTTGAGCTGGGTCGTAGATCGTAGCTCAACCACTTAAAAACATTGCGAATTGGTTGTGCTGGGTCGTAGATCGTAGCTCAACCACTACAAAAACATTGAGAATTGGTTGAGCTGGGTCGTAGATCGTAGCTCAACCATTTTAAAAACATTGCGAATTGGTTGTGCTGGGTCGTAGATCGTAGCTCAACCACTTTAAAAACATTGCGAATTGGTTGTGCTGGGTCGTAGATCGTAGCTCAACCACTACAAAAACATTCAGAATTGGTTGAGCTGGGTCGTAGATCGTAGCTCAACCACTTTAAAAACATTGCGAATTGGTTGTGCTGGGTCGTAGATCGTAGCTCAACCACTAGAAAAACATTCTGAATTGGCTGACCTGGGTCGTAGATCGTAGCTCAACCACTTTAAAAACATTGCGAATTGGTTGTGCTGGGTCGTAGATCGTAGCTCAACCACTAGAAAAACATTCTGAATTGACTGACCTGGGTCGTAGATCGTAGCTCAACCACTACAAAAACATTCAGAATTGGTTGAGCTGGGTCGTAGATCGTATCTCAACCATTTTAAAAACATTGCGAATTGGTTGTGCTGGGTCGTAGATCGTAGCTCAACCACTTTAAAAACATTGCGAATTGGTTGTGCTGGGTCGTAGATCGTAGCTCAACCACTACAAAAACATTGAGAATTGGTTGAGCTGGGTCGTAGATCGTAGCTCAACCATTTTAAAAACATTGCGAATTGGTTGTGCTGGGTCGTAGATCGTAGCTCAACCACTACAAAAACATTCAGAATTGGTTGAGCTGTGTCGTAGATCGTAGCTCAACCACTTAAAAACATTGCGAATTGGTTGTGCTGGGTCGTAGATCGTAGCTCAACCACTTTAAAAACATTGTGAATTGGTTGTGCTGGGTCGTAGATCGTAGCTCAACCGCTATAAAAACATTGAGAATTGGTTGAGCTGGGTCGTAGATCGTAGCTCAACCACTTAAAAACATTGCGAATTGGTTGTGCTGGATCGTAGATCGTAGCTCAACCACTTTAAAAACATTGTGAATTGGTTGTGCTGGGTCGTAGATCGTAGCTCAACCACTAGAAAAAACATTCTGAATTGGCTGACCTGGGTCCTAGATCGTAGCTCAACCACTTTAAAAACATTCTGAATTGGCTGACCTGGGTAGATCGTAGATCGTAGATTCCCACTGACACGTAATGCAGAGTATACGCATGCATATAAAACATATATACTTACCATACACACGCAAACACAGAACAAAACATGTCAGTAAGGATGTCCTTCGTAGTTGACCCGGACATTCCCACTGAAATGTAATGCAGAGTATACTCATGCATATAAAACATGTATTGTTCTGTGTCCCGTGAAAAAAAAAAAAAAAAAGTGTTCCACTCCATTGTGAAATGTTCGTGCTTCGACTGCCTTGACTAAGGCCTCTATGACGAAGTGCTCCCTTTAAATTACGCTGTAAACTCGGGTAGAAATTCGACTTACGGCCCTGGTAGCTGTCCCGTGAAAAAAAAAAAAAAAAGTGTTCCACTCCATTGTGAAATGATCAGTCTTCGACTGCCTTGACTAAGGCCTCTATGACGGAGTGCTCCCTATAAATTACGCGGGTAGAAATTCCACTTACGGCCCTGGTAGCTGTCCCGTGATAAAAAAAAAAAAGTGTTCCACTCCATTGTGAAATGTTCGGGCTTCGACTGCCTTGATTAAGGCCTCTATGACGGAGTGCTCCCTTTAAATTACGCGGTAAACTCGGGTAGAAATTCGACTTACGGCCCTGGTAGCGGTCTCGTGAAAAAAAAAAAAAGTGTTCCACTCCATTGTGAAATGTTCGGGCTTCGACTGCCTTGACTAAGGCCTATAGGACGGAGTGCTCCCTATAAATTACGCGGGTAGAAATTCCACTTACGGCCCTGGTAGCTGTCCCGTGAAAAAAAAAAGTGTTCCACTCCATTGTGAAATGATCAGTCTTCGACTGCCTTGACTAAGGCCTCTATGACGGAGTGCTCCCTTTAAATTACGCGGTAAACTCGGGTAGAAATTCGACTTACGGCCCTGGTAGCGGTCTCGTGAAAAAAAAAAAAAAGTGTTCCACTCCATTGTGAAATGTTCGGGCTTCGACTGCCTTGACTCCCTTTAAATTACGCGGTAAATTCAGGTAGAAATTCGACTTACGGCCCTGGTAGCTGTCAAGTGAAAAAAAAAAAAAAAGTGTTCCACTCCATTGTGAAATGTTCGGGCTTCGACTGCCTTCACTAAGGCCTCTATGACGGAGTGCTCCCTTTAAATTACGCGGTAAACTCGGGTAGAAATTCGACTTACGGCCCTGGTAGCGGTCTCGTGAAAAAAAAGAAAAAAAAAGTGTTCCGCTCCATTGTGAAATGTTCGGGCTTCGACTACCTTGACTAAGGCCTATAGGACGGAGTGCTCCCTATAAATTACGCGGGTAGAAATTCCACTTACGGCCCTGGTAGCTGTCCCGTGAAAAAAAAAAAAGTGTTCAACTCCATTGTGAAATGATCAGTCTTCGACTGCCTTGACTAAAGCCTCTATGACGGAGTGCTCCCTTTAAATTACGCGGTAAACTCGGGTACGGCCCTGGTAGCTGTCCCGTGAAAAAATAAAATGTGTTCCACTCCATTGTGAAATATTGGTCTTCGACTGCCTTGACTAAGGCCTCTATGACGGAGTGCTCCCTTTAAATTACGCGGTAAACTCGGGTAGAAATTCCACTTACGGCCCTGGTAGCTGTCTCGTGAAAAAAAAAAAAAAAGTGTTCCACTCCATTTTGAAATGTTCGTGCTTCGACTGCCTTGACTAAGGCCTCTATGACGGAGTGCTCCCTTTAAATTACGCGGGTAGAAATTCCACTTACGGCCCTGGTAGCTGTCTCGTGAAAAAAAAAAAAAAAGTGTTCCACTCCATTGTGAAATGTTCGTGCTTCGACTGCCTTGACTAAGGCCTCTATGACGGAGTGCTCCCTTTAAATTACGCGGGTAGAAATTCCACTTACGGCCCTGGTAGCTGTCTCGTGAAAAAAAAAAAAAAGTGTTCCACTCCATTGTGAAATGTTCGGTCTTCGACCGCCTTGACTAAGGCCTCTATGACGGAGTGCTCCCTTTAAATTACGCGGTAAACTCGGGTAGAAATTCGACTTATGGCCCTGGTAGCTGTCCCGTGAAAAAAAAAGAAAAGTGTTCCACTCCATTGTGAAATGATCAGTCTTCGACTGCCTTGACTAAGGCCTATAGGACGGAGTGCTCCCTATAAATTACGCGGGTAGAAATTCCACTTACGGCCCTGGTAGCTGTCCCGTGAAAAAGAAAAGTGTTCCGCTCCATTGTGAAATGTTCGGGCTTCGACTACCTTGACTAAGGCCTATAGGACGGAGTGCTCCCTATAAATTACGCGGGTAGAAATTCCACTTACGGCCCTGGTAGCTGTCCCGTGAAAAAAAAAAAAGTGTTCCACTCCATTGTGAAATGATCAGTCTTCGACTGCCTTGACTAAGGCCTCTATGACGGAGTGCTCCCTTTAAATTACGCGGTAAACTCGGGTACGGCCCTGGTAGCTGTCCCGTGAAAAAATAAAATGTGTTCCACTCCATTGTGAAATATTGGTCTTCGACTGCCTTGACTAAGGCCTCTATGACGGAGTGCTCCCTTTAAATTACGCGGTAAACTCGGGTAGAAATTCCACTTACGGCCCTGGTAGCTGTCTCGTGAAAAAAAAAAAAAAAAGTGTTCCACTCCATTGTGAAATGTTCGTGCTTCGACTGCCTTGACTAAGGCCTCTATGACGGAGTGCTCCCTTTAAATTACGCGGGTAGAAATTCCACTTACGGCCCTGGTAGCTGTCTCGTGAAAAAAAAAAAAAAAAAAGTGTTCCACTCCATTGTGAAATGTTCGGTCTTCGACCGCCTTGACTAAGGCCTCTATGACGGAGTGCTCCCTTTAAATTACGCGGTAAACTCGGGTAGAAATTCGACTTATGGCCCTGGTAGCTGTCCCGTGAAAAAAAAAAAAAGTGTTCCACTCCATTGTGAAATGTTCGGGCTTCGACTGCCTTGATTAAGGCCTCTAGTACCGAGTGCTCCCTTTAAATTATGCGGTAAATTCGGGTAGAAAGTCGACTTACGGCCCTGGTAGCTGTCCGTGAAAAAGAAAACAAAAAAAGTGTTCCACTCCATTGTGAAATGTTCGGGCTTCGACTGCCTTGATTAAGGCCTCTAGTACCGAGTGCTCCCTTTAAATTATGCGGTAAATTCGGGTGGAAAGTCGACTTAAGGCCCTGGTAGCTGTCCGTGAAAAAGAAAACAAAAAAAGTGTTCCACTCCATTGTGAAATGTTCCGGCTTCGACTGCCTTGATTAAGGCCTCTAGGACGAAGTGCTCCCTTTAAATTACGCGGTAAATTCGGGTACGGCCCTGGTAGCTGTCCCGTGAAAAAATAAAAATGTGTTCCACTCCATTGTGAAATGTTCGGTCTTCGACTGCCTTGACTAAGGCCTCTATGACGGAGTGCTCCCTTTAAATTACGCGGTAAATTCAGGTAGAAATTCGACTTACGGCCCTGGAAGCTGTCACGTGAAAAAAAGGAAAAAAAGTGTTCCACTCCATTGTGAAATGTTCGTGCTTCGACTGCCTTGAATAAGGCCTCTATGACGGAGTGCTCCCTTTAAATTACGCGGTAAACTCGGGTAGAAATTCGACTTACGGCCCTGGTAGCTGTCCCGTGAAAAAAAAAAAAAAAAGTGTTCCACTCCATTGTGAAATGTTCGTGCTTCGACTGCCTTGAATAAGGCCTCTATGACGGAGTGCTCCCTTTAAATTACGCGGTAAACTCGGGTAGAAATTCGACTTACGGCCCTGGTAGCTGTCACGTGAAAAAAAGGAAAAAAAGTGTTCCACTCCATTGTGAAATGTTCTGGCTTCGACTGCCTTGACTAAGGCCTCTAGTACCGAGTGCTCCTTTAAATTATGCGGTAAATTCGGGTAGAAATTTGACTTACGGCCCTGGTAGCTGTCCCGTGAAAAAAAAAAAAAAAAAGTGTTCCACTCCATTGTGAAATGTTCGTGCTTCGACTGCCTTGAATAAGGCCTCTATGACGGAGTGCTCCCTTTAAATTACGCGGTAAACTCGGGTAGAAATTCGACTTACGGCCCTGGTAGCTGTCCCGTGAAAAAAAAATAAAAAAGTGTTCCACTCCATTGTGAAATGTTCGTGCTTCGACTGCCTTGACTAAGGCCTCTATGACGGAGTGCTCCCTTTAAATTACGCGGGTAGAAATTCCACTTACGGCCCTGGTAGCTGTCCCGTGAAAAAAAGAAAAAAAGTGTTCCACTCCATTGTGAAATGTTCGGGCTTCGACTGCCTTGACTAAGGCCTCTACAGAACAAAACATGTCAGTAAGGATGTCCTTCGTAGTTGACACGGACATTCCTTCTGACACGTAATGCAGAGTATACGCATGCATATAAAACATATATACATACCATACACACGCACACAGATAACAAAACATGTCCGTAAGGATATCCTTCGTAGTTGACCTGGACATTCCCACTGACACGTAATGCAGAGTATACGCATGTATATATAACATATATACATACCATACACACGCAAACACAGAACAAAACATGTCAGTAAGGATATCCTTCGTAGTTGACCCGGACATTCCCACTGACACGTAATGCAGAGTATACGCATGTATATAAAACATATATACATACCATACACACGCAAACACAGAACAAAACATGTCAGTAAGGATGTCCTTCGTAGTTGACCTGGACATCCCCACTGACACGTAATGCAGAGCAAACACAGAACAAAACATGTCAGTGAGGATGTCCTTAGTAGTTAACACGGACATGCAATGCAAAGCATACGTCTGCATATGGACACATATACATGTATATATAAAAAATTGTATACCCATATAAGTGATGTGATATCCATGAAAACAATCTGGGAACAGTAAGAGTCACTCTTGGGGAGAGAAAATATCCTTTTCTCAAATTGTTATCAAGATATATTAAAATATGTCACATGCTCATTTACCAGGGACGGATCAAATATAGTATATGCATGACTAAATGGTGTTCTAGTGGTTGAGCTACGATCTACGACCCAGCTCAACCAATTTGCAATGTTTTCTAGTGGTTGAGCTACGATATACGACCTAGGTCAGCCAATTCAGAATGTTTTTTCCATTGGTTGAGCTACGATCTACGACCCAGTTCAGCCAATTCAGAATGTTTTTCCATTGGTTGAGCTACGATCTACGACCCAGGTCAGCCAATTCAGAATGTTTTTCCATTGGTTGAGCTAATATCTACGAGCCAATTATGAATGTTTTTCAAGTGGTTGAGCTACGATCTACGATCTACGACCCAGGTCAGCCAATTCAGAATGTTTTACCATTGGTTGAGCTATGATCTACGACCCAGGTCAGCCAATTCGCAATGTTTGTCTAGTGGTTGAGCTACGATCTACGACCGAGCTCAACCAATTTGCAATGTTTTTGCTAGTGGTTGAGCTACGATTTACGACCCAGGTCAGCCAATTATGAATGTTTTTCAAGTGGTTGAGTTACGATCTACGACCCAGGTCAGCCAATTATGAATGTTTTTCTATTGGTTGTGCTACGATCTACGACCCAGAACAACCAATTCGCAATGTTTTTAAAGTGGTTGAGCTACGATCTATGACCCGGGTCAGCCAATTTCAGAATGTTTTTCTAGTGGTTGAGCTACGATCTACGACCCAGGTCAGCCAATTCAGAATGTTTTTCTAGTGGTTGAGCTACGATCTACGACCCAGCACAACCAATTCGCATTTTTTTAAGTGGTTGAGCTACGATCTACGACCCAGCTCAACCAATTCTCAATGTTTTTGTAGTGGTTGAGCTACGATCTACGACCCAGCACAACCAATTCTGAATGTTTTTAAGTGGTTGAGCTACGATCTACGACCCAGCACAACCAATTCGCAATGTTTTTAAAATGGTTGAGCTACGATCTACGACCCAGCACAACCAATTCTGAATGTTTCTAAGTGGTTGAGCTACGATCTACGACCCAGCTCAACCAATTCTCAATGTTTTTGTAGTGGTTGAGCTACGATCTACGACCAAGCACAACCAATTCGCAATGTTTTTAAAATGGTTGAGCTACGATCTACGACCCAGCTCAACCAATTCTGAATGTTTTTGTAGTGGTTGGGTTACGATCTACGACCCAGCACAACCAATTCGCAATGTTTTTAAAGTGGTTGAGCTACGATCTACGACCCAGCACAGCCAATTCGCAATGTTTTTAAAATGGTTGAGCTACGATCTACGACCCAGCACAACCAATTCGCAATCTTTTTAAAATGGTTGAGCTACGATCTACGACCCAGCACAACCAATTCTGAATGTTTTTAAGTGGTTGAGCTACGATCTACGACCCAGCACAACCAATTCGCAATGTTTTTAAAATGGTTGAGCTACGATCTACGACCCAGCTCAACCAATTCTCAATGTTTTTGTAGTGGTTGAGCTACGATCTACGACCCAGCACAACCAATTCGCAATGTTTTTTAAGTGGTTGAGCTACGATCTACGACCCAGCTCAACCAATTCAAAATGTTTTTAAAGTGGTTGAGCTACGATCTACGAGCCAGGTCAGCCAATGCAGAATGTTTTTCTAGTGGTTGAGCTACGATCTACAACCCAGCTCAACCAATTCAAAATGTTTTTGTAGTGGTTGAGCTACGATCTACGACCCAGCACAACCAATTCGCAATGTTTTTAAAATGGTTGAGCTACGATCTACGACCCAGCTCAACCAATTCTGAATGTTTTTGTAGTGGTTGAGCTACGATCTACGACCCAGCACAACCAAGTTGCAATGTTTTTAAGTGGTTGAGCTACGATCTACGACCCAGCTCAACCAATTCTCAATGTTTTTGTAGTGGTTGAGCTACGATCTACGAACCAGCACAACCAATTCGCAATGTTTTTATAGTGGTTGAGCTACGACCTACGACCCAGCACAACCAATTCGCAATGTTTTTAAAATGGTTGAGCTACGATCTACGAGCCAGCTCAACCAATTCTGAATGTTTTTGTAGTGGTTGAGCTACGATCTACGACCCAGCACAACCAATTCGCAATGTTTTTAAGTGGTTGAGCTACGATCTACGACCCAGCTCAACCAATTCTCAATGTTTTTGTAGTGGTTGAGCTACGATCTACGACCCAGCACAACCAATTCGCAATGTTTTTAAGTGGTTGAGCTACGATCTACGACCCAGCTCAACCAATTCTTCATGTTTTTGTAGTGGTTGAGCTACGATCTACGACCCAGCACAACCAATTCTGAATGTTTTTAAGTGGTTGAGCTACGATCTACGACCCAGCACAACCAATTCGCAATGTTTTTAAAATGGTTGAGCTACGATCTACGACCCAGCACAACCAATTCTGAATGTTTCTAAGTGGTTGAGCTACGATCTACGACCCAGCTCAACCAATTCTCAATGTTTTTGTAGTGGTTGAGCTACGATCTACGACCCAGCACAACCAATTCGCAATGTTTTTAAAATGGTTGAGCTACGATCTACGACCCAGCTCAACCAATTCTGAATGTTTTTGTAGTGGTTGAGTTACGATCTACGACCCAGCACAACCAATTCGCAATGTTTTTTAAAGTGGTTGAGCTACGATCTACGACCCAGCACTGCCAATTCGCAATGTTTTTAAAATGGTTGAGCTACGATCTACGACCCAGCACAACCAATTCGCAATCTTTTTAAAATCGTTGAGCTACGATCTACGACCCAGCACAACCAATTCTGAATGTTTTTAAGTGGTTGAGCTACGATCTACGTCCCAGCAAAAACAATTCGCAATGTTTTTAAAATGGTTGAGCTACGATCTACGACCCAGCTCAACCAATTCTCAATGTTTTTGTAGTGGTTGAGCTACGATCTACGACCTAGCACAAACAATTCGCAATGTTTTTAAGTGGTTGAGCTACGATCTACGACCCAGCTCAACCAATTCTCAATGTTTTTGTAGTGGTTGAGCTACGATCTACGACCTAGCACAACCAATTCGCAATGTTTTTAAGTGGTTGAGCTACGATCTACGACCCAGCTCAACCTATTCTGAATGTTTTTGTAGTGGTTGAGCTATGATCTACGACCCAGGTCAACCAATTCTCAATGTTTTTGTAGTGGTTGAGCTACGATCTACGACCCAGCACAACCAATTCGCAATGTTTTTAAAATGGTTGAGCTACGATCTACGACCCAGCTCAACCAATTCTGAATGTTTTTGTAGTGGTTGAGCTACGATCTACGACCCAGCACAACCAATTCGCAATGTTTTTAAAGTGGTTGAGCTACGATCTACGACCCAGCACAACCAATTCGCAATGTTTTTAAAATGGTTGAGCTACGATCTACGACCCAGCACAACCAATTCGCAATGTTTTTATAGTGGTTGAGCTACGATCTACGACCCAGCACAACCAATTCGCAATGCTTTTAAGTGGTTGAGCTACGATCTACGACCCAGCTCAACCAATTCTCAATGTTTTTGTAGTGGTTGAGCTACGATCTACGACCCAGCACAACCAATTCGCAATGTTTTTAAGTGGTTGAGCTACGATCTACGACCCAGCTCAACCAATTCTCAATGTTTTTGTAGTGGTTGAGCTACGATCTACGACCCAGCACAACCAATTCGCAATGTTTTTAAAATGATTGAGCTACGATCTACGACCCAGCTCAACCAATTCTGAATGTTTTTGTAGTGGTTGAGCTACGATCTACGACCCAGCACAACCAATTCGCAATGTTTTTAAAGTGGTTGAGCTACGATCTACGACCCAGCACAACCAATTCGCAATGTTTTTAAAATGGTTGAGCTACGATCTACGACCCAGCACAACCAATTCTGAATGTTTTTGTAGTGGTTGAGCTACGATCGACGACCCAGCACAACCAATTCGCAATGTTTTTAAAATGGTTGAGCTACGATCTACGACCCAGCTCAACCAATTCTCAATGTTTTTGCAGTGGTTGAGCTACGATCTACGACCCAGCACAACCAATTCGCAATGTTTTTATAGTGGTTGAGCTACGATCTACGACCCAGCACAACCAATTCGCAATGTTTTTAAGTGGTTGAGCTACGATCTACGACCCAGCTCAACCAATTCTCAACGTTTTTGTAGTGGTTGAGCTACGATCTACGACCCAGCACAACCAATTCGCAATGTTTTTAAGTGGTTGAGCTACGATCTACGACCCAGCTCAACCAATTCTCAATGTTTTTGTAGTGGTTGAGCTACGATCTACGACCCAGCACAACCAATTCGCAATGTTTTTAAAATGGTTGAGCTACGATCTACGACCCAGCTCAACCAATTCTGAATGTTTTTGTAGTGGTTGAGCTACGATCTACGACCCAGCACAACCAATTCGCAATGTTTTAAAAGTGGTTGAGCTACGATCTACGACCCAGCACAACCAATTCGCAATGTTTTTAAAATGGTTGAGCTACGATCTACGACCCAGCACAACCAATTCGCAATGTTTTTAAAATGGTTGAGCTACGATCTACGACCCAGCACAACCAATTCTGAATGTTTCTAAGTGGTTGAGCTACGATCTACGACCCAGCTCAACCAATTCTCAATGTTTTTGTAGTGGTTGAGCTACGATCTACGACCCAGCACAACCAATTCGCAATGTTTTTAAAATGGTTGAGCTACGATCTACGACCCAGCTCAACCAATTCTGAATGTTTTTGTAGTGGTTGAGCTACGATCTACGACCCAGCACAACCAATTTGCAATGTTTTTAAAGTGGTTGAGCTACGATCTACGACCCAGCACAACCAATTCGCAATGTTTTTAAATGGTTGAGCTACGATCTACGACCCAGCACAACCAATTTGCAATCTTTTTAAAATGGTTGAGCTACGATCTACGACCCAGCACAACCAATTCTGAATGTTTTTAAGTGGTTGAGCTACGATCTACGACCCAGCACAACCAATTCGCAATGTTTTTAAAATGGTTGAGCTACGATCTACGACCCAGCTCAACCAATTCTCAATGTTTTTGTAGTGGTTGAGCTACGATCTACGACCTAGCACAACCAATTTGCAATGTTTTTAAGTGGTTGAGCTACGATCTACGACCCAGCTCAACCAATTCTGAATGTTTTTGTAGTGGTTGAGCTATGATCTACGACCCAGCACAACCAATTTGCAATGTTTTTAAAATGGTTGAGCTACGATCTACGACCCAGCTCAACCAATTCTGAATGTTTTTGTAGTGGTTGAGCTACGATCTACGACCCAGCACAACCAATTCTCAATGTTTTTGTAGTGGTTGAGCTACGATCTACGACCCAGCACAACCAATTCTCAATGTTTTTGTAGTGGTTGAGCTACGATCTACGACCCAGCACAACCAATTCGCAATGTTTTTAAAATGGTTGAGCTACGATCTACGACCCAGCACAACCAATTACATTTTTGGTTTAGCTACGATCTACGACCCAGGTCAGCCAATTAAAAATGTTTTTCTAGTGGTTGAGCTACGATCTACGACCCAGCACAACCAATTCGCAATGTTTTAAAATGGTTGAGCTACGATCTACGACCCAGGTCAGCCAATTCAAAATGTTTTTAAAGTGGTTGAGCTACGATCTACGACCCAGGTCAGCCAATTCAGAATGTTTTTCTAGTGGTTGAGCTACGATCTACAACCCAGCACAACCAATTCGCAATGTTTTTAAGTGGTTGAGCTACGATCTACGACCCAGCTCAACCAATTCTCAATGTTTTTGTAGTGGTTGAGCTACGATCTACGAACCAGCACAACCAATTCGCAATGTTTTTATAGTGGTTGAGCTACGATCTACGACCCAGCACAACCAATTCGCAATGTTTTTAAGTGGTTGAGCTACGATCTACGACCCAGCTCAACCAATTCAAAATGATTTTAAAGTGGTTGAGCTACGATCTACGACCCAGGTCAGCCAATGCAGAATGTTTTTCTAGTGTTTGAGCTACGATCTACAACCCAGCTCAACCAATTCAAAATGTTTTTAAAGTGGTTGAGCTACGATCTACGACCCAGCACAACCAATTCGCAATGTTTTTAAAATGGTTGAGCTACGATCTACGACCCAGCACAACCAATTCGCAATCTTTTTAAAATGGTTGAGCTACGATCTACGACCCAGCACAACCAATTCTGAATGTTTTTAAGTGGTTGAGCTACGATCTACGACCCAGCACAACCAATTCGCAATGTTTTTAAAATGGTTGAGCTACGATCTACGACCCAGCACAACCAATTCTCAATGTTTTTAAAATGGTTGAGCTACGATCTACGACCCAGCACAACCAATTCGCAATCTTTTTAAAATGGTTGAGCTACGATCTACGACCCAGCACAACCAATTCTGAATGTTTTTAAGTCGTTGAGCTACGATCTACGACCCAGCACAACCAATTCGCAATGTTTTTAAAATGGTTGAGCTACGATCTACGACCCAGCTCAACCAATTCTCAATGTTTTTGTAGTGGTTGAGCTACGATCTACGACCCAGCACAACCAATTCGCAATGTTTTTATAGTGGTTGAGCTACGATCTACGACCCAGCACAACCAATTCGCAATGTTTTTAAGTGGTTGAGCTACGATCTACGACCCAGCTCAACCAATTCTCAATGTTTTTGTAGTGGTTGAGCTACGATCTACGACCTAGCACAACCAATTCGCAATGTTTTTAAGTGGTTGAGCTACGATCTACGACCCAGCTCAACCAATTCTGAATGTTTTTGTAGTGGTTGAGCTATGATCTACGACCCAGCACAACCAATTCGCAATGTTTTTAAAATGGTTGAGCTACGATCTACGACCCAGCTCAACCAATTCTGAATGTTTTTGTAGTGGTTGAGCTACGATCTACGACCCAGCACAACCAATTCTCAATGTTTTTGTAGTGGTTGAGCTACGATCTACGACCCAGCACAACCAATTCTCAATGTTTTTGTAGTGGTTGAGCTACGATCTACGACCCAGCACAACCAATTCGCAATGTTTTTAAAATGGTTGAGCTACGATCTACGACCCAGCACAACCAATTACATTTTTGGTTGAGCTACGATCTACGATCTACGCGCTAACTTCACACACCTGAATAAAAGACTTTCTAAAGATGTGAAAAATACAATCCAGACATTACGTAAATCATTACCTGGTGCGGACGAAATTTTTACTTGCTGGGGCTATTAACTTTTGCGAACAATGTGAGAAAATAAAGAAATGCTCAAAAAAAGCAAATTTTACTTTTTACACAACACATTTAACGCTGAAAAATAACTATTTATAAATCATTCTGAAAATCACTCTAATTCTAAATTGTTACCAAGGAAACGCTGCGTTATAACTGAAACATTGTTGAAAGCGGCGTAAAATATATACAAACGAATAATTGTATATTTTCTAATTGTGTTAACGATATGAAATTTGAATATTCAACAAGTTGTTGTTTTTGAATGGTATGTAAATACATATGTATTTGAAAAGACATGACACTTTTGTTATCAGATGTTCGCATCGTCTAAGAGTTATTTTGATTTGTTTGTCATTTGAAACGAGCTTTTGAACAAAACATCTGAAAAGGATACGTGGAGAAGATCCTTATGTTCGTAGTGGATGTTTTTTTAATCGTAATTTGCTAAAATTTCACAAGAAATATACAGTATTCAATATCGTTCAGATCTATATACAATCGTTTTCCCAAATTGTATCGATCACCATGGTTTAAATTCCGTTCTTTTCGAGCGAATTCACATTATTCGGGGTCTATTTCGCTTTTGACAGACAGGTATGTTATGCTCGGTAACCATAGAGACTCTTGGGTACTCGGAGCGATTGATCCATCAAGCGGTACTGCCACCATGATGGAATTGTCACGTGTTCTGGGACAGCTCATTAAAGACGGTAAGGGAACAACATTCCACATGCCCATTTGAACTGAAGACATTTGCAATGCTTCATTATCTTAAATTGAGATCTAAGTCTGCCTACAGCGTCACGCATCGTATTGAAATACAGTGGACTCCCTATAACTCGAAAGGACACAGAGTTCTAGATAAGGAGCATTGTTCATGCTCTAAAATCCTTATTTGACATTCAAACCCTATGTTGTGGGTTCTCAAAAGAATCGTCTCAGTGAGACGATTCTTTTGAGTACCCACAACATAGGATTTTGTTGATTTATAAGAGAAATATTGTGGGGGAAAGACCTGTTCACTCCCCCTTATATAGTCCTCTGACTGGACCCCTATATAACTTCGAGGTATCGACGTGTTCGAGGTATTCATTGATTGATTCACTGATGTATTTTCAGGTTTGTAATTCATTTATAGTTAAATGTATATCATGAAAAGGAAGCCAGCGATAACATCTGCTAATATATGTATGTATGAGAGGTGATCCACATATCCACCTTAGGATACTTGTATTCCAGTGTAGATCCAGATAAATTTAATTTCAAAAACTTATCTTGATATCAAATGCTGTGTCAAGTATACAAGTATTTTACAACAACTTTTAATGTCCGAGATCGGAATAACATAATTTATTTATATTTTAAAATTGAACAAATTGTAGTATGGAGGATGATTCAAATCGCGCTAGTTAGCATCAACTTACTTAAATACAAAATTTCTTTCTTTATTATTTTTTTTTTTTCCCACATACAGAAGCTTTCTGACGCATCTGCAGCAGACGACACTTACAAACATTCTGGCAAAAAATTTCAACTATATTCAATGATTATTCTTTCATTTTTAGTTGTTTTCGGTATTTTTGCTAAGATATGTTCTAAGTCGTCTGCTGCAGATTTGTTGTATGTGGGAATTAGTTCTGAACTCTGATTTCCAGGAACATGGAGGCCTAGACGAAGTATTATATTTTGTAGCTGGGGTGCCGAGGAGTTCGGACTGATAGGATCTACGGAATGGATCGAGGTCAGATCATTTATATATAAATCCCTTTAATTCGAACATATAGCTTAACTCCAACGAACTTATGGAATGTATCGAGGTCAGATCATGTATAGTTAACTCCGTATAACTCACTAAAATACAACGAGTTCATGGAATGTATCAAGGTCAGATCATTTATAGTTAACTCCCTATAACTCACTAAAATACAACGAGTTTATGGAATGTATCGAGGTCAGATCATTTATAGTTAACTCCCTATAACTCACTAAAATACAACGAGTTTATGGAATGTATCGAGGTCAGATCATTTATAGTTAACTCCCTATAACTCACTAAAATACAACGAGTTCATGGAATGTATCGAGGTAAGATCATTTATAGTTAACTCTCTATTAATCGCTAAAATACAACGAGTTCATGGAATGTATCAAGGTCAGATCATTTATAGTTAAGTCCTTATAACTCGCTAAAATACAACAAGTTTATGGAATGTATCGAGGTCAGATAATGTATAGTTAACTCCCTATAACTCACTAAAATACAACGAGTTCATGGAATGTATCGAGGTCAGATCATGTATAGTTAACTCCCTATAACTTACTAAACTACAACGAGTTCATGGAATGTATCGAGGTCAGATAATGTATAGTTAACTCCCTATAACTCACTAAACTACAACGAGTTCATGGAATGTATCGAGGTCAGATAATGTATAGTTAACTCCCTATAACTCACTAAACTACAACGAGTTCATGGAATGTATCGAGGTCAGATCATTTATAGTTAACTCCCTATAACTCACTAAACTACAACGAGTTTATGGAATGTATCGATGTCAGATCATATATAGTTAACTCCCTATAACTCACTAAACTACAGCGAGATTATGGAATGTATCGAGGTCAGATCATATATAGTTAACTCCATATAATTCACTAAACTACAACGAGTTTATGGAATGTATCGAGGTCAGATCATGTATAGTTAACTCCCTATAACTCACTAAACTACAACGAGTTTATGGAATGTATCGAGGTCAGATCATATATAGTTAACTCCCTATAACTCACTAAACTACAACGAGTTCATGGAATGTATCGAGGTCAGATCATGTATAGTTAACTCCCTATAACTCACTAAACTACAACGAGTTCATGGAATGTATCGAGGTCAGATCATGTATAGTTAACTCCCTATAACTCACTAAACTACAACGAGTTTATGGAATGTATCGAGGTCAGATCATATATAGTTAACTCCCTATAACTCACTAAACTACAACGAGTTCATGGAATGTATCGAGGTCAGATCATGTATAGTTAACTCCCTATAACTCACTAAACTACAACGAGTTTATGGAATGTATCGAGGTCAGATAATGTATAGTTAACTGCCTTTAACTCACTAAACTACAACGAGTTCATGGAATGTATCGAGGTCAGATCATGTATAGTTAACTCCCTATAACTCACTAAAATACAACGAGTTCATGGAATGTATCAAGGTCAGATCATTTATAGTTAACTCCCTATAACTCACTAAACTACAACGAGTTCATGGAATGTATCTAGGTCATATCATGTATAGTTAACTCCCTATAACTCACTAAACTACAAAGAGTTCATGGAATGTATCGAGGTCAGATCATGTATAGTTAACTCCCTATAAATTTCTAAAATGCAGCGAGTTTATGGAATGTATCGAGGTCAGACCATGTATAGTTAACTCTCTATAACTCGCTAAAATACAACGAGTTCATAGAATGTATCAAGGCTAAAATACAACGAGTTCATGGAATGTATCGAGGTCAGATCATTTATAGTTAACTCCCTTTAACTCACTTAAATACAACGAGTTTATGGAATGTATCGAGGTCAGATCATTTATAGTTAACTCACTATAACTCGCAAAAATACAACGAGTTCATAGAATGTATCAAGGCTAAAATACAACGAGTTCATGGAATATATCAAGGTCAGATCATTTATAGTTAACTCACTATAACTCGCTAAAATACAACGAGTTGTACGTGACATAAACAAAAATCTTCCAATAATATACCTGTGTATCAAATAGGATTCGCCCTAGGCCAAACCTTGAGCCGTCCGTGGTTATTGCAGGTAGGTAAACGCAATTTGCGAAATTCACGTGCGCGGCGTGCTGAAGGGTGGAGTTAGTCTTCAGTTGTAATCAACCTGCAATCTAGCCGTAACAACGAAAACCGCTCTCAGTTTTAAAGATTTTCAACATGGGACGCCGTCCTGGAATGACGTTGGAACAGACGTTGGAACAACGTCATATTGCAATTGGGATGTTGACCGCTGGTGCCCGTATCAAGACATTGCAACTTCACTGAACGAAATATTCACAGACTAAAAGCACGATATCTCGCTACAGTGATTGTTTATGACCGTCAACGCTCCGGAAGAACGTAACCGGTTCTGGTCCAGCGTAAATATTGGCAAACAATTACGGAATGCCACTCGCACACGTGTAAGTGGACCCTAATAAACAGCATGAGATGAAGATGCCAACCCGTAGTTATTCAAAGAAACGGAGGACATACCAGAATATTGACACTTGTGCGATTTTGAAATCTACCCCCAATGTTAAGAAGCAGCTTATTGTGAAACCGACTTTCACGTTTCAGTTACTGCTTGTTAACTCGGATACAATAAAATGATTATATATATAAATGTATTCAAAAAGGCCTAATACTTTTATCGTTATTGCCTTTCCTGTAAAATTATACTCACGGGGAGTTATACTGACTAAACTTTTTCCCCCAGTATAGTTTAACTCCAACGATTTCACGGAAAACAACATTGCATTTTCAACCTCTTTTTTTGTGTGGAAAAAAAGCACAACGCATTTTTAACACTCCCGATACAAGACGAACCAGACAACCTAGAGTTGCTACAATGCACTTTTGATACATATCCTAGTGTCTTCAAATGTATTACTCTGTTAAAAAGTATACATTGCAATACGGGTATATGCCACCTCCAATCGAGCATACTAATTATGTTGCAACATATCATATACTCGTACATGTATGCATTATAAAGTTATGTAAATTAATGTTTGACAAGTATGACATAGATTGTCTATAGTCTGTCTGTTCCCATCCACTTATGGGAATGTGTTCACCTTTCTGTCTGTTCGTATTTCTGTAACATTGTGAAAATTATACACATATTTACACTATCTCCTAATTAAGGGGCAATACAGAAATTGTATTGTATTCTATAATATTGACAAACAGATCAGTGTTGACTTTATGAGAGGTCACGTGGTGCATCTTGCAGGCTGACACGATTGGTCGTTCAAAAGTAAAGCTCGTTTTACTTCTTTCGATAATGAAAATAACGATCTCGTATGGATACACGTATAACCATGAACAATTCTTTTATGTGAATCTAACACTGGATAGTATTCGCCATTCAGCGCATTTTGGAGGGGATGTATTATATGAGTCAAACTGGAAGTGCCGCAATCAGAGATTTTTTTGAACCTCAAGGGATTTATGAAATCATTAAAAGCTCGTTGTCATGATACGAAAGTTGAAAACCCATTTTTGAAAGTTTTGATGGAAACTGCAATTGGAATAGAAGTGGAAAAAATCAGTTTAATAAGGAAATGAATTTCTGTTTTATTTGGCAGTTAAATTATTCTATCAAATACCAACTTATTTCTTAGATTTACTGTTATCGTTTGAAAGATATATCGAAATAAGCGTGGTCCAATTAGATACATGGTTCATTGTATTCTGTCATAGAGGATAGAAGGGAGGTAACCACCGAATGGATTATACTATAAGAAATCGAGTTGAAGTTATTACTTAGTGATATCAAAACCGTGACCCTTTTTATAAACAGACGCTTTGAAAACATTATGGCAAAAGGAGAAAATTGCTCGTATTCCGTCTAATGAAATACCGTGGCAAAATGAGAAATTGCGCATAATCAGCTATTTCTCCTTTTGCCACATTGATTTTAACTCTATTCAATAATTATACTTGTATTAAAAGAGGGTTTTCAACATTTTTCCTAAATGTTTTCAAAGTCTTCTGCTGCTGAATTGTTGCATGTGGAGGAGGGTTAAAGTAGATTCCACAAAAAAATATTTGTATATTTCAATCAATGCTGATAATCTGATGCTGTGTCTCTAACTACAGTCAAATAGTCATAACAACAATTTACATAGACTACACCAGAACGACATAAAGAACGTGTTTTTAACATCACCATAATAACAATAATGATGATATGTTTGTTTATAATAATATTAATAATGATTATAATACATATACAAATAATAATAATGATAAATAATAATAATACAACCAATAATATAGTCAAACTTGTCTTAAGCAGCCACCCCGGGGAGAGTCAAACTTCGGCTGCGGACCACAGCTGGCTGGCTTATACAAGTCAAATGAAGTTCCTTTTTTCTTAAGAAAATTTCGGTAAATCTTTAAGTGGCTGCTTAACATAGGATGTCTATCGCTAACACAAAGTTGACAGTAATAATAACAACTTTATTTAAAACAGTGTGGTAAGCAGATTTGGTTTAACAATAATTAATCCACAAATATACAAGAACATGTCCGAATCTCGAGTGGAGATAACATTTGCAATAATTAAGTCCCCCCTCTTGTATTTCCAGTTAAGAGATAACATATGTTTCCCATTATTTACAGGAGAACAGCAAAGTTTTGGACTTCCGGTCGGTGGCTTATATCAACATGGACATAGCTGTAACAGGTGAGAACCTGTCAATCAAATATTACATTTCCAGATAAAGCTCGCGGAAACACACATCCCCGTAAATTATAACAATATACGTATGTTTCGTTATTATCAGCAACTAGTATTAGCATGGACGCAAATGGATAGGCCTGCGGACATTGGCAACAGGTGTAGATTCATATCAACAAGTGCGATGTTTCACATTAGGCCATTTGACTACAAAATAGGAATAAGACTGAATTGCTGAATAGGCTCCAAAAATATAAAAGTTTAATCTATACTCAGAATTTGTGCTCAGGTATCGGATTGGTCAGAAGCAAATTCATTCTCCAAATTGACCAATCAGAAGCCTTATTTGGAGCATGGAGTCCATCTCGGAGCACTGAGAAGTTTGATAGTTTCTGACCCAGCTGACAGCTGATCTAATTCCTTATCCCGCTGAATTCATGCAACTGACATCATTAACATTGATTTATTATCAGTTCTTATCTTGTTTATGGAGAAGTGTTTGCAATTCATGTTCCGTTTATATACAAGTAGCAAATATGAAGATCAGACTGCACATATATACAGGCTGCTGTTGGTCTACATTGTTCACAAATGGTTGTTCAATTCGTGATATTAGTAACTAAATATTGTATTAAGTCGTGTTTAGAGGAATAAGGGTTAAAGCGATCAAACAGTTCATGTCCCGAATACCCATTTTCATACGTTGAAGCTTATATAGTAGCGTAGTGTCTGTTTGTGTAAAGGTGTCTGTCTCTCGGTAGTATCAAATGTCAAAGTTGATATATGCTAGGCACAGTGACCTACATCCTGGGTACCCAGGCTATTCATAAAATAAATGATATATTTTATTAATAGCCTGGGTACCGAGGATGAGTGATCTAATGAATGAGATATGATTGATTGATTGATTGTTTGGTGTTTTACGGCGCTTTCAATAATTGTTCAGTTATATCACGGCGTTTCCTGGGTAAGTTACAAGTACGACTGGTTCATTTATCCTGACACCAGACAGTCAGTCGTTATGCTAACCCCGCAACCCTGAGCGCCATGGGGGGGGGGGGGGGTGGGGGGGGGGGGCGTGGGGGGGGGGGGGGGAGGGGGGGGGGGCAGCCATTACTAACATTTGTAAAGTATTTGGTAGAATGAGATATGAATAATAAAATTGCCAAAAGTTGTGTAAGCCCGCAGTCTAATCTGAGTCTAACCGTGAATATATTCAGATACATCTAACACAGCTAATGATCGTTAGGTGATTGTTAACATGTATCTGAATGATCTGTTAGCAAAACAAATCGTTCGTATCTACTATTTGAAGTAAACAACTGCTAGGTTAACTCACTAAACACTGTGTTATGCAGATCTGAACACATCTCTGAGGAACCATAACTGTGTAGAATCAACTGTTATAACTTTGAAACAGAGTTGCAAACATTATACGAAAGGGAGAATTAATGCATCTGGTGCTAATATGAGCCGTCCCACGAGAACACCAACATTGTGGATTCTGCGTAACGCATCGACCCGGATCAGCCTAAGCATGCCGCGCAGGATAATCCGGTCATACACTTTTCACCTCCTGTGGATTTTCTGTTTCAGGAATCACTACTCTATCTATCCCCCCTTAGACGGAATGTGTCGGCCGGATCAGTCTGCGCGGACAGCGCAGGCTGATCTGGTCGATACATTACGCAGATGTATTGATATGAGCCGTCCTACGAGAAAACCAACATTGTGGATTCTCTGCGTAACGCATCGACCCGGATCAGACTAAGCATGCCGCGCAGGCAAACCCGGACATACACTTTTCGCCTCTTGTGGAATTTCTGTTTCAGGACTCGTTAATATATTTCTCTATTCCCCTAAGACGGACTGCATAGGCGGATCTGGATCGATATATTACGCAGAGTTCATAATGTTAGTTTTCTCGTGCAACGGCTCAGATGTCAATAGTCGTCTGTATCAGTTTGCTAATCAGCCATTTGTAGTGATAGATACTAGGGACTGGAAATATAAAGTCCAGAGATAAATTGATGAATAATATGGAATATGTTGATGTATATTTAGTCACCGCGTACGTAATTATTATAAACTAAGAAACATTGAGAATTTCTCATTAACTTCTCTAATTCATGAATTAATATATAGGAAATGTGCTCTGCCATAACAATCGTAGCAGAGTCTTGTGATCAGTGCAGATTCAGATCAAGATGTGAATCTGTGCAGCTTGATAATATACTCTTTGTTCGCCTGTAAACCATATATTGTCTTCAGAAATATATTGTCCAATTGTAGCACGATTGGACAGGTAGATCGTTATCTACGGTATTAGAGTTACGATAATATTAGTTATTCATGAATTCATTAGTACAGAGCTGCTTGAATAGAAAGAGCCTGTGTTGCATCCCCGTTCTGACACTGTACACGTGCGTGAAACAAAGACATTTTACAGGCATATATTTCACGTTGGCAAGAATGAAAACTCTGGCGATAATGATCGCAAAAAACAGAATCGTCTGAGTCTCCACTGTTTGTAAAACCCCATTGCACGTGACATGTTATATTTACACAATGTTAAAAGATATCTTAAGTTACGGTTAAAACCCGATCTAAGTATGTCAAACGATGAAAACCCCTTACGGTTTCTACCAAACAGACACTTGCCAAACAAAGGAAATAGACTCACTAGAGGTCATCTTGGTATATTCAATTAGCTTTAATGTATGTTTAATTACAGGTAATTACTCGATCCGTGGATTAGGCAGTCCCCCGATATTTAGTGCAATGTATAAAGCCGCTCAAAAGGTACGTTTCTAACGGATTAGGAAAAATATTTTTTTTTAAGAAAACCAATCCACGATTAAACTTATTTTATTTCTTTTACACCCGCCATTTTACGAATCTGCTTTGTACGAATTTTGAAATACTTTTTTCGAAAATGATAGCTTTCTCGATAAGAATGATTCCTCCTTTCCGTAGAATGTTTTCATCTCTGTATTACAATTTATACGAGCCGAGTATGTGGATGTGGGTTCTTATTATTGTATTTGCGTTCAGTGAAGACTCTGTCCATACGCACACTCACATCAGAGTCTCCACTGTCCGTCTAAACAGCATAAAGAGTTTAATGAATTGTGTGCCTAACCGAAGAGTCAATAATTCCCAAAAAGCGACAGTCACAACTCACATACTAGTTTTCCAGATGTTAGAGTATTTACGGACTTGCTTTAAAAAGCAGGCAGTTTTAAAACGGCTTAACAGACAAACGAGTAAGCCCTGTCATATCGAACCCCTGCACATCTCTGGTCATTTTTTGTATTTTTAAGTATGTATGTATGTTCAAAAATCGCGACCAATACAGACTTTAGTCAATGTTTTAAGTTAATCCCCCGTATAGACAATGTTTGGAAAAAAAAACCATTCCAACTCGAGACGCATTTTGAATTCTTCTTTTGTCACAATGTTTTCAACTTTTTTCAAGATATCCATATGCATGTATTGGAAGCATTGATTTAACCCTTTCCCTCATACGACAATTCCGCAACAGACGACTTTGAACGTATTTTGTTAAAACATAGAAAATCTCTATAATTGAATGGATAACCTATGACAAAAAGTGGAAAACATTGTGGCAAAAGGAGAAATTGCACGTTTTGTGCAATTTCTTCTTTTGTCACTATGTTTTTTAAAAAGCTGTCTGCTGCAGAGGCGTCAGAAAGCGTTTATATGAGGGAAAGGGTTAAGTGGCGATGTTTAATATTATAAGCTTAGATCTCGAACCTAAAGCACACAGGTTAGTTAAGACAGTAACGCCTTAAAATTAAATTTGAATTATAAACCTACATTGTATGAACATCCATTGTCTACAATGTTTTCGAATGTCGTCTGCATCAGGTAAAGGCTGAAAACTAGTCAGACAAGATTCCAGATTTGTTCTGCCTTCTTGTATTGATAGCACTTTTCTTTGCATTATACCGGTATAGCGAACATGGTCTTACTTCACCATGACTTATGCGTATCAAGGATAATCATGGAAGGTCAGTATTATCCAATGGTGTGGCTCAGATCTTGTTAGGGGATTTTAATAAAGGGTATTTTGTTACCTAGGTGCCCGATCCTTATAACGAGACAGATGGTGTGACGGTGTTCGATACATGGACAGAAAGAAAGCCATTGATTGATCCGAAAAGTGAAGCAAATCTAGGAGTTCCTGTGTATGTTTGTATTTCAATTCCCATTCAGTTATATTAGCTTTATCGCAGAGTATTCTACATAAAATATATTAATATTTTACTGACTAAAATAATCGTTATAATAATCTAGTTATCAAGTTTGAAACTGACCAGTATTTGATATGGAAAAACCAGCCAATTATAGTACCGGGTAAGACACACACGAATAATGTCGGTGCCCTTTGGTAAAAGTTGGCAAGCAAAATGCTATAAACACCATTGTGTAGACCTTTCAAAGTCCGAGAGTTGTTTGCTTCATTATTTATGTATTGATTCAAAACAAGTGGTTTGGTCCCCTGTAGAGTTAACAATTATAAATTGTATATATTCTTATTACAATATATGAGATAGACAGGGGCGTAGCTTGGCAATAATCAATGTGTAGGCTGTCTCGTGAGAAAATCAACATTGTGGACTCTGCGTAAAGTATCGACCCGGATCAGCCTAAGCATGCCACACAGGCATACCCGGATATACACATTTTGCCTCCTGTGGATTTTCTGTTTCAGGAATCACTACTCTATCTATCGCCCCTTAGACGGAATGTGTCGGCCGGATCAGTCTGCGTGGACAGCGCAGGCGGATTTGGTCGATACATTACGCAGATGTGTATCGCCGCAGCTGCATTTCGGGGCATTTTTAAAAAATGTGTAGGCACGTGCCTACCGTGCCTAAAGGGAGCTACGCCCCTGATAGAAATACTTAAAGAGTGGTGATAAATCAATTTTAGTTGGGTTAAATTGCGGGGCAATTTAAACTGACTATATTGCTGTCGAAACGATTTTAGCGGATGTTGACCGTACAGTCGCCAAAAGAAAAGCATGCGCACTGTAAAATAGTAACTTATTCTTATTGAACACTCAAACAAGGCAAATGTCATGTGTGAATAACGTCGTAAGTACGCAGTAACTGTTGAAAACATGCATCTCGAAACACACATATTTATGATTCAGTAGATAATTTAAACAAACTTCGATTACTTCCGTGAGAGGGCCGGAGTCACAAACATTTATTCATGTACAGTATTGGCGGAAGGATCCGATGTCAAGTCTTGTTTTCGCTTTCCCTCTTGTATAAAAGAATATCCTGCCGAAAAATATCTAATATTTTGGGGTTTTACAATTTATGTAGGCACTCAAACACATAGGAATTTATAATTCATCTGGCGGAGTAAAGCGATATCGACTTTCGTCTGAGTAAGGTCTTGCGTAGTATGTATGTACAGACAGATTATCTAATAAAGTGTCCAGGTTATGACCCTTATCATTTGGAACCCTTCACATACATGTACCACTATCCATGTTTCTTTGTACTTTCAACATCTTTGAATTCAATCTTTGGGGTTTTCATGTGACTCCGACTTTAGTACTCCTAAGTACTTTGATTGGTTTATGCCTGACGTACTCATATACGCGAGGTACCAAACTAAAAACTGCGCTCACCTGAGCGATACTTACATTTATGATTTGCAGGATTAACTCCCCTGGTGCAGGAAGTGATTATGGGACTTTTCAGATGAGAGCAGGAATCACGTGTGCTGATTTCCGGTATGACCAAGACTTCGTGAGTTGTGATATATTTTACATTCGTCCACGGTAATGTAGCAATGGCAGAACTAAGGTTGGATAACTGTAATTCGCATCTCCTACACAAGATATGAATAAATAAAGCAAAACGAAATCGGATTCGTGTGTAACTACGTCGGGATGACAAGCGCTCAAACCACTATGAATGACACGTTGTAAAGTGAGCATATCCGTTAGCTTCAATAACGTTTTGACTTTGATAATTGCGCGGTTCTCTGAAAGTTAAACGTAATTATTACACCTGTGGCAAAAGACCTGTCTGGCATCAATGCTATGCTTGAAATACTTCATGACTAATTAAGCAAACAGTGTAGAGCAAGATCACGTGCCCTATGATTGGTGTTGCTTCTATCTGACGGGTATGTAGTAAAGGTATTGTTTCCATAAGACGGGTATGTAGTAAATGTATTGCTTCCATACGACGGGTATGTAGTAACGGTATTGCTTCCATCCGACGAGTATGTAGTAACGGTATTGCCTCCGTACGACGAGTATGTAGTAAATGTATTGCTTCCATCCGACGGGTATGTAGTAAAGGTATTGCTTCCATACGACGAGTATGTAGTAACGGTATTGCTTCCATCCGACGGGTATGTAGTAAAGGTATTGCTTCCATACGACGGGTATGTAGTAACGGTATTGCTTCCGTACGACGAGTATGTATTAACGGTATTGCTTCCATACGACGGGTATATAGTAACGGTATTGCTTCCATACGACGGGTATGTAGTAACGGTATTGCTTCCATACGACGGGTATATAGTAACGGTATTGCTTCCATACGACGAGTATGTATTAACGGTATTGCTTCCATACGACGGGTATATAGTAACGGTATTGCTTCCATACGACGGGTATGTAGTAACGGTATTGCTTCCATACGACGGGTATATAGTAAAGGTATTGCTTCCATACGACGGGTATGTAGTAACGGTATTGCTTCCGTACGACGGGTATATAGTAAAGGTATTGCTTCCATACGACGGGTATGTAGTAACGGTATTGCTTCCGTACGACGAGTATGTAGTAAAGGTATTGGTTCCGTACGACGAGTATGTAGTAAAGGTATTGCTTCCATACGACGAGTATGTAGTAAAGATATTGCTTCCGGACGACGAGTATGTAGTAAAGGTATTGCCTCCGTACGACGAGTATGTAGTAAAGGTATTGCTTCCATACGACGAGTATGTAGTAAATGTATTGCTTCCGTACGACGAGTATGTAGTAAATGTATTGCTTCCATACGACGAGTATGTAGTAAAGGTATTGCTTCCGTACGACGGTTATGTAGTAAAGGTATTGCTTCCGTACGACGGCTATGTATTAACGGTATTGCTTCCATCCGACGGGTATGTAGTAAATGTATTGCTTCCGTACGACGGGTATGTAGTAACGGTATTGCTTCCATCCGACGGGTATATAGTAACGGTATTGCTTCCATACGACGGGTTTGTAGTAACGGTATTGCTTCCGTACGACGGGTATGTAGTAAATGTATTGCTTCCATACGACGAGTATGTAGTAAAGGTATTGCTTCCGCACGACGGCTATGTATTAACGGTATTGCTTCCATACGACGAGTATGTAGTAAAGGTATTGCTTCCATACGACGGGTATGTAGTAAAGGTATTGCTTCCGTACGACGGCTATGTAGTAAAGGTATTGCTTCCGTACGACGAGTATGTAGTAAAGGTATTGCTTCCATACGACGAGTATGTAGTAAAGGTATTGCTTCCGTACGACGAGTATGTAGTAAAGGTATTGCTTCCGTACGACGAGTATGTAGTAAAGGTATTGCTTCCATACGACGAGTATGTAGTAAAGGTATTGCTTCCGTACGACGGGTATGTAGTAAATGTATTGCTTCCATACGACGAGTATGTAGTAAAGGTATTGCTTCCGTACGACGGGTATGTAGTAAAGGTATTGCTTCCGTACGACGGTATGTAGTAAAGGTATGACTTCCATACGACGGGTATGTAGTAAAGGTATTGCTTCCGTACGACGGCTATGTATTAACGGTATTGCTTCCATCCGACGGGTATGTAGTAAATGTATTGCATCCGTACGACGGGTTTGTAGTAACGGTAATGCTTCCATCCGACGGGTATATAGTAACGGTATTGCTTCCATACGACGGGTTTGTAGTAACGGTATTGCTTCCGTACGACGGGTATGTAGTAAATGTATTGCTTCCATACGACGAGTATGTAGTAAAGGTATTGCTTCCGTACGACGGCTATGTATTAACGGTATTGCTTCCATCCGACGGGTATGTAGTAAAGGTATTGCTTCCGTACGACGGGTATATAGTAACGGTATTGCTTCCATACGACGGGTATGTAGTAAATGTATTGCTTCCATATGACGGGTTTGTAGTAACGGTATTGCTTCCGTACGACGGGTATGTAGTAAATGTATTGCTTCCATACGACGAGTATGTAGTAAATGTATTGCTTCCGTACGACGGCTATGTATTAACGGTATTGCTTCCATCCGACGGGTATGTAGTAAATGTATTGCTTCCATACGACGGGTATGTAGTAAATGTATTGCTTCCATACGACGAGTATGTAGTAAAGGTATTGCTTCCGTACGACGGGTATGTAGTAAAGGTATTGCTTCCGTACGACGGTATGTAGTAAAGGTATGACTTCCATACGACGGGTATGTAGTAAAGGTATTGCTTCCGTACGACGGCTATGTATTAACGGTATTGCTTCCATCCGACGGGTATGTAGTAAATGTATTGCATCCGTACGACGGGTTTGTAGTAACGGTATTGCTTCCATCCGACGGGTATGTAGTAAATGTATTGCTTCCGTACGACGGGTATGTAGTAACGGTATTGCTTCCATCCGACGAGTATGTAGTAAATGTATTGCATCCATACGACGAGTATGTAGTAAATGTATTGCTTTCGTACGACGGCTATGTATTAACGGTATTGCTTCCATCCGACGGGTATGTAGTAAAGGTATTGCTTCCGTACGACGGGTATATAGTAACGGTATTGCTTCCATACGACGGGTATGTAGTATATGTATTGCTTCCATACGACGAGTATGTAGTAAAGGTATTGCTTCCGTACGACGGGTATGTAGTAAAGGTATTGCTTCCGTACGACGGTATGTAGTAAAGGTATGACTTCCATACGACGGGTATGTAGTAAAGGTATTGCTTCCGTACGACGGCTATGTATTAACGGTATTGCTTCCATCCGACGGGTATGTAGTAAATGTATTGCATCCGTACGACGGGTTTGTAGTAACGGTATTGCTTCCATCCGACGGGTATGTAGTAAATGTATTGCTTCCGTACGACGGGTATGTAGTAACGGTATTGCTTCCATCCGACGAGTATGTAGTAAATGTATTGCATCCGTACGACGGGTTTGTAGTAACGGTATTGCTTCCATCCGACGGGTATATAGTAACGGTATTGCTTCCATACGACGGGTTTGTAGTAACGGTATTGCTTCCGTACGACGGGTATGTAGTAAATGTATTGCTTCCATACGACGAGTATGTAGTAAAGGTATTGCTTCCGTACGACGGCTATGTATTAACGGTATTGCTTCCATCCGACGGGTATGTAGTAAAGGTATTGCTTCCGTACGACGGGTATATAGTAACGGTATTGCTTCCATACGACGGGTATGTAGTAAATGTATTGCTTCCATATGACGGGTTTGTAGTAACGGTATTGCTTCCGTACGACGGGTATGTAGTAAATGTATTGCTTCCATACGACGAGTATGTAGTAAATGTATTGCTTCCGTACGACGGCTATGTATTAACGGTATTGCTTCCATCCGACGGGTATGTAGTAAATGTATTGCTTCCATACGACGGGTATGTAGTAACGGTATTGCTTCCGTACGACGGCTATGTATTAACGGTATTGCTTCCATCCGACGGGTATGTAGTAAATGTATTGCTTCCATACGACGAGTATGTAGTAAAGGTATTGCTTCCATACGACGAGTATGTAGTAAAGGTATTGCTTCCATCCCACGGGTATATAGTAACGGTATTGCTTCCATACGACGGGTATGTAGTAAAGGTATTGCTTCCGTACGACGGCTATGTATTAACGGTATTGCTTCCATACGACGGGTATGTAGTAAAGGTATTGCTTCCGTACGACGGCTATGTATTAACGGTATTGCTTCCATCCGACGGGTATGTAGTAAATGTATTGCTTCCATACGACGAGTATGTAGTAAAGGTATAGCTTCCATACGACGGGTATGTAGTAACGGTAGTGTTGCTTGATCTGGCATATTGTATTCCACTGCCGAGCTATCTATTTCAAAACCATCGATTGTATAAAGCATGGGAAATATTGCAATAAGCTAATTGTTACAAATTCTACACAAAGCCCATAAAAAGTAAAGAGACTTTTGTCAGAAGTCACATCTAGGGTAAGCTTACAGGAAGGTGGCTGATACACATATCAAAGTTTGCCTGCACGCTTATTAGTTGCCGGGCAGAAGCCCGCGACTTCTATTTTTAATAGGTTTTCTGAAATCACATGAGAGGGGGGATTATTATTAGAAAGAAACACATTTAGATGTCTTGAACATATTACAATTGTGTTGTCTAAAAGCACTAAGTAATGACACATCTAAAATGAAATAAATATTCCGATGTTTTAGGTATTTTCAGTTTCTTTATTTTTACTCGCATTTATGTTTTTTTGTTTTATATACGAAGACAAAACAGTCCCTATTAGCTAGACTGGTATACTTTATTTTACACTATATACTACATGTAATCAAAAGTCGATAACTACAAACCTTTACGTCGCCGTCTAATTTGTTTACTTACGCGCATCTGCGTGACTCGCGAATACCAACTGCGTAGATCAATCTCCTTTGCAGAGAGCCGCTCTTTACACTCACTTACAAATAGTAAATTATAGGTGATTTAAAATGTTTATTTGGTTTGAAACAAATGGAGAAAAGAACAAACCGAGATAAAACTGGTTTTAATGGAAAAATGACTTTGAACGAACACTCTCTGCCTATAAAGAGAGTTTCAAGAACGACACCTCTGCGAATAAGAAAGAATCGGGTCTTTCGTACAAAATTATTTCGTCCTTGACAATTTTAAATGTGTCATTTAATTAGCTAAAGGCATATTGCTTCCGATCTGCATATTGTTATGCATCATTGACACAAGGGCGCTCATCATAATACAATTTTAAAACATGAGTAGTTTGTTGTTTTCATTATAAAAAAGGAAGGAAAGAATTAAAATAAATTAACATGTTGTAGGGCTAAGTTTATGTTCGAAATTAAGTTTAAATTATACAACAATTTCAATGAGATTTAACTGTTTAGTTGATATTATATTTCGAAGGTGGTCTAATTTATAAATATTGGACTACATTTCAACATTTGTTAAAGTATGATATAATTAGGATGCTAAGCTAATATTATTTTGAGAAAAAGAGAAAACTCATGTCTTCAGCGATTTAACCCTTATCTCTTTGTTTTAAAAGTAGATTGCTGCAAAGGTGTCCACTGTTGACTTTAAAAGAGGAAAGGTAAAATGACGTGCTATTGCATGCAAATCCTAAATTGTCTGTTTTGTGGTTTTATTGAAAAATAATAAAATTCAAATATTCTGACAAACATCTTGAAAAGTGTATGTGGAATTCACAAATCTTATAATTATTCCTTAATGAAAGCACTGTATATACATACTAAGACTAATGATTGGCAAGATTACTCATTTCCATTACTGTTTATGATCAATAATTAGTTGGTTGTGTGTATGGTCAACCTACTTTGGAATGGAGATTGATCATAAACAATGAAAGGCTTCAATTATCATTCACTTCGTTGACAAAACAATGCAAGTTATGATACATTTTCACTTGACCCCACCCCTGATGTTCCAATATGCCCCTCAGTTGATAACTATTTATTCAACTACTATAATGTTAGTGTTATGCATAACTGCACTATGGATATCCGGCGACATTGATGCGTTGCATCAACTTTCTCTTGTGTTTTAAATTGTTCCGTTATTTTATTTTCAATGCATAAAACAGGAGGGCGACGGTGTTTTGTTTTATCCCTTGTACCATACCAGTTACGAAACCTTCTATGCAGTGGATGAACTTATCGATCCAGGCTTTAAGGTAATCAGAGTTTGGTAGAATTTAGTTCGATATACGCTTTACTCATCACACATACGTCGTCGTCGCCGCTAACGGCGTTGCATTCATTGGCTAGGTTAAACACAAGAATAAGTTGTGTTTACAAGTAGAATAAGTTGTGTTTACAAGTAAAAAGTCAACCAGGATTATTTTATGTCTGCTTTGTTAAAGTTAAAGACGGTTTGACCGGACGACTACGGACGGCAATGAAGACGGACGATGAATGATAACAATAGTTTATCCCGAGCACTTTGTTTCCGCTATTTGCCTTTGTTCTGCAATGCTTTCGGTAGATATATGCTGTCAAGGCACCAAGTACCCTCTGTTTCAAAGAAATAGTTGATTTACATTTGCTTTCTCAGATGTCTAGCTATAAGTTGATTTGTTGAAGGTAACTCAGGTTAATTGCCATGCATTTTCTTTAAATTATACTCACACAGGGTTGTGGTTACAACTTATATTTTTGGAATGTCGATGAAACTTGGCATGATGGTAAGATCAGCATAATGGGTGGATGACGATGAATAGGCAGGTGACCCAGTACCTCTTAGGGAAACGTCATTGTTGGTCATTGTTGGCCATACACTTAGATGGATTAATGTTTAACATTAAAGTCAAGTTGTATTAAACCCTATTTACAACTACAATGTTGATGACATTAGAGACAGATGAAATGTGATAACATGATATACAATCTATATAGCTATACCATGTAATGTGGACTAATACATATGTATAAACATGTTAACTTGTGTTCATTGGACAGACAATTCGAGCAGTGAAGCTATTTCAAAATGAAACCTTGGTTCGGTAGTTCATGGCTGAAATGTGTCAATACTAAATTAATTACTTTAACTTTTGTAAAACTACGAAATGTTTCCCCTGTGTGAGTATAATTTAAAGAAAATGCATGGCCATTAACCCGAGTTACCTCCAACAAATCAACTTATAGCTAGACATCTGAAAAAGCAAATGTAAATCAACTATTTCTTTGAAACAGAGGGTACTTGGTGCCTTGACAGCATGTAGCTACCGAAAGCATTGCAGAACAAAGGCAAATAGCGGAAACAAAGTGCTCTGGATAAATTATTGTTATCATTCATCGTCCGTCGTCATTGCCGTCCGTAGTCGTCCGGTCAAACCGTCTTTAACTTTAACAAAGCAGACATAAAATAATCCTGGTTGAATTTCTACTACCAACAACAATGTTTAAGCCATCGTTGTTGGTTGAAAAACATGGCCGTCACATAAAAGCATATTGGTTCTATTTAAATCAGTTGAGCCTTATAAGAGGCGTATTGTAGATTCTTAAATACTTATTTGAACTTTAAACCTTAACTTGTTTGTACGTAAGGAATCGTCGCACGATTTTTTTTTTTTTAACATATGTTTTATCCGGTAATAAGATGGAACAAATACCAATTGTATGGTAGCAAACAGTTGCCACTTCACCAATCAAATTACACCTTTTTTACCTCTGGTATGAAACGTTACAAACCATGAGCTACCAAACTGCTACACTGAATGCAATGATGTTCACTTTTTCTTATCGCATCTGTTGTATGTTGTATCTTTCAGTTACATGCGGCCATCGCAATGTTATCTGGTGAACTCCTCCGAGACCTCGCCGATTCTAAAATAATCCCGTTCAACATGACTGACTACACCATGTTTCTAGAACACTACTACATCGCCCTCTTGAAGAATGCAAACAATGCGTTGGTCAAGTACAATATAAACATCAGTAAGAAACTATTAAAAAGCTTATCTTGCTGATTTCCCGCAATGGATATCCTCATCCTTGTTGTTTTGCGGAAAGGCATTGTCTAAACTGTTCGTAATTGTTGTTTCAAGGGAAGCTTATTTAAGAACGCGAATAGCATGATAAAAGTTAAAGTCCTGACCTATGACGTGCACCTTTTCAAAATACAGCACCAATCACCACTGAGACATGCGTTTGAGCCTTGCCATTGGACAACCAACATTAGCGTTTACGTGGCACGTGTATATAAAGATATGCCTGTGCATCCATGCACAATAACGGTTCACTGTTTCTCAGATTAATTCGCTAACAGTGCATTTCTAAATCCAACTACGTAAACGCAGCTTTAGCAGGATCTAAAATGGCCGTAAATGCCTTATGTTTGTAGTTATTTCCGAGACACAGTAGTTCAATTCCTTTTCCAATTGTAGCCAATGTATATGTATAAGGGGTCAATTATACTGCCTTGCTATGGAGCTAGCTATTGCAGCGACGTGGTAGACCGTTCGGCTTCAGAACAAGAAGTCCAATATTCGAGCCCTGGTTAGGTCGGATATTTAAGGCTGTTGCAATGGCGCCAAACGTGTGGTCTCGTCTTACGATAACGGGTCTAGAGTCGCGGAAGTGATATTTATGAGACCACAGATTGTCAGTCACAGATATTTGCCAAACGGCACATACCATGACAAGGCAGAAAGTGAGGGCTCTGGTGAATATGTGTGTATAGACAAGCCATCCGAGTCTTCGCTGGACACAGATGCAACACGACCCTTAATCCTCGTGCATTCGTATTTCAGCTGACCTCGAGGCGGTTATAACCTTGTATAAAGAAGCTGCAGTTGAATTTCATGTGATAGTTGACAGTATCAATTTGAACAAGTAAGTCACCAATGTCTTTGTTCTATATAACATGTAATCATTCGTTTAGAAAGTTGTATGTATTACTTTTTAACATTTAATGGAAAACAATGTTTTATTTAACGTGCTTTTACAAAGATTTCAGAAATATTTCAGTTATAACACGACGACAGTAATCCCTGGATGACTCACCAGTTCTAGGACTGGGTAAATGTACCTTAAACAAGATAAATACTCGGAAAAGTCTGCTGACAAGACAACGGCGATGACACATTGTCAGATTTTAACTAAATAACACAAATATGACAACGCATATTGAACGTGCATGTAACGTCAATCGTTAATGTGAATCTACCGTATCTGAGTTGTTGGCGTGTGATATTTAGAACTGGGCCACTCGGGTTCGATATACGTTCTCAGCGGCCATGGTCGCGTGTCATTTTGCACGCACGTTTCCGTGTCTAGCACTGGTTAGCTCGTCGGTTTTTTTTTTAATAAAAGTCGGGAGACTGTCATACCATTGGCGTCGTCGTCTGCGTCGTCGTCACGAAACTTTAACCTTACATCATTACTCAAAAGCCGTTCAGCATTTTCAAATGAAACTTGGTACACATGTCTTTAGGAACAAAACGCATGTATATACCAAGTCACATAACTCTGGCTTTAATAATGATTCAGTAATGCTCCTTTTTCAACTTAGAAAAAAAGGACGAGCGTTGGCGTTCGCTACGCGGCGCTCTTGTTTTGCTAGCCAGGGGTCATGAATACTTGTCCCAGTGATATAACTGAAATACCTTTTAAAACGGCATGAAACCCACTTAAAACGAAACCAATCCGTAGCTTTACATGAAAATTAGAACATTCCTGACACGTTGTGGCTACAGTCCTGATCTGTATATTGCAACTTATTTTTAAATGAATACATTTAGATCAGTTTGTCTTTTACTGCAAATGTTATATCTGTAATCGATTTGTATTGGCCGTTGACCAGTATACATTTGAATTATGAGTTATAACCATACACTTCTAGATAATGTATAGCGATTAGAATAACTTATCTGTTAAAATATATCAATCAATTAAAGTTCCAGAATTATGTTTTGTTAAGCCTCTCCCACATATGGACACTTTCTGAGGCCTCTGCATTAGACAACTTTTGACACAATGTGTTCAAATGTTTTCAACAATTGTTCTTACATTTATAAAAACCTTTCATATTTTAACTGAATGTTTTCAAATTCTTTTGCTGTTCTTGTGCTGTATGAGGGTCATGGTTAAAAGATACATTCTATACAAATATATAAGCCACGAACGACGACGTTGGGCTCTTGTTATGTCTCCGTATTGGTATCACATGTAAATGTAAAGAAGTGAATCTAGGTGAGCTATATTTCCAGAACCTACAGCACTCTATGGTTCTTCAATAAGTATCCGTACAGTGAAGACTCTGGTGACATAATACGTATGGACAATTTGACCTTAGTCTTAAGAGTACGCATTTGCAACAATACCTTGTATAGTCAGACTCTACTCATATGTATTGTTTTCAATCACACAGTCCTTTTGAAATACGCCGTATTAATGACCAGATGATGCAGATAGAACGGACGTTTCTAGATCCTGCCAGTCTTCCAGGTCGATCACAGATTTATAGGTATGTTATAACCGGTAACATCGAACTGCCTGTCTATTATATTCATATTAATCAGTACGTGACAGGGTCCATCCTTTCCACTTACCGTTCTAATTTCGATATATCAACTCTTTCCCTGCTGAATTTCACAAAGTCATCTCTTCCATGTTGAAAATTGGACCATTTTTCGTCCAACAGGAAATGTGGTCAAATGTAATGTCTAGGTGGCAAACAATGCAGATATTAGGAGAGACAGCTCGTGACCGTCTCACTTGAATCTGCATTGTTTGAAAAAACCTTTAATTGCATTTGGCAACGAAAGGGTTAACCTTTACGAAGTTAAAATGGATTTTCAGAGGGTCTGTGTGAACATTAAACCAGGAATGATTCAAGTAAGATAGTATAGTATTATTTTTCAAATATTTTCAAAGCAGGGGACTCTTACAATATTTCAAAATACAAACAGCTAATTTGATATCATATTTTCCGTACGTCCATGTATTTTGATAGTTAATTCGTTTATTGATTAACCATTTCCCAGATATAACAAATCTGCTGCAGACGCCTTTAACAATATTTAGGCTTAAACAGTAGAAAATCTCTAAAATAAAAATGTAAGGAAGGAATAGTGTTGAAAACATTGTGGCAAATAAGCAATTTCTCCCTCTTCTGCGACGTTTTTAAAAAATCGCCTGCTATGAGCACGTTATGAGCTGAAAAGCGTGTATTTGATACATAGAACATACTACCAAAATGACTGCTCTGGTTCTATGTACATTGATACCTTAAAACATTTCATTTAAAATTAATCATAAATGTACGTAGCTTTCATTTTCTTTGAAATATTTCATTTACAAGCTTCAGTTACGATAAGTTTTAATATTTCCAGACATTTGATCCATTCAACAACCGAGCATGCGTCGTTTTCGGCGGCCAGTTTTCCTGGTTTGAAGGACGCCGTATTTAATCTACAGCGGGAACCGGATAACGAACGTCATATCCGGGAATTACGTCATCATTTTTCAGTGCTTGTTTTCACAATTCAAGGAGCAGCATACAGTCTGAAAGATACAACTATGTTTTTCAGGGAAACTCTTTAAACACTTTTTTATTCAGAGTATTACCAATTTTGTCCTATTTGAAAATAAAAAGAATTCACTTTTCAACGGTTCATTCGTGCATGACTCAGAATTCAATGAGCCAATAATTATGAAAACCTGCAAACTATGCCGAGAACCATTCAATCTCGGGAGGAAGCGTTCTTTCTGGATACATGGCAACTATTAAACAAACAAATTGTATTTGAACGATGATAAAATATTTACAAAAAAGCCCGCCAATCGGAAGAGGTATAAGTTGGCATATAGGTTCAGATCTGCATATACATCTGCTACGTCTGATCACAATCTACTCAAAGTGACGAGAAATTTATAACTCATTTAATATAAGAATAATGCATATCTACACGAAATCCAACATGTACATTTCCCCATATATACGGGCTCGCTATAACCGAGTCTCGCCAAGCGAGAGAGGGGTCTTATTTTTAATGGCAAACTAGAATAGCATGTAGACAGAAACTCGAAATAACTACACGTCTTCTGCTACAGATTTGTTTTATGTGGGAGAGGGTTAACAGTATTGTTTTACCCTTTCCTCATACAACAAAACTACAGCAAACGACTTTGAAAACATAGTGACAAAAACCTGAAAAATCTCCATTAAAGATATCTTAATTGTTAAATAAAGTTGGAAACATTGTAGCCAAAGGATAAATTGCTCATCATGAGCAATCACCTTTGGCCACAATGTTTTCAAAAGTCGTCTGCTGCTATTGCATCAAAATCCGTCTGAAGGGTTCACAGCTGTTTCTGCTACTGAGGTGCCAGATATTCATTTCTGACTGGGGAAAAGATTGAACCTATTCCTGGTATTTTCAAATTCCGCAATCTTCACCTCTATCAATTACATTCATAAGTTGTAGGAGTATGTGTATACATTTGTTTACGTAATAATATAAAACAGTAAATATACATATACATGATTATTAATTTGAACAAATTGTGCACTTGTTCGCATGATTTGAGTCCGTTTCTTTCAATTATCATTATGTCGAGGCCTTGCAGATTGATTGATTGACGCGGTTTTCAACGATTTATTAGTTAAAGTAGATGGCCAGTTCACATAACTTGATTTTTCGGGCTTCTTTTGCACCAGTACTCTACACAACATTCTTCGTAGACAACTGGCTACCTACAACATACTCAATTGAGCCTACACGTAGAAGGCGAATCACGCTAGTAACAAATACTTGTGTCAATCATTGGAAAGAATGAATGGCCGAACAAGGGTTCGGACTCATGACCCATGAATGTATAGCCTACGACGCTACCGACTTGTCTATGGCGACTTGACGGCAGCACAAGACTGAACGTCCACCTTGTGAAGAAATAACTCAGTATGTGGCAATCTTCATTCTAATATTGTCGTCTGTGCCTTTCTAACACAATGTATCAGATGCAGACGTGCGAAATAACTCTGGGACAAATATATGGACAGCGAGCACTCGCCAGTCGAGGATAATATATAATTGTAGTGTTCATATGTCTCATTTGAATGCATAGAACAAGTAATTCCAAATGTCTCATGTGAAGGCCTAGAACAAGTAAGTCCATATGTCTCATTTGAAGGCCTAGAACAAATAAGTTCATATGTCTCATTTGTCTCATTTGAAGGCCTAGATCAAGTAAGTCCATATGTCTCATTTGAAGGCCTAGAACAAATAAGTTCATATGTCTCATTTGAAGGCTTAGAACAATTTAGTCCATATGTCTCATTTGAAGGCCTAGAACAAATAAGTTCATATTCCTCATGTTAACGCCTAGAACAAATAAGTTCATATTTCCCATGAATATGCCTAGAACAAATAGGTTCGTTTGTCCCATTTGAAGGCATAGAACAAATAAGTTCGTATGTCCCATTTGAAGGCATAGAACAAATAAGTTCATATTCCTCATGTTAACGCCTAGAACAAATAAGTTCGTATGTCCCATTTGTAGGCCTAGAACAAATAAGTACATATCTTTCACTTGAAGGCACAGAACAAAAAGGTACGAATATGTATCATTTGAAGGCCTAGAACAAATAAGTCCATAGGTATCATTTGAAGGCCTAGAACACATAAGTTCATATGTCTCGTTTGAATGCCTAGAATAAATAAGTCCATAAGTGTTATGTCTCATTTGAAGGCATAGAACAAATAAATATATATGTCTCATTTGAAGGCATAGAACAAATAAATATATATGTCTCATTTGAAGGCATAGAACAAATAAATATATATGTCTCATTTGAAGGCATAGAACAAATAAATATATATGTCTCATTTGAAGGCATAGAACAAATAAATATATATGTCTCATTTGAAGGCATAGAACAAATAAATATATATGTCTCATTTGAAAGCCTAGAACAAATAAGCCCATGAGTCTCATTCGAAGGCCTAGAACAAATAAACAGTGATTTCTATCTTTTATCAACCTCGGGGTCTGTATTCGGCTTTAACTAAAAAAAAATTCCCATGTGACATTCATCATTCGCTGTTTGTATAGAGATCTAGGTAGGGTTTGAGAATGCACAATTCATTTTAAAATAGTATACATATGTAGGCAGATACTGGCATGCTGTTGTGTTAAATGGTCATACTATATATAATTGCTAGCTCACTTTATATAGCTTTGAATCAATGAAGGATTCAATTCTTGGGTTCGTTTTCATAACTTCTCAAAAACTCCATAAAAGTAATCATTGGTCACTTTCTCACCAGATCTAATTAATCTGGCTTTTTAAAAAAAAAAAAAATGCGGATCATCGGTTTTGGTCTAAAGCCGTTTTCAACCGTATTTCAGTTATACCATGGTGGTCAGATCTCTCACATCAGAACTCTACACAACATTCTTCCCAGGCAACTGGCCAACTTCCCATGTAGAATTGTAGCCCACGTGTGAAGATTGAGTGATTGGGGTTTAACGCCGTTTTTAACAATTTCTCAATTACATCACGGCGGCCAGTTCACCTACTCATGCATTTCCTGGTTTTCTCACACCAGTAGGCTACTCCACACAACAATCTTCCCAAGGAACTGGCTGCTTTTCCACATAGACTTAGCCCATTGGTCGTCGGAAAGAAAGTTGGCCGAGCCGGGATTCGAACTCACAGCCCCTGGATTGACAGCCCGCGTCGCTACCGACTGAGCTACCGGGGCTCGTGTGAAGACGAAGGTCCTATTGACATAAACATGCATCGGAAGGAATGATTAACCGAACAAGGCTACGAACTCTCGACTCCTGTATCCGTAGAAATTTGATTGATTTAACGCCGTTTTCAATGGTATTGCTGTTATATCACAGCGTCGTCTCAAAATCAGATACCAGATTCCAGATTTTATTCACAAAAGACAAAATGTCCATCTTGTACATACAATCTAACAAACACACAAGTATACATATACATTTGTTGTCATTTAAATCGGCTTCCTGGTTAATGGTAGATATTTAACGAAATGACCATATAACAATAACGAAACGTAGTGGAGAAAAAGCCACAATAAAAATAGATAATTTATATTTTTCTAGATAATCAGAAATGCCACAACATGCTTCTCGAAAAAATAAAAACGCGAAGATACATTTTGTTACAGAAAACAAGACAGACAGGCGGACAGTTATTTAATTAACTTTATATGTGAAGTCTTATCTTAATTGTCTGTTTCCCGAACATCGCGCACACCATAAGCCCGCATGATCTTACCGTAAGGTAACGGTATCTCCTCTTCCGCCTTTGTGTAAAGACAACTCGCAACATTTTGGACAAGGGTCAGTTTTATGTTCGCGCTGTCAGCAGGGAGGCACACACCGCGCATTATAAGCTGTGTAGTGCGAAAAGCGTAGAGTAAAACGTTGAGAGAATCTCACATTGGTGAGAGGGGATAAGGTATAGGTAACACATTCTATAGGGGGATAACACATTTAGGAAGGATTATCTAGAGTGTGGGGGTACATGCATACACAGTAGTGGATAGGGAAGATTTTACAACTTATGTAATATACTGATCTAGAGTGTTAGGTTTATAATAGGAAATGATTGGTAATTTATTCTTTTAATAATATAATTTATTTATTTAAAGAATAAAAAAGGATTTTAGATAGATACAATTGGAATATTCTTGGACGATGGGTCTATCTGAAGGAATTCGTTGTTTGACTTTGTTCTGTGTGGGATTAGCGGTGTTTGGCAGCGTGTCCTCTGTGTCGTTGAGACTGTTTTACCCGTATGGTGAGGGCCGGGGGGATTCGAGCTTGCGACGTAGCGACGATACCAGCTCATATGAGATTCAACTTCGAACCCCGATTCATTTTTATAGCGGATTATATACTAGTGTTTTTGTAAGTATAAATAAATGTATTAAAATGCACCGATGTGATTATCACATTCGACCACCAATGCTTATTTAACCATTGCCCTCATACGACAATTCTGCAGCAGACGACTTTGAACATATGTTGTCAAAAAATAGGAAATCTCTATAATTGAATGGATAACCTATGACTAAAAGTGGAAAACATTTTGGCAAAAGAAGAAATTGCTCGTAATGAGCAATTTCTTCTTGAGTCACTATGTTTTCAAAAAGCCGTCTGCTGCAGAGGCGTCAGAAAGCGTCTATATGAGGGAAAGGGTTAGGTAAAAAAGTGTTCACTTTCTTTTGTTTGTCTTAAAAAATACGAAACTTTACTTCAGAGTCGTCTGCAGAAAACGGATTTGTATAGTTTGATATATAGTTGGACATATTCTGAGAAAATGCTTCTCTTTTTCTTAACCCTTTCCCTCATATAGACGCTTTCTGACGCCTTTGCAGCAGACGGCTTTTTGAAAACATAGTGACAAAAGAAGAAATTGCTCACATTTTCGTCATAGGTTATCCATTCAATTATAGAGATTTTCTATTTCTTGACAAAATATGTTCAAAGTCGTCTGCTGCAGAATTGTCGTATTAGGGAAAGGGTTAAGATGTTTTCAAATGTCGTCATGTATAAATGCGTCAAAAGTCGTCTCTGTCGGGAAACGATATTTTCTATTAATTTTGATATCATATTATTACATGTTATGCTTTACCCGAAAATGCTCTTTTGTGAAAACATTAATTGTGACAACCAGAAAGGTGTGAATGAACCCTTCATACACATTTGAAAACAGTGCAGGGGAGGGAACATATTCTTCATTCCAACCAATTTCCACTTTTCCCATAATGTTTTCAAAAGTCGTGTGTTCTGAAAGCTCCAAATGTTGTCTGCATGAGGGCAGGGACACTATATTACAATATTATTATTGTAATATAGTGTCCCTGGTTAGCGGTAGAACTTAAATGATACATGCGAATTATAAAGTGCTACATAAGCAACGTGTTTAAAGTTACTATTGTTTGATAAGACCCGTGAATTGGGCTACTCGGGGTTATTCTATTGAATATACGGCATGATAAATGAGATTACTGTAACAAATAACGAATCTGACTCATTCAAGTAGACCGAATGACGTGATATATTAATTTTAACTTTTCCAAATTGAAAAGCATCAAAACAATGCATTATATTTTCAAGTAGAAAACACAGTTGGAAGAGACACCGATTAGGTCTCCAGTTTGTAAAAGTTTGAGAAAATGTTGGGTAGTTTCTCCCTTTTCAACAGTGTTTATCAATAATTGTCTGTTTAACACGGAGACTTCTCTTTATAGAATGGTATATTTTATGGTCAAAGGAACTGTTTCACTGCAAATCTGTCTGGGCGTTTTTTAAACGGGTTACTGTGCCTTTTAACCTTTTATCTCATTCGACAATTTTACTGCAGACGACTTTGAACTTTTTCTGTCAAAACATAGAAAATCTCTATAATTGAATGGATAACCTATGACTAAAAGTGGAAAACATTGTGGCAAAAGGAAATTGCACGTTTTGTGCAATTTCTTCTTTTATCACTAAGTTTTCAAAACGCCATCTGCTGCAGAGGCGTCAAAAAGCGTCTATATGAGGGAAAGGGTTAAAGGTATAGAAATTGAAATTGCATCTTATACTAAATAGTTTTATCGTTAATTTGATGCTTTGTTTTAAGAAGTCTTCTGCTTTGAAAACATCTGATACGTCACATAAGCATTACGAATGAACAAATGAAAACTAATTGCAAAACGTCCAATTTGTCTTCCGAGAATTTGTGTCCGTCTTGATATATCCGAAATGTTTTAAATCCGTAAGTTTTCGAAGAAGACTGCATTACCTGAAAGGAAGATCGAGTGTTGGTCCCCTGGGAGTACACAGTAACCTGTATATGTTGATTGGTGTAAATCATTTGTGGCTTATCAGTTCGGGACTGGGCTACGTTATTATGTATGTACCTGTCAAGCAGATTACACACGATTCGTATTACTTTTACCTGTGTCAAAAATCGACCTTATCAGAAACCCAGTTTACATTAAAAGGAGCGACACTAGATAAGGAGTAACTTGCCCAAAAGCTTATACTAAAAGCAGCTCAAACGATCAGTGAATCTGCAGTCTCGCTAGATATTGCATTGTGTGTAAGAAGCCGTATAGACCTGGATGAAATGTCTAGTGAAAGCCAGTTTTGTAGTCCATGTTACTTTACAGGTACATGCGATAAAAAGCAACGGAGATTTAAAGACCCCGTTCGTCTTGACGTGTATGTCGTTTTGGGACCAGACGGATTAACCTGGTTTATTATGAACGACTTGTATTTTAGTCTATGTCCGTTATCTTTTATATATTGCCGTAAACGCCCCATTTTTGTTAACCCTCGACATTTTTTCTGTAACGACTTCAAAGTTACATCGATCAGAGCTTTTTGCTGCAGATACATGTTATTACATTTGCAGAAATAGAAGTTAATACTACCCACGGGTTAAGTTTTATTTTCCCCACAAAGCTTTCAACTTTGTATAATTGGCACTAACTTCAGATTGTTAAAGGTGGCCAATTAACTAGATCGGAATAAAGCATTTATGTATGGTTTAACCATTATATAAACCGTTTGATATAAAGCAGATTGAACCATTTAAAGGTGAAAATTATCTTTACAAAAAAAGGACGATCATATTAATAATTGTAATAGAAACAATCTCGAAAGATATCTTATTCTTAAATAAAGGGAAAGCATGTGCAAATACATATCAGGAAAGACAATCTGACTAAAGTACACGATCTGACCAAATGTAAGATCCTATGCGTAGCGTTAATAGGAGATGATTTTAATAAGATTGCAGGAAAGATATCATAAATTCCTAAAGAAGCTGACGCTTATTTATTTATTTATTTAAGTCTCATCCATGTACAAACAAAGTCAAATACAAACATGTATACACTGTACAAAACAATTCACGACAAATATTATACATGGCCATTCTAACTAGAATTATAGGAGACTTTCGATATAAGCATATCGTACAATCATAGCAATTACTATATACAACATGGAGCCAATAATCAGCCTCTAATTAGTCGATGTTTAAAAAGGGAAAAGAGAATCGAACAGATGTGTTACTAATGAGAAGTAAAGCTACTAAAGTTAAAAAAAAAAGGATTATTAAAACAAGCAAGCTTATGTACAATATGGACTCTACCACAATATAAACTATATAAATAAATTAAAATACTATTCTAAAGCGCAATCATAACACATTATGATTGCGGAAAAGCGAGGCCTCAGGCCTATTTCAACATATCTCAACAAAGGGTAAAGGGAAGGTCCGTCGTGGCCAACAAAAGAGGCCATGTAGCTACAACAAATGTTTCAATAAAACGGTACCCAGTTATTGTGAACAAATCATACACATTCGGTTATAGTCTAAATCACCCTGCGTTCTTTTGTCTATGGTGATAAAAGACGGTATATATTACAAAGGTGCGAACAACATATGTTTTATAATGAAACCCCGAAATCTGGCACTAATAACTTTATTACTGAAAGGCAAAGATGATTCGAGTCACATGTAAAGGTCACGTAAGGATATGTTTCCACCTCGAGGCGTATTTTAACGCATCTGAAGCAGGCAGCTTTTTAAAACAGCACAACTAAATGTGAAATGAGTTAAAATGACCCACCATAAGCCAATTCTCCTTTGCTAAAATGCCATTCATCTATATTCAATAATTATGCTTTCTTTACAAGATATTTCCGGTAATTTGGCTCGAATATTTTTCAAGATTTATTGTATACGGGAAAGGGTTAATTAATGCTGTTCAATATATACAGAGGTCCAGATAAAGCGGGAGTTTACAGCTCTTTTCCCCACAATATCTCTCTTATTATCCAACCAAACCCTATGTTGTAGGTACTCAAAAGAATCGCCTTTTGAGTACCTACATCATAGGGTTAGCAGATTAATTAAGGATTTTAGAGCAAGCAAAACGCTCTCTAACTAAAGCTCTGAATTATACATCATTACACTGATGAATCGAACAATGATTTTAAATCGATACTCACCAGAAGGACAATTTTGCCGTGACTGGGCTAAGTAATGGAATGCACTCTTGGCGCGCATAAAGCCTCTTCAACGATTAATCCTTTAACTTAAAGATTTATGTCACTATCTTTGTTCATGTTATGAGAGGAGATAATCCCCAAATCAAATGTAACTAATTGGTAGTTCGTAATGTGTTGTTATGTCGTTTACCACTGTATTTTATTTACTACATGTATGGTATTTCCCTCATATAGACGCTTTCTGACTCATCTGCAACAGACGGCTTTCTGAAAACATGGCCTCAAAAGAAGAAATTGCTCAAAACGAGCAATTTCTCCTTTTGTCGCCATGTTTTCAACTGTATTCAATTTGAAGGGAGTTTCCCACTTTGTATCGGGTATGTTTTCAATGTCGTTTGCTGCATATTTGTTGTATGAGGGAAAGGGTAAGCTACATGTATATTATGATTCGGCGACGTCACGCGGAAATCGACCTTGTGGAGTGTCTATCATGGAGGTGTCAGATCAGCCTACTGTAAGCACCCACGCGTTTGATTAGGATCTGTTTCCCCCATTTAGACGCATTCTGACGCATATACAGCAGACGACTTTTGTAAATAGTTTGGCAAAAGAAGAGATATGATTCAGCTTGAGTAACATGTTTCTGATCATGACACTTTGAAAGGCATTCAAGTACACCCGTCAGAGAGTTCAAGATAAAGGGCATTTTTAAAATCATTATTTGACCCTATAACCCTATGTTGTGGGTACTCAAAATAATTGTATCAATGAGAAAACTGATTTGAGTACCAACAGCATTGGGTTTTATTGTATATTAAGAAATATTTTGTGGGTAAAAGAGCTGTATACCAGTCCTTATCTAGCCCTCTGTCCGTCACCTTGTTCAGTAAGTAACTTAATCCTTTCCCTCATACGACAATTCTGCAGCAGACGACTTTGAACGTATTTTGTCAAAACATAGAAAATCTCCGTAATTGAATGGATAACCTATGACAAAAAGTGGAAAACATTGTGGCAAAAGGAGAAATTGCACGTTTTGTGCAATTTCTTCTTTTGTCACTATGTTTTCAAAAAGCTGTCTGCTGCAGAGGCGTCAGAAAGCTTCTATATGAGGGAAAGGGTTAATTACTTATCCTCAGTGTACGTATGGTGATGCACGAGGCCACATAGAGACTTTCTCCACCATTCGCTGTTTATTGTTGCCATCTCAGCACGTTTCTACGCCATGAAAACCCATGGGTAGTATCAACTGACATGTGTTATAACTGATAACTGTTGGAAGTGGTGCTTATCTCCAATCAACAGATGCAAGAAAGATTCGATATAAAATACACACGGCAACCAAACTCACTGAAACTTGAAATACTGATTTACGATACATAGACATTAGACTCGACTAAGCCATTCTCCATGTATACATTCATTTAAAGTGATCGTAAATTTTCACGACTCATTTCCTACCGTCGAATGCCAATAGCTGATGAACAAAGAGCGAGAGAGAGAAAGAGATAGGTGTAGGCTACCTCAGTGTATAACCCTTTTTACATAGAGCGAATCTACAGCAGACGACTTTGAGAACATCTAGGCAAAAATAATGAATGTCTTATAAATAATTATAGTTAAATTATTGAACAGAGTTGGACACATTGTGTCAAGAGTTATTACTCATCTTGAGCATTTCCTTCTTTTGTCGCACATTGTTCACAAGTCGTCTGCTGTAGTAGATGGTCTATATGTTGGAAAGAGTCGATGGAGATAAGACGTGAATTCCTATCATCATCTATGGTGCAATGTAATTTATTTACCGTTTACAGAGTCCTGATGACATTATACGCCACAGCAGCACACATTGTCTCAAATTTTTGTGAGAAAAGGAGAAATTGATAAAAACGAACACTTACACCTTTCCAACACTCCTTTTTTTGTTTAACTCGAAGCGGCTCTCCTTATTCCCCATACAGTGTAAACACTCATCGGCCATTGTTCTAGAAAGCATACATATTTATTCAGCTGATTTTAAAAGTAGACATATACTTAGGCATACTTTAGAACTGTTACGAGTTCAGGTAGTTATCATAATCTTTACAACTAACATTACATATTACTAACCTAAACTTATAAATCATTGCTCTAGATTTAATCATAACTAGGAATCCCTGTTATTGTGAACATAACACAAGTATTATCGATTCATGGGTCTTAAGTTTAAATCCTCCTCGGCCAATCATTCTTTCTGACGATTTGACAAAGATAATTGTTACAAGCGTCTTCCTTCCTCCAATGAGGTGAAATGCTTGATGGAAAGGCAGCCGGATGCCTGGGCAGCGAGTGCAGTTAGGTCCTGCAAAGCTATACTTAAGGGCATGTTTCATGTTCTAAAATGAAACATTGTGGGGAAAAGACCTGTTCACTCCCTCTTCTCTAATCCTCTGGGTTCTTGTGCTAGAGAGCCCAATAACACATGGTTAGGAGAACTAGTCGCCGTGAGGTTACTACGGTATTTACCCTTTCCCGCATACAACAATATGCAGGGAAACGACTTCGAACTAATTAAGGCCGACACATAGGCAATCCCTATTAGTTTAAGTATAGTTATTGAATGAAGTTGAAAATATTGCGGTAAAAGGAGAAACTGCTCATTATGAGTAATTTCTCCTTTTGCCAAACTATTTCCGTACGTCGTCCGCTGCAGATGTGTAAAAAGGCGTCCGAAGGTGGGAAAGGGTCAATGAACAAAGTGACAAAAGAAGCAATTGATCTCGCAGCAATTACTAATAATACAGTATTTCTTGTACAGCGCAAATGTTGTTTCAAGTTTCAAGGGTAAATATGTACTTCTTGTATGACAACTGTGTGTTTGTAATTGCGGTATCGGCAATGTAAAGAGACGGAGGAAAGAGTTATATCAGCCGATCGGCTTTACTCATCAGCAGATACTAGTTTCCAGTCTACCGCACATACCTAGTTTTAAGACGATACCTTGGCCTTGTATTAAACTGAATCGACTCGTCGGGACAAAGTATATCAGGCTGTCATAACAATGTTATTAATGCAGGGGTTTCAAGCACAGGCGCGAGACTGGCACATGTGGTTTCACGTGTTGGATTCCAACTTGATACTACGGAACACATCGATTTAAATAACAAACTTCTTTGAACGAGACTAGGAGTTCACTAACCTGACCAGAGAAATCATTGTAGCCCAAGTCTGATACACCAACATCATGGTTCACGTTGATGAAACCTGTACAACAGACCAGACATGCATACATGTATATTATTGAAAGGATCATACTTTATAATAAATTATCTATAAAAGAAATACATTAGTAATATATGATGTATTATAAATAACGGAAGATATATGTGCACAGCGTGTTTCAGACAGTAGCACAAATATCGTAACTTATAAAACAGCTGTTTATTTCCCGGAAGATGTTCAGTTCTTAGACGACGGTATGACGCAGTCAGTATATGTACGGCATGCCGTTATTTATACGAGCCACGGCATTTACAAACTAATTCTCTAAGCTCAGACGAACGACGAAAGAGTACCACGAATCTTGCTCATGGACACGTTCTTGCCAGCAGAATGTGTGGATGCACATAGTCGACAAATCCCCAACTGCTCAAACGCATTAAGTATAGACATTTATGGAGCCTCGCAGAACTAGAAATGCAGCCGCAATCAATCTATATTTGTATACAATTTCACGATGAATATTATTATTCTAAGTCTACGGCGTAAAGGGAGCTGGTATACCGTTCGTAGATAAGATGTTGAAAAGACCGCCCTAAACATACGTTAATCGCTTATCTATTTACTCTATCTGCACCAGAACTGTATCATCATATCTGACCTAAATCTCGTCTGACAGTCACTAAAGTCTTCCTCTTTAACCGGTTCTTTGTGTGTTCATCTCATTCATTTCGTGAACACGCATTAGTCTAGTGGTCGAGTACTGGTTTCCTGGCGGGTTTGGCCTATCAAGCGATAAAAAGTAAATAACTCACAACCATTATTTCCTCTGAGAATTGGCGTGCATGCATTGTAAACCATAAGAACCCCTGATGACCACTTTGCGAAGCTTCTCGGAATGTTACATATATATTGTCATTTCTATAACCCTTTCTTGCATAACACAAATATGCAGCAACGACTTGGAAATCATCTTCACATCTACATATATCGAAAGTGGCCAGACTCTGTATAAATGAAAGTGTCGTTATTGAAGAGAGTCGGAACGTCTGCTGCAGATGCGTCTGCCAGTGTGAAAGGGTTAAACAAGGAGTAACGTTAACAATAGGTCCATTATGTATTTTTTGTTGAGATTTGTCAAATATATAACGTTTGCGACGTGTTAACATTTATTTGTAACTCATCGCTTTATGTGTGTTGTGCAAAACGGACTATTTACGTCATCTTTGTTGGTTCTGATTAAGGTTGTCCGTTTCTACCTAAAATATCTACCCTAGAGGTGCACCATTATGGAACGCTTATTCATCATTGGGACGCAAGACGTCACTTTGTTACGAGAATCAAACACCCTGCATGACATACGTATGCTTTATATGAACTACATGTATTGCCACTTTCGGATGACCACTTGTTGTAATGTTATGCACAAAGAAACAGGACATGTTTTGCCAAGGGAAAAAAATAATTTGCTTGTCACAAAAAGAAGAACGTGAATTCTGAAGTAATTTTGACGGTAACGTGAAAACCGAAAGTCAGATTTTTTGTAACCCTTTCTCACTTGCAGAGTGCGACATATTTAAGCGTATCTGCAGCAGACGACTTCTGAAAACATGTTTTACCCAGCTACCAACTTAAATCGTTAGTGTCCCTATAACTCGAAAGGTGAAAAGACAGTGCAAACAGTTTAAATTCTGCTATTAAAATACAGTGGTAAAATCAAAAGAGAAATCTCTGATAAGGAGCAATTTCCTCCCTTCCTGCCTTCAAAACATTTACACTAAAAAACTCGTTGAGACCGCATTCTTTACGTTAAGATGAACGTCTGACACCGCTTCTTCAGAAAACTGATGTAAAATTTAAGTATATGGACATCGGAAAACATTGTGACATAAGGAGAAATTGCTCATGAAGAGCAATTTCCCCTTTTGCCACAACGTTTTCAACTCTATTCAATAATTATACTTTTCTTCACAGAGATTTACTTTATTTTTGTCTAAATATCTTCAAAGTTGTATATTGGAACGGGTTAAAACAGTGGCAATTACGATAAAACTGAATATTGTACACTAAAGTTGGTTTTCGTCATAACCGTGACAAAGAGATCGGTTTTCGCGTCACGTTTTCAAATGACGCCACCGCTACTTTTTGCATCAATTATAAGGCATTATGGAAACTTCAAGAGGGGGAAAGGGTTGGGTTCATGTTTCATCACAACAGGAATGGTTTAGACTGAAATTTCACCAGGCGGAGTTTTTGTTATGCAAACATGTTTCTGTCATGGACATGTTCCTGACGATTGAAGAGCAGATGTTAATTTCCCCTCCCCTATTTTTTGTCTCGTTAACGTATACACAAATGACTCTTTCTTAACTGATTTTCTGATATGTAAGTGTCTTTGAACATATTCTAGAGAATTTGGCTCGAATTTCACAGTCCGAAATGATAGTACGAGTGACGATTGAATACTCCTGTCGAAGTCAATCATCACCTTTGAATTAAAGCAAATGTTAGATCTGTGCTACTGATCGTTATACCACGGCCTGTATAAAGAATACCTTTTATTTCGAAAGGGATCAACACCTCGGTGGTGTAGTGGTGGAGCGTCCGCCTCGGGGTGTGCGAAGCAATCCCCAGCCGGGTCATACTAAATACTTTAACAATGGTAGTAATGGCTATCCTCCTTGGCGCTCAGGGTTGCGGGGTTAGCATTACGACTGACTGGCTGGTTAGCATTACGACTGACTGGCTGGTTAGCATTACGACTGACTGGCTGGTTAGCATTACGACTGACTGGCTGGTTAGCATTACGACTGACTGGCTGGTTAGCATTACGACTGACTGGCTGGTTAGCATTACGACTGACTGGCTGGTTAGCATTACGACTGACTGGCTGGTGTCGGGAATGGACCAGTAGTACTGGTTACGTACTCAGGAAACGCCCAGATATAACTAAAACTTGTTGGAAGCGGCGTAAAACAACAAACAATCAATCGAGGGATCCCATTCACCGTCCTAGGACTATATAACTGTCTCATTTGCTGGCGACACACGTGTTCCATCTAACACTCCCGTACTGGATATCGGCGCATCACTCGTAATGCTTTCGATGCATTCAAACTGCATTGATTGATTGTAATGTGTAACACCGTTTAGTATGTAGTATTTAAGTGATATTAAGGTGGTACGTTTTTAACTGGTTTTTATCACCACGGCATCTAAGGAATTAGATAGCGAGCGATCTAGGTATAAAATAGTCTGGCATGGAAGTTTCAAGTTTCAGAATTATTTTATGTATGGTCCAAAATGCTACAGCTGTATAATATGGAATGAACAAGCCTCCTACGTTTATTATTAACTATTGATCTTTGGTCATTAATTATAATGACGCTGGCATCCTTGTAGAGATGTATCGGCCGTTAAACACAAATATGCCAAAACTAAGTTTTCAGATTTGTTTATTTAATGGGGACCAGCTGTGTTAGAGGGAAATAACTATGTACATGTATATCCTCATTTATATCGTACGATTTACAAATCAATTACATCTGGGTTTCATTAATCAAATACTTGATTCATTCGAAACTAACCCCCGTTATGTGGTGATCTTCAATAACGTACTTTGATGAGTGGAATGTTTATTAAGTAAACGGAAGGGCAATAAGTACAGCGGTACAACATGTATCTTGTCATAAAAGAAAGCAGTGCTTGCCATCGCACGATTTCATACCATTATCCATTTGTTAAGTCCTTCGTCACTTTACTAGCTCAAAATTTCGAAGAAAATGCAAGCTATCCTACTCGCAACCGCTTCGGCATCACTTTTTGGTTAAGATTTTGTACCACCTCACTTTTTTCAAAATCATTACAGATATTGCTTTGAAACTTACAATACTTGTTCACCACCGTAACCTCCGTCATAATACTAGAGAACATAACTCTGTCAAGGTCTTTTTAGCTCACCTATGCACGAAGTGCAAGGTGAGCTATTGTGATCACATTTTGTCCGGCGTCCGTCCGTCGTGCGTCGTGCGTCGTCAGTCGTCCGTCGTCCGTCGTCAACATTTGAGCTTGTTAACACTCTACGGGCTACATTTTGCATCCAATCTTCATGAAATTTTATCAGAACGTTCATCTCCATAAAATCTTGGACAAGTTCGAAGCTTGGCCATATGAGGTCAAAAACTAGGTCACTAGGTCGAATTGAAGGGAAATCTTGTTAACACTCTGGAGGCCACATTTTCAACTTGACCATGTTAAAACTTTATCAGAATGTTTGTCTTGGTGATATGTAGGTCAAGTTCGAACATGGGTCACATCGGGTCAAAAAGTAGGTCACTAGGTCAAATTGAAGGAAAATCTTGTTAACACTCCAGAGGCTGCAATTTTTGCTTCAGCAGTTTGACATTTTGTCAAAATGTTTGTCTTAAAAATATCTAGGTCAAGTTCGAATATGGGTTATGCCGGGTCAAAAACTAGGTCACTAGGTCAAATTGAAGGAAAATCTTGTTAACACTTTTGATGCCGCATTTTTTGCTTCAGCAGCTTGAAATTTTGTCAGAATGTTTGTCTTAAAGATATCTAGTTCAAGTTCAAATATGGATCATATTGGATCAGAAACTAGGTCACTAGGCCAAATTGAGGGGAAATCTTGTTAACTCTGTAGAAGCCGCATGTTTTGCTTCAGCGGCTTGAAATTTTGTCAGAATGTTGAGCTGAATGATATCTAAACCAAGTTTGAATGTGGGTCATGCCGGGTCAAAAACTAGGTCACTAGGTCAAATTGAAGGAAAATCTTGTTAACACTTTGGATGCCGCAATTTTTGCTTCAGCAGCTTGAAATTTGGTCAGAATGTTTGTCTAAATGATATCTAGGCCAAGTTCGGATATGGGTCATGCCGGGTTAAAAACTAGGTCACTAGGCCCAATTGAAGGGTAATCTTGTTAACACTCTGGATACTGCATTTTTAATTTCAGCATGATAAAACTTTATCAGAATGTTTTTCTTGATGATATGTAGGCCAAGTTTGAATATGGGTCATGCTGGGTCAAAAACTAGGTCACTAGATCAAATTGAAGGAAAATCTTGTGAACACTTTGGATGCCGCATTTTGTGCTTCAGCAGCTTGAAATTTGGTCAGAATGTTTGTCTGAATTATATCTAGGTCAAGTTCGAATATGGGTCATATTGGATCAGAAACTAGGTCAATAAAGGAAAATATTGTTCAAACTCCGGAGGCCGCATTTTTACTTTGAGCAAGTTGAAACTTTGTCAGAATGTTGTCTTGATGATATCTAGTCCATGTTGGAATATGGGTCATATCAGGTAAACAAATATAGATCACTAGGCCAAATGAAGGAAAATATTGTTAACACTGTGGAGGTTGCATTCAGAATAATTGTCTTGATGTGTTTTGCATTGCAGTACATTGTATAATTAAGATGAGCGATCCAGGGCCATCATGGCCCTCTTGTTAATAATTATGGCCCTCTTTCTACATTTATTAAGTGTTTCGTACCACCCCACTTCGTTTTAAAAACCATTACTGATATAGCCTTTAGATTTACAACACTTATTAACCATCATTTCCTCCACCAACATACAAGAGAACATTAATCTGTGAATTATTTGGTCCGAATTATGGCCCTTTCTCGACTTAGAAAGTACATTGAATCTAGGTTAAATTCAATAACTGACTAAACCCTTTAGGATATTGCTGTGATACTTTGTATATTTGTCTACCATCATGACCCCCATCTGTATACAAGAGAAGATAACCCTGTGAAGGATTTTTTTTTGCCTTTTAAAGTCTTAATGCAAAAACTTTTGTTTTATTGTCAAGCAATAAAAAGGTCGAGCGCTGCCTTACGGACATTTCTTGTAATAAACCACATCACACGAAAGCAGCCTTAGAAGGTTTTGAAATCAATGACAATTACGTTCCAATTGCATACGTGTGTAGTCGATACCCAGGGTACGTCCGGTATAATTGCGTGTCTAGGTGGCGGCAAGGGTCCAGTTCCACCAACCGTACTTGGTGTTAATTTGTTTCCCTAATAAAAATGCTTAAATATTTCAAATATTGTCAGCAAGGTAACTATTTATGTCAACTTAGTCATATAGTTGAGTATTTTGATAAACATGAATAGTGACATGTGTTCCAAACGTATTTAAAGTGTTAAGTATGACTAAGCGTTAAGCAGGGTTGGTGGAATTGAACCCCGGTCCGCTTCAGTCTACGTTGAGGCAAAATCGCAAATCTTTGAGGTAGGTTTTCGTGTGGCTTGGTTATTCGTAACTTTAAAACTTAGTGGCAGTTATGATTTTGGATGTATAATTCTCAAGCAATAGATTGCGTATTATGTGAACTATTATGGAAAAATATATTTCTTGCCCACAGTATTTCAGTTGTCGCTTGCTCAAGGCAACGTCTAATCTTAATCTTGGAAAGAGACAACTTGCAATGAACGAGCCGAGTCAGTCGGTAACGACGAAAGCTTTATAATTCAGTGACCGTGAGTCCGAATCCCGGCTTGTCCGATCTTTCTCTCCGATTGTTAATTCAAGTCATAGTGACAAGCGTCTTTCGTCTTCCACCATTGGGCTAACTATTCCATGAAGACAGATAGCCAGTTGCCTATGAAGAATGTTATGTGGAGAACTTGTGCGAAATCGCCAGGGTACACATGATAACATGAACTGAACGCCATGACATAAATTGACGGGGGCATGTTGAAAACGGCGTTAATCTCTAACCAATTAAGTTTAGATTATTTTACGCAAAATATGACTGAAATTATCACAAAGTATATGTGCCATGCTCAAGGAAGACCAACATAACATGGGTTTCGTGCAAAACGGTTATAACTACGTCTTGTTACAATATATAGTTACAACCGTTTTGCATGAAGCCATCGATAAGTGTATTTATTTTAAGTGCAGATAATAATCTGCCGCATTCATCTTAACTGATGCAAATCGACAATGTTTATCTAGTTATTTTGAAAACATTCTAGACTTATAAACAAACATTGCAGATCCTGATCATACGGCGCGAATATGCAGGTTAATCAGGATTTACTTTTATCGCACATGTTCTTGAGTTGGGTTTCGTAGAGTTCTGCACCATTTTGCTAAACTACTAAATTTACAAACAAGGATTTGGATAGCTAGCCAGAGAAGCATTTAATCAAACTGGCATTAATAGTATAATTAAGGCACCCACAATGGTTTCAACGGAAGAGCCGTTTTATGTCTTATCTTCTGCATCTGGTCTTCATCAGAACTAGGTCAGTTGGGAGATCATTCCCTGTCAGAACATGCTTGTTTGACCCACTCATGTCTTAATGTATCAGAGACAACCCGCTCCATTTAACCCTTATCCTGCTATTAACGCTTTTCCTCATATAGACACTTGCTGAGAGTCAGCAGACGACTTTTTGAAAACAGTGTGACGAAAGAAGGAATTGCTCAAAACGAGCAATTTCTCCTTTAGTCACAATATTTTCAACTCTCTTCAATATTTAAACTTATATATTTTTGCCCCGATGATTTCAAAGTCGTCTGCTGCAAATGTGTTGTATGTGGGAACGTGTTAACGCCCACGTTAACGAACCGTACATGCCACCAGTTCATCCTATAAATACGTGCTTTCTAACCATGCTCTGATTGCCCGTAAGGCGTTTGTATCCGACTTTTTGACGAGCATTATGATAACCGTTCATAAAAGCAGCTAATAAATAGGAAGTGTAACTTCAAGGCCAAATTCACTGTGTCGTATACACTTAGACGTTCGTAAGAAGAAGGAAAGATAAATTCAAGTTTTAGCTTTTGCAAGTCGGCTTCAATATGGATGAACACTTTCATAATATTAAACTATTGCATTGAAAGGACACATAGTAGCTTCAAGGTCAATGCCACTGATGGTAATTAATTAGACCGTTAGAAGGAAAACGTTAACTTAATTGTCGTTTGTATATTTATATTTGCAACTATAGCAAATGGGTTTAACGGTTTTAACTTTTCTTCCTTGTTAAATATATCCCATCAGTGATGTTTGTAAGATTATAATTAGTGAGTAGTCAGTCGTTTCCCCTCTAGATTCGGGCCTTACAGTAACGCATTTATATTTCATTAATATTGATAAATAAATGTTGATAAAACTGGACATACTGATTATAAACCACCATATAGGTAGAACATAATTATGTAGATTGTAGATTTTCAGGGCTAATATTACTTTTGGCATATTATTTTTGGCCATATCATTTGGACAAAATTAATTAATTATATGCTCTCATTTTTTTGTTACACTTTTCTATCATTTGATAAACGCATGTATTTCGAATGGTCGAGCATGATGTATTGTGGTAGCGTTTGTTAGTTGAATAGACCCCACATTACTACTGTTTGGACATATTGAAAAGCATGCCGAGTGTAATAAATGCAGCTAAATAAGACTTAAACTGTGTCACGAAAATATTGTGAAATTACAAAATGGGTAAATTGTAAATTTGACAAGTGTTTGACAGCCGGTCCTACCCTTCTTCTGGATTATTAAAGCGCTGTCTATCGTTTCGTAAAAGTGGTATGACATTTAGAAATATGATCACATTTTGCGGATTTGTATTATACACAAAACTATAAATAGCATGATGCATGGGAAACGCAACCGTCGAACATTTGCTATATATTTTGTCACATAGAAACTTGTGACAATCGAGTCAGTTGTACGAGTTTTGAAGCGAGGTGTATATCTCATTGGATAGTGCGTACGACTGGTCCCTATAGAACCTAAGACGGGAATATGTTTATGCGATCTCATCTGACAGAATCTGCTGATGTGAGATGCAATCAATACTTATGGTGTGTTCCATGGAATAAACACGTCTTTAATATTAGATGAAGAAATCCTCAATCAGGAGCACTTGTAATACATGTGCATACGTGTACGTTTCAGTCTGCATAAGGTCATATCAGTTAGATAATCACTTCCAGGATATATATGAGCCGTTCCGCAAGAAAACCAACATTCCATCGATTCTGAGTTAAGTATCGACCCGGATCAGCCTAAGCAGCATAACCCGGACAGACATGTTTCGCCTCCTGTGGAGTTTCTGTTTCAGGACTCGTCACGCTATACATCTATCCCCTGAGACGTAATGTATCGCCCTGAATCAGCTTGCGCGGACTGCGCAGGCTGATCTGGCTCGATACATTACGCAGAGTCCATGATATTGGTTTTCTCGTGGAACGGCTCATACATATGACTAGATGATGACAGCGAAGAATAGGATCAGTGTGCGCGGAGGCACAGTCTAATGCGTTTATTCGATGATCGCAAAGTCCTAAGGATCTTTTGTGACATGTCCAAGTTGCAACCAGGAACTCAGATATCTTAGTTTATCTTATGATGTAAGAGTGACCCGTTGTAAAGTTTTATGAAAACGTGACTATGGCAATCACTTTTAAATTGAGTTTATTATGTAATTATATAGCTGCACTTTTGTCCCTTGATTCTACATAGAGTAGTCAAATTAGTTACCTTCTTTCCCTCTATAAACGCAGTTCAGTTGACAACTTCAACGTCGTCAGAACAGTGAAGCCAGCCGAAATAAGGAATCCGCTGTGGTCGAGTGGTTAGCGTCGGGGATTTCTAAACCGGGTGTCCCGGGTTCTATCCCCAGTCGCGGCACTACGGTCATGGTGGAGTGCCCTTGGGCAAGGCACATTTTCTAGCCTAGTACTGGTTTGTTTACCCAGGGATCATGAATAATTAAATTTAATTGCGCGCTAAATGACCTTAGCTGTCGATGCGCCATAAAACAATATACATTCATTCATTCATTCCAGCCGAAATAAGCATATGCCAAGATTTATAAAACAGTGACGCTGTTTTTTTAATGCAAACATTGGTTTACAGCGATTGCTAAGTTTATCCAGTTCGCGAAAAACATGAAAAGGATTTGATATATGTGTGTATGACCTTAATCCTTATCGACAATGTTTGAGACATATCCATCAGACGACTTTTGAAAGCATCTTCTGTTCAGCGGCGTAAAGGTGAAGTCAAGGTGAAGGTCACTATTTCTAAAAATAGAAAAGCGGTATTATATTTAATATCTATGTGATTTTTCACCCAACTTAAGACTGCCTCTAAGCAGTCGTAGCTTTTTACCCAAAACTTACGATTGTCTTAGCTACTTTTATTTGATAAAACGATTTTTTGACGTAAGTGCGAACTTATGACAATGATCTACAAAACGAGCCCCAACTCTGTATCTTAAATCACAACTCAAAGCCTGCAAGTGTGACATTTTCCCCTCTCCGAGGAATTAAAAGCGACCACACTAAAACTAGTTCAGTATGAAAAGTAAACGGTTTGAAATAAGTTTATGTCCAAATTGCAGTTTCTCTGAATGGGCATTTCCTTTCTAAAGGATGTATGATTATTCTACGGCAATTTGCCATTTGGTTCCCACTCGGCTGTCGAAGAGGCCGAAATTGTTGTATTCTTTATTAAAATGTTTTCAACAAGCATGACCTAGTTCTATTTTTAGAACCATCCGCATATGGAGTTAAGTGCTGATGTCGTCTACAGAAACAATATATACGGAATATTACGTTGCGGGAGCGATAAAAGGGTTTGTATTGCACGACAAGTAGCGTGGAAAAATCGATATCTTACGAGACCGAAGGTCGAGTAAGATATGGATTTTCCCACGCTACGAGTCGTGCAATACGTACCCATTTATCGCTCCCGCAACGTAATATTCCTTTTATTATATACCTACGATCTATGAAGAGCGAAAAAACTATTAAATATACAGATTCAATACATTGTTTATTGGGGATACCTCGCTGAAAGTATTCCGCGCACTGTCTGACGTCACAATTTTGTATTTACACCGCATGTAGATACGGAATTTTAATCTGTCGTGGTGTATTTGCGCATGTCAATCTGCATGTATTTCCACCGGAAAATGTACAGGCATATAATAAAGTACGTTATATGCATGTACTTCTAATTCAAAAGTGTTCCCTTTTGAAAAAAATACCCAATGTTTTTGTATGTATGTTTCTAATGAAAAAAGTGCCGGTTTCATCGACGAATCAACCAATCAATCAATCATACTTCATGATTTATTTTATTTTTCAGGTAAATTCCAATGGACATTTATCGTTTGAGTCCGAGTTACCCAGTTATCAAGCTTCCCTTATTATGCCCTTAGACCTGGGAATCAAACTTATAGCAGCATTTATGTCAGATATTGATACCTATATAGCTGGTAATGTATATTACAGGTAAGATATCGATTTTCTATCTTTTCCAAGAATTCTTGATAACCCTTTCCGACATACAATAAATCTGCAGCAGACGACTGAAAATGTGTAGAGAGAAGCATGAAATATCTCAAAAAATAAAAGTGTACAGGCTGAAAAGAGTTGAAAACATTGTGACAAGGTTTTCAAAAGCCGTCTGCTGCAGAGACGTCAGAAAGCTTCTATATAATATATGTGGAAAAGGGTTAACGAACAGCTTATTTCATCTTTGACATCCTTACCTTTTGTTGGGAAAGGACTCTTTGGAGTTTAAACCTTTACCACATACAACAAATCTGCAGCAGACAATTTTTAAAAATTAATAGGCAAAACTATGAATACTCTCTTTAACCCTTTCCCACATACAACAAATCTGCAGCAGACGATTTTAGAAACAAAGAGGCAAAACTATGGATTTAATTATCTCTATAAATGAAAATATAATTATTGTAAAGAGTTGAAAACATTGTGACAAGAGAATGTTTAAATTGCTCATTTTAATTGTTAGTCTGAATAAAGAATATCATTCTTACCTAAACAACAAAAACTTTCATTTTAAGTAGAAATCCAGTAGTTTGTCAAATTTAGAGGTGTGAGACAATACTGCACTATTTGTTATGTATTCAATATGATATGTAGAGTTCTCTGCTTTGGTATGAAATGAAACAGCCAGAACAAATTCTACCAATTTTGTCAACGCTTGTGTTTCTATCCTTCATACTTTCATAGCCTCCTCCAATATTTGTGTGTTTTACAGAGAAAGTTCTGAAGAAGCCTTATTACAACGAGCTGGTAGAGATGTTCAAGATCATTTCTCAGGGTACCCCTTATTTGAACCCCTTAGTTTATTTATAGCAACATGGGATGGTGTTGCAGCATTTAACGGAAGTAGCAATTTAGTAAGTAGACTACATTTGTTTGTATTTTATTTTTTATATCACCTGCCTTGGCAAAATGACCCAGACAGATAACTTTTAGCTGGTTTGACTGCTTGGAAATACATTAACTGTTTCCCAAATACAATGAATCTGCAGCAGATGACTTATGGTGGCAAAACATATGGAAAATCTGTACCAATGAAAGCATTATTATTAACCCTTTCCCTCATATCTGCAGCAGACGACTTTGAACATATTTTGTCAAAAAATAGAAAATCTCTTTAATTGAATGGATAACCTATGACTAAATGTTTTCAAAAAGTCGTCTGCTGCAGTGTCGTCAGAAAGCGTCTATATGAGGGAAAGGGTTAAATAGAGACAAAAGGAGAACGTGCTCATTATGATTATTTTCAATGTTTTCAAAAGTTTTCTGTGTCAAAATGCGTTTGAAAGTGGGAAAGGGTTAATTGAAGATTGGTTGAATCTGTTTTCACGATGTATGTCTTTGAGAACACAGTCTGCTTTGAAATCATATGAAGTTCTAATATCTTTTTGTACAGAGTTGAAAATAAAGTGGACTAAATTTGTCTAAAAATAGCAATATTTCCTTTTCCCACACTGTTTTCAAAATCCATTTACTTCAGAGGAACGAGACATGATCTGCATTAGGTAAAGGTTTAGCACGAATGATAAAAAAAAGCCATACTAATTACTCTACAAATTATAATGCAAATTGTTAATATTTGCAGTGTTTTCGTAACTTGCCAACTTCACATTCCAGAATAGATGAATCGTGTAATAGCAAAAAAAAAAAGTTACTTTCAGTTGAATTTATCCTTCCCCTTCTCTGATACAGACGATACTTGACCCAGGTTTGTGAAGCTGATACCTTTTGAAAATTTTGTGAAGAATTTTGTTTCGTTTAGCAATACATGTATCACAGCATTTCCTGGGTAAGTTACAAGAATACTACTGGTCCATTTATCCTGACACCAGCCAGTCAGTCATAATGCTAACCCCACATCCCTGAGCGTCAAGGAATGAAAAGCAAAATGAAGATGTGTATATGTACATAATGCATTCCATCAGTAAAAGGATTAACTTCAACACCTTTTCCACTTGTAGATCTGAAGCAGATGAATTTTTAAAAATAATGTGGCAAAAGGAGCAATTTCTCATTTTGTCACAACATTTTCAACTCTTTTCAATATCTATACTTTCATATATAGAGATTTTCCATATTGATGCCTGTTTATTTTTCAGTCGTCTACTGCAGTTCTGTTATATGTGGGAAAGGGTTAACCTGCAGCAGACATTTTTGAAAACGTCTATGCAAAAACACAGAAAATCCCTAATAAATATATTAAATATAGTTGAAACATGGTGAAAAACGGAGAAATTGCTAGTTTTGAGCAATTTTTTGTTTTGTCACCATGTAAATATGTGTGCAGCAGAGGAGTCATAAAGTGAGGGAAAGAGTTAATTAATAGAATTGAGCTATGAAGTACTGAATTAGCCAGATGTACAGTTGAAAATGGCAATAAACAATATATGCTTCTGTTCACTTAGAATGTCTGTTTGATGCAAGTATAAGTACTTAGGAAGAGAATAAGTGGCCCCTTAAAGCTAATACGGAAATGATAGTCATGGATTTATTCAAGAGGATGGTTTACTAGTTTATTTCCACTCAAAGTAAATAGTTAGAATTTTTTCTTCATAAAGTATTAACTCCTTCTTTATAATAGCCTGTTAACCCTTAACTTAATACAGGCATTGGATGCTTTTGCAGCAAACAACTTTTGAAACATTGCAGAAAATCAGAAACGCTCTGGATAAAACGTTATGGTCTAAAATGTTAAATGTTTCAATATTTTTCACACACATTTTAAAAGCAAACGGTCTCTTAGATTTCATATGAGGTAAATTGTTAATTGATTTATTCTTTTCCAATTCAAACATTTAAAAAATGGACAAACTTGCATAAACATATTTACCATTTCCCACATACAACTAATGTTCAACAAACTGGTTTGAAAACGTTGGGTTAAACATGTCGAAAATCTCTCATAATTAAAGTTTAATTTATTATTGTAAAGAGTTAAATTGTTGCAGACTAAGACATTGCGATTTCTTCTTTTGCCTCAATGTTTTCAATAGTCATCTTCTGCTGATGTGTTTGATTGCATTTGTTAGTGGGACATTGTTAAAGGAAAGGATGAGTAAATAAAAACGTCATGGAGTTAAATATATGTACCTGTATGTACTTTGAATCTTGTACTTATCACATATGAAATGTTTTTTTGTCACTGCTTTGCAAACAACTGTTTTACAGAGGTTAAATAACCCTTTCCCTCATATGGACGCTTTAATTATGTCGCCTTTGCAACAGACAGCTTTTTGAAAACATGGCGACAAAAGAAGAAATTGCTCAAAATGAGCAATTTCTCCTTTTGTCACCATGTTTTCACCTCTTTTCTATTATTGTACTTTCTTTTAAAGAGTTTTTTCCATATTTTTGTGGTACAGTTTCAAAATCGTCTGCTGTGAATTTTTTGTTTTGGGGAAGGGTTAATGTATCATCTCAAAATTTAGGAGCAATATTGTGATGCGCATCATACGGACATATATTATGAGCATTGTCTGTGTTTGGTAAATAAAAAGACATGTGCTGCAGATGCATAATAAGTTGTGTTCCCATTATATGCAATAACTGTATATAAGCTTGTGCTATGTTTACTCATATGTTTGGCATTTTATATATAGCGTATCCCTTTCCTTCCATTATGATGCTGAATTTCTCCTTTTTCCCACAAAGATTTCAAAAATTGTCTGCTGCAGATGCATTAAAATGTGTCTGCATGTGTGAAAAGATTGAAATGAAATTGTAAGTAATAAGATGTTATTGGGACAAAAAACAATCTTAAGAGAAGGGTAAGATTTAATGCAGGCACCTAGCTGTATAAGACAAACACATTTCTGCTTATATCTGCTGCTCATTAACCCTTTCCCACATGAGATAAATCTGCAGCAGACGACTTTGAGAAAATATCATGGAAAAAGTGGGGAAACACCACAATTTAACCCTTTCCCTCATATAGACGCTTTCTGACGCCTCTGCAGCAGAAGGCCTTTTCAAAACATAGTAACAAAAGTAAAATTGATCAAAATGAGCAATTTCTTCTTTTGCCACATTGTTTTCCACTTTTAGTCATAGGATATCCATTCAATTATAGACATTTTCTATTTTTTGACAAAATATGTTTAAAGTCGTCAGCTGCAGAATTGTTGTATGAGGGAAAGGGTTAAGTTTAGAAAGTCGTCTGCAGTAGATGCTTCAAAATGGACCTGCAAGTGGGAAGGCCTTGTTACAAGCTAAGGAGATGTAAAATGGTCTCTGTCTAACAATATCTCAATTTATCCTCGCTAAAACCCTATGTTGTGGAACTGAATGTAATCGTCTCACTGAGACCCTTGTTGTGTGTACCCACATCGTAGGGTTATGAGGTCAAATGAGTATTAGATACCTGATATACACTTCTTAGCTTTGTAATGATTTGATTTAACTTATTAACAGCTGATACCTCGATATCAGTGTAAAATGCTTAATCGTATAGTAAAGGGGCTTCTTGTAGCCTAAAAAGAAATTTTGGGAAAAAAATGCTTTTAAATCCACGTTTTCAAAAGCAACAAGATTGATGAATTTATTTGCAACTGTCATCAGCTTATGCATTGTTGGAGGGGAAATGCGCAGAGTGAGGGAAAAGTGTTATCTGGGTGTTGGCTCTATAAGACTAGAATGTTGGGTAAATATACCTATACATTCCTGCATGGTAGACAGTTCTGTGAATACAGTGCTGAACCACAATAAACTTCCAGAATAAGTCAACACATTGCTTCTAAGTTTCGTCTAATTATGTGTTTGTACACCCTCTTCCCTGATATAGATGACTTTGGATGCCTGTGCAGAAGACAACTTGAAAATCTTGTAGAAAAAGCAGATTAGTAATTCTCCATTTCTACTGCTGAAACATCAAAATGTGAAAAGTTATTTTCAAGATTGGAAACAACTAACAGTCATAATAATTCGAGGGCTTGGCGTGAAACGGTTGTAACTAAAAACCTATTTTGAAAACCCTGGTTTAGGGGCAATTTTGAACCCTTTGTAAACAATGCAAATTTAGGTGCCATTGCTCAGGACGAGCAATGGCACCTAAATTTACATTGTTTACCAAGTAAAATGATTTAACGCTTATAATGAGTTTATGGCGAGTTGATTAACCTTGGTAAAAAAATACCAATTTAAGTTACGGTAGGTTTTTAGTTACAACCGTTTCACGCCAAGCCCTGGATATGCAAGATAATGGACTGATATTACATTATTATCATTATTATTATTCCAGGTAAATACATTCCAAATAGTTATTGCCTCGGATGAGGTAAGCTCTTTTGTCATCTTTAACTACCTTGACAATGGAATTCAGTGGATTAAAAGTGCCGGGAAACTCCGGGGCATACAGGAGGACCCACCAGCACAGGCTGGATTTGATTCCGGAATTGGACGTCTGCACCTTAAGCTGCGCTATTCTGGTACCAACGATGTGGAGCAGTTAACCAGAGAATCGAACGTGAATGAACAGGGCCAGTGGATGTACTATATAGGTCAAATCAAGGATGATGAAAATATTCAGGGACCAGATACAAATACTGGAGATGGTAAGAAACTTTAGATTATTGAAAACGTTGTGGAAAAATGAGTAATTGTTCATTATGATCAATTTCTCCTTTTGCCACTATGTTTTCAAATGATTCCTTTCCCACATACAACAAGTCTGTAGCAGCCAACTTTGAATACAGATAATTGAAGCAAACATATGAAAAGCTCCATAAAAAGAATGTATGCTGAATTTCTCCTTTTGCAGCACTGTTTTTAAAAGTGGTATTGCTACAGTTATGACAAAATGCTTCTTGATGTGGGAAAGAATAAACAATATACCTGAAATAATATTTTTAAGTAATCTTGTTTGAGAATATCTGTCAGAAGTCAGGAAGTTGTTGTAACAGATGGAAACTTTAAAGTATTATTAAAATAAAGAGTTATCAGAAAAATATTTTTTTTCAAAATTACGACAATATACCAGTTCCCATTTAAAGAATCATTTTGATGTATCGGCAGCAGAAAACTATTGAAACCATTGTGGAAAAAGAAGAAATTGCTCATAATGACAAATTTATCTTTAAGCCACATTGTTTTCTACTTGATTTGCCTCGATTTGTTCAAAGTTGAACCTACATTTTGGAAGTTACAATATTTTCTTCAGATGTATTTATAGCTGGTGATTCTATAGAGACATTATATACCAGGGAAAAGGTTCAAATAAAAACAATTTATGTATGCATTAGTTGTCATATTATAAAAAACATTTAACATAATCATTACCCTGAAACAAGGATTTCAATTTCAAATTATTAACCCCTTATTAACCCTTTCCCACCTGCAGACGCATTTTGATGCAATAGCAGTAGACGACTTTTGAGGAAACATTGTGACGAAAGGTGAAATTGCTCATGATTACTCAATTTCTCCTTTGGCCACAATGTTTTCAACTTTATTTACTAATTAAGCTGTCTTTAATGTAAATTGTTTAGGTTTTTGTCACTGTTTTCAAAGTCGTCTGCTGCAGATTTTTTGTATGTGGGAAAGGGTTAAAGTATTGAAATAGGCATAACTCAGGTAGTAACGACAAGGGTTGTCAATTTTGGAGTGGTTAGTTCAAATCCTGTCTTCGTCTTACATTTTTTTCCCGATAATTGACAAGATAAAAACTAGCATGCTGCTAAGGTGTCAAATGTCTTATGTTAATGAGAGTATCAAAATAATGTGAAATCTGTGGACTTGTATTTAGACTTGTATTTTTGTTGTTTATTGGCGTTGTTTACCCTCGCATTCGGCAATATTGGACTTGTATCTCATGTATATATCTTTTATTGGTAGATGACACTTATTTACAGGTTCTGGTTATTTATGTAAGACTTATTATATCCTTCTTTTATATATGTAAACGGGAAAAATTGCTTTTTTAGATTCTTTCATAGATTTTCTTTTCAATAAACAAAAATAACCCATTTCCGCATTATATGAAATCTGCAACTGATGATTTTGCAAATATTTCTGCTAAAGTATGGAAAATCTCGAAAATATTTTTTTAGAATATACAGAGCTCTAAATAAGGTGGAGTGAACTGCCGCACCCCCTCAAATATCTCTCTTATTATCCAACCAAACTCTATGTTGTTAGTACTCAAAGAAACATCTCATTGAGACAATTCTTTTGATTACAGGGTCAAATAAGGATTTTAGATCATGCAAAACGCCCCTTATCTAGAGCTCTGAATACGTATACATGTAGTTGAAAACATTGTGGCTCATAAATAGCAAATTTCTTCCTTTTGCCAATATATTTTCAAAGATCCTCTGATGCAGATGTGACTTAATTGTTTTGCATGTGGGAAATGAGTTAAATAAGTTGAATGATGGTTCACAGAAGCAATCTGATGACTAAGCCAAACTAGCTCAGTTGTAAATTACCAGTTCTCATAACCCTTTCCCACTAGCAGACACATTATTGCCCATCTGCAGCTGACAACTTTTGGAACTATTGTGATATATAGGTATGCAAAAGGAGAAAGTGCTCATCATTAGTAATGTTTATCTTCTGCAGATTTGTTGTATGTGAGAAAGGGTTTATTCATAGGTTGGGCCTTCTATAGTTTTATTCTATTGTAAACTGCTGATCATAAGCTAGTTTCATGTACTTCTGTAATTTGCTTCTCTCAACTACCTTCCTTATCTGTTGCAGCTTAACACATTCCCTCATATAGACGCTTTCTGACGCCTCTGCAGCAGAAGCTTTTTGGGAACATGAAGACAAAAGATGAAATTGCTCAAAACGAGTAATTTTTCCTTTTGTTACCAGGTTTTCAACTCTTATTCAATTATTGTAATTTTATTTAAAGCGAGTTTCCAATTCTTTTGTGTGTTTGTTTTCAAAGTCGTCGGCTGCAGATTTGATGTATGTGGGAAAGGGTTAAAAAACACTGTCAAACATACAACAAACCTGCAACAGATGACTTTGAAAAGTCTTCTGTAGCAATTGCATAATCTAAGTATGAAGTAAGTTAGGCATTATGCTCTGATATAGTATAGGACTTAACCACACAAACAGTGTGAGTGCTGGTAAATAATACATGCAGAAAACTTGTTTCTCAATCAATGAAAGATTAACTAAGAATTTGATATTTTGTCTTCTTGTTTCTTAATTAATTTGTTTAACCCATCAAATGTGAAGCAGATGCCTTTGAAAACTTAGAAGCAAAAAATGAATTTCTCTATAGATAAAAGTATAAATATCAAATAGAGTTGAACAGCAGAAATTGCTCATCATTAGTCATAATACATTGTACTTCTCAAAATGTGTCTGTTGGAGGAAAAGGGTTAAATGTAAATGCTGATTGTTTTTCTCTCTCCATGAAAGGTTTTACAGTTAGCTGCTAGATTTTAACACTGACCTTTTTCTCACTTTCAAATCATTGATATCGAGATTGAGATATACTTTAGTAATATTTCATTTAATTGATAGCTGAACCAGGGACGTAGATAAGTCCCTGGCTGAACACAAAAAAGGTGTACCTTTGTCATTTGACTGCTTTGTATTTAGTCTATAATATGATTGGTAGCCTGTTCCACTTGCAGACAACTTTTAAAAACATTGTGAAAAAAGGAGAAATTGCTCATGATGATCAATGTCTCCCTTTTCCACCATGTTTTCAACTCTAAACAGTAAAACAGCTCTATTATTGTCCCCCGCTTTACGAAGTAAAACGTCGGGGACATTAAATCTCATTCGTCAGTCCGTCAGTCCCTCCGTCACGCTGTCACAAAAACTTTAACCTTGGTCATAACTTCTGAACCGTAATAGGTACTGCTTTCATATTTCACATGTGTATTCCTTGTGACAACCCCTTTCCATCAATACCAATTTTTTTGACCTTGTGACCTTGACCCTGACCTTTGACCTACATTTTACTTCTGAACCGTAATAGGTACTGCTTTCATATTTCACATGTGTATTCCTTGTGACAACCCCTTTCCATCAATACCAATTTTTTTGACCTTGTGACCTTGACCCTGACCTTTGACCTATATTTTAAAAATATTAACCTTGATCATAACTTTTGAACCATAACCGGTAGGGCTTTTTTATTTCACATGTGTATTCATTGTGACAAGACCTTTTCGTCAGTATCATATCTTTGGACCTTCTGACCTTTGACCCTTGTGACCTTGACCCTGACCTTTGACCTACATTTTAAAAATATTAACCTTGATCATAACTTTTGTTTAGACTTCACAAATACAACTGACATATTACTATAAACAATAAAGCCTTCTCTAGACAGAAAAGACAGTTACAATATGCCAGGAAGCGTTGCAACCCAACCAATAAGACCCCCAAAGCGGGGGACCATAATTCTCTGAATTTGCTTGTTCAAGGTATTTTTGTCTCGATGTTTTCAAAGTCATCTGCTCCAGAAAGGGAAAAGGGTTAACCCTTTCCCTCATATAGACACTTTCTGATGCCTCTGCAGCAGACAGCTTTTTGAAAACATAGTGACAAAAGAAGAAATTGCTCAAAACGAGCAATTTCTCCTTTTGCCACAATGTTTTCCACTTTTAGTCATAGGTTATCCATTCAATTACAGAAAATACAGATTTTAAGAAAGAAAATTGGAAGCATAGTATTGAAACAGATTTTAGAACATCAAGGGAATAATTAGTATTAAATGTTTCATAGAACATCAAGGGAATAATTAGTATCAAATGTTTCATAGAACATCAAGGGAATAATTAGTTTCAAATGTTTCATAGAACTATTATCTATTACATTTGATTTGTTTTAACCCTTTCCCTCATAGATGCTTTCTGACACCCCTGCAGCAGATTACTCTTTAAAACATTGTGTGGCAAAAGGAGAAATTGCTCATATTGAGTAATTTCTCTATTTTGTCACAATATTATCAGTTCTTCTTAGTAATTAAATTTTCCAGTATAGAGAGTTTCCATAGCTTTGCCAATATGTTTTAAAAGTTGTCTGCTACAGATGTGTTGTATGAGGAAAAGGATTCAGTGAACTATTAGTAGATGATGAATAAGTAATTAAGTACTGACCTTATTTTAAACATGCGGAATGGATATTTACAATACCGAATGTTAACATAAGACCATGAATTAATCATACATACCATTATATATGCTTGTTTGTGTAATCTGCATAGGCAGCAAGACATATTTGGAATACTTTTCTGTTGTCTGTCTATCTGTATGTTTGTCCAACTTTCACTTACAGTCATTTTGCTGGTAACAAATGAGTGCCTTTGGTTGGATAAAACGGGGTTCAAATTCACATGAAAGTAATGAAACCTCAGATGAGTTCATGCACAATTTAACAGCCATCAATTAATTTTGATAGATCTATATCTTTATATGTAATTATGTTTAAAAGTTGGAGATTAGCATATTGCTTTATGCTAGACCCAATTGTCTAGAAAAACTGAGGAATGCCTCAATATGAAGGCTTAATTATTATGAGCAATTTTCTCCTTTTTCCATAAAGGTTTCAAAGATTTACAGATGTCAAAACCTGTTTTTCAATTATTTTCAAAGTGGACAATTCTATATATTAAATATATCTATCATATCATATAAACAATGCTTTACATTTATTTATATATGTCTCTGGTTTAATGAAATACTAGTAACGTTTTCTATTCCTTTTAGAGCATAATCAATCACTTAACCTTGAACCATTGAACACAAGTTTGACCTTGGACACAAATTTTACCTTGGTTATGTTTTTATTACAGTGGAGATTTTTACCCCAGAAGTGGAGAATCCCAGTTGCCTGGAGGGCAGCAGGACATGCCACTCGAATGCCCGCTGTTTGGACTATGATGAGGGATTCTGCTGCGAATGTATTCCACCCAGCTATGGTAATGGCCTCCAGTGTATTGATATAGGTAAATTAAAAATCAATTCTTAGATACAGATTACTTTAAACAACCTGCAACTTCAAACATTCAGGAAAAACAAGAAATTGCTCTAAAGGAAAACTATGGCTGCCATGGGTTGTGACAGTTCAACTCTGTGGAATATATGTTTAGTGAAATCTTCCAAAGATTTTTCTTCTGAAAGTACCAGCCTAACTTTGAAATTATTTCTTATCAAGCTGACCTTCTATACATGTGCATTAGGTGATCCTCTTCTAACAAAATCATATCTCTAGACAAATGGACACCAGGGCTAGTACTGCTTTAAGATATTAATGAATTGTTCACACCTGTGTTAGGAACTCTTGTTACACATAGGTTTTCAAAGCAGACTTAGAACCTTTTTCTCATAGAATGGTGGAGTGTCCTTGGGTGAGGCACATATCCTAGCCTAGTACTGGTTTGTTTACAAAGGGATCATAAATAAGCTATTACCATAATTAAATTGAAAGATTGTTGAAAATAGCATACAGAAATAATGATAAAAACAGCGTAAAATCCAAATAAAACAAAAATACTTTTCCTCATAGAGCATTACTTTGATGCATATACAGCAGACAACTTTTGAAAACATGGTAGCAAAATGAGAAATACAGAGTTGTTGTAGGTAAGAAAGTTATATTAAAGTACATAATCTGATACCTGTTTTGCTAATATAATGCTGTGTTTCTATTCAGGTAAACCACAGAGATTGAATGGTAAAGTCAGCGGAACCCTGAATGGTATTCATTTTGAAGAGCTTGACATGCATGGCTTTGTCCTCACCAAAGATGGTAGAGCCTATACTGTAATTAGCAGGGTACCAGCAGAGATTAGTTCTTACATGTTGACCTTGAACACAATTGGCGGAGTTATTGGATGGTTGTTTTCGCTCACGGAGGATGATAATGCTATCAATGGTTATACATATACAGGTGGGTGTAACTTTTCTCACTTGCATGGTTGTGCATATGCATGAGACAACTTTTGAAAACATTGTTGTACGTCCGTCGTCAGTCGTCCGTCGTCCATCGTCAACAATTGCCTTTTTAACACTCTACAGGCTACATTTTGCATCCTATTCTCAGGAATATTTATCAGAACATTCATCTCCATCAAATCTTGAACAGTTCGTAACTGGGCCATATGATGTCAAAAACTAGGTCACTATGTCAAATTGAAGGAAAATCTTGTTAACACTCTGGAGGCGGCATTTTTAACTTGAGCATGTTGAAACTATTATCAGAATGTTTGTCTTGATGAAATGTATGTCAAGTTCAAATATAGGTCATGTCGGATCGAAAAGAAGGTCGCTATGTCAAATTGAAGGAAAATCTAGTTAACACTCTAGAAGCCGCAATTTTTGCTGCAGTAGTTTGAAATTTTGACAGAATGTTAGTCTTAAATAATATCTAGGTCAAGTTCGAATATGGGTAATATTGGGTCAGAAACAAGGTCACTAGGCTAAATTTAAGGGAAATCTTGTTAACACTCTGGAGGCTGCATTTTTAACTTGAGCATGTTGAAACTTGTTCAGAATGTTTGTCTTGATGATATGTAGGTCAAGCTTAAATATGGGTCATGTCGGGTCAAAAAGTATGTCACTAGGTCAAATTGAAGGAAAATCTTGTCTCTTTTGATGCCTCAATTTTTGCTTCAGCAGTTTAACATTTTTTCAGAATGGTTGTCTTAATGATATCTAGGCCAAGTAAGAATATGGGTCATATTGGGCTAAAAACTAGGTTACTAGGCCAAATATATTTAAGGAAAATAGTGCTTACACTGAGGCCGCATTTTTACTTTGAGCAAGTTGAAACCTAGTCAGAATGTTTGTCTTGATGATATCTAGTCCATGTTCGAATATGGGTCATATTAGGTCACAAGGCTTAATGAAGGAAAATATTGTCAACACAATTCATTCAATTTCATTTGAATCTTTGTCGGAATAATTGTCTTGATTTTACGCAGTCAAAACAGTATGTTAAAATTGTAATACCATATGGCTATTTCAGTACAGTTTGATTATATTTGTTGGTGATGTGATCAATAATGTATTATTTCTGAAAGCAAATATATTTCTTGTTACTTTGATACCAAATTATTACCAAAATGTTGAAAAATAAATGAAATAAAGGATTTTTCTTGTCTCTCGGGTGATGTCGTTTTTATCGAAGATTCTGAAATGGGGGTAGGGTAATTCAAATTAAAATAAAATTGTTTTTTGACGGTAAATTTCTTTAAAATTTTGTTTTTGAATCCAGGAAATAATACATGTTAAGAAATGATCAAGCTGATCATATTTTGAAATGATGCCCATTAGGGTCTTACTACTTTAAAATCACATTGCATTATTCAGGTGAACGATCTAGGGCCATCATGGCCTTCTTGTTTCCAGAACTGTTTAAAAGTTGTTTACTTCAGAGGTACAATATAACCGCCCAATTTAACAAGGTCAAGGGTTAAGAAGAAAATCAGCACCATTGTTATCTATAGCTTCTTTCTTCAACATATATCTTTCTCTTAAATCCTTTCAGACTGACACTTTCTGAAGCCTCAGCAACTTTTGAAAACATTGTGGCAAAAGGTGAAAGTGCTCATGATGAACAATTTCTTCATTTGTCACAATGTTTTCAACTCTATCCACTAACTATTCTTTCATTTAGAGAGATTTTCAATATTTTGGCATGTACGTTTTCAAAGTCATCTGCGGCAGATTTATTGTAAGTAGGAAAAGGTTACACAATTACATAACCACATCTATTGATTCTCCAAACATTTTTGGGAAAGCAGTGAGAATAATGAACAATTTCTCCTTTTGCGATAATCTTTTCAATTCTATTCGATAATTAAACATTCATTTATATATATTCCATGTTTTTGCTTTAGACGTTTTCAAAGTAGATTTTCTATATCTTGGAAAGGGTTCATTTTAAGCTGCAAATTGATTCCTTAAAACTGACAGTAAAGAAAATTTGATTTAACCCTTTCCCTCATACGACAATTCTGCAGCAGACGACTGAACGTATTTTGTCAAAAAGTGGAAAATCTCTATAATTGAATGGATAACCTATGGCAAAAAGTGGGTGGCAAAAGGAGAAATTGCACGTTTTGTGCAATTTCTTCTTTTGTCACTATGTTTTCAAAAAGCTGTCTGCTGCAGAGGCGTCATAAAGCGTCTATATGAGGGAAAGGGTTAATATTCTATCTCAAACTGTTCATTTCTTCAGGTGGTAAATTTACCAGAGAAGCGCACATTGCTTATCAGGCGGGTGGAGCAGTGACTATTTATCAAACATTTTATGGAACCGAGGCTCTCAACAGTATCCGAATGGAGACCCGTATTAACGGCACGGTGCCTGATGTTGGAGGATCACTTGCCTCTATCACCGTGGACGACTATAAAGAAGAATATAAAAGAGTTGCTCCAGGTATGTTGTCTATGTTGTCTTTTTAGCATATAATGTGCTTAATGCTAAATGGTTGTAACTTAATCTGACGACAAGATTAAGTTACAACCATTTTGAACAAAGCTATCAGTATGAGTATTGATCTAAGAAAACCCACCATTAAATAACATTGATTCAAACTTGCAACATTTATAGACCTATTGGTCAGATAAAAAAGGATAAAACATGCATGAAACATCTACTTTTTGAGTTATCTCCTTTTTTCAATGTTTCTTTTTCGGCTCACTTATTTTTCAACTTTAACCTTAGTTTGTAGATAGCTTGTGACCTTCAAATGTGCAGCGAATAAAAACCATAATTCTAGCTTCCTTTTAAATTTATTTATTTCAAACTCAGTTTATAGCTTTTGACCTGCAGAAGTAAAGTTTACAAAAAGCATAACTCTAGATGGATATTTTAGAAGTAAACTCCCCTTTTCAATATATTCAGTTTGGCCATTTTCTGACTTTGATTTTTCATTTGATCTTAACTAAACTTGGTATGCATGTTTATCGGCATAATGTCTTGGCTAAGTTTGATCTGGTTTTTCAAAAAAAATCACATATTTTCCAATGTGTCAACTTCAAACTTTGTATGGAGATAACTTGACGTCTGCAGATGTACAGTGCACAAGAATTAAAATCTTTGCATGAACATTTTTGAAGTTTCTGTTTATGGATTTTGGTTTACTTGGATCCAATTCCACCTTACTTAGTGCTAAGTAATACTTTTTTAAAAATACTTAAAAGCACATTTCATCACTTTTGCTTCCATAATATTTTGAAAAAAAGGAATGGTGGAATGTATTTAGGTAAATCAATATGTTAACATAAATAGTTACCATGCTGACTAATAATACTTGTTAAGAAATGAAATATTTTGGCTTTTTATTATGGAATCAAAAAATGATTTACACTCAAGTATTTAAGTATCACTTAGCGCTAAGTATCGTTGGTGGAATTGGGGGCCTGTTAATTATTTGACTGTATTGCAATGATTATTTTATTGTGTCTTTCCTTGATAGGCATGATAAAGTCTTTCTCTGAGAGAACATATCGTATTGACGAGGATGCCTATGAATACACATGGACACAGATGATAACATTTGATGAATGTACATCAGACCCCAGATTGAACCGTCCGGAGACCATGAGACTAAGTGTGTCGAAGAACTTCTTAAGTTATGCTGACAATGTAGTTCGATTTGCCATGACAAACAACATAGCCGTACATTCTGGTGAGTTCTTTGTCAGTATTAGTGAACCATTTCCCACATGCAAACAAGTTTTGATGCATCTGTAGCAGAAGACTTTTTAAATCATTTTGGTAAAAAGGAGAAATTGTTCGTACTAAGAAATGTCTTCTCTTTGCACAATTATTTAAATGCTATTCAGGAGAAATTTTCAATATATTTGCCTAGATGTTTTTAACTTTTTCCCACATACAACAAATCTTCAGCAGACGCATTTGAAAACATACATGAAAACAATTAGAAACTCCATTTAAATGAAAGTACAATAATTGAATACACATGGTGACAAATTGAGAAATTGCTCGTTCTGAGCAATTACTCCTTTTGCTACAGTGTTTTCAAAAGCTGAATGCTGCAGAGGCATCAGAAAGCTTCTGTATGTGGGAAAGAGTTATATTAATGGATTCCCTCCTTGGCGCTCAGGATCATTGGATTAGCATTACATCTGACTGGCTAGTTTCAGGATAAATGGAAGACCACCATACAAACCAAATTATTCTATATGCTTAGAACAGTTATTTTCCATGACATATTGTCTGCATGAGGGAATTGGTTTCTTTGTAGGAAAAGGAGAGATGAATTAGTAAATTGGGAGCACTTTTGGTTGTGGTGTGTGTTTAGGTTTTTTGGGTGAGTAATAGTCCCTAACAAGCTGTTCATACAGTGGGACCAATCCTTGCACTGTTTTACTGAACTCGTACTGTTCTAAAGATCCAACTTGTTGTGTAAAATGATCGACTATATCCTCTAGGCATTCTTTGTTTAAATCCAGAGTTTCTCGACTTGGTTTTTCTGACGAATCATTTAGAGTGTTGACATTTTTGTCATAGATGCTTGGAATGAAGAGACGAGGATGCGTTCCTTGTTTACGCAGAAGCATTAGCATGTCATTCAAAACCGCCATGATACAATCTGCGACTTGAGCACAGTTGCGACATTTAATATCGTGATGGATGATTAAAGACTTAATAGACTTGTTCCTGAAGATTTCAAGTTCTTCTGGTATACTCTCGTTGTAGCCCTTGATGATAAACTTGAGTATTTTATAAACTCGTCTGTGAGAGTATGTGATTACTGTCCTCATTATATCAACCTCTGCTGGTGCAAAAGACAAACTGAACGAGTCTGAAGTTCTGGCTGCAGGAACAAATTGTATGGACCCAGCCTTTTGAACAGCATTATACACTTTTTTACTAGCTGCTTTCTCCTCTTGTATGTAGTCATGAATGTCAGTCAATTCGATTACAGGGGCGATAGAAATTCTTATCTCCATTTTAGAATCCCAAGTACATTTTACTTTAACTGCTGCATCCTCAATGAGGGGAGCGTAACCCTCTGTTAGTTCCAGCTGGTCCCATTTGTCACGAGATTTTTCTCGGATTTTAGTCACAGCTTGTACAACAAGATCGTTGAATTTCACCACAAGCCCACTGACACTTCTTAATCGTAAGTTTGTCAAGTTTTCAGACGATGATAGCTTCACCCACGTCTGGTCAATGTTGGCTCCTTTAAAGTAGACTTTATGAAGTTCATTGGTTTTGTCTTCAGTAACATTATATGCTACTACAAGATCCTGTCTAGAAAGTGCTCTCATCGCAACATGAAACGTGACTTTATCCAGATTTATCACATCTGTTCTTTCAAAGAAACTGCCGACCCCTTTAATCCCATTTTCCTTCACTGTGAATTTTTTGTCGATGAATTCAACTTCGCGTACAATCATCGATACGCAGTCTTGCACTGCCACCTGTATATGTTTCACCTCGGCCTCGCTGATTTTGTAATCACAAATATATTTTTCAATATCATCAAAGTATGTGGATAAACGTTCATAAAGCCAACTGTTAAAATCAGCTCCAAATTCCTCTTTCTTTTTACTAGCTCCAGAGCCCATTGTTTTGTAACCTAAATGGTATACATGTACAATGTTCAGTTTATATTTATTATATATTTAAAACTTCCTTCACTTTAATATCCTTTCAGTATTATAACATTTGTTCAAGCTACACAATGAAGATTAAAACCTGTTATTTTATATCTATTGAAATGGCAATTTATCATAACATTAAGAATTAGCTTTGATAATTGCCTGTTTGATAAAACATTTCAGAAAATTTTGAAAGTAAAAACATGTTTAAATAGAGATTAACCATTGTATTGCACAATAATAATGCCTGTTTATTTTTCTTTTGTTTTCAATATTCAGTTCCATTATTTTACCTCATTAAGGAGAACGTCTGAACAAAAGCAATCTCAAGAGTAATATTTATCTTTGAACTTGCACTTCTTTAACAATTTATTTTATTGGTCCTCATTATACATTTATCATTTTGTAATGGTGGCTAACAATTCGGTAAAAGCAGCAATTGATCATTAACATCAATGATTTTTTGTTACAATAAATAGGAAATGTTAAATATTTATTCTGAGAGAAAGGGTAAATGGTAATTTACAATGTAAACTTGGTGGTCTTTGTTTTAATGTGTGAACATACTTGTTTGTAATATGATAGTTGTTTACCTTTACCTTATTTTAACCCTTTCCTACATACAACAAATCTGCAGCAGGAGCCTTTCAGTTTGATAACAATAAGTTAAATATATGGAAAATATCTTTCTGTAACTGAAAGAAAACGTTTTGAATTAATGGAGAAATTGCTCAGTATGGGCAGTTTGTTTTGTTGCCACAATGTTTTTAAAAGTCATCTGCTGCAGAGGCATCACTGAAGATGACAATTATTTCTGTTTTCTGACCGATGATGCAATTTATTTGCAGTGTCTGTTGGCTTAGTTCAAGACAATACTGTTTTCAGAAACACTTAAGTAAAAGGATAAATAATTCATTTGTTCTCCATAGGTTTACAGTAAACAACAATGCAGGGAACTTTTGTTCATTCTTAACCCTTTCCCACATACAGATGCTTTTCGATACCTCTGCAGCAGACGACTATTGAAAACATTATGACAAAATAAGAATTTTCTCCTTTGGCCTTAATGTATTCAACTTTATTTGATAACTGTTCTTTCATTTACAGAGAGTTTCTATGTTATTTACTAAATAAAGATTTGCTGTATGTGGGAAAGGGTCAATGGTGGAAATCCTTAACCCTTTTCCTCCTGCAGTTCTACCATCTCCTCTGCATAGTGGTTAGAGCGTCCACCTCGAGAGTGGAAACAAATGCTGGATACTCCATCGGATCATGCAAAAGTCTCTAGAATTGGTGGCAATGGCTTCCCTCCTTGTTGCTCAGGGTGACAGGGATATAGCATTATGACTTATGTCAGGATAAATAACACTGGAAGTACTAGTAATTTACCAAGGTGATGTCCTACTTCACCCTTTCCCACATTGACGCCTCTGCAGCAGACGACTTTTGAAATCATTGTAGTGAAAGAAGAAATTGCTCACAATGAGCAATTTCTGCTCTTGCCACAGTGCTTTCAAATCTATTTTCTTCTTTTATGACGTTGTTTACCCTCGGGCTTGGCATTAATGCCATCAATGGCGAGCAAAAAATCTATTTGAAAATAATGCCTTCATTTATAGAGATTTTGAATAATTTTTGGTTAAATGGTTAAGTTAAAAACTGTTGAGGCAGTGTAAAACACCATTTAATCAAATGCATACAATTTAATTTGTTTCCGTAATGTTTACAGAATTGGTATGCTCCAACAGCATTTAATTTCGTATGTATCAATTTAGCATTTAACCGTTATTCAGGATTTGACCCCTGTCTGGAAGGGAGTGATGCCTGTCACATGAATGCTGACTGTACCCCTAGTGGCGAGAACTATACATGCAGTTGCAGAACAGGATTTATTGGCGATGGATTTTCGTGTGAAGGTAGGTGTAACTTTACAATATTGACCTGATCCTCTCATTTGTGTAATCATACATTAGTAGTATGGTGAGACCTGTAGCTGTAGTTGTAAAATAGGATTTGTTTGCAATGGATTTTCATGTCAAAGAAGGTATAACTTGTCAATATTTACCTGCTCTTGACCTTTGTGTAATCATACATTAGTAGTATGTCACGTTGATTGTACCCCTTGTGGTGAGACCTGTAGCTGTAGTTGTAAAACAAGATATATCGGTGATGGATTTTCAAGTGATGGTAGGTATAACTTGTCAATATTGTCCTGATCCTGACCTCTGTGTAAACATACATTAGTAGTATGTCATGTTGATTGTACCCCTAGTGGGGAGACCTGTAGCTGTTGTTGTAAAACAGGATTTATTCATGATGGATTTTCATGTGAAGGTCTATGTATAAATGGTTAGTATTGAACTGATCTTGACATCATGTAAAGATACAAATTTTTATGACATTTTGTGTTTCATTTATTCCGCCTTGTGTAATTTCAAAGAGCAAATAAACAAAAATTGAATATATGTTCACTACATCATGAAAATATAGTTTAGCTCAAAGTTCTCAGTAGCCAGGAAACATTTAAAAACAAAGTAGAGAATCCATTCATACTCTGTATTATCCTTCTTATCCCACAATGATTTTATCAAATCAACTGGTGAGATACTTGAAAAAAATATATGAGCCATCCTACGAGAAAACTAACGTGGTGGACTTCTAATATTGACCCGGATTAGCCTAAGTATGCCGCGCAGGCTTACCCGGATAGACAGTTTGAGCCTCCTGTGAAGTTCTGTTTCAGGAATCATTACTCTATACCTCTATCCCCCTGAGACGGAATGTGTTTTGGTCCGGATCCGTCTGCGCAGACTGAGCAGGCTGATCTGGGTCGATACATTATGCAGAGGCCACACTGTTGGTTTTCTTGCGGGACGGCTCATATCATGATTTATTGATTTGTCTAAATTTAACTTTTGTTTTATTTCTATGTGATATTTCAGATTTGAATGAATGTGATATCGGCCTGAATACCTGCAGTGAAAATGCACGCTGCTTCAACGTACCTGGATCTTTCCAATGTCAATGTAATTCTGGTTTCCGTGGGGATGGACGAACATGCCAAAGTAAGCACGATAGTTTTGATTTTCAACACTTTCAAACCTGCAGGCACATTTTAATGCATCAGCAGCAGATGACTTCTGGAAACAATGTGGCTAAAGGAGTAGTTGCTCATCAATAGCAATTTTTCCTTTTGCTGCCATGTTTAAAACCTAAGTCAATAACTATACTTTCATTTATAGAACTTTTATGAAAATCTGTCTGGATGTTTTTTTAAGTCGTCTGTGAAGATTTGTTGTATATGAGAATGTGTTTTAAATTTGTTAGGTGTGGTTTTTTCAGCATGAATAGATGAATAGCTGTGTTTTGGTAATATTTCGTTAGCAAGCAGTGATGCTTCGATGAAATTACTTTGTGATTTCGCAAATCCCAGTTTGTGTAAGCATCTTTTGATATTGATGGGCATCAATTCCCTGTAGTTTCTATGTTAACCCTTTCCCACTTAGAATAAACCTTTGCAAAGATATGAAATATCTTTATAAATGAAACTGTTATCACTGAAAAGAGTTGAAAACACTGTGGCAAAAGGAGAAATTGTTCATTATGAGCGATTTCTTATTTTGCCACAATGCTTTCAAAAGTTGTCTGCTGCGAGGCGTCAGAAACGTCTATATGCAGGAAAGAGATAAGAATACGAAAATTTCTAGAGTGTGTAATTATGAGAAATTGGGAATTAACCCTTTCCCTCATACGACAATTCTGCAGCAGACGACTTTGAACATATTTTGTCAAAACATAAAAAATCTCCATAATTGAATGGATAACCTAGTATGACAAAAAGTGGAAAACATTGTGGCATAAGGAAAAATTGCACGTTTTGTGCAATTTCTTCTTTTGTCACTATGTTTTCAAAAAGCTGTCTGCTGCAGAGGCGTCATAAAGCATCTATATGAGGGAAAGGGTTAAAGTTGAATATGAGTTAATATTTAATTTGATAAAGTTGACCAATCTGCATATTCATTCGGATTTTAAAGTTTGTGCAATTTTCTTTTGAAAAGGTTGCATTTTTCAAAAAGAAATTGGATTATGATTTATTTGAAATATATTCTTTGGCTTCAGAATACATATGAAATCCAGTAGAATTTTAAACCTGGCCTGAAGAAGACAATATTTTCTTTTCTGGATAGTCTTATGATTTATTTGTTTGTTGGATTTTTACCTTTTCTGTGTTTTTCTTTTGTTGTCATTATAATTAAACATACTCAAAATGGAATCTAATGATGCATTTGTTACATTATGGTGAAATGAGAGGAGCTACATTATTGTGTCACGCGCCTCAGTCAGATTACACATAGGCAAAATTATGAATAATCTGAATGAGAGTTTAATTATTAGATAAAGCTGTAAACATAAAGCCAACAGGAGAAATTTCTCATTATGAGCAGATTCACCTTTATGCCACTATGTTTTAAAATTTCGTCTGCCACAGATGTATACAACCGGTTGTTTATGTGGGAAAGGGATATGTGGACTCTGGCAAGACTGTAATTATATACAGACAAAAAATAAATGGTATCAGTGTGAATATGCTACAAGATACCTTTTTGCGTGATGTGTATGTGTTAACCCTTTCCCTCATACGGCAATTCTGCAGCAGACGACTTTGAACGTATTTTGTCAAAAAATAGAAAATCTCCATAATTGAATGGATAACCTATGACAAAGAGTGGAAAACATTGTGTCAAAAGGAGAAATTGCACGTTTTGTGCAATTTCTTCTTTTGTCACAATGTTTTCAAAAAGCCGTCTGCTGCAGAGGCGTCAGAAAGCGTCTATATGAGGGAAAGGGTTAAATTTGTGCTTCTAGTTTCTATTTTATCATTTTGTCTGTAGTTCTATGTTTTTAATTTGTATTTTGTTTGATGCAGTCATTCTTGATACAGAAGATGATTTAGAGGGATCAGGTTTGATAATTTTTTACATTTTTAAAATGGTGGCGGAATCCTATTTTTAGCTAGACTATTCGAAGAATATGAGAGCTATTGTACTCACCCTGGCGTTGTTGTCACATCTTGGTTAAGGTTTTGCATACAAGTACATTATATAACACCATAACTCAGTTGCTACTTGTTGTATTGCATTGAAACTTTCTACAAGGCTTCCCAACTAGCACATCTATGTAGTCAAGTAAGATAACTCATAATCTGCATATAAAGTAAATTATGGCCCGTTTTTTACTTAAAAATTCTAGTTTAAATTTTGTGTGCAACGTGCTACATTACGAGTCCATATCTCAGTAACTATCTGACGCATTGCATTGAAATTTTATACCACCCTTTCCAACAATCACACCTAAATAATCATGTAAGACAACTTTATCTTGCATTTAATGCAAATAATGGCCCTTGGTGGAATAGTTGAGCACTTGAGCTTTTTTTTATATAGCTACAAATATAAATTTTTGCGTCCATTTTAATCATTTACATGTTATGAAATTTTCACCAAATGGCTATATTACCAAAGTGCGAGGGTAAACAACATCAATGATCAACAACAACAAGTTTTTTTTTTACTACAGAAGCCAAATATTTTACTGATTTACCAGGAAAAGCTAAAAACTCACAATCTAGTTTGAACTTATGGAAAGTCTTAAGTCTAATAGAGAAAGGTAGGAACATTTTGAGGTTTTGAATACAGAGGATTTTATTTGCTTTGACAGGCTAGTGATACGTATCTATTATGACTCAACAAAATTTCCCACAATTATGCAGACACATATTGTCATATGACTGCAACAGTTAATTTTTAAAAGCATATAATGCAGTGGCAGAAGGAGAAATTGCATATAATAAGCAATATCTCCCTTTGTCGTAATATATCATATCAATTTAATATTTAGTCTTTGTTATATTTTTGTGTACATGCTTCAGTTGTTTGCCGCATATTTGATATGTTGGAAAGGGTTACCGTTAGCAGTTTCACAGGGCAGTGTGGTGATGGTTTTGTTTGTGTTATGTTTGTTTTTGTTACATTGTTCTTGTTCAATCACTGTTTTTGTTTATCTAATGCATAACCTGATTTGAACTCTTACCCACTTGCAGACCCATTTTAAAACATTCAGATGACTTTAGAAAACATTGTGGTAAAAGGAGAAGTTGCTTGTCCATGAGCCATTTCTCCATATGTCATAATGTTTACAATACTTTCCAATTATTATACTTAATCCCTTCCCTCATATAGACGCTTTCTGACGCCTCTGCAGCTGATGGCTTTTTGAAAACATAGTAACAAAAGAAGAAATTGCTCAAAACAAGCAATTTCTACTTTTGCCACAATGTTTTCCACTTTTAGTCATAGGTTTTCCATTCAATTATAGAGATTTTCTATTTATTTTTTGACAAAAGTCAGTCGTCTGCTGCAGAATTGTCGTATGAGAGAAAGGGTTAAGTTTCAGTCAACTTTCAAAATTTTGCTTAGATGTTTCGGAAGTCGTCGGCTGCAAATTTATTGTATGTGGGAAAGGGTTAAAGTTGTAGACTACTCCAAATTGAAAGCTTCTAAAGACAAATATGAAAAATATGGACATTGTTAAAATGTTGAGAAAGAATAGAAACATGTGTAAAACTAAAAATAGCTTTAGATTAGCAGTGTCTCCTTCATTTTGCAACATGGCAGCTGAGAGGTTAAACAGTCCAAACTGTGTTTAAAGACCACCCGCGGGAAGAGAACAATCTGGTCTATTTTCACAGGTGGTCTTAAATTACAGGGTCATTTATGCAGAAAATGAGTATAATTGGGAAATTAAAAGTTTGCTTGTTAAAGACGGGGAATTGCTGAATAAAGGTCGTCTTTTTGCACAGGTTTGACTGTATATGGGGATTCTGCTGTTTGTTGCTAATAATAGAAAAAATTGTCAATGCTGGGTAATTTGAACTAGGTTGGACATTTTATGACCATTTGATGGAAAGATAGGTAATGCTGATTACTAGCTTTGGCTTATAATTGGATCAAGACCACTGCAACCGGGTGACTGGTTTAAAGTAAATAAACAGCTTTAATTGTACATTGAAACCAAGCTTGTGATAGTATCTTGGATCTTAGTATAATGAGCAATTTCCCTTTTACCACAAAGATTTCAAGTCATCTACTGAAGATGTCTTGAAATGCCTCCAAAGCCGAAGGAGGGAAAGGGTTAGATTTCAAGCAAGATTTTGAAATAAAAAATAAAAAAATTCTATAATTGTAGATTTTTTTGTATTTCCAGCTGATGTTGAGCGATGTGGATATGTAGTATGTTCAAACTATGCCCGCTGTGTGTTTGATAACATAGTGCAACAACCTGTCTGTGAATGTGCGTCTGGATACATGGGTAACGGCACCCACTGTTCACCCATCGGTGAGTATATATAGGAGCTGCGTCCGGCAAAATGGGGTCTTTACCCTTTCCCACATACAAGAAACCTGCAGCAGATGACTTTGAATACATGGTGACAAAAACCTGAAAAATCTCAATAAAAGATAGCTTAATTGATAAATAAAGTTGAAAACTATTGTGACCAAAGGAGAAATTGCTCATTAAGAGCAATTTTACCTTTGGCCACAATGTTTTTAAAAGTCATTTAAATGCTGTTAATGCGTCAAAATGTGTCTGCAGGTGGGAAAGGGTTAAAGCCTTAATTCACTGTTTGTCTTAATGGAACTTTTGTAAAAAATATAGTCGTAACTTTAAATGATGCTAATCAAGTCATTTAGGAAGCAAGTTAAATTTCAGTTCTATTACTTTTCTGTTAACAGAATTCAACTGTAACGAGGCTGACATTTGTGATGACAATGCAGAGTGTCTCTACAGTCAACAGGAAGGGAGATACGTGTGTGAATGTGTCGAGGGATTCAGTGGAGATGGACAGTACTGTGAGAGATACAAGAGGCGTAAGAAATATGACTTATTATTTTTGTTGGGCTGATGGATTCAATTGTGTCTTTTAGTTTAAACTTATTATCCCCTCGTCAAACAGAGTTTGAGAGGGGATATAGTAACGGGGCTGTCCGTTTGTTCGTTTGTTTGTGCGTCCGTCCGTAACAACCTTGTGACCACTCTACACTGAACATCCTTTGACTGATCTTAACCAAACTTAGTATACAGTGAGTATATGGCAAGGTCTAGAAGCCTATTTATTTTCAAGGTCATACGTCAAGGTCAAAATTGGACTTTGACTATTTTCCAATATAACAACCTTGTGACTACTCTACACTGAACATCCTTTGACTGATCTTAACCAAACTTGGTATACAGTTAGTATATGGCAAGGTCTAGAAGCCTATTCATTTTAAAGGTCATAGGGTCAAGGTCAAGGTCAAAATTGGACTGACTATTTTCCCATATAACAACCTTGTGACCACTCTACACTGAACATCCTTTGACTGATCTTAACCAAACTTGGTATACAGTTAGTATATGGCAAGGTCTAGAAGCCTAGTTATTTTGAAGGTCATAGGGTCAAGGTCAAAATTGGACTTTGACTATTTTCCCATATAACAACCTTGTGACCACTCTACACTGAACATCCTTTGACTGATCTTAACCAAACTTAGTATACAGTTAGTATATGGCAAGGTCTAGAAGCCTATTTATTTTCAAGGTCATAGGTTTAAGGTCAAGGTCAAAATTGGACTTTGACTATTTTCCAATATAACAACCTTGTGACCACTCTACACTGAACATCCTTTGACTGATCTTAACCAAACTTGGTATACAGTTAGTATATGGCAAGTTTTAGAAGTCTATTTATTTTCAAGGTCATACAGTCAAGGTCAATGTCAAAATTGGACTTTCAGTCCGTAACAACCTTGTGACACCTCTACACTGAACTTCCTTTGACCGATCTTAACCATTTTCAACGTCATACAGTCAAGGTTAAGGTCAAAATTGGACTTTCACTATTTTCCCATATAACAACCTTGTGACCACTCTACATTGAACATCCTTGTCTAGAAGCCTGATCTTGATCACAAGAGAACTGGATGTGATGATTAAATACCGAGGGGATGCCTCCGCTTTGCGGTGCCCTTGTTTATTTTACATTGATTACGAAACAAGCTTTTGGCTTATATTAATCATACATACATTACAAATTGATTACAATGTGTATGCCCCATCATGAAATACGGGGGAGGGGGATATAATGTTTGCTCTTTAGCACCTTTGTTTGAAATCAGAATCCCTTCATATCATAGCTCTAGATAAGGGGTGTTTTACATGTTCTAAACTCCTTATTTGACCCTCTAACCCTATGTTGTGGGTACTCAGTGAGTCTTTTGAGTACCCACATCATAGGGTTTGCTTTAATAATAAGAGAGAAATTGTGGGGAAAAAAATCTGAATACCCCTCCATATCTGGACCTCTGTTCATATTTCATACTACGGTTCAGTGTCTCAGGCACCTGGACAAGTTCGCTTTTAATTTTGCCATGTTCAAGGTCTTGGTGTCTATAATTCATCTGTACAAAATGACAATTTGTTCATATGCATACAAAGCTTTAGTGTCAAAGAAGCTTAGAAGAGTCTGCAGATTAAGGACCTTGGTCAAAGGTCACAGCCACAGTTGTTATAGACCTGAACTTAGGAAAGGTCTAAAGTATTCCAAATGGGTCGTTACCTACATGTACATAGGAATTCTATAATTTACTTTTCTTTTCTTTTCTTTTTAAATATACATTACATTGTATAACTTTATTAGCCACATCCATAGGTATGGGTAGGTAATATAATTCCATGTTGTTTTAACCAGAGCCGGGCTGTAATTGTGCCTCCAATTCCGACTGTGTGCTACAACAAGAACTGTACTACCGATGTATTTGTAAGGAAGGTTACACTGGCGACGGAATCAACTACTGTACAGAAATAAGTAAGTTCACAGTCAAACCTTTCCCACATATAACAAACCTGTTGCATACAACTGTGAAACCTCTAAGCAAAAACATGGAAAGTCTCACTAAATGTAAGCTATAATTAATGACAAGTGACATGATGGGCAATTTTTCCTATTCCCACAATGTTTCCAAAAGTCGCCTGTATGTGGGAAAGAGTTAAGGAGGAATTATGTATAAATTGTTGTTTTATCCATTAACCTAGTAGCATATCTTCATTTTCATTTAACTCTTAACATGCTAAGTTGTTTTCATCTGCTAAATTGTAATCTGTACTTGTAAAAATAATTTTCTGCTTCCAATTTTTTTTTTGTAATATGATCTGAGAGTGGCAAACAGTTTGGATCTCAGATCAGGCCCCACGTTCTGTGGGGCGTGATCTGGATCCAAACTGTTTGCAAAGGTCATCAACAGTTGACGAAATCCGCCGCTAGTATGGTAAGAGTTGACCCCTTCCAAGATGTAGATGCTTTCTGTTGCCTCTGCACACAAGTTTTGAAAATATTGTGGCAAAAGGAGAATTTTCTCTGCTGCAGATTAATTCATGATATGTAGGAAGGGTTGACCTGTTATGATAAGTTTAGAGTTGTTTTATTTGAAAAAATCATACGCAAATCATCTAGTAAAATACTGATATGGAGTTGTATGCTGCAAAGGCATCTAATGTCATCTGTATCATGTAAAGGTTTGATTCAAAACTCCATTTTTTGAAGGAGATCCTGGATACATTGATTGTGATCAGTGTCACGTAAACGCTAACTGTCTTGAGGCGTATATTGAGGGTGTACTACGCCGTGAGTGTAGATGTAATGCCGGCTTTGAAGGCACCGGTATCGACTGCGAACCTGTGAACTGTTTCGAAATAGACATCTGTGACGTGAATGCTAGATGCATACAGGGTGTTGTTGGTAAACCAGCCTGCTTCTGTAATGAAGGATATTATGGTATGATTATTTAATTATTTATCTTGTACATGTATTAAAGTGAAACACTGAGAACTGACAGTGAGAGAAAACTGTGTATACATATATATATGTATACAACTTTAACCCTTTCCCTGATATAGACGCTTTCTGACGCCTCTGCAGCAGATGGCTTTTTGAAAACATAGTGACAAAAGAAGAGCCATGACCTCCCTTCAACCTATGTACTTGGCTAATAAAGTTGTGCAAATATATTTTTACATTGGAAATATATATCCATCATACAGTTAAATAACATGGTCCCGGGTTTGATCCCCAGTTGCGGTACTACGGTCATGGTGGAGTGCCCTTGGGCTAGGCACATTTTCTAGCCTAGTACTGGTTTGTTTACCCAGGAATCATGAATAAGTGAACTGTCTCTTTGATATAACTGAAATAATGTTGAAAGCGGCATAAAACCCCAATAAAACTAATTATGTATGTATATTAGTTACAATTTTCCTTGTCCGGAGCATAACTTAAAAACTACTGGATGGAATTTAATCAACATTCATACGATGCTACAAGACAGTGAGAAGAAGTGCAGTGTACAAGAACCATAACTCTATTTTACCTAGTTACAGAGTTATTGCCCTTTGTTCCTTTTTCTTTTACGGAGAATAACTTGAAATCTACTAAATGGAATCTAATAAAACTGCATACAATGGTAAAGCACAATGAGAAGCAGTGCAGTGTACAATATACATAACTCTATTTGAGCCAATTACAGAGTTATTGCCCTTTGTTGCTATTTTCTTACCAGAGAATAACTTTCAGTGCTCTTTCTTACATTTTTCTTATCCGGAGAATAACTTTCAAACAAATAAGGACTGAATTAATAACTCTATTATAGCTAATTACAGAGTTATTGCCCTTTGTTACTTTTTTCTTGTCCAGAGAATAACTTTAAAACAACTGGATTGAATTTATAAAACTACATGCAATGGTAGAGTACTATACAAGGAAGTGCAGTGTACAAGAACAATAACTCATTTTTAGTTAGTTACTAAGTTATTGCTGTTTCTTTCTTTTTCTTGTCCGCAAAATAACTTTAAAACTACAAGATGGAATTTAATGAAATTATATTCAATGGTCGAGCACAATAACAGGGAAGTGCAGTGTACAAGAACCATTACTCTATTTAAGCAAACTGCAGGGTCATTGCCCTTTGTTACTGTTTTTAGATCACCAGAGCCAAAGGCTCAGGTGAGCTATTCCTATCACTTTTTGTCCGTCGTCCGTCGTCCGTCCGTCCGTCCGGCGTTAACTTTTAGCTTTAAACATCATCTCCTCCCAAACTCCAAGGACAATTTCCGTGAAACATCACAGGACTGTTCCTCTGGTTGGCCTCTTTCAAAGTTGTTCAAAGATTTAAATTCCATTGAGAACTTTGGTTGCTGCGGCATCAGAAAGGGGGCAAAAGGTCCAAACTTTAAAAATCTTCTCCTCCGAATCTGCCTGTCAGATTCAAATATAATTTGGTAGAAATGTTCATTGGGTGACCCTCTATAAAAATTGTTCAAGCCATACTGATTGGTCGAAAAACATGGCAGTTAGGCGGCATCAAAAAAGGGGCAAAATGACAAAATTTGAAAATTCCATTTTTATGCAAATGCTTGTCTGATTTAAAGAAAATATAATATGAATCTTACTGTAATGATCCTCTTTTTAATTTGTTTAAGCCGTTTTGATTGGTTACACAATCATAGCAACCAGGCGTCATCACAAAAGGGGTAAATTGAACTTTTAGCTACAAATGACAACCATCTCCTACCATTCCAATAGACCAATTACCACAAAACATCACAGGAATGTTCCTTTGGTGGTCCTCTTTCAAAATTGTTCAAAGATTAAAATTCCAATGAGAACTTTGGTTGCTGCGGCATCAGAAAGGGGATAAAATGTCCAAACTTTAAAAATCTTCTCCTCCGAATCTGCCTGTCAGATTCAAATATAATTTGGTAGAAATGTTCCTTGGGTGACCCTCTATAAAAATTGTTCAAGCCATACTGATTGATCGAAAAACATGGCAGTCAGGCGGCATCAGAAAAGGGGCAAAATGACAAAATTTGAAAATTCCATTTTTATGAAAGTGTTTGTCTGATTTTAAGAAAATATAATACGAATCTTACTGTAATGATCCTCTTTTTAATTTGTTTAAGCCGTTTTGATTGGTTACACAATCATATCAACCAGGCGTCATCACAAAAAGGGTAAATTGAGCTTTTAGCTACAAATGACAACCAACTCCTACCATTCCAATAGACCAATTTCCACAAAACATCACAAGAATGTTCCTTTAGTGGTCCTCTTTCAAAATTGTTCAAAGATTTAAATTCCATTGAGAACTTTGGTTGCTGCGGCATCAGAGAGTGAGAAAAATACCCAAATTTTAAAATCTTTTTCCTACATAATCTACTTGTGCGATTGCAAGATAATTTGGTAGAAATGTTTCTTAAGTGACCCTCTAAATAAACTGTTGAAGCCATATTGATTTCGTTGAAAAACAGGGCAGCAAGGCGGCATCAGGAAAGGTGCAAAATGACAAAAACTTTATAATTCCATTCTTATTAAAGTTCTTGTTAGATTTCAAGATATAAATGGCCTTTACTGATAAGCTGTTTCTTGAGAAGTGTCCACTCCTTTCAGTTTCATTTGCACTCCCTGATAAAAATTTCCAGATATTTGCAGTTAAATATTTGCTACTAATTTACTATCAATTAGGTGATCGATTTAGGGCCATCTTGGCCCTCTTGTTTTTTGTCTGGAGAATAATTTGAAAACTACTGGATGGAATTTAATAAAACTTCATTCAAAGCACAATGTGCAGTGTACAAGAACCATACCTGTATTTAAGCTTATTACAGAGTTATTGCCCTTTCTTACTTTTTTCTTGTCCAGAGAAAATTGTAAATTTACTGGATGGTATTTTCTATCAGGGCTGCGTTCATGCGTATTAATCACATTCAGTGATGGTTCTAGTTTAATTTTATTATTTAAGGTAACGGTTACAGGTGTGAAGAAGAAGGCTGCAATGTTCAAAATAATTGTGCCAGAGATGCAGAGTGCGTCCAGGACCCTAGGGACACCAGCAGGTACTTGTGTAGGTGTAACCCAGGCTACTCGGGTGATGGTTATGCCTGCAACCGCAGAGGTAAGACTTCAATAGTGCAAGTTTGGGTTAACTCTTTCCCACATACAACAAATTTGCAGCAGACCACTTTGAATTCATCTGGAGAAAAGTATTGAAAATCTCTATATATAACAGTTTAGTTATAAATATTTTGGATAAAGAAGAAATTGTTCTGAGCAGCTTCTCTCTTTGCCATAATGTTTTCAAAAGTCATATGCAGCAGAGGCGTCAGAAAAGGGTTTGTATTTGGAAAAGTGTTAACTCTTTTCTAGGAAATTGTCAATGTCTATTTGAGTGTAGTCCTGTAGAGTAATAGGGGCAAGTGTAGATTAACTCATCCCATGAATAGACAGTATCAAATGCTTTTATAGCAGACAAATTATGGCAATATGAGAAAAGAAGAAATAAATTGTAATAAGCAATTCCCCATTTCATCGCATTGTTTGCAACTTTTACACAAAAAAGTTTTTATTGACCAATGGCAAACAGTGCCGATCCACACCTAAACTTATGAGGGAAAATGCACAATCTGGGAAATTGGTATGATAGACAAGTGTGGAGAAAGAACAAGAAGCAAAATGTTTAAACATGAATTAAATTTATACCGCAAGTTTTCGTATACATTTCTTGTTTTCCCTCAAGTGTTTTCAGTGCCTGCAACTCTAGAGATCTGATATCAGGAAACCCTTTAACACATTTTGCAACTTGAAACATCTAGACTAAAATCTGGAAAATTTCTATAAGTGTAAGAACAGTTAAACCTGTGCTAAAGACCACCTTTGTTTATCAATTCCCTGTCTATAGCAACCACATTTTTATTTTCAAATTACTCTTTTGGTATTAATGACCCTGTAATTAAAGACCATCTGTGAACTTGGACCTGGTTTTCTCTTCCCATGGGTGGTCTTTAAACACAGGTTGGAATGTATATTTACTGAATAGAAATGTAAATATTGTGGAAAAAGTAGAAATTGCTTAGAATTGTTTAGCCCCAATGTTTTCAGTTGGTTTCTGCTTCAGATGAGTCTTAACATATTGTTTTATCCTATTTATTTCAGTCATCCCCTGTAATGAAGTTAATAACTGTGGAAACAATGGGGAATGTGTGTATGACCCAGAGGAGTTGAGTTACAGATGTCGATGTGAACGAGGGTATGATGGAGATGGTTTTACTTGTGCTGCTCGAGGTACGGACAATTTCTTTGATATGGATTCTTTTAGAAAAAATATAATAAATAGAGATATTGGATCTACCAACTACACACCCTCCACCCGGTAGGGTTCAACATCTTTTGATATTAGGAGAGCACACGGTCAAATTCTCACTATACAATAAATGATTTGTTCAACCCTGTCCCACATACATATACTTCTGCTGCATCAGACTTTTGCAAACATTGTGGCAAAAAGAGAAAATTGCTCATGATGACCAATTTTTCATTTTGCCACAATGTTTTCAACATTTACAGAAAGTTTCCGTATTCTGACTAATGTTTTCAAAGTCGTCTGCTGCATATGTGTTGTATGTGGGAAAAGCTTTAACTTGAATATGGAAGCAAAATATCTGGACAATAGGAAGTAAACTTTTTATACAGGGATGAAAGCATTGTGGGAAAAACTATATGAACCTTGTCACATAAAAACTGATCTTCTTAACCCTTTCCCTAATACGAAAATTCTGCAGCAGATGATTTTGAACATATTTTGTCAAAAAATAGAAAATCTCTAAAATTGAATAGATTACCTACGACTAAAAGTTGAAAACATTGTGGCAAAAGGAGAAATTGCTCGTTTTGAGCAATTTCTTCTTTTGTCACTATGTTTCCAAAAAGCCGTCTGCTGCAGAGGCGTCCGGAAGCGTCTATATGAGGGAAAGGATTAAGCAACTAGCAAAGATTCAGAACGGTTTGCACAACAATCTCATCTTGATCTCCCCTCTTCACCGAAGGTAATGAGGATTATAAATCAAGTGGTTATGAGTTTGAACCTCAGCTTAGTCATTCAGTCATTGCCAATGATTAACAAAAGTCAATGCTACTAGCAGCAGTCGACTTCCACCAATGGGAAAAATAGTTTATGTGGGAAGGTAGCATTAGGTAGCAGGTTTGAATAATGTATGTTGTTTTGTTGGGAGAAATTAATTAATACACCATTTTGTCCTAAGTGTTAGGTGTACAGGTTGTCGCAGGTACTCAAGGAAACGCACATTAGATGACCTGTCCACTGTGTTGTAACTGAAATACATCTGAAAACGGTGTTAAACTCAAATTATTCAATCAAGCATCCCCAAAGTCTCACCACATACAGGCACATGCACATGCAGCAGACGACTTTTGAAAACATTGTGGCAGAAGGAGAAATTGCTAATAATGAGCATTTCTTTTACCTTTAGCCACAGTTTATTCAATATTAATGCTTTCATTTTAGAAATTTTCCATATTTTTGCTTTTAAGTCTGCTTAAGATTTGTTGAATGTGAGAAAAAAAAGGTTAAAAGAATGTGATTTGATCAGAATTACCATTTTATATCAAAACTAGGAATCCACCATGGCCTAATGGTTAATGTCAGGGATTTTGAATTGCAGCATTATGGTCATGGTGGAGTGCCCTTGGCACATTTCCTAGCCTAGAACTGGTTTGTTTACCCAGGGATCATGAATAAGTGAACTGTCCCTGTGATATAACTGAAATAATGTTGAAAACGGCCTAAAATCCCAACAAAACAAATCATATCAAAATGTGAAGGTCTGTTTTCATATGATTTCAAATTTCAGGGACTGACTGTAGACAGTACCCATCCCTGTGTGATCCTAATTCCTCGTGTATCCTGAATGTGGATAGATTTGAGTGTGTCTGCAACCTAAACTACAGGAGAGATGGGTCGTCTTGTATTCGTAAGTATTGGTCAAATACTCCGGCTTTAATAATTATTCAGTAATGCCTCTTTTTTTACTTGAACAAAATGGACGAGAGTTGGCTTTCACTTTTTGGCGCTCTTGTTTTTTAATTTCTGCACACATGGGGCATGAGTACTGGTTGAGTATCCAGGAACCAGACATTGAGAGATAGATTAATTTAAGTTGAAAGAATTTGTCTCAAGATCAATGTTACATACCTGCTAAAAGTAAGCTCTAATTGAATTTACACTGCATTTGGTCGTTTAGCATTCTTTTGACCATAAACATGATTTACCATTTTCAGAATCGTCTGCTTTGAAAATATCTCATTAAAATTGTAATAACTATTTAAATGCATTGTTAATATGTCAAATGTAGTAGGGTAGGACTTTATAACTTGTTTTGATCTATTCCAGCCATGGCAGAAGGGGAGAATTACCTATTGTTCTCTAGAGGTTACTCACTCCATAAAGTTCCATACAACCTAAACGGTGAAGATAAAGAAGGTACCAGAGTCCTCTATGTACCTGGTGAGTGAACATTCTTCTGGTGTCAGGAAATAGATCATAGTGGGACAAGTCTTTTGAGTAACAACTAATGTACATAGGATTTGGAGGTCAAATAAGGACCAAGAGCCATCTAACCAGGCTCTATCCCTTTCCCACATACAGATACTTTCTGACGCCTCTGCAGCAGACGACTTTTGAAAACATTGTGGCAAAAGTAGAAATTGCTCATAAGGAGCAATTTCTCCTTTTGCCACAATGTATTCAACTTCATTCGATATGGTCGCACCTTAAACAGACATCCTTCGTCAGCCTTTTTCGATTACGAAACACGATCTTATTATAAAAAATTATATAAGAAATTAATTCATTCTTTTACAAATAAGATTAAATTATCTTTTTGTAACTTAGAAATAGAATAAAATGTTCTATTCATTGCTCAGTAATGACCAAACTCTACCAGTCTTCATTTTAACGAATACCACATAGCTATATTCATAAGAAAATGAACTAAAATAAGCAAATACATGACTTTTATTTTATTCATATGATGCAATAACACTTTAATTCATTCATTTCAATATTAAAACGCAACAAAAACATTGGTATACTGGGATACGTGACCTCCAAACTCTACCAGAGTCTGTTTAGTGACACCAAGGGTTTGGAGGTCAAATGAGGATGAAGAGCCTTCTTACCAGGCTCTATACAGATGGCTGCTCAACTCAACACTTTTAATTATCTTGATATTTCTAGAATTGGCTATGGATTCTTCCAAATGCAAGGCTGGACAAGTCCATTTTAGAAATTCATAATTGAGAAAGTTAAGGTCCAATTTAATTTGTTGATGTAGTTATACTTTTTCTTTGTGTCTGAAATAACAGAAAAATCATCGTATCTAATCAATATTTTCAGATGAGCTTGCTATTGGTGTAGCTGCAGACTGTTTAGAACAGAACTTTTACTGGACTGATGTCTCTAATGGACGGGTATCTCGTGCAAGCTTGGATGGACTGGACCAGCAGATTGTTGCTCAAGGTTTGTGCAGCATTTCTTTCCTTGACGCAGAAGGATTGATGACAGTCTTACTACATGCAGTATGATCAAGATCTTAACCATTTTCTCTATCTAGTCATACATGCTTTCTGAAAGCCTGTTGAGATACGTTAGGATCAAAGACAGACTAAACAAGTTACTGCATATGATTTCAAAATCTCCAAATGTGGTTTCCTTATGGTGTTTGTTCGATAAAGACATTTCAGGTTACAAAAACATAATGCTTTACCAGTGTGTGATGTGTCTGAACTTTTAAATGTAATACTGGCTCAAACTGAAAAGTGATTTTGATCTTACTGTTTTCAAACAACTATTAATCCTTTCCCACATACAACCAATCTACAGCAGACGACTTTTAAAACATCTCAACAATAATATGTAAAGTCTCCTTAAATGAAGACATTCTTATTGAATAGAGTTGAAAATACTTTGTCAAAAGGAGAAATTACTTGTTTTGAGCAATTTCTTCTTTTGTCACAGTATTTTCAAAAGTCGTCTGCTGCAGAGGCGTCAGAAATCATCTTTAGTTTGGAAAGGGTTAACAGTACAAGAAACTGTGACAGTAGCTATTACTATTCATGATTACTAAAATAATTCTTAAATTCTTGTCAGGTTTCCAATCCCCAGAGGGCATTGCTATAGACTTTCTGTCTAGGAACATGTATGTGACAGATTCCGGCCTGGATATAATAGCTGTAGTCAGTCTGAATGGCACCCAAAGGAAAACCTTGATTTCAGAGAACTTGGACAATCCCAGAGCTATTGTAATAGATGCACAGAGAGGGTAGGTAGATCTAGATTGCTAATCCATTACCTAATATTATGGCATGTTATTCCTTTCCCAACATGCAGACACATTTTGATAGATCTGTGGCAGACTACTGTTGAAAAACATTGTGGCAAATGCAGAAAAATTGCAGCTACTTTATTCAATAAGTAGTATTTAATTCATAGAGACATTTATTCAAATATTTTTTCATCTGCTCTAAGCTCTGCTGTATTCAGGAAAGGGTTAATATGGAAACAATGCCCAGTAATGTTTAAAATCAGCGTTTACCTCCTTACACTGACCACTGATCAATTTATTAACCCATTCCCTCATACGACAATTCTGCAGCAGACGACTTTGAACATATTTTGTCGAAAAATGGAAAATCTCTATAATTGAATGGATAACCTATGACTAAACATTGAAAACATTGTGTCAAAAGGAGAAATTGCATTATGTAAATTATTGCAAAAGACTGCTGCAGAGGCGTCAGAAAGCGTCTATATGAGGGAAAGGGTTAATAGTATACCTGTAACTGCCTATACAGTCAAACCTGTGCTAAAGACCACCTTCGTTAATCAATTCCTTGTCTATATATAGCAACCACAATGTTATTTTCCCAATTACTCATTTTCTGCATAAATGTCTCTGTAATTAAAGACCACCTGTGAACAAAGACTAGATTGTTCTCTTCCCATGGGTGGTCTTTAAACACAGGTTGGACTGTACTTTCAAATCATCAGATGGTTGGTTGTTACGTGACATTACTCTTATAATAAGGAGATTTGTTAAACTAATTAAAGGTATTGTGGTCCACAGAGATCATCAATATATATATATAGCTGGACTGATTGTCTCAGAAAAAATCATAAGAGGACTTTTTGAAATATTGTAACAAAAGAAGAAATTTCTCAAAACAAGCAATTTCTCCTTTTGCAACAATATTTTCAAATCTATTCAATATAATACTTTCATTTACAGAAATGTCCATATTTTTACCCAGATGATTTCAAAGTCATCTGATGCAGATTTGTTGTATGTGGGAAAGGGTTAAACAATATTGAAGGAAATGTTTATATATAGACTTACTTTACAGAACATAAGTTTACCCTGACTTTGTTTTAACAGTGTGATGTATTGGACTGACTGGTTCAGAAAGAATCCTACCATAGAGAAGGCCAATATGGACGGCTCTGACAGACAGGTGTTTGTGGACACAGATTTGGGACTGCCTAACGGATTGGCCATGGATCCCTACACACAACAGATCTGCTGGGGAGATGCTGGTACATATCTTTTCTATTCACGCTTTCTCACACACCTTTTGCAGCAGATGACCTCTGTGAACATTTTTTCAACAAGTGGGGAAGGTTAACAAAGTATATTGTTCTGCTTATACACAAGGACAAAAAGGAATTGCTGAACTACATTCATTGGGCACTTAATTTTACCGTTTAACATAAAAAAATATACTTTTCATAGAAAACAGCAGAAATTGTTTGGGTATTTGGGATACATGTTTGGGTTTTAGTTTCTATTGAACAGAGTAAAAAAACATTGTGATAAAAGAGGAAATTGCTCCTTTTGTCATAATGTTTTCAGATGTCGTCTGCTGCAATTACTTCAGATAATTTAATTGGAAAGGGATAAAGAGGTGCGCAACAAGACTCCTTTTCATTTAATGCAGCTTAACCCTTTCCATCATATAGACGCTCTCTGACACCTCTGCAGCAGACGGCTTTTTGAAAACATAGTAACAAAAGAAGAAATTGCTCAAAACAAGCAATTTCTCCTTTTGCCACAATAGGTAATCTATTCAATTAAAGAGATTTTCTATTTTTTGACAAAAAATGTTCAAAGTTGTCTGCTGCAGAACTGTCGTATGAGGGAAAGGGTTAATTAACAATTTAGGAATTATAAGTCTCTGGTTGACTATATATATATGTGAACCAGAAACAATCTTATATGATACTGGTACTTTATAACCCTTTCCTTCATATAGACGCTTTCTGATGCCTCTGCAGCAGACGACTTTGAAAACATTATCTTCTTATGCCGTACTGTTCTAAAAACATAATCAGTTATCAAATATTCATTTATAGATATTCTCACTGTTTTGCCTAGATGTTTTCAAAGTCGTCTGCTTCAGATTTGTTGTATGTTGGGATGGGATAACCTGTTATTTTCCCCCAAACCTTCAGGTTTAGAGCGCATAGAATGTATCCGATCTGATGGTGTTGGACGTAGAATTGTTACTGAAGATGCTTCCTACCCCTTTGACATCACCTTGTACGGTAATACCCTCTATTGGGCAGACTGGACTATGTAAGTGTTACAGTTATAAGTGTTAAAGGTGCTGAACTCCAGATGGAGATAAAAAAAATTGAAATGTTGAAAGTTCTGCAAATATTGCTTATAGTGACATCAAAGTAAGTAATAAGTAGTTCAAAACTATTTTGGCAGTAAATGTTGAAAACTGTCAATTGAAATTCATGCAAATGTACAAAGTTTGGCCTACTGGGTATGTCTACCCAGTAAAAATGAAGCATAAACGATCCCTATTTAGATGTTTATGGTACTGGAAAGTGAAATTATTACTCTAATTTTATCCCAGAATTATGATTCTAATATTTCAAGACAACTTTTGAACAGTTTTAAAACTTTGACCATGATATCTACTTTCTGGAGTTCAGCACCTCATTAGTTAGTATTGAACTTTTTGTACTTGAATTCAATCTGTGTTACAAATAAGTGCATTGGCATACGTTTGTTATTCTCAGGTAAAGTCACGAGGGTAAAGAATTCTCACATTAACCCTTCCCACCTATAGACACTTTCTGACACCTCTACAGTAGACAACTTTTGAAAATATTGTGGCAAAAGGAGAAATTGCTCCTTTTGCAACACTATTTTCAACTTGTTTCAGTAATAATACCTTCATTTATAGAGATATTTTTCTATGTTTTGACTACATGTTTTCAAAGTCTGCTGCAGATTTGCTGTATGTGGGAAAGGGTTAAATACTCGATGGTCAGAAATTACATATTACCAAGGGGTCTTTTCAGACAGAGCTAGGGTATTGCTCCCTGACTCTAACTTGTATCTAACTTTGTATGCTCGCCAAATAGCTCATTCTGTTCGGCTAGTGTAAATAAAAACGAACAAACATCATTACTCGATCCATTACTGTGCATGTATTTTGTACGTCTTTTTGTCAGCTTGATAAGTTGTGTAACATATAAGAATAGTAACTCTAGCTCACCTTACTTATAAATAGAGTTATATGCAATTTTTCACCCTTCACCCTTCTGAAGACACATTTTGACGCATCTGCAGCAGAAGACTTTTGAAAATAATGTGGCAAAACGAGAATTGCTCTAATTTAGAGATTATCCATAATTTAGCATAGGTATTTTCAGTCATCTGCAACTTATCCCCCTGATGCACATTATAACGCCAATATTCTTTCTCATAATTTGAGTGTTGTTACAACTTATAAAACTTTGCAAAAAAATGAGAAATTGCTTGTTTGGAGTGATGTCTCCATTTTCCTCAAAAGTAGTCTGCTGCTGAAGGGTCAAATAGGTCTGTATTAGGTATGAACATAAGGGTACTATTCTATATTTCAGTCAAGGAGTACCTAGCATAGATATGAATGGAGGAGTGGTCAATGATCCTTTACCACTTCCTATTGGTGGAAACGGCAGACTGTATGGGATTACTTCGGTCGGAGAGTTCTGTCCAAGAGGTTAGTCAGTTATTTCATCTTTATTAACCCTTTCCGTCATACGACAATTCTGCAGCAGACGACTTTGAACATATTTTGTCAAATAATGGAAAATCTCTGTAATTGAATGGATAACCTATGACTAAAAATGGAAAACATTGTGACAAAAGGAGAAATTGCACGTTTTGTGCAACTTCTTCTTTTGTTACAATGTTTTCTAAAAGCCGTCTGCTGCAGAGGCGTCAGAAAGCGTCTATATGAGGGAAAGGGTTAACCTTATTTAATATCTAAGACATGCTCTCGGGAAACATAACTAACCACAGGGTGTTGGTGACCATATGTAGCCTAGCCCCAGTAGCTCAGCTGCTAGCGACATAGGCTGTAAATCAAGGGGTTTTGAGTTCAAACCCCTGCTCGGCAAACATTCTTTCCGACGTTTTTACAAAAGTCACTCTGACAAGTGTCAATCGTCTTCCACCAATGAGCTAATAGTCAATGTGGAAAAGCAGCCAGTTGCTTGAAAAGACTGATGTGTTAAGTACTAGTATGAGATAGCCAGGAAACATATGAGTAGGTGAACTGGCTGTTGTGATACAACTGAACAATTGTTGAAACTTACTAAGGGTATTGGTGACCAATGTAGATCCAGACCAGTACTGGTTGAGTATACAGGAAGCAGACATAAATAAATTGTCAGTATAAATTGTCAGTATAAATTGTTAAAATATGTTGAGTAATTGCCTCATTGTGAAATAAAAATATTTAGCTCTTTCCCATAAACAAGCAGATTTGTAAGCAATTTCTCCTTTTCATCTTTATTCTATTATTATTCTTTAAATTTTCAACATTCAAACCAGGTATTTTCAAAATCATCTACTGCAGAATTGCTGTATGCGGGAAAGGGTTCAAGAAGTTGGTCATTGATAGGAGAATTTTTTTTTTTTCCTTCAAACACTCTTGTAACATAAAGTTGGCTATATATTATGGCTGAAATATATTATTTAATCAGTACAATGTAGTGTTGATATATTTGTTTGCAGTTACAAATGCCTGTTACCGCAGCAACGGTGGATGTAGATATCTATGTTTGCCCACACCCAATGGTGGCAGAACATGTGGCTGCCCAGACGACATTGATGAGGTCACATGTTCTGAAATTGGAACAGTGAAGAAGAGGAAGTAAACTCAAACAGACTCATGTACATACAAACAGTCCCTTTGATTTAAATGTGTATTTGAACTATAATACTCAACTGTGTAGTCAAACGGTTTAGTGTATTGTTTATATCTGAAACCGGTCTATAGATTCTAACCTCTGATTGGTCAATGTTTGGGATAAGCTCTCAGTGAACCAACCAGTGGTTGGTTATTTTGACTGGTTTGCGTAAAATTTTAATGACAAAGAATCGAGATCTAATAATGACAATTATTTTACATGTGAAATGAATGTTAAACCTGATATGAAATAGAAATGTAAAGAAAGTCTGAGGTGATTAGCTGTCAGATAAGACAAATTGCTTCCTGGATGTATGTAAGATTGGTCAATACTTATGTTTGTAAGAAATGTCTATCCATTAAAAATGCAGACAGAAAGAACTAACAGTACAAAATGCCATTGCATGTAGGCTGAACAGAGCCATTCCTATCCATCTGCCAAAGCAATATGTTTTTATTGGATTTAGGTGTTATGAAGAAAAACACAAAGTTTAGTGTACACTCATGAACTGTGCTTTAATTTTGCAGAAATTAGCAGCGAGATATTTAATTATCTTTTCAGTAGATCTTTTGATGAATGAAAAGTATGTACTTCGATATCTATCTGCATCATACTTATTAATCTCTTTCCCCGACGAATTACGAAAGCATTATGGAATATTAAGAATTTGCTCAAAACAAGCAATTTCTTCATTTCTCACCATGGTTTAACTTTGGAACTGATGCTTCCATATTTAAAAGTTACATATTTCTTAACAGGCATTAAGTAGAACAACAGTTTACATTCATGTTTTTTAAAACTGTATTTTTAGCTTATTTATAAGAATATTGCCATCTTTCATTTTTGTAGAAATCCAACATATTTTTATGTACACGTATTTTATGTTGTATATTTTATGCTTTAATCCCTTATTGGCTAAATGTTTTATTGTACAACATTTTTCTAAACAGTCTGTGTGAAGTACATTTGGCGTTCAAAATCAGTTGAGCCAAGTCACACAAGATACGACCTTTGGGAATTTCCAAAGATCCAGATATAGTCTGCACCTTTCTGCATTATGGTTAGGATCTTCACTGTTTGTTAACTTGTCGTGAAAACATCTGGAGAAATTATAGAACAAAAGGCGGACTAGATAATTTTGTAGATATTACCATAAATTCCTAAAAGTTGGTTCTCCTATCATGTTGCTCATTATATATTGTCATTCAGATTTGTATTTATTGTGTTTACTTGCTTCAGATGCTTCAAATGCTACTTCAATACTTCTTAAGAAACACATGTAGTCATGTACATATTAATGCACTTGTAGATGATAATATCAGATTGTAGATCTAGGTTCTAGAGTTGGCTGCATAACAATTAAAAACATAATATATTCTCCTGTCTTAAAAAAAGCCAAACCAGGTTGGTAACCTAACAATGAGGCTAGTGGCGTTTCAAAGATCATCCAACACATACGTTCTGAAGCTTTCCGTTAATTGTCTTCCCCAAAAGAGCTTAACCCTTTCCCACATACAGACGTTTTCTGCCGCATCTGCAGCAAAAGACTTTTGAAATCACAGTGGCAAAAGGAGAAATTGCTCATAATGAGCAATTTCTCCATTTGCCACAATGATTTCAACTTTATTCAATTACCATACTATCATTAATAGAGATTTTGGAAGTGATAATTACAAAGTTATCTGCTGCAGATTTATTGTATGTGGGAAAGGGTTAAGTTTGCAATAGAAGGTTGGATACTTGGAAGGATGATTTGCAATGAAAGCCATGAAGCACATTGCTCAATAAACAAGCAGCTATGTTATGACTGAATAGTGTTTAAACTCGTGTAAATCAAGGATGTGTGATATCAATTTAAAAAGGAGATATGAAAAGCTCATGGATGTGGATTTGGAATGCATGCATTTGAGTTTTGCCTTAGAAAAGACATTGACCTTCAAGAGGTTCGCTCACTCTGAATATAATTTTTTTAAAGTCATGAACAAATGACTAGATTGGTCATGTCCAATGACAGGCTTGTTTGGTTTGATTGACTTTTTAATTATATATAGACTGATCTGGATCTTTCTTGACCACATAAACAATTAAAATCATTCAGATTTGGTTCCCTTTCCCAACATTCTACAAATCTGCAGCAGATGAAATGAAGATAATCTCTATAAATGAAATATCATTAATTTAATAGAGTTGAAAATATGTTTGCACAAGGAGAATTTGCCCATCGTGAGCAATTTCTCCATTTGCCAAACTATTTTAAAAATTCGCCTGCTGCAAATGAGTCATAATATGTCTGTGAGGTAAGAGGTTAGTTTTTCGTGACACATCTCAATAATTTAAAAGAATGTTTGATTAACAATTCATCTGGCAAAGAATCCCACTGGTGCATCCCTAGCGAACAGCTTTTAAAAACATTGTGAACAAAGGAGTCCGTACTAATTTTCTACTTTTACAACACAGGTTTTCATTTTTTTTTTATCAGTAATATACTTCCTATTTTCCTCTATGGTAGTTTTAATAGTTGTTGTCAAAGCAGACGACTCTTTAAACTTCATATGAGGTAAATGGTAAAAAGTAATCACCGAAGTTATTTGTTTATGCTTTATGATAGATCAGTAGATTAGCTTTATGTTATTATAAGCACTAAATGATTAAAACACTCTCTAAAAGAATGTGTTTGTTTTTATGTATGCATTTTTTAGCTCGACTTTTGAAAAAAACGAGAGCTATTGTCATGACCCTGGCGTCGGCGGCGGCGTGGTCGTCCGGTTAAGGTTTTTTGTTTAGCTCATTTTTTAGCTCGCCTATTCGAAGAAATAGGGGGGAGCTTATGTTATCACCCCGGCGTCCGCGTTGGCGTCCGCGTTGCCAGCTTGGTCAAACCTTTGCGTGCAAGGCCTTTTCTCAGACACTGTGTATGCTGTTGCTTTCAAACTTCACACACTTATTCAGGATCATTAGGGGACCTTGTATGTCAAGTCCCATAACTCTGGAATGGATTTTGACTGAATTGTGCCCCTTTTTAGACTTAGAAATTGGGTCAAACCTTTGCGTGCAAGGCCTTTTCTCAGACACTGTGTATGCTGTTGCTTTCAAACTTCACACACTTATTCAGGGTCATTAGGGGACCTTGTATGTCAAGTCCCATAACTCTGGAATGTATTTTGACTGAATTGTGCCCCTTTTTCGACTTAAAATTTTGGTCAAACCTTTGCGTGCAAGGCCTTTTCTCAGACACTGTGTATGCTGTTGCTTTGAAACTTCACACACTTATTCAGGATCATTAGGGGACCTTGTATGGCGTTGGTATCAGCGTTGCCAGGTTAAGATTTGCATGCAAGTATTGAAAATTTGTGATATCTTGCAATAAATAATAGTGTGTGGTTTTATCTGATACTGATACTGTAAGTCTTCGGTATTATGTTCACTATTGGCATACATCGTATATAAACCAATTTACAGATTTAAAAGGCCTGTATGGACTTGGTTAACATTTGCATGGAAGTATTGAAAAGGCGTATTATCTTGCAATAGGTGATACTGTGTGACTTTACCTAATGCTATAACTGTTCTGAAGTAGGCCCTGATAGGCGAGCTATATTGTCCTCCGACAACTCTTGTTTCTTTCTGTTTTCTCCCTATCAGTCGAGCGTCTGTGCCGTACGCGGTGCTCTTGTTAACCATTTACAGACGAAACATGGTGCTATGAAATCCTTTAAACGCACAGTTGAACAAAGAGATATTGCTGATTGACCATTTTCTCACTTTTCTTTCGTAGTCCTCTTTAAAAGTTGTCAGCCGAAAAGGGGGACATGTCAAAACTTTAAAATCCTCTGAAACTGCTGGTCTGATTTCAAGATAACTTGGAAAAACTGTTCCTTATGTGCGCATCCAGGGGTTGTGAGTTCGAATCCCGGCTCGGCCTACTTTCTTTCCGACGATTGACAAAAGTCAATGCGACATGCGTCATTCGTCTTCCACCAATGGGCTAAGTCTGTGGAAAAGCAGCCAGTTGCTTGGGAAGATTGTTGTGTGGAGTACTGGTGTGAGAAAACCAGGAAATGCATGAGTAGGTGAACTGGTTGCCGTGATATAACAGAAATTGTTGAAAACGGCGTTAAACCCCATTCAATCAATCAATCAATCCTTATGTGCGCTTAACCCTATTCCCTCATACAAAAAATATGCAGCAGACGATTTTGAACATATTTTGTCATAAATAGAAAAGCTCTATAATTGAATGGATAACCTATGACTAAAAGTGGAAAACATTGTGGCAAAAGGAGAAATTGCTCGTTTTGAGCAATTTCTTCTTTTGTCACTATGTTTTCAAAAAGTCGTCTGCTGCAGAGATGTCAGAAAGCGTCTATATGAGGGAAAGGGTTAACAGAAGTTGCACAATTTATATTGATTGGATGAATAACGTAGAAAGTAAGCATCGTTTTAAAAGGGGGGTAACTCTACACAACCTTTTACGTTGTGCTTGGCAGATTTTACGATAATTTGGCAGAAATATTCTATAGGTGACGGTCTACATAAATTTTGATTTATCGAAAAACGTGTTCGCAAGGCTTCATCTGAAAGGGGTCGGGTCTTGATGACTTTAAACATGGTAGTGATGACTTGCCGATCAGGGTTGTGGTATAGTGGTTAAATGTGTAAATCTACACAATCTTTTTAGTTATTCTCATCTGAATGTTCTTGGCCGATTTCACGATGATTTGGCAGAAATATTCTATAAGTGACAGTCTACATAAATTGCTTGTCATTTTGACTTAATATCGAAAAACGTGGGCGCAAGGCTACATCTGAATGGGGTTGGGTCATGCCAACTTTAAACATGGTTGTGATGACTTGCCGATCAGGGTTGTGGTGTAATGGAGTCCGGATGCATACTTCCGGTATTACTGGTAATTTACCATGGAAACGCTATAACTGAAAAACTATTGAAAGCGGCGTAAAATACCAATCAATCAATTACTTCCTTATTGGAAATATTAAATGACATGGACAAGAACAATGTAATGTCCAGTGTATATTAGTAACTTTACTCGAGTGTATGGAAGGCCATAACCGTCTTATCATGACTTACTTATTAATGCAGTATATATTTTATTATATGTGATTGATATTGTATTACATGCAGTAGATATATCATTATATGTGGTAGATATGTCATTATGGGTAGTATAAATTCCATAATGTGTGGTACTAGTTTCTTTAAAGTTTATATTTATAAACTACATACATGTATACTGTGGTTTGCACTGCATATAAGGGAAAAACACACCATATATAATGGTTACAGTGACTACAACATACATTTCAATTTGCACTTCATATTATGTTAAATGCAACATGTATACCGAGTGTATCAACTGCACACACTGACTTATCTACTGCATATATTGGTCTTTGTACCACATGCAAATTTGAATGCGACAGTACCACCACATATAAGATAAATTCTACTACATATAACAAAGAAACTACAGCATATAAATAAATTAGTTCCACACACACACTGCAATATCTACCACATTTAATGAAATATCTACCGCATATAATACAACATCCACCGCATATAATGAAATATCTACTGCATATAAGCACGCAAATCATAATAAGACGGTCTGGCGTTCCATACTCGTGAGTGATCAAGGGCCTTCTGGTGCACAATGTTTTTTACATTTTGATCAAAATTGAACTTTCCATTTTATCGGTGTGTTTTTTCCTCAGCAATTTACAAAACAAGCTATCTATTAAAATAGCATACGAACATAGTTGTTGAAGATGGGGCAAATTAGATAAACAGTTTGAGAATGACTTGAAAATCTATGGTTCGGCAATTGCTCGGACATCGCATTCTTCTTTGTTGGATAATTAAAACCCACAATCATAATTATTTTCTCTCATTAACGGTGTCACTAAACAGAGTCTGGTGGTCAAATATCCCATTATATCACTGTTTTGTTGTGTTTTTATATTGAAATGAATAAAATAATGTGTTATTGCATCATTTAAATAACCAAAGATCTTCCAGTATTTTACCAATTATCCCCTGTAATTATAAAGAAATAAGTGACAAATAAATGACAAACGGGAATAATTTATAACTTAACCCTTTCCCTCATATAGACGCTTTCTGACGCCTTTGCAGCAGACGGCCTTTTGAAAACATAGTGACAAAAGAAGAAATTGCAACAAAACGTGCAATTTCTCCTTTTGCCACAATGTTTTCCACTTTTTGTCATAGGTTATCCGTTTAATTATGGAGATTTTCTATGTTTTGACAAAATACGTTCAAAGTCGTCTGCTACAGAATTGCCGTATGAGGGAAAGGGTTAAAAATGGAACAAAACGTTGTATGTATTGCTCAGTAATGGCCAGACTCTACCAATATCCACTTTCACGCATATGATATCACATTTCTATATTCATACGAAAATGAACTAAAATAGTCAAATACATTACTTATTCATATTTATATGATGCAATAACACTTTATTTTATTCATTTCAATACATTATTTTTTCTTATTTATATGATGCAATAACACTTTATTTTATACATTTCAATACAAAAACATAACAAAACAGTGATATAATGGGATATTTGTCCTCCAGACTCAACCGGACTCTACCAGACTCTGTTTAGTGATACCCTCTCATTAGTGCTTTCTTGATGTGTCATCTGTAAGTCATTGAAGTCAATGTATGTCATAATCAGACTATAACAAAACACAAACGTTTTTTAACTTCATCCAAAAAGGTATATGAGTATACAATACACACTAGTTAAAGATATAATTATAAACAGAACACTTGTATCTTCCTATCATGATAACAGAAACTAGTGAAATAAACACCATTGATCTTCACTCGCTGAGGGTTTTTCTCGAGCTTGCCATGAAAGAAAAAATCCTCAATTCCATATATGTTTATGATTATATTCTATTTATGATATGAAACCCTTCCCACATACAGACGCCTCTGAAGCATTAGATATTTCAGCGAGACAAAGCGACATTAAAGGCCTAATGTCGTGTTGCTATGAAATCGACAACACGATGACGAAAACATGATTCTACTTTAACTACATATATGTCTTTCTCAGAAACTGAACGTCTCAGTACTCTCTCCCCAACGGCATATCTACGGAAATCTCGAGCTGATCTGCATACTCGATCCCAGAACCCTCTTCTAATTTGACTTTATGTCCAACGGCGCTGTAGACAATCTTTGTTCCGTTGTGTGTCCTGTTTGAATGACAAGGGTAATGCTTACTTTTTGTAACAAACATCCAGCCTTGGTCGCTGTCACACGTCGCTGTGGCATCCGCAAGTGAGTCGGTTACAATCAACCGCAGTTTTTTATCGTCGTCGATGATTTTACCGTGAAAACTAATATTAACTGGGTTATTTAAGTCCTTCATTCTAGCTGTGAGGTCGGCCCATGAACTCTCCTGTAAATGCTCGAACGAAAACCAACTTCTGTCGTCAGTACTAGTTCCATTGAATATCATGTATGCAGTAACATTCCCGTCTTTAATTAGCTCAATCTTTACTCTTTGAATGCTGTACTTTTTCCAAAATGTAATCACGTCATCATCGCGGTATTGACATCTTTTAGACATTGTTTTGTTGATAAAGTTTGACCCCAATTTGTATACCCCTGTTATCGATCCGTCGAATTCTGAATTAAGTCAGTTTCCATGGCCCATCCTCCACCTTATCACAGCATACCAAGTCCAGTGATTGACTCCATTCCCCAGTTTTGCTTAAACATGTTGGTATTTTAGACTGACGTAGTGTGAAGTTGTGTCCACAATTCACACGACCTTGAATGGTTTCGTCATTTAACCTTGACATTGTAACAATACCATGCTCCACTTCCGGAAGTTTGCAGTTTATACATGTAATGTTAGTTTCAGTCCATCTGCCATCTAAGCCACATAGGATGTCTGCATGTTTTCCCAGAAACGGCGCAAGGCAACGGTACTTAAGTTTGGAACCAACTCTCCTTGAATTTCCAAACAGTCTGGCGCCTAAAACATACTTTGGAGCGCTACACATGTTAATTTCACATACCGCCTCTGAGTCCTTATCACGTACATAGCAATCTGCCATATCTAAACAACTGCCGCATTTCATGTCAAAAAGTGAAATAATGTCGGCACTTTTATTCACATTTACGCTGATTTTACTCGACCCACATGAACGAAGGGGCACCTTTCTAATTTGTGTTGTTGAACGATAAAGTTCGCACATGGAATACCGCCGTAAGTATGAAATCGAAGAGCAGTTCCGACGATTGGTACATACCATCATGCACTCCTTGAGGCTGGTACCGGTAGTCCTGTGTATAATACCTGGTTTGTTTACCAGCACCCCAGTTAATGCGGGAGTTGTCCCAAGTAATAGCACACACGCAAGGATGCCTAGGGTACTTCGAATTGAAACAGTCGTCATACCGATTGTCAAATTGTATCCGCAAACGGGAAAACATGCTTATATATGAGCAATGTCTCACGAAAATCGACCCTCGGACTTGGCGAAGATCCCGATAGCCTCTAAGCAGTTCAAAGCGAGGCCAAATACGAGAAGACATCCCATGGGAAAGGGTTACTGACAAGTTAGATCAACGATTGTCCAGAATACCAATACAGATCTGAATCTGTGTCCGGAAGCGTTAATATCAAGTTGGTACGAAATTTCTACGAATAACAACATTTCAATACAGTTAGTCGATTTGATTTTGTATAGCCTTTTTTCCTTGGGATGGTCAGTACTGGATCTATGGTGTACTTTTGAACGACGTTCATGTTTTATATGTGTTCATTCTTTCGAAGCCCTATGGTAACATATGAAGCGAAGGATTGTGGCAAAATCATGGAAGTTAAACTTTTGACACATTTTAATATTTAATGACGGCCTGTATTACATCAATTTTCCATCAATTGTTGACAAGTCTCAACGGCAATAGATATTATCTGAACGAATTAGCCAATCTTTCAATTGATCGGTATTTTGATTATTTAGTTTTACAAGTTTCTTACTTTAAACTGAAACAACAGATGATACAAATCAGATGGGTTCGCTCGAATATTTTGGATGATCCTTTAATTGTATTCCCTGGATACCATCCCCCACATCCGTAGATAAGGGACGTTTTGCATGTTCTAATATCCTTTCTTGATGCCAAAACCCTAAATTTTCGGTTACCAAAAGACTCGTTTCAATGAAAGGATCCTTTTGAGTATACACATCATAGGGTTTGGTAGAATAATAAGAGCTGGTTCAGCTCAATACTTGCCAGAATATATTGCTTGGGAAACAGCTCCTCACCTGGACATCTGATCCTGAAGGTAAAATGTCCAAATATTAGTTTGCATAAGCCTTTGCAAAACTTTAATCGTAGATCATAGTAAGCGAGCTTGTAACATTTGAGACCTGTTATAAGATATAAAATGGACAGACACACACACAGTGAAACGGGCATCGGGAATTTACCAGCTGATCTGCATGCACCGCCACAAAGTCTGGTAAGGAAATTGCCTGATGGCAAGCATTTAAGTCAATGATTGAAAAAGGACTTACAAAAGGGAGATTGTACAGGAATCTTCCTGATTAAGATCTGTCAGCCTCTTCACACAGCCAATACAGAAAGGGGAAACTATTAGGCTTATTTTATTTATTATATCGAGACATTAGTGTTTTAAAGGTGCTGAACTCCAGAGTAAAGATAGTATAGTCAAAGTTTTGAAACTGTTCAAAAGTTGTCTTGAAATATTCGAATCATAATTCTGAGATAAAAGTAGAGTAATAACTTCTCTTTCCAGTACAATAATCATCTAAATATTGATCGTTTATGCATCATTTTTACTGAGTAGAGATACCCAGTAAGCCAAATTTTGTACAAAATATTGTTTAACTATTTATTACTTTGTTGTCACTATTAGCAATATTTGCGGAAGTTTCAACATTTCAAAATTTTGATCTCCAGCTGGAGTTCAGCACCTTTAAACTATTGGGCAAATATGCAATGTCATCCAATTGTCTAGTGAGATACAATATGAACCGCGTCGACCGATTTGAGGTCATATTGCAACTCATACCGCACTATTTTGGTCAGGTGACTCCGGGTACTTTTGCTTACTTTTTGAAAATTTATACAATTTAGTACAATATACCAGTTTTATAAACTTAAGTACACTTGCTGGCATAGTATAGAATCGTATACGCAATTACCTTTGTTTACAAATAATTAATATACAAGTTATAGAACCGTAACCAAAGGGCTACAACTCAATTATCGACTTTAGACTTAATCGCAGGCCTGGAAAAGGGACTCAATACCTGCAAATCTACATACCGTGTTGTCAGCACTTGAAGGTAGATGTGCATAGAACTTGCAGGTCTACACTTCCAGTTTTTGAACAGTGTTTTATATCCGCTATACTAGACTTTGAGCAGAGAGTGGTGACTCTTTCTTCATTGTCTTCATTTTGTAAGAAGCTCTCTCTTCGCCTGACGCGGATCGCATATGTTACTATGGTAATTTATCTAGTAATACATCACGGATAGAAAGGCGTTTTATCCCTTTCCCACATGCAGACGCATTTTTACGCAATAGCAGCAGACGACTTTTGTAAAGATTGTGGCCAAAGGTGAAATTGCTCATGATGAGAAATTCTCCTTTGGCCACAACGTTTTCAACTTTATTTAACAATTAAGCTATCTTTTATGCAGTTCTTTTCAGTTTTTTTTCACTATGTGTTCAAAGTCGGCTGCTGCAGATTTGATGTACGTGGGAAAGGGATACCTCGTATAATCAACATAGACCAATGATTTACCATAATATCTGGTTGCTTTATAAATCATAGAATCTAATAAAGTCGGATTGTCGGGCTAATACGTTTGTATTTGTGGCATTGGTTTCAAATAGTCAACACGAAGTAATACATCATACAGGTGTTCTTATTATCAATCGCTTATTAATTTGCTGTATGTCACTTCAATCATTTAACAGACTCTTTGTGACGCTTCTACAGAGGACGACTTTTGAAAATATTATGACAAAAGGAGAAATTTTTAAAATATTATGACAAAAGGAGAAATTGCTCATAAAGAGCCATTTTTCATTCTTATTTTAACACAATGTTTTTAACTTTTTTCAATGATTTACCAAAGCATTGCCTAAACGTTTTTAATGTCGCCTGCTGCATATTTATAAGTTCCATAAACCAAGACCAGCTTAAACATTCGAACAATAATTTTGGTCAACATTGTTGACTTCTAATTGATTTGTTCAATTAAAAGACTGTTCCATGGATATGTTAGAACTGTTCCAGACTGATGAAAGAGATACAAATTGAAGGATTACAATCCCTGGATAAGGGTTCATATTATATTTTTATAAGTTTTCAACATTGGACACATAATGAAAAGTATTCATTTGGGAACGAGTATACAACCTGACTGTATATATGTGACGGAATGGCTCTTGATGATGATATAACTGAAGAAAAATTCCTATCCTAGCAGATCATAGATACATCTTCGAAGACAGGGAAGTGTAGGGAACGATATTATCAGAGTTTATTATTGTTGACTTCTTATCCAAATACATTTTGGAAGGTCATGTGCTGTCAAGAATCCGTGACGGTATAGTTTATTACAATATGTTTTAATGAGTACACGAATTGATTGTTCAAATACACATTAATTATTGGAATAAAATGGCATCACAATTGAAATACATCTATGTCAGCATGTTGTTAATGGTATCCACAAGAAGTGAGAATAATCATGCATTGACAGTGTCAGATTCGATCACAAACCAAAGCCAATGGAACAGAAACGACATTTCATCAACTTCACAAACGTTCACTGATATTCAAACCACATATGAGTTGTCAAGTGAAAGTCGGAAGCTATTGAACAGCGAAATGGATATGCCTGAGGTAAGAACATCGACACATTATCCTTTTGATTCTCAGCATAAGTACTTAACTTCTGTAACCTCCGATATCCAATCCACAGATGGTTTCGCCACCAGTGTCATGGACAGTCCTACAAAAGCATTGGTTTCTGAGATGCTGCTTAAATAAAAGAACACTGCCCAGAATGGAACTCGTGTCCTGAAAACTGGGATACTTTTGTAAATGGAAAGAAGTGTTGTTTAGAATGCAAGTGTGAGACCGGTTGTCATGTTACACACTCGTGCTGCCTGGTTACCTGGACACAAGTGAAGCGCCGGAAAACGGATTTGACGCCACAACAACGTGTAAGAGTATAATAAGAGTAAAATAAGATTTGCCAATTTAGAAGAGAATATCAAAATCCTAAAGCTGAGTATTTGATTGTTGAAACTTGCCCAGCTAATTTTACAAACAAGAAGCAGAATAACGATTGCTTGTTACACCAAGACGAAACATTGAGTGGTGCTGTTGCCGACTTCAGAGACATACTTACAGTTACCGATACTTTGTCGTACATAAATTACGCTAACCGACATTGTGCTTCATGCCATGGTGTTCTACCAACATATATGATATTCTGGAATGCGCAGTTCAGGTATGTTCATAATGAAAGAGCGGTGTAAGGCAGAAAAAGGGGTATGCCACGTGCAAACAGTGAATATTCATTTGAGTATATGCATACCCAAACCTGACATGGCTTATATGTTTAACAAACATGTACACATATCAATAAAAACAACCAACAACAAAACCGCATGTGTTTAGTATTTCGACGATTTACTTTTTTATTGAGAACAAGATAAACCAAGGACAGGCTTATGGCAGAACTCTTGAGAAAACACGTATTGTTCTTTTAATAACAACAATTGGAAAGTAAAGAAATTAATCCCATGGCAATATATATTAAGAGCTTATGGCCGCGTTCAATAGGCACATTAATTTTACAGTTAAAAGGGAAAACACTTTCTTTTCTTCGAAATGAAATCGGAGTGTAGGTTCAGATCTTCTTGTTCATCTGTTCAGTCTAATATGATACTCATTATACAGACAAGTTGAGAGAAACTTCTAACACACTGGTGTAAGTAATATGTGAACAGTGTAACTATTGATGACACTGTGTGGATGCACAGGCTGATGTGGATCTGTACTAACCATAAAAGCCAATTTGTACATTTTCTAGTGCCATGATTGAGGTGTAGTTATTCCATTTCTGAAACGTAGCCGCATTTTGAAGCATCTGCAGCAGATGATTTGAAATAACAATGCTGCAAAAGGATAAATTGCTCATAATAAGCAAAACCACGTTTTTGCAACAATGATTTTATATTCGATCATGCTTATCTCATTAACAGTGATGTCTTTAGTTTTGATCAGATGGTTTAAAATTCGTCTGCTGTAAATCTGCTGTATGTTGAAAAGCTGAGTAGTTCCAATTTCAAGGAACCGCTTTGTCAATCAACTATCTTTCTTATATCAGATGTAGCAATCCGATGTCATACGACATAGTCACCGTTGAACAAGACATTCAGAAAAGAAACGACTGTTTAGTTGTTATGGTTCCGCCCAGCGACGACATTGTCAACGCAACATTATGTTTCAGTGACGTCATATCTGAGTGCAACGTCACTGGTAATTGGATTCAATATGATCACCAGATACATGAGTTCTGCCGGGAGGTAGACTGGTTGTATATATCGAGCAACGGTTTTAACACTGATACCAGGTTTGATAGAGGTTTTTTTTTCACAATTTGCAGCAATCATCCAAAAATACGGGCCGAATTCGAGGTGTCCTTTCAGAGTTGTTAAACTAATTAAATCCCATACAAAACTCTTGTTACCATGGCAACCGAAAAGAAAACGCTAGGGAGCTGGGCTCGTTTTCATTATTAGCTCCACTGGCTGAAAGCCAGTCGAGCTTATGTCATGGTGAATTGTCTGTCGTGAGTGCGTGCGTGCGTCCGGTCCGTGCGTGCGTCCGTGCGTCAACTTTTTGCTTCAAACGACTTCTCCTCCCTAACAACTTGGCCAATTGGAATGAAACTTCATAGTAAGCATCATCTCAATGTCCTTTCCTAATTAGTTTTGATCCATGCACAATTCAAGTTTCCATGGCAACCGGTAGAAAATACTTTAAAATCTTTAAAACTCTTCTTCTCCTAAACTGGTTGGCCGTATTTCAAATAATGTTGTAGAAATGTTTCTTGGATGACCCTCTATCAGATTCCTTCCAGCCATATTGATTGGTCGAAGAACATGGCTGTTTTGCTTGTTTTTATATGGCTATAGTGAAAACTTAAAAAATCTCCTCCTCCGAAAGAGTCAGGTTTTTAAAATTATTTTGTAGAAATGTTTCAAGGGGGACCCTCTATCAGATTCATTCAAACCATGTTGCTTAGTCGAAAACTATGGCCGCCAGGTGGAGGGGCTATTTTGCCTTATATGGCTATAGTCAAAAAATAAAAAATCTGCTCCACCGAAAGTGTCAGGCCGATTTTCAAATAATTTTGTAGAAATGTTCCTTGGGGAGGGGCTGTTTTGCGTTATATGAAAGTATCTGGCTGATTTTCAAATAATTTATTTTGTAGAAATGTACCTTGGGTGCCTCTCTATCACATTCCACCAAGCCATGTTGATTGATCTTAAAATATGGCTGCCAAGGGGCGGGGCTGTTAGCTTTATATTGGCTTTAGTGAAAACTTTAAAAATCTCCTCCTCCCAAACTATTTGGCCGATTTTCAAATAATTTTGCAGAAATGTTCCTTGGGTGACACTCTACTAGATTCATTCAAGCCATGGTGATTGGTGAACAAACATGGCCACCAGGGGGTGGGGCTGTTTGGAGATTTAATTTTTGCCTAATTGCAGTGGAGCGATACTGGCTAGTAAAAACAAAATCCATAAGAAGTCGTCTGCAGCAGAGGCGCCAACAAGTGTATATATGTAGGAAAAGGTTAAAGTTCTTCTCGTGCAAAAGAACTGCTCTGAGTGAAAAATAGTTTGGCATGTATTTTCTCAGTAACTCTTAGTTAATAATGTGCAAATTAGTTTAATTCGTTAAAATCCATGGTCATTAGAGGGTCGGACCTTTTTCCCTCATATGTTTAAAATGTATTTGTTAATTAGTATGTTTAATCACCAAATGACACCTTATCCATTTTGTTCAGATTGTATCCCCGTGGTACAAATAAAAATGGCTAGGAAATAATACATCATACATTATACCTGTATATGATTTATCTAAAGGGCTCTTACTTTGCTGCATCTCGAGGGCTTGGCGTGAAACGGTTGTAACTAAAAACCTATTTTGAAAACCCTGGTTTAGGGGCAGTTTTGACCCCTTTGTAAACAATGCAAATTTAGGTGCCATTGCTCAGAACGAGCAATGGCACTTAAATTTCCATTGTTTACCAAGAAAAATGATTTAACGCTTATAAAGACTTTATGGCGAGGTGATTAACCTTGGTAAAAAATACCAATTTTTAGTTACAACCGTTTCACGCCAAGCCCTCGATCTAATAGTCAAATTTTCCAAATACATCCGCGGTAATGCTGATCTAGAGCCAAATATTCCCTAAACAAAACTTTGTAGAAATGAGTTTATATCATAAATGTCGCCGGGAGTGTAATAAAGCCATTGTATAAATTGCGTATTCAACTAGTGTAATAACAATGCTACGTAACGTCATAATGAAAAGCATTGAAAATAACCCCGCTTTATAGCGACGTTATATATATTTTGCGCTAATAATCGTCGAATTGGAATTTATGATAAATTGGTCCAAAATGACGATAACAATTTTCGCCTGGTGAATTCTTTCTTGCATAATGCATGACCCTCAGTTTTCTTTGAATTGTTTTAAAGCTTAGAGCTAACTCTTTTCATTGATATATGGTGTTCTACATGAGAAACGTTCAGAAAGTTTGACAATTGAGGACTGAAACTGGTCGATTTACATGGAAACAAAGAAGGAATGTTTTTGGTGCATTGTGATTACATAGATGTAAACGGCTTCTCTTGGCAGTTCTGTTAAATATGGTGAAAGAAATAAGCACATCAGTGTTCTCTTGTTTCCCTTTTGTTTTGTACTTTTCTTGTCTAATTGTCCAAGTTCTACTATGCTATATGATGTCCTTATGGTATTAATCGAGTACTTTGCATGTTATGAGATACATGTACTTTCGGAAAAACTACATGGTTATTCATAAACTGTAGCTTTTATGGTAATGTCTCATGCATATTCTGTGATGTCATGAATAAGTTGAATGTGTGCCGTTTAAATACTGTTTTCCGTTTCATTACATGTATTTGTCAGTTATATTTCAATCTAATACATTTTTCAGGTACAAGAATATATTCTGTGCAATTTGCAATGTCGATGACTACAGATTCCCCGTTAAATCAAAGTGCCGAAAAACTACATGGTTATTCTTAAACTGTAGCTTTTATGGTAATGTCTCATGCATATTCTGTGATGTCATGAATGGCGATGACTACAGATTCCCCGTTAAATCAAAGTGCCCAAACGATCGCTACAACTTTGCCACTGTGAACTTTGTAAGTTTGGTGAACTATAATGCCATCATTAATCAAAGTACTGAAGTACTGGTAACGAATTATTTCGAAAATTAATTAATAATTACATTATGTTTTTTGTTTGTTTTTAACTTGCTTTAAAACTTAGTAGTTTTTAGACAATCTAGTCTATTTCATGATTATAAATAATCTTTGTCCATATATATTTTAAAAGAGACATCTGGAAATGTTCAATATATACTGTAATATACTGGGTGTATACGGATAAGTGTGAAAATGTATGGGTAAAACATTTTTTTATTTAAAAAAAATAAACATGCATAATGTAGTAGCATAACGGACAAAATATTCTAGTCGCACTGTTGCATACTATGTCTTTTTCAAAACATTCCTTACTTTATCATTTGAGTAAAAACTTAAAATCACAAAATTTGGAAGCAATATAGTAAAAATTGAGATAATGTAATTTTGCTCATTTTTTTTAAAGCTTGTTACATGGTTTGTTTATTAACCCTTTCCCACTTACAACACATCTGCAGCAGACGACTTTGAACATATCTTTGCAAACAAATATAAAGCTCTCTATAATGGAGGTAAAATACAAAGGGGAAGAAGATATTATGGGAAAATTGGAATTGCTTGCATTGAGCAAGCTCTACTTCAGTCAAAATGTGTTCTAAAGATGTCTACAGCAATGTCATCAGAAAGCCTCTACATGGGGTAAAGCAGGGTTTTACACCAGTACAAAATGTTGGGAGTCCTTGGGATGCAGTAATGTAAAATTAGGGAGTCCCTCCCTAAAAGACAGGGGTCCCAATACATGATACGGAGCCAAATGTTTATTGTTATATTATGTGTAAGCTGTTGTTATACATATTCATGATTATTATGATTTATCATAAATATGTATAAAACAGCTTATGAATTTAAAATGTATTATCAAATTTAATTTATGCTACTTTGGCACAGTAATGATATTGCTAAGCTTTTTTTTCTGTCTCACAACTTGAGTACTTTTTGGTATCGTAAATAAAGGAAAGGAAAAATGCTGATTGTTTAAGTTTTTTTAATTACTGGAATTTTCTAACTTTCTTTCCAATATTCTCCGAAACTGACGTACTTTCATTGCAACATTTCTCCTCAACTTCTAATTCGGGCTTTCTTTTTCCCCATATCGACCGCAAATCCGTTTGTTTTGACATATTAGCGTCAAGCGTATCGAATAGTTTTCGGACGTGTAAAAATAGCGATAGCTTCGAAGATAGTGTTTTCCTCCGACGACGATTGGTCAATTCATGTCACGTGTGTACTCCAGAGCCTGGCATAATGAGATTCCTAATTCTATTATTAGAAGCAGGGAAAACCAGCTTTTTAACATTTGATGGATGTATAATATATTCTGGGCTAGAATTTATGTTCGCATATTCGCGAATTGCAAATTTCAATTTGCCGGGTGAGATTTCAGCCACTAGCATATTATTGCCAGAGAAATTGTTGGACCGAAATACTACGCATTTCTAATCGTCGATCTTTTATGACGTTATTCCATTTCAATTGATAAATGTCTCGCGCACATGCCAATTCAAAGACCCCAATATTGGTGACGTTTACTGCATACATTGAGAACAACAAATTTTAATTTACATATCGCAAATACGATTGGCTGGAATAGTCACGTGTATATTTGGTTTCCCAAATTGTATTTTTATCTTCAGATATCTATGATTGGCTGGAATAGTCACGTGTATATGTTTGATTTCCCAAAATATATTTTCTCTACGGAGCTTGTATACGATGACTAGATCTAGTTATATTGTACTTTACCTTTTTAATATGATCTTTTTACAATGCGTCCGATGGGACTCAATTTTAATTTGTTCAGGGGTTCCGGTTTATCATTTTATTCGTATTAGACGCAGAAATGCGCGTCCCGTAAAACCCTGCATGGTTCTTCAGCATGGGTTCGACTTCCGTTAACTACGTCACTCACTAGTGAATGGGCATATAACTAAAAATTCATACGCTTGCCGACAAATGAAATATATATGCATTTACTGTTAATTTGATATTTTCTAGAGAATTGATTATCTATGTTGATTCGATAGTATAAATATGACTTCACTGTATTGAAAACAACCCACGTAGAAGTCATTTTAATATCGAAAAAATACTAGGACTATTTAGGTGCAGCTAATGTGTATTCTAAGCGGAAGTGTAGTTTAACCGTGACTTCCGCCAAAGCAACACGATCGCGTTAACCGCATTATTTTTTGAGAAAAAGTAATTCGTTAAAAACGACCTAGATGAAGACCAAGACGAAGATGTATGCCGCAGTGGGTTTATATTCGATCCAGTACAAGTAAAGTTTACATTTTTCGATGTGGCATTGATTGCAATGTGGTCATTTGTCATCAACACACACGGCACACACACACACACACACACACACACATGATACACTTTACACAATGTTTTTATCCTTGTACAATTATAGTTTATCAAAATGTATCTTTATCGTATTCCATTACACGTTTTCAATTAGAAATAATCCAAAGATAGCATATGAAGAAATGGGTTTATTTATCCGAAAAATTCCTTTTAACCATTTATCATGCTCTTTCCATATCGCCTATGTAGTGGTATAGTGTCAGCCTCGGATGCGACAGGTCACTTGTTCGATCCCCGGCCGGGTCATACCAAATACTTTAAAAATAGTAGTAATGGCTGCCCTCCTTGGAGCTCAGGGTTGCGGGTTTAGCATTTTGACTTACTGGATGGTGTCAGTCAAAATGGACCAGTAGTACTGTTAACTTACCCGGGAAACGCCTTGATATAAATTGTTGACAGCTGCGTAAAACACCAAAATAATCTTTCTCTTTACCTTACTTAAACCTTTACCGGATGAGATACATGTGTATCTTTTTACCTTATTTAAACCTTTACCGGATGAGATACATGTGTATCTCTTTACCTTATTTAAACCTTTACCGGATGAGATAAATGTGTATCTCTTTACCTTATTTAAACCTTTACCGGATGAGATAAATGTGTATCTCTTTACCTTATTTAAACCTTTACCGGATGAGATACATGTGTATCTCTTTACCTTATTTAACCCTTTACCGGATGAGATAAATGTGTATCTCTTTACCTTATTTAACCTTTTAACGGATGAGATAAATGTGTATTTTACCTTATTTAACCCTTTACCGGATGAGATAAATGTGTATCATACCTCATCCCAATATAAGGCGAAATTTGGAATGTGTATACAATTGAAGAATTAATTCAGTATTCGCAGAAACATTATTGGAAAATACATGAACATGCATCTTGCAATGCAATTCGAAAAAAGAAATAGTGACATGTTCATTTTTATCAATAATTAATATTAAAGAACACAGTTTGACTCATTCCAAAGATATGTTTCTCTATTTGTATTAGGGAAACATTTATTACATAGACATAGTTTGTTTCGTACACATAAACATGCATCTTGCAATGCAATGCGAAAAAGAGATAGTGACATGTTCATTTTAAAAATAATTAATATTAAAGAACAAAGTTTGACTCATATGTTTCTCTTTATTCGTGTTAGGACAACATTTATTACACAGACATAGTTTGTTACGTATACATATACATGCATCTTGCAATGCAGTGCGAAATAGAAATAGTGACATTGTCCTATGCACAATAATCAGTATTAAAGAACAAATAACTGATATGATAGACACATACTAAGACACTGTAAAACAAGAATGTAAGTTTTTTACTGAGTAGTTGATTAACAAGTTCAACAGGATCTTATTTACCATGTTTGCTTCGGATTGCAATATAAATAACCAACAAGAGAAAGTTGATGCAACGCATCAATGTCGCCGGATATCCATAGTGCAGTTATGCATAACACTAACATTATAGTAGTTGAATAAACAGTTATCAACTGAGGGGCATATTGGAACATCAGGGGCGGGGTCAAGTGAAAATGTATCATAACTTGCATTCTTTTGTCAACGAAGTGAATGATAATTGAAGCCTTTCATTGTTTGTGATCAATCTCCATTCCAAAGTAGGTTGACCATACACACAACCAACTAATTATTGATCATAAACAGTAATGGAAATGAGTAATCTTGCCAATCATTAGTCTTAGTATGTATACAGTGCTTTCATTAAGGAATAATTATAAGATTTGTGAATTCCACATACACTTTTCAAGATGTTTGTCAGAATATTTGAATTTTATTATTTGTTCAATAAAACCACAAAACAGATAATTTAGGATTTGCATGCAATAGCACGTCATTTTACCTTTCCTCTTTTAAAGTCAACGGTGGACACCTTTGCAGCAATCTACTTTTAAAACAATGAGATAAGGGTTAAATCACTGAAGACATGAGTTTTCTCTTTTTCTCAAAATGATATTAGCTTAGCATCCTAATTATATCATACTTTAACAAATGTTGAAATGTAGTCCAATATTTATAAATTAGACCACCTTCGAAATATAATATCAACTAAACAGTTAAATCTCATTGAAATTGTTGTATGATTTAAACTTAATTTCGAACATAAACTTAGCCCTACAACATGTTAATTTATTTTAATTCTTTCCTTCCTTTTTTATAATGAAAACAACAAACTACTCATGTTTTAAAATTATATTATGATGAGCGCCCTTGTGTCAATGATGCATAACAATATGCAGATCGGAAGCAATATATGCCTTTAGGGAATTAAATGACACATCTAAAATTGTCAAGAACGAAATAATTTTGTACGAAAGACCCAATTCTTTCTTATTCGCAGAGGTGTCGTTCTTGAAACTCTCTTTATAGGCAGAGAGTGTTCGTTCAAAGTCATTTTTCCATTAAAACCAGTTTTTATCTCGGTTTGTTCTTTTCCCCATTTGTTTCGAACCAAATAAACATTTTAAATCACCTATAATTTACAATTTGTAAGTGAGTGTAAAGAGCGGCTCTCTGCAAAGGAGATTGATCTACGCAGTTGGTATTCGCGAGTCAGGCAGGTGCGCGTAAGTAAACAAATTAGACTGCGACGTAAAGGTTTGTAGTTATCGACTTTTGATTATGTAGTATATAGTGTAAAATAAACCTTACCAGTCTAGCTAATAGGGACTGTTTTGTCTTCGTAAATAAAACAAAAAAACATAAATGCGAGTCAAAATAAAGAAACTGAAAATACCTAAAACATCGGAATATTTATTTCATTTTAGATGTGTCATTACTTAGTGTTTTTAAACAAACACAATTGTAATATGTTCAAGACATCTTAATGTGTTTCTTTCTAATAATAATCCCCCCTCCCATGGGATTTCAGAAAACCTATTAAAAATAGAAGTCGCGGGCTTCTGCCCGGCGACTAATAAACAAAATACAAACAAATTGAAGTACAACATATGGCAGTGAGCGAGCAGAAATAATAAAAATACTTACATCACCAATAATAATAATAATAGATAGAAGAATTTTATTTCAAATACAAGTTCAATAAGCCACATGACCCGTGAGAAAAACAAAATGCACACATACACATAACAAATCGAGGGCTTGGCGTGAAACGGTTGTAACTTAAAACCTATTTTGAAAACCCTGGTTTAGGGGCAATTTTGACCCTTTTGTAAACAATGCAAATTTAGGTGCCATTGCTCAGAACGAGCAATGGCACCTAAATTTACATTGTTTACCAAGAAAAGTGATTTAACGCTTATAAAGACTTTATGGTGAGGTGATTAACCTTGGTAAAAAAATACCAATTTTAGATACAACTGTTTCACGCCAAGCCCTCGAAATGACATAGCAAGTAGAGCATATTTACCAATTAACAAGTACATACTTTGGAAAGAAGTCAAATGCCGCGTCAAAGACGATAATACTGATAATAACAATAATGATAATAATAATATTAATAAAAATAATAATGATAACAATAATAACTAGAGATTGTAACTGTAGCAACAGTTACGAACGATTCCCTTGCCATTTTATTGAACAAGGGCAGATAACACAATGGCCCAGAGTATTTGGTAATGCGCTAATACACTTGCGAAAGTACTACTACTTGATTAGGGACACATGTACTAAGTTTCAAGTCTCTATCACTTGTCGTTTTTGAGTTATACAAGTCCGAAAAATCGACCAATCAGAAACGAGTATTCGGTCATGCGCTAATACACATGCAAAAATAGTACTACTTGATAAGAAACACATGTACTAAGTTTCAAGTCTCTATCACTTGTCGTTTTTGAGTTATACAAGTCCGAAAAATCGACCAATCAGAAACGAGTATTCGGTCATGCGCTAATACACATGCAAAAGTAGAACTACTTGATAAGAAACACATGTACTAAGTTTCAAGTCTCTATCACTTGTCGTTTTTGAGTTATACAAGTCAGAAAAATCGACCAATCAGAAACGAGTATTCGGTCATGCGCTAATACACTTGAGAAAGTAGTACTACTTGATTAGAATGACATGTACTAAGTTTCAAGTCTCTATCACTAGTCATTTTCGAGTTATACAAGTCCGAAAAATCGACCAATCAGAAACGAGTATTCGGTCAAGCTCAAATACACATGAGAAAGTAGGTCACTTGATTGGGAACATTTGTACTAAGTTTCAAGTCTCTATCTCTTTTCGTTATCGAGTTATACAAGTTCAAATCACCCAATTATTAAAAAAATGAAAAAGGGGAGATAACTTTGCAAAAAAGTGGCCCAGAGTTATAACTCTTGCATGTTGTACAACTGCACAGTGCCATCTATCTATGTTCCAAGTTTCAATAATATCTGACCATTCGTTCACAAGATATCGCTCTGACAAAAATTGATTAAAATATTGAAAAAGGGGAGATAACTTTGCAAAAAAGTGGCTCAGAGTTATCATTCTTGAAAACTACACAAGTTCACATTGCCATCTATCTATGTTGCAAGTTTCGATCAATTCCATCAAGTAGTTTATGAGTATTGCTCTGGACAAAATTTTTGGATAGGAGAATAAAGAATAATAATAATAATAATAAAAAACAATAGAAAAACAATACGATTCCCAACTCTGTTGGGGAATCGTAATAATAATGATAATAATAATAATTATGATAAAAAATAATAATAATAATAATAACTAGAGATTGTAACTGTAGCAACAGTTACGAACGATTCCCTTGCCATTTTATTTAACAAGGGGAGATAACAGACACGAGTATTCGGTCATGCACTAATACACTTGAGAAAGAAGTACTACTTGATTAGAAACACATGTACTAAGTTTCAAGTCTCGATCACTTGTCGTTTTTGAGTTATACAAGTCCGAAAAATCGACCAATCAGAAGCGAGTATTCGGTCATGCGCAAATACACATGAGAAAGTAGTATCACTTGATTGGGAACACTTGTACTAAGTTTCAAGTCTCTATCACTTGTCGTTTTTGAGTTATACATGTCCGAAAAATCGACCAAGCAGAAACGAGTATTCGGTCATGCGCTAATTCACTTGAGATAGTAGTACTACTTGATTAGAAACACATGTACTAAGTTTCAAGTCTCTATCACTTGTCGTTTTTGAGTTATACAAGTCCGAAAAATCGACCAATCAGAAACGAGTATTCGGTCATGCGCTAATACACATGCAAAAGTAGAACTACTTGATAAGAAACACATGTACTAATTTTCAAGTCTCTATCACTTGTCGTTTTTGAGTTATACAAGTCAGAAAAATCGACCAATCAGAAACGAGTATTCGGTCATGCGCTAATACACTTGAGAAAGTAGTCGACTTGATTAGAATGACATGTACTAAGTTTCAAGTCTCTATCACTAGTCATTTTCGAGTTATACAAGTCCGAAAAATCGACCAATCAGAAACGAGTATTCGGTCAAGCTCAAATACACATGAGAAAGTAGGTCACTTGATTGGGAACATTCGTACTAAGTTTCAAGTCTCTATGTCTTTTCGTTATCGAGTTATACAAGTTCAAATCACCCAATTATTAAAAAAATGAAAAAGGGGAGATAACTTTGCAAAAAAGTGGCCCAGAGTTATAATTCTTGCATGTTGTACAACTGCACAGTGCCATCTATCTATGTTCCAAGTTTCAATAATATCTGACCATTCGTTCACAAGATATCGCTCTGACAAAAATTGATTAAAATATTGAAAAAGGGGAGATAACTTTGCAAAAAAGTGGCTCAGAGTTATCATTCTTGAAAACTACACAAGTTCACATTGCCATATATCTATGTTGCAAGTTTCGATCAATTCCATCAAGTAGTTTATGAGTATTGCTCTGGACAAAAATTTGGATAGCTGAAAGAGAATAATAATAATAATAATAATAAAAAGAAAAAACAATAGAAAAACAATACGATTCCCAACTCTGTTGGGGAATCGTAATAATAATAATAATAATAATAATAATTGTTAGTGTCAGTATTATTATTATTGTATTAGTAGTATTATTAGTTTGCGTGATCATTGACATATACATATACAGTTTTATTACATGCCTGTTTATTTTCCGGTGGAAATACACACAGATTGACATGCGCAAATACACCACGACAGATTAAAATTCCGTATCTATATGCGGTGTAAATACAAGATTGTGACGTCATACAGTGACGTAACCGGTTTGATGACGATATTAGGCCTTCATAATCTTAATTTTACGGTTAATAAAATGTAAACTCAATAAATGTTCGCTGCTCATAGATTGTAGGTATGTAATAAAAGGAATATTATGTTGTGGGGTGGATAATTGAGTTCGTATTAACGACGCGTAGCGTGGGGAAATCCATATCTTAGCTCGACCTACGGTCTCGTAAGATATCGATTTTCCCACGCTACTTGTCGTGGAATACGAACTCATTTATCCACCCCACAACATAATATTCCGTATATATGTACCTAAATAAAGAATATGAACACACGTATTGACACATGAAATTTCAAAAGAGGTTGAAAATCTTTGTCAACAATATGATAGATTGCCACATTCAAAGTTATTAACGAACACATACTAACTAGCGTGGCCCAATAACCAATATAATGAATCTAAACTCTCAGTTACTTGCGCAGACTTCACAACTAATCTTAACCAACATTCATATCTATAACTGATAAGCTCCCTATGATTCTTGCGTGACATTCACATAGAATCTTAACCCTTTCCCTCATATAGACGCTTTCTGACGCCTCTGCAGCAGACGGCCTTTTGAAAACATAGTGACAAAAAAAGAAATTGCACAAAACGTGCAATTTCTCCTTTTGCCGCAATGTTTTCCACTTTTTGTCATAGGTTATCCATTCAATTATGGAGATTTTCTATGTTTTGACAAAATACTTTCAAAGTCGTCTGCTGCAGAATTGTCGTATGAGGGAAAGGGTTAAGAGTTAAAATATGTATCTCACGAGATTCTTTCCGATGCGTCAATGATTTCAACATTTTAAATTACAGCAAACTTGCCGTCTTCCAGCCTGCTCTATTCCTTTGTTGTACACTATGGATACCATGACATGTGAAGAGATCTATCAAACAGCTAGCAAAGGAATTAATCAATTCTCCCTCGTAATACACCCGAGTCCACCTCTTACACTTTCAACCGCCCGGGAGTTTCATGTGGCAGTCACCAAACTGTTTGACGAAACCTTGTACTACACCAGTTACTACTTTGCCACACTGTTTTTCAAAACGAACATTAAATATGCTGATATAGATTTTAGGGAAAATGTCGACGATTTAGTAATAGAAAACGTTATTATAGTAGTGTACAATGAAAGACATCTAGAAGAAAATCCATTTGATTTGCACCTAGCTTTTAAGTCAGATATTCTGCAAATTAACGAAACCATTATGGGATTACAAATATCCCTCGAGTTGCTGGAAACAGACTTGTTCTTTTTACCGGATGTCGGAGAATCTACAGCTAGCAAGGAGGTAATATACCACGATGATGTGGATGGAGATTATATGGTGTTCTCCGTGTATCATGATCCGTATGAAGGAGTGGACTTTTATTTCACCATAGGAAATATAAGGAGGAACATTTCAGTTTTATGTACTCGTGTTAGACAAGGTTACACGATGAACATCGCTTTGAGTGTCAACGTCATTGTGCTGGTGTGTCCGTTTTTATCATCAACCGAGAAATTAGGATTTTTTGATCAGGATGGTGCTTCAATCATTGGAAAGTACAAAATAAAACATCGTGCATTTGGTACGTCTATCGAATGTCCCATACGACACGTACCAGGGGTCACGCCTCGTTTGAGATCGCCATTAGGTAATATTCTTCGGGAACCACCTTTTACTATCGTAATTTTGGTTTACAATTCGGCAATGTACCGAGGACATTGTTTCCTAACCACCGTAATTTAGGTTTACAATTCGGCAATGTACCGAGGACATTGTTTCCTAACCACCGTAATTTAGGTTTACAATTCGGCAATGTACCGAGGAACTTGTTTCCTAACCGCCGTATTTAGGTTTACAATTCGGCAATGTACGTAGGAACTTGTTTCCTAACCGCCGTTATTTTGGTTTTTAATTCGGCAATGTACGTAGGAACTTGTTTCCTAACCGCCGTATTTTGGTTTACAATTCGGCAATGTACCGAGGAGCTTGTTTCCTAACCACCGTAATTTAGGTTTACAATTCGGCAATGTACCGAGGAACTTGTTTCCTAACCGCCGTATTTAGGTTTATAATTCGGCAATGTACCGAGGAACTTGTTTCCTAACCGCCGTATTTAGGTTTACAATTCGGCAATGTACGTAGGAACTTGTTTCCTAACCGCCGTTATTTAGGTTTACAATTCGGCAATGTACGTAGGAACTTGTTTCCTAACCACCGTAATTTAGGTTTACAATTCGGCAATGTACGTAGGAACTTGTTTCCTAACCGCCGTATTTAGGTTTACAATTCGGCAATGTACGTAGGAACTTGTTTCCTAACCACCGTATTTTAGGTTTACAATTCGGCAATGTACCGAGGAACTTGTTTCCTAACCGCCGTATTTAGGTTTATAATTCGGCAATGTACCGAGGAACTTGTTTCCTAACCGCCGTATTTAGGTTTATAATTCGGCAATGTACGTAGGAACTTGTTTCCTAACCACCGTAATTTAGGTTTACAATTCGGCAATGTACCGAGGACATTGTTTCCTAACCACCGTATTTAGGTTTATAATTCGGCAATGTACGTAGGAACTTGTTTCCTAACCGCCGTATTTAGGTTTATAATTCGGCAATGTACGTAGGAACTTGTTTCCTAACCGCCGTATTTAGGTTTATAATTCGGCAATGTACGTAGGAACTTGTTTCCTAACCACCGTAATTTAGGTTTACAATTCGGCAATGTACCGAGGACATTGTTTCCTAACCACCGTATTTAGGTTTACAATTCGGCAATGTACGTAGGAACTTGTTTCCTAACCGCCGTATTTAGGTTTACAATTCGGCAATGTACCGAGGACATTGTTTCCTAACCACCGTAATTTAGGTTTTTAATTCGGCAATGTACGTAGGAACTTGTTTCCTAACCGCCGTATTTAGGTTTACAATTCGGCAATGTACGTAGGAACTTGTTTCCTAACCGCCGTATTTAGGTTTACAATTCGGCAATGTACCGAGGAACTTGTTTCCTAACCGCCGTATTTTGGTTTACAATTCGGCAATGTACGTAGGAACTTGTTTCCTAACCACCGTATTTAGGTTTACAAGTCGGCAATGACCCTAGGAGCTTGTCTCCTAACCCCCGTTATTTTGGTTTTTAATTCGGCAATGTACCGAGGAACTTGTTTCCTAACGGCTGTAAAAGAGGTTAACAATTCGGCAATGTAACGGGTAACTCGTTTCCTAATCGCCGTTATTTAGGTTTATAATTCGGCAATGTACCGAGGAACTTGCCTCATAACCTCCGTTATTTTGGATTTTAATTCGGCAATGTACCGAGGAACTTGCCTCCTAACCTCCGTTATTTTGTTCCGTAGGGGTTAGGTCACTGGGCTACAGTTCTGGTGCTTTATCATAAATTATATCTATCACTCTTCTAGGTATAGGCAGCCTTTTTTTCCTGTTCGAAATGCAGATAGACCCACATTTTTCTAGACGAGGTTACAATTAATTAAGAATGACTTTCATTGTAAGTTGAGAGCCTATTTGCTTTCGGAAGTATTAAACGAGAAATGTAATAAAATCAAAGTGATTCAGCATGATTTCTTCCATAATAAGACCATTATTCACTTTCCTCTTATTGTAAATATATATAATTTTTATTTATTAAAGATTTATCTATCTTAACCCTTTCCATCATAAAACAAATCTTCAGCAAACGAATTATAAAACATATGGGTAAAATTATTGAACATTTCAATAACGGCAAGTTTAATTATCAGATAGATTTGAAAAATGTGGTAAAATGGGAAATGACTCATTATGAGTTAAGTAAAAAGGTAGACTACCTTAACCATAAGCACAAAGTAACAATACAATAATATAAGAAAAAAATGCATTGTGGACAAATGAGAAATTGCTAATCATGTACAATTTTGCCATATACAACAATGATTGAACGTTGTGTCAACATGTATCCCTAATTATTATTGAACCTTATACCCTCTTGCCACATCAGGGGAATATGGTCTCCTTGTATCTGCTTACAGTGAGGACTCAGTCGATACTTAGTATACGCTGTCTCATAAGACGCTAAACGCGGCTCATGTCAATTTTAACCCTTTCCCTCATACGACAATTCTGCTGCAGACGACTTTAAACATATTTTGTCAAAAAATAAAAAATCTCTATAATGGATAACCTATGACTAAAAGTGGAAAAAATTGCGGCAAAAGAAGAAATTACTCGTTTTGAGCAATTTCTTCTTTTGTCACTATGTTTTCAAAAAGCCATCTGCTGCAGAGGCATCAGAAAGCGTCTATATGAGGGAAAGGGTTAACACGTTTGAAATATCAAGGCGATCCTGTAAATACTGATAGACATTTTTCTCCAGGTTCTCTGTTGGTCAGAATGGGGCGTTTCCTTAAGCTGCCGCCTATCAGTGGTTATACACGCTATGGACAGTAGACGTTATCAAAAGATATACGACATGTTCGCCTTGCAATGTTAATACATGTACCTTCTTTATGCTTAAAAATTATGAACAACTTGTTATTTTATCACAACATTTCAGTGTGCATTTTTCTCCGTCTTACTTTTCCCCAAAAACATCTTTTAACATGACCTTTAAGATAAAATTATATCGCTACAGATTTACAGACGTCGACATGTTATTAATTATGTAGGGGTTTATTAATATTGCTTCTATACTTATGAAACTTGTCATTTGATGACAGATGTACCACTTTTATTTCACCATAGGAAATATAAGGAGGAACATTTCAGTTTTATGTACTCGTGTTAGACAAGGTTACACGATGAACATCGCGTTGAGTGTCAACGTCATTGTGCTGGTCTGTCCGTTTTTATCATCAACCGAGAAATTAGGATTTTTTGATCAGGATGGTGCTTCAATCATTGGAAAGTACAAAATAAAACATCGTGCATTTGGTACGTCTATCGAATGTCCCATACGACACGTACCAGGGGTCACGCCTCGTTTGAGATCGCCATTAGGTAATATTTTTCGGGAACCACCTTTTACTATCGTAATTTTGGTTTACAATTCGGCAATGTACCGAGGACATTGTTTCCTAACCACCGTAATTTAGGTTTACAATTCGGCAATGTACGTAGGAACTTGTTTCCTAACCGCCGTATTTAGGTTTACAATTCGGCAATGTACCGAGGACATTGTTTCCTAACCACCGTAATTTTGGTTTACAATTCGGCAATGTACCGAGGACATTGTTTCCTAACCACCGTAATTTAGGTTTACAATTCGGCAATGTACGTAGGAACTTGTTTCCTAACCGCCGTATTTAGGTTTACAATTCGGCAATGTACCGAGGAGCTTGTCTCCTAACCCCCGTTATTTTGCTTTTTAATTCGGCAATGTACGTAGGAACTTGTTTCCTAACCGCCGTATTTTGGTTTACAATTCGGCAATGTACGTAGGAACTTGTTTCCTAACCACCGTAATTTAGGTTTACAATTCGGCAATGTACGTAGGAACTTGTTTCCTAACCACCGTATTTTGGTTTACAATTCGGCAATGTACCGAGGAACTTGTTTCCTAACCGCCGTATTTAGGTTTACAATTCGGCAATGTACCGAGGAGCTTGTCTCCTAACCCCCGTTATTTTGGTTTTTAATTCGGCAATGTACGTAGGAACTTGTTTCCTAACCACCGTAATTTAGGTTTACAATTCGGCAATGTACGTAGGAACTTGTTTCCTAACCGCCGTATTTAGGTTTATAATTCGGCAATGACCCTAGGAGCTTGTCTCCTAACCCCCGTTATTTTGGTTTTTAATTCGGCAATGTACCGAGGAACTTGTTTCCTAACGGCTGTAAAAGAGGTTAACAATTCGGCAATGTAACGGGGAACTCGTTTCCTAATCGCCGTTATTTAGGTTTATAATTCGGCAATGTACCGAGGAACTTGCCTCATAACCTCCGTTATTTTGGTTTTTAATTCGGCAATGTACCGAGGAACTTGCCTCCTAACCTCCGTTATTTTGTTTTTTAATTCGGCAATGTACCGAGGAACTTGCCTCCTAATCGCCGATATTTAGGTTTATAATTCGGCAATGTACCAGGAACTTGCCTACTTTAACAGCCGTTATTTTGGTTTTTAATTTGGCAATGTACCAAGGAACTTGCATCATAACCGCCGTTATCGAGGTTTTTTATTTCGGCCATGTACCAAGGAACTTGCCTCCTAACCGCCGTTATTGAGGTTTTTATTTCGGCCATGTACCAAGGAACTTGCCTCCTAACCGCCGTTATTTTGGTTTTTATTTCGGCCATGTACCAAGGAACTTGCCTCCTAACCGCCGTTATTGAGGTTTTTATTTCGGTAATGTATTAAGGAACTTGCCTCCTAACCGCCTTTATTTAGTGTTTAAATTCGGCAATGTACCAAGGAACTTGCTTCCTAACCGCCGTTACTTAGGTTTATAATTCGGCCATGTACCGAGGAACTTCCCTCCTAACCGCCGTTATTGAGGGTTTTATTTCGGTAATGTACTAAGGAACTTGCCTCCTAACCGTCTTTATTTAGTGTTTAAATTCGGCCATGTATCGAGGAACTTGACTCCTAACCGCCGTTATTGAGGTTTTTATTTCGGTAATGTACTAAATCTCCAAACCGCCGTTATTTATGTTCAATAGTTGAGCGGTGCTCCAGGAAAACCTTAACGTAATTATTACAATGATAAAGGATCAAATTAGATATTGCATTGTAGAAGTTTCTTCAAACATTCTACGACACATTGGCGAGAAGTGAATATCCAGATCAGCATCCGCGTAGTCTGATCTGGATCTTCACTAGTCGGAAATACTATTCGATTTATTTTCGCAGATCACCGCTCGTTTGGTTATGGCAGACGGAAGCTACTCTCAATTAGGCTGCGGATAAGCCATATAACCGGAGACTCGATTCGTTACCGGCGTACACTTGGGTTGCCGATAAACCCTATAACCGGGAAATCAATTCGTTACCGGCGTTCACTAGGGTCACAGATAAGCAATATTACCGGCAACTCGATTCGTTACCGGGGGTCACTTGGGTTGCCGATAAGCCCTCTAACCGGAAAATCAATTCGTTTCCGCCGTTCACTTGGCTTGTCGATTGGCCATATAACCGGAAACTCGATTCGTTACCGGCGAACACTTGGATCGCCATTTGATGATTTACCACAGAACTGTTCGACTCGTAACCAACGCTCTCTAGGACCGTCGTCTGGTAATAAGCATGCATCAGCGAACTGTACGAGCATCACCCGTTCAGTACGGTCGCCAACACAAGAACCCTTCTATGTATTAACACCAACGGTAGATACTGTTTCTCTTAACTTAACGGCGAAGCCTGATGTAACCAGGATGCTTTCCCTTTACGAGGGGACAGAACTCCGCCAACTGGCGGATCTGATAACATCAACGTGTCCTGAGTGGATTCCATGTGTAAAGCATATAAATCCGAGGAATGCTGAGAAATGTTGCTTGCAATGTCGTTGTGATGAGTTCTGCCACATAACACATGCATGTTGCCCTGGAATTATATATAACAAGACAATCACTGAGCAGATATTTGATATTCCACCCGTCTGCAGAAAGCCGTTGATGTTCGCACATGGCTACGGAAAAATGTCAGAATACCAATATGTTCAAGAATATGAATTTATAAGCCGATGTTCAGGAACACAGGATTTAGATTTAGAAGAGAGATGTTCTACTGGCCAATCTTACGGTAAACATAATGGAATTATTTACGACTTTGTTGACGTTATAGCTGTAACACACATCAGTAGCGGAATAAACTTTGTCAATCGGCATTGTGCTATGTGTAATGGTGTTTCGGAGGATAGTCTAGCATTTTGGAAACCAGAAGTAAGGTAATTCAACACTTTTGTTTTGTTTCCCCTTAATACTTGTGGGCTAACAGTCTACGTAGACAAGCTGCCAGTTGCTTGGAAAGACATTAAGTTATGTGGAATACTGGTGTGGGAAAGCCAGTACGCACAATGTATGTGAACTACCCGTCGAGAAATCACCAAAAACATGTTGAAAACGGCGTTAAATCCAAATGAATCAAAACTAATCAACTCTTAACACGTTAGTGATAAAAAAAAAGGTTCACATTTTTAAATCTAGTTTTGTTTTGTATAAATGTTGAGTGTGATTCACTATGATTTTACTTATTTTCAAACGTTGACTCCTAAACGGGTATGATAATTGTTCATCTACCCACATATAATCCTGCTTTCTCTCAGTTGTAGAAAGAGGTAAAAGAAAAGTTATAAATTGACCTAAGAGTTTATTTATATGAGTCCCGAACTATAACTGTATACATACTTGAGTCGTTCTACGAGGAAACCAACATTGTGGACTCGGCTTAAAGTATCGATCCGGATCAGCCTAACCATATTGCGCAGGCTAACCCGGACTCTAATCATTACTCTATACATGTACATCTATCCCCCTGAGACGGAATGTGTAGGCCCTAAGAATATTATGATAATATTTTCAACGTGTTTAAACAAACACATTTCTTGTACAAATTACCAAGGTATTGAACGCCAGGAAAAGTTTGCAATCGGTGTCATGTAAGGGTCAAATGATAAATCGATCATATTTGATCAGTTCACCCTTTGGCACAATGTAAATATATGTCCTTAAAATCGTCTGCTGCAGAATTGTTGAATATGGGATTGGTCTCAGAAACGATTTTTTTTTTATTGATTAGTAATAATTCAGATATTATACGAGGAAATATTCAATTTTGGTAGAACTGTATAAATGAAGACATATGGTATATTGTATCAACAGGTGTAGCAATCCCGTGAACGTTACTGACCTAAAGGCACTGGAGGCATCGGTACAACGACAGGACGATTGTTACGTTATTCTAACTCCACCAACGGGCGTAAACGTAAACCACAGTGTCTGCATTCCTGACGTCACCTCGGAGTGTAACGTTACCGGAAAGTGGTCAACGTTCGACTCGGAAACGGAGTCCCTTTGTCATCGTTTAGACTGGGTGTATGAAGTTCCCCAGATTCCTCTGAATGTTTTTGATAGGCGTAGGTAGGTATTCAGTGACAGTCTGGAGCTAATGCTGATGCACTTGAGTCGTGTCTAGGGATTTATGAGTCTTAGTGACTCCCCGTTATGAGGTCATATATACATACTTCCGTCTCGGTGGTGTAGTGGTAGATCGTCCGCCTCGGGTGCGGGAGGTCGCGGGTTCGATCCCCAGCCGGGTCATTCCAAAGACTATATAAAAATCGTAGTAATGACTGCCCTTTTTGGCGCTCAGGCGTGCGGTGTCAGAATAAATGAAGCAGTAGTACTGGTAACTTACCCAGAACACGCCGTGATACAACTGAACAATTGTTGAAAGCGGCGTAAAACACCAACCAAACAATCAATAGACACAATTTAACGTAAGACTAATGATCTTCGGTTCTAGGTATTTCTTTTGTCAAAAGCTGGATCTAAAGCTTATATTGCGAGGATCATTTAACATTCAAACATACGGGCATTTACATTCAATTTTAAAATGATTATTTTCCAAAAGTTGACATCCATGGTCGAAATCGGTCAAATACATTTTTCATGTAATCAATCAAACAATATAAAACAAGAAGGTGTAATCGTGTCACAGCTCTGTTGGTAGTAAATGTATTGAGTCGTAAAATTATCTCCAAAGCCCTAAGCGCCAAGAAGAGAAGTCATTTCTACCTTTCTTTTAAAAATAGTTGGCATGATACGACCGGGAATAGCACAGGCACAATACTACACCAAATGCTCAATGTAACTTGAGCCGTTCCAATAGAAAACCAACATTATGGACTCTGCGTAATGTATCGACCCAGATCATCCTGTGCAATCCACGCAGGCTAATCCGGATCGACACATTCCGTCTCAGGGGGATAGAGGTTTAGAGTAATGATTCCAAAAACAGAAAATCCACAGGAGACGAAAAGTGTCTGTCCGGGTTAGCCTGCGCGGCTTGCTTAGGCTGATTCGAGTCAATACTTTACGCAGAGTGACCACAGTGTTGGTTTTCTCGTTGAAAGGCTCATCTGTCCACTTTCAGATACCGTAACATGTTCTGTGCGAAGTGTAACGGAGAACACATTCATGTACCGATAATGGCATTGTGCCCTTATTCAGGGGTTGGTTATCTTGTTGGAGGTAGGTATGCTGTCTTGCTGAATTACGAAACGGTTACCAAGGAGAATTCGATGATTAGTAATTCTAATAGGAGAGGGACCAGGCGATGTCCAGTTCAACAGAAATTCGACCCGATACTGGTTTGTAATTAATTAATTAACTCTTTCCCACATACAGGCCCTTTCTGACACCTCTGTTGCAGACGACTTTTGAAGACATTGTGTGTAAAGGAGTAATTGCTCATAACGAGCAATTCAGTTACATGTATTATACTTTCACTAACAGAGATGTTCCCCATTGTGTTTACCTGGAACACAGCTCGTTTTATACCTTTAACTGTATGTTTAAATTGTGCCAAGTCAGTGAAAACTGCGATATTTCATTTGTGATTGAACTGTGAAGCCGGCTTTGAGCCGGTGAGTGTATCGGTTTGGATTATCACGATTTTATACAGAATGTGTAGTATTTCGTATAAACGATGTGTTTACATTGCTTAATTTGTTTTGGGGTTTACTTTCTGAATGAGTAATAAAACAGTTTAAATATTGTCATTAGAACTCGTTCAAAGGTACACCTTTGATGACCTTCACTCCGAGAACTACTGTATCCATGGTAACCTCATGAACTTCAAGTACCAACACCACTTTACATTACAATGGAGGTGTCAGTCGACTTTACGAATGCCTATTTGTGCATTTGAAGCTAATAATATTTGAAGCTTTACGCATGCGCAATGTTGTGTTTGGTGTAAAAACAACTAACTTATAGAAGACGAATGCTTGATTCAAGGCATCATCGAAGCCGCAATGTCTTGTTTCAAATAAAAAAATAAATGATGTTCATTTATTTCCAAAAGCGTTCAACTATGATTGCACATGAACCGGGTTACAAATATATTAACCCAGTACCTCACATTGTCGTCTGCTTTACAATCATCAGACGAACAATTTCACCAATCTAGAAAACTGAAATAATTATATTGATAAAGAATTGAAAATATTGTAATAAAAGGTGAAATTGCTCGTTTTGAGCAATTTCACCTTTTATTACAATGTTTTCAAAAGTCGTCTGCAACAGAAGGCGTCAAATGTCGTCTATGTGAAGTAATGGGTTAAAAGAACACATACACTGATGACAAACTATTACGATTATGAGTTAGAGGTCCCGGTAGATATGTAGTAATTATAAACCATGATCGCTGGTTTATCAGAGACCGACAAACTAGGCATATCTAACCTGACAGGGTTACTAGTAATAAGCCAATGTAACTTTCAACATTTCCCTCATACAGTCGCTTTCTGACGCATCATCTGCAGCAGACGACGTTGAAAACATTGCAGCAAAGGGAGAACTTTATCATTATGAGCAATTTCTTACTTTGCCACAATGTTTTCGACTTTATTCAAAAATTGTTCTTTCATTTAAAGAGAGTTCTCGTCATGTTAACTAAATGTTTTCAAATTCGTCTGCTGCCGATTTGCTATATGTGGGAAAGGGGGGAGGGGGGGGGGGGGGAAAGATGCATAGCAAGAAGAGAGGCCATAAGGCCCCACATCGCCACTGGCAAGGGTCGTGTTAACCCTTTCCCACGTGCAGACGCATTTGGACGCAATAACAGCAGACGACCTATGAAAACATTGTGAACAAAGGTGAAATTGCTCATGATGATCAATTTCTCCTTTGACCACAATGTTTTTAATTTTATTTAACAATTTTAAAAGCTGTCATTGATGGAGATTTTTCAGGGTTTTGTCACTATGCTTTCACTGTAGTCTGCTGCAGATTCGTTCTATGTGTTAAATGGTTAAATCCCCGCATCTCTATTTCAGAACCGTTGCAATCAGGTCATCTGTATTCTTCCACTGAGGTTTAGCGTATTAACTGAGAGGTGCGAGGAACTCTATGGTAGAATTAACTACGGTATGATCCGGGCCCCGTTCGAAATTGTTCTTAAAGAACCCATGCCTTTAACCTATGTGGACATGATACAATCTAACCTTAAAGTACAACTAAAAGAGACACTCGAACTCATAAACACGTGTGACTCCTTTGCATTATTTTTTAAAACGACAAAGAACGGCAAAGATATAAGTAAAGTTAGTACAACAGATGGCATGTTACTCAAATCTGTGGTTCTAATCGTACTCAAGAAACTTTATAAGACAGACGATATGGTAAAACCAATAGACGCGTACAAGTCATTTATTCACTCCTTCGTGAATGCAAACATAACCTTGAAGGGGACCTTGGTGGAGGTGACCCACAAGACATCATACAGCTTTCTCATGGCGGACCTGTTTGAGTCGAACCGTAACTACCCGAGGTTACTTTCTAATACATCAATAACTGTCGAGGATTCACTCTTGTTAATTTTTGAAGATCCATACGACGGTTTATATGTGATCGGTAACAGTAAAAGCTTCCAACGCCTGAGTCATGAACTATGCCATGATCCCGAACTCGAACTCGTCGTCGTCAACGATGCGTTCATGGAATGCATTGCGTTTGTTTACGATATTGATGAAAATGGAATCGAGCGTTACACGGACGGTATAGTATTCACAAAGCAAAATATCACTTTCGGTTTTCAGCAGTTTCGATGTCTGAATCAGACATTTTGCATTATATGTGTTGACACGGTAGTTGAGTCCGGTCTTTCACGTGACACTGGTTATAATTCTGTGGCCATTTCATCTTGTTTCCAGTATTATATGTGTCTGTTTACCATGTTTTTGTTAGTGAATTAGTGTCTCGTTTCCAGTGTTAAATATGTATGTTTGCCCTTTTTTGTTAGTGAATTAGTATCTTGTTTCCCGTGTAACAGAGAAAGTATGTACATTTTTTTTATATGTCAAATATTCCGAGAAATAAAAAATAACATACAGTTTAAACCCTCCATAGTTCCTTATCGAGCGAAAACAGATAAATTGCAACGAAGCCTCGTCTGATAATGATCTCGATAGGTACTCTTTAAAGAGGTTATGCTATATACGGAGACCATATGAGACAGCATGCATTACGAAGCTTCTTCTCTAAACAAATACATCTAAAAGTCTCGACTTATTTTTTAGATGAGCTGTGTCACACGAGACACCATGAGGCATTTCTGACCAGCGAAGATACATATCAGAAACCGGCCTTGCACAGTCTGATCGTGATATTCTCAGATAGGATTATAGTCGTACAAGGTTTCCGGAAGCAGGGGATAACAAAAACAAAACACCAAACGATCACGCAAAAAGTTCCGTTAATTGCAAAATTTTCGAAGGTTATTTGTGGTATTTCGTGGCTCAAAGTGTAGCCTATTTAAGTGGATCTTTTACCGGCTCGGTCGTGTTGTGGTAGAGTGTCCGCGTCGGGTGCGGGTTGATCCCCTGTCAGATCAAAACAAAGACTTAAAAATGGTAGTAATGGCTTTCCGTCTTTGGCGCTCAGCGTTGTGGGGTTTATGGCAAGGCTTGGGTTCACGCTGGGCTTCGCAAATGGCGCCATTTGCGCAAGAATTAAAAGAGTGGCGCTAGAAAATAACATTTTGCGCAAATCGATGACGCCAACCTATATACATTAACTACGACCTAAAATTGCCGCTACAGGTCAAAGGGAAGTAAATCGGATCGGCTTGCTGGGCAGACAATTTTGTCCAGGAATTTCAGATGAATATATAAGACTGATGTTGGCTCCCATTGGACAATAATGATTTTGTTGAAAGTTGAAAGTGATTTTCATAATGTTGAATAACCTCTGACTGATTTATAGTGTTTGCTTTAAGCTATGTTGACACTCTAATAGCCATTTTCAGAACATGCTGTATTTTCTGAAATTGAAAGTAAAATTCAGTGCGGGATAAGGGTCACCTTTGATTCGACCTCCTATTTTTTTTCAAAAAACGGTGAACATGCGAGTTTGTTTTGCTTTTCTGGTAGTTCTAAGAATGAACTTAATTTGATACAGGTATATGTGTTTAATCCATTTGCTAGTAACGAACCATAACCCATTATGCTATAATGGTCACCTATGTTAAATGATTTACTTACCCTTGACCTACAGCTTAATTTCCCTCCCAGTACTATACACAAGCCGTTATCAAACCACATTCGCTGTAGGCGATAGATAAGAGTAGGTCACGTGACCGTCACACTTCGATATTTAGGCCAATCATTATCGAGAAGATTTGACACTCGATCACGCCTACAAACCAATCAATACTATTTTGCAGCTCAAGCAGTTTAGGGGGAAATAATTTCAATAAACAACTTAAAAAAAACTCGGATAAGATTAAAGAATGTCCCTATATTAATTTAATTGTTCAAAGATTGTGTTTTTGTTTACACGAATCGATAGGAAATTCTTTTTTAATTGCCGATTTGTTGCCATAAGGATCTATCAGATTCACAGTCAGCTGTCAGAAAAGACTTACTATAATCTAAATTACATTTTTGTCCATTTTAGTTAAATTATTTTTAAGAAGATAAAAAAATAATGAAGACTGAAGGAGAAAATACATATCGTGCATTTTCTTCTTCGGAAATGTCATTTAAGAAAGAATTACCTACACTCATTCTTATTTGTTTTAAAAGTTCAGTGCACTAATTGTGTGTTGATAATACAACTTACGACATAATAGTTTATTTACCGGTCTTTAGAATGAAAGCACTGACAGACATACTCAATATCAGAAATAATTCCTTCTACCACAATGCATGTGTTTTGGTTACATGATTCATTCCACATCGGAATATAATGAATCATGGCCAAGCCAATCTTTGTGATTAATTTGATGCTGGATAGATTATGACAGGTGACTAGAGAAGATAGCATAATACATGAGGGTACCAGTATTTACACATAATTTAGGTTTGTAAGAAAAAATGATCTGGCTCCAGTTTGAAGTTGAAGCCGTTCTACTATTTATTCGATTTAAAGATATATCTATCTTTCTAATTTTGACAGATATCTCTCTTACTTTTATTATATATCGATATCTTCTTAAACAGAGATATATCTATAACATGCTGAAATAGATATCTTTCTAAGTCAGAGAGATATCTTCATATTTCATGTCCGCTCGCCTGAGTATTTACTGTACACTCATGTCCTCCTGAGTATCTACTGTACGCTCATGTCCGTCTGAGTATTTACTATACGCTCATGTCCGCTCAAGTATTTACTGAATTCTCATGTTCTGCTGAGTATTTACTGTACGCTCATGTCCTCTTGAGTGATTACTGAAAGCTAATGTCGTCCTGAGTATTAACTGTACGCACATACCCACCTGATTATTTAGTGTACGCTCTTGTCCGCCTTAGTATTTACTGTACACTCTTGTCCACCTGAGTATTTACTGTACACTCATGTCCACCTGAGTATTTACTGTACGCTCTTGTCCGCCTGAGTATTTACTGTACACTCATGTCCACCTGAGTATTTACTGTACGCTCATGTCCGCCTTAGTATTTACTGTACACTCATGTCCACCTGAGTATTTACTATACGCTCATGTCCGCTCAAGTATTTACTGAATTCTCATGTTCTGCTGAGTATTTACTGTACGCTCATGTCCTCTTGAGTGATTACTGAAAGCTAATGTCGTCCTGAGTATTAACTGTACGCACACACCCACCTGATTATTTAGTGTACGCTCTTGTCCGCCTTAGTATTTACTGTACACTCTTGTCCGCCTGAGTATTTACTGTACGCCCATGCCAGCCTGAGTATTTAGTGTACGCTCTTGTCCGCCTTAGTATTTACTGTACACTCTTGTCCGCCTGAGTATTTACTGTACGCACATACCCACCTGAGTATTTAGTGTATGCTCTTGTCCGCCTTAGTATTTACTGTACACTCATGTCCACCTGAGTAATTACTTTACGCTCATGCCAGCCTGATTATTTACTGTACACTCTTGTTCGCCTGAAAATTTACTGTACGCACATACCCACCTGATTATTTAGTGTACGCTTATGTCAGTTTGAGTATTTACTGTACACTCTTGTCTGCCTGAGTATTCACTGAACGCTCATGTCCGGCTAAGTTATCAACATGTCAAGCGATCTCTTTTTGCCTGATTCACCTCAATCAAATGATATAATGTTCACCTTTTTACAAACAATCAACACTATAGAGCGTGGTCATAGCGGTAAGTCGCTAGTCTTGGGTTCGATAGTTAAAGGGCTCATATCCTGCCAAGAATATCGGAATTGTTCTGATGACATTCATTATTCCAACCTGCTTCTCTTCACCAAGGGTGCATCTTAGAGAAATAAATCAATGTGCCGTAGCTACAAATGTGTGCGATTGTGTAAACGGCCGACTTATATGTTAGTAATGAGAGGGTAAAAATGGATTGTTTTGTTGGGGTTATACGCCTTTTTCACTTATTTATGATTCCTGGGTAAACAAAACAATACTAGGCTAGGAAATGTGCCTTAAAGGTGTAATGCAATGCAGAATTTTGTATATCAATTCTAACCGTACGCTTATTAAGTAAGTGTGTACAAATACATTCCTCGGTATCTTTACTTAAATGTACGGCAGCTCTAAAGGGACACACACGATTTTTTTTTATCTCGTGCGCACGAGATACTAAGTCGTGCGAACGAGATAAGTATCTCGTGCGAAGGAGATACTAAGTCGTGCGAACGAGATACTATCTCGTGCGCACGAGATAAAAAAAAATTCGTATGTAATTTATAAAAATGTATGTGTCCCTTTAGAGTTGCCGTAGGCTACGGAAGCGTCCTGGTGCCAATTCATAATGTTCTATAAAAAGAATAACTCCTACGTAGGAGATAAAAAAGCCTAATTAGGACTTTATAACTCCTACGTAGGAGATAGAAAAGCCTAATTAGGACTTTGTAACTCCTACGTAGGACTTTATAACTCCTAATTAGGCCTAATTAGGAGTTATGAAGTCCTACGTAGGAGTTACAAAGTCCTAATTAGGCTTTTTTATCTCCTACGTAGGAGTTATAAACTCCTAATTAGGCTTTTTTATCTCCTACATAGGAGTTACAAATTCCTAATTAGGACTTTGTAACTCCTACGTAGGACTTTATAACTCCTAATTAGGCTTTTTTATCTCCTACGTAGGAGTTGTAAAGTCCTACGTAGGAGATAAAAAAAAAGGCTTATTATGAGTTATAAAGTCCTACGTAGGAGTTACAAAGTCCTAATTAGGCTTTTTTATCTCCTACGTAGGAGTTATAAACTCCTAATTAGGCTTTCTTATCTCCTACGTAGGAGTTACAAAGTCCTAATTAGGCTTTTTTATCTCCTACGTAGGAGTTATAAACTCCTAATTAGGCATTTTTATCTCCTACGTAGGAGTTACAAAGTCCTACGTAGGAGTTACAAAGTCCTAATTAGGCTTTTTTATCTCCTACGTAGGAGTTATTCTTTTTTATAGAACATTATGAATTGGCACCAGGACGCTTCCGTATAAACCTAATTAGGAGTTTTAAAGTCCTACGTAGGAGTTACAAAGTCCTAATTAGGCTTTTTTTTATTATCTCCTACGTAGGAGTTATAACCTCGTTATTAGGCTTTTTTATCTCCTACGTAGGAGTTACAAAGTCCTAATTAGGCTTTTATATCTCCTACGTAGGAGTTATAAACTCCTAATTAGGCTTTTTTTTTATCTCCTACGTAGGACTTTATAACTCCTACGTAGGAGATAAAAAAGCCTACTTAGGAGTTATAAAGTCCTACGTAGGAGTTACAAAGTCCTAATTAGGCTTTTTTTATCTCCTACGTAGGAGTTATAAAGTCCTAATTAGGCTTTTTTATCTCCTACGTAGGAGTTACAAAGTCCTACGTAGGAGTTACAAACTCCTAATTAGGCTTTTTTTATCTCCTACGTAGGAGTTATTCTTTTTTATAGAACATTATGATTTGGCACTAGGACGCTTCCGTAGTAGGCAGCTCTAAAAGGATTCGAGATACTAAGTCGTGCGAACGAGATATTATCTCGTGCGCACGAGATAAAACAAAATTCGTATGTAATTTATAAAAATGTGTGTGTCCCTTTAGAGCTGCCGTATAAATGGGCGCTATTAATGAAATACGCAACGTGATTTACTGTACTTTTGCACTTTTCCAATAATCAAATTTCGCGCATGCGCAGTCCGCCCGTTACTGATGACGTCATTTGTTGACAACTCGACCATAGCTGTAATGGAGACTAGTGAAATTATGCAAGGTTTAGAAGAAACAGATGCGATTTCTGTATTAATTCCAGCGATTACTAGTGTTAAACCGTACCAGATTGAACCAAGACGACCATTGACACTTATTTATATCGTCCTTTTCGGAAATTCAATCTTCCAGCGATTAGAACGAGTACGATGAAATAGAACGTTTGGACAATACAAATTGGTAGGAAACTTTCTTGTTTTATTCAAAGCTGAAATCGTTTTTCTACCATTCTTTGTTTTCAAATATCTTCAAAGTTACTTCGTTGGTTTATATATTTAGCCATTTCATTCGATCAAAACGATATTAACATATAACCAGAGACATATACACATATGTTTTGATATGTCTCTGATAAAACTGAACCGGCATTTTCGAAGTTGAGAATTTCTACTAAAGCAGCAGTAAACCTTGGAATCTTTTCAACAAAAAATGCAAGTAAACATGGTAAATGCTTTCAAAATATATAAGTACTATAACATAAATATAACTTCTTTTTATCGAAGTTGAAAACATAAGTGGGAAAATAGAAATAATTTGCCATGGGAAATTTCTTCTTTACCAATAAATACAATATATCTACAACTTATTTTCACAGGATGTACAGAAATGTAGCCTGCCGAAGGCTTACAAGATAGATATGGCATAAACTTGGAAGGGGTGTGCGGAAAGTCCTACCAGCCTGTGCTGTGGAGAAGATCAGACAAAAGTGGTCCTCTGAGCAGTACACTGGATTTAAATATGCTAGAGACTATTCAATAATTATTGTTTTGACATTTGACCCATGTGAAATAGATGTGATAACATTTAAACCAGTAAAAATATATATTGTTGTATTTACAATTCCATGTCTAAATTGTTGCAAGCTGTGAATGCATTGTTAAATAGTTCCCGCTTGCACCTGACTAATGAAGTCATCATGAAAAATGAAGTTTTTCCTGAAAAAGGAGAACATTTCCCATAAAGATTAATTTTTCCTTTAGTCATAGAGAATTTGCATAATTTACACAGATCTTGATGCTGTCTTCTGCTTCCGATTTTCAGTTTGCAGGACATGGTTAATTCTTTCCACTGCTCATGCCTATAATATATTGATAGCTACACTTGAAAACATTGTTTGCTTAATTAACCCTTTCCCACCTTTAGACGCTTTCTGACGCCCCTGCAGCAGACGACTTACATTTAAAAGCAACTGTTCATCTGCCCACACGTATATCAATTTGAGCATTTTGCAGGACAATTAATCTAAGTGTAGCTATCAAATTGTCACCCTTTACATCCTTCCTACAATCAATCAATATTAACAATGTTGACATCTACTTTGACTGTATGTTGTTTATAGCAGAGCTAGATCAAACAGCACATTTGTTAAGACTGATCTTGAACTACATTACTCTAAAAAGTCCACATAGTTGGTTTTACTAGATTATGGATCATATTAAGAGTTGATTGCTCTTTCAGGAACTAAATAAAACATAAGGATTCTAAAGGATCTATCATATCACATACTCTTTTTCAATAAATAGGATCACTGGTGGTGAAATATTGACAATTTACAAACCGTACTTATTTAAACGGTTTCTTATATGGTTTCACACTTTAAACCATTGGGAACATACATGCCACATTTCACATGCATATCTACTTTACTTTTTGAGTAACTATTACTCCTTTGAGACCATATAGATATTGAAAAAGTATGTATATTAAATCTCTGTTACTGTCTATCACATAACAATGCGTCTTATAAATCTTGCAAATTAATATATGAATGAGACTCAAACTATTCGCACTCTTTCTTGAGGATATATATCCTCACGAAGAGACAAACATATTACCATATTCGCATTTTGTTCCCGAATTTTATCAAAATTTTAAGAAACTAAAAAATAGACATCTTGGTTGTAGTTTGTAATCATGAAAAAGGTAGCTTTTCACATTGTATCTATTCATGTTTGGGTTATTTAAACTTGATGAAAAAGGAAGAACTTGAGACAGGAATATTCAGTAAGTATGTAGAACATCATCTTTAATACAATAACCTGGTAGAGTCTTTGATTATTAGTCAAAACAACACTAACTGTGGTAACGGAAATTTAACTTGTTATTATTAACACTTGTCTTATAAAAATACTTCATAGGCACAACTTTCAAGTTTTTCTTTTTTTTCGAAAACATTTAAACGTCGCTATTAAAAGTATGTACACACTTTCACTTTTGTTTAAAGCACAAAAGCCAAACCAGATTGTCTAATAATACAATGACTGTTTGATTATTGCTGATTCACCTGTGCCAAAAACGTAGCAATTAGTATTTACGATGTAAATACGCACTATTCGTATCATGTAGATACATAAGATATATAAGATGTTGATCAACATGTCCTTAAAAAGCAGTTAAACATTTAATTACGGAAATTTCACAGTCACGGAAATTTAAATGAAAACAGTTCATGGCGCTAATTTGGATATATTTCCATTTTGAAAATGGAACGACTGTTTGCCTAGTGTTTCTTTACAATATGTGTTTATATTTGAACTATTGGGTAACATTATTAACGAAAATTGCTGAAACAAGACATAAAATTTCCGTTACCGATTTTAAATTTCCGTTACCATGGGCTTACACTCAAACTGCATTGTTTATAAACATTGGACAAATGTGATATGTAGTCAACTCATAACTTATATGTCTTATATAATATAAACAGTTGCTAAAACCATACATTTATATTCCAGAATAGTGCTTAAACAAAAGCTTTCTAGCATAGTATTTATAACTAATAAAACAAGAGCACCGCGTACGGCACAGACGCTCGACTGATAGGGAGAAAACAGAAACAAATGAGCTAAACAAAAAACCTTAACCGGACGACCACGCCACCGCCGCCAGGGTCATGACAATAGCTCTCATTTTTTCAAAAGTCGAGCTAAAAATTTTAAGATTTTGTCATCATTCATATTTTATTGAATAGTTCACTGAAAAACATATTTGTGTAACATTTCTAAGTTTGAAGAAATCATATTTACACACTACTTTTCTATCAATGTGCATAAGACCTCATCTAACATCTCCGTTACTATCCTGCAACGGAGATTTTAGTTATTTGAAGTCTATATAGCATGTCAACAACACGTGATGCAGAAACAGAAATTAGATTCTTTGTAAATTTAATCTAATTTGATCTATATAATATCAAAACATTGTTCGATCGTATATCAATATACCAATAATACAAATAATGAATATATGTGCTTATCTTGATGATTTCTGAAATCTGGCTTCAGTAGTAGATTTCCACAACAAATGTCGCTGGCTCAAAACAAAATCCACGGTTCATGTTCACCCTCCATTTCAAGTTTAAATCGGTGTCTCCTGGGAATGTAAACAAGGAAAGGCCTGGTACGAACGAGTAACTACAGCCTGGAGCAACGCACCGAACCGGCATTGTGTCAATTCAGCGTTCACGAGAAATAGATACAAATTATTAACACAACGAAAATAATCCTCTGAACTCTAATATTCCACCATTTCTGTAAGCTCAACTGACGTCACTTCCGGTTTAATCACGTGACACAAATTCTCTAGATTTGTTTAGTTACCGATACAGGTGCGCCAACACAAAATCCATGATAACAACATCATTTCAAATAATTGAGTGACAATTTTTACGCAGTTGTTATTATAAAAGTAAAGGTCACAATAAAATACAATTGAAAAAGAGCAATCCACAATGACCACAGCGCCGCGACTGGGGATCTAACCTGGGACGCCCGGTTCCAAATCCCCGGCGCTAACCAATCGACCTAAAAATGGAATTCAATGGAAGGTGTACAACAGTGATACAGCCTATGACCCTTATATATACATTTAACTAGCAACTTTATATCGAGAACCGTACTGTAGAAAAAACAACCTTAGCGTCTTAATGATACGGTAGACAAAGATCTGGTAAAAATGGCATATGTTTATCACCTGTGATTAATTAACGTTTAGTGACGAATAGCAAGACCAAGCTGTGAATATATGTTGGCCGGCTTCTGAAAACTCTCTTTAAACACAATAACTTACACTTTTATGTGTTAAAAACGAGGTAAAGTGTCTTAAACTGTTCTAAAAATAGGTTGACACAAGTAGTAATTTTAAAAATATCGTATGAGGTATGCTAGGGGCTCCTCACGCGAAAACCGACATTCGGTATTTTGTGACGTGCGAAAATCAGTCCGTGCCCTCTCAATCTGATAGGGTTCTTCAACAATATCTATTCTGAACCTTATCAGAATTCTAGAAGCATATTGAGATTGCTGAGAACAACTCAAACTATACGAGAAGGCAAGTTGGTCGTAATTGCCATAAATGTTATGCTTGTCTTCGTGAGATGTGGCTCATTGACTCGAATGCTACACTTGAAACATTTGTAAATAGGTTAATCACAGTCTAAGATGTTTACGACTTCCGAGAAAAGGGGCTTCATTCGTAGATATTGTATGAAATGGAAACATAATCATCGACCGCATTTTCACTTATAGTCAATGTCAACGCCTTCTAGTATTGTATTATACGCAGTACATTTTCATGTATACGAGGTACATATTTCAGTTGACATGGTACTTTGTTCATGATATGCAGTGCATTTTCTATAATATATGGTGGTTATTTAACAATATGCAGTGCACAATTGTGTAAATGCAGTAGAATAACCTGTATGTGTTGTGCAAATAACGTCATATGCAATACAAACAACAGTATATGCAGTCAGTCTGTCGATACATGTGGTGCTATTTTGATTATATATATATGTAGTTGTACTTTTATATGCGGTGCATTTTCATTGTGAATGATGATACCTCCCGGCATTCTCCGGTAATTTACGGAAAATACCGAGTATGACAGATAAAGATTAACATTTTAATAACACCGTCTTGTACATTTTAAAACAACCTAAACTAGAAGTGTACACATTTTCAGAATATACGAGGTGCAGAATGCCGTCAATTAAGTTGAAGCAGACAATTTTTAAAGTCATTGTGGCAAAAGAATAAGTTGCTTATCTTGAGATTTTTTTTAATTTGCCACAATGTTTAATGGAAATATTTCCGGATAATTCCGAGTATGACAAATAGATCGCTGAACAATCTATAAATAGAAGTGTCACATGTTCTGAATACACGAGGAGCAGATTGACTGAAATCTGACACTGAGATGCTGAAATTAAAAATGTTTTCAAATCAGATGAATCTTGAAATATCTTCTGCGGTAAATGTGTATCCTTTCCCACATAAAAGAAATCTTCAGAGGACGAATTTGACAACATTTAAGCAAAATTATGGAAAATTATTACATAAGCTGAAATGGCTTATTTAGACCAATATCTCCATTTGCCACACTGTTTTTCATATTCAATTCAACATCTGCAGACACACGCGAGAAAGCATCTGCTTATGGAAATGGTTTTAATTTCTCTTAGAATTGATTGTTTTATTGGGAATTTACGCCGTTGTCAACAATTGTGCAACAGTTATATCACGGCGGCCAGTTCACCTACTCATGTGTCTCATTTCTCACACTCCACATATCATACTGTCCAAGCAACTGGCTGCTTTTCCTCATAGACTGTTAGCCCATTGGTGGAAGATGAATGACGCGAAGCCGGCGATGTTTCCCGTCAATAGGTAATATGTATGAACTTTGCAAAACTTTGCTATACCGTCTTTCCAAAAATTGTGTCCAGATTGGATTTTTCGATGCAGTCACGATTCTGCTACGTTTTCATTGGATGAAAAGAAAACATCGAAACAAAAAAAACTTCTAGAAGAAATAATTAAATATGATAATACGTACTCGATAAAGGAACGAGCACAATTAATTTTATGTGTGATAATTTCCGTTTAATAACACTCGTCGTCTATTTCTAAAACTAGTTCAAATAATAACTCATAAGTTTTTTTGACTTTCCGGAAGTTACAAATCCAAATTTATGTAATATGAAGTCATAAAAATAATATGACGTCATTCTATTAGCGTAACGCAAATGATGAATAAATAACCAAAAGGAAAACGACAGAAAGTATAGGAAACGTTAGTTTGACTTGTCACAAATGAAGTTCCGTAACTTATGGAATCGTTTTATTTGAAGTACTTTATGAAGAGCAAGTTGATTATTTGTTGTACCTGTCATCAAAATTTCATGGATTTAATGTCTTGGCTATATTTTAAAGTTTAATATAAGCTTAACCTGGTGGTGATTTTCTTTGCTTAGGTCGGTAGGACTCGTAATTCACGTAAATAACTGATCGTGCTGCAAGCAAGGGGTAACTGCAGTTCGCAGGGAATTATTTACCGATCACAAAAGTTAATAAATGTTTACCCGAAATAACATATTACGGAAAAACACAAAAATGGGTTTTTTCGTTTATAGGTAACAGGTGAGATATTTTTTTTTTTTTCAATAACCCAGGGAACTTTCTGAAATGAAACTGGCCAAATCCAATGGGGCCGCCATTTTGGGTATGTATAAAATGAGACGAAAAACACGGATTGAAAATTATTGTCGTCTTTTAAATCATTTTTCTTTTTAAATCGATATATTGGGAATTTATAAAATGAGACGAAACACACGGATTGAAAATTATTGTCGTCTTTTTAATAATTTTCTTTTTAAATCGATATTTATGATCATTATAGTGCTGTGTTATGTGGGAATTAACATGTGTACGAAAAGATAACAAATAAATGGAACGACAGCATTAGCCTTCTACGCCAAAACCTAAATTTTGACTGTATCGTAGCCAAAAAAGGACATGACGTCATTTCCGTAGCACTTCATCTTGGCGTAACGTCAATGTAGCGACGTCGTTTCCCGCAAAAAAGGTGGTATGAACATGAAAAAACCCAAAAAAACGAGAAACCGCCTCTAATAGGAAAAGGGTTTAGGAGAAATGTGACCCCTTACATAATTTGTCACAGTCATATTGACTGGTTGAAGAAGGCAGTCGCCAGGTGGCATCATAAAAGGGCTGATCTATTTGCTTCTTTACCATAATGAAGGTGATCGATTAAGGATCATATTGGCCCTCATGTTTTAACCTCGTTCATTATAAATGTATTCCTTGATTTTCTGAAAGCCTTTACTTTATTATTTTCTGTTCGTAATAATAGACGACAGCAATACGAATTCCAAATATGTTTTGATAATGAAAGAAATATGACATTAACATTATTATTGTCTAGTCAATTACTTATAAATCCTATTTTATGGCCAGAGTATGATCTTTAATTTTTGTTTAAAATTATCTTGCGTTCGTAATAAAAGACGAACACAATTCGACGTCAGAACATAAATTTTGAATGTACCGTAGCCAAAGAACGACGTGACGTCATTTCCGTAACACTTCATTTTGGCGTAACGTCAAATGGAGTGACGCTGTTTCCCGCAAAAATGTCTTTAATTTATTATTTTCTGTTCGTAATAATAGACGACAGCAATACGAATTCCGAACATGTTTTGATCATGCTAAAAAACATATAACGTACATCGCTCTACATATAAATAATTCTGTATGGCCAAAGTATGCTCTTTAGTTTTTGTTTACAACTATCTTACGTTTATTTCGTAAATAGGTAGCACCTATAGATATTTTAATTACAATGCGATTGTATAGGGACCGAGAAAAAAGCCTTATAAATCAATAATGGGATTAATTGAAAAAATAGCACAGCTACACCGGTTGTTTTGATGGACCGTGTTTATAAAATAGGTCGCGCCTCTCGGGATATGGCTTCGGCATATTTTACGGGCGATTGTAATATCTGTCAACAGTCTAATGTTCGAGTTCGCCGGTTAAAATGTGGGAATCATAACTTTTGTAAAATGTGTTATGAATATGAACCAAAGCTTGCAAGAGAAGACTTTTCATGCACGGTAAGTACGTATCTTTCACTAATAATGTTTAATATGAGTAAAGGTGCTACCTATTTCGGGTAAACATTTATTAACTTTTGTGATCGGTAAATAATTCCCTGCGAACTGCAGTTAGCCCCTTGCTTGCAGCACGATCAGTTATTTACGTCAATTACGAGTCCTACCGACCTAAGCAAAGACAATAAAAATCATCATAAGGTTAAGCTTATATTCAACTTTAAAATATAGCCATGATTTTAAATCCATGACATTTTGATGACAGGTACAACACATAATAAACTTGCCCTTCATAAAGTACTTCAAATAAAACGATTCCATATTTACGGAACTTCATTTGTAACAAGTAAAACTAACGTTTCCTATACTTTCTGTCGTTTTCCTTTTGGTTATTTATTCATCGTTTGCGTTACGCTAATAGAATGACGTCATATTACAGGAATTTGAATTTGTAACTTCCGGAAAGTCAAAAAAAACATATGAGTTATTATTTGAACTCGTTTTAGAAATAGACGACGAATGTTATTAAACGGAAATGATCACACATAAAATTAATTGTGCTCGTTCCTTTATCGAGTACGTATTATCATATTTAATTATTTCCTCTAGATATTTTTCGATATTTTCTTTTCATCCAATGAAAACATAGCAGAATCGTGTCTGCATCGAAAAATCCACTCTGGACAAAATTTTTGGAAAGACGGTATGGCAAAGTTTTGCAAAGTTCATACACATTACCTATTGACGGGAAACTTCGTCATAAGGTTGTTTACCCGTATTAGAAAGAATAAATACATTAATATGGTAGTTTATCATCATGGTCGTTGTCGTGAAATCAGAATTTGCAGAAAAGTTGTGGAGAGAATCAGCCTAGATTATATGCCAAATGAGCCATTCCACGAGAAAACCAACATTGTGGACTCTTTATGCGTAAAGTATCCACTCGGATCAGCCTAAGGATGCCGCCCGGACAGACACGTTTCGCCTCCTGTGAATTTTTGGTTTCAGGAATCATTATTCGGTATGCTTAGGCTAATCCGGGTCGATACTTTATGCAGAGTTCACAATGTTGGTTTTCTCGTGGAATGGCTCATTTGGTATATAATCTAGCGCTCATATGTATGTCGTGTTCTACGTAATAATTATGTTCTGTGAGAATACACCATGCAATAAGAATCATCACTGAATGTGCGGATTAACAGAACTTTGACGCATTGACTATTATGAAAAGTGATAGGAAAAAAAGAAGAAGTATAAGGTGGTCAAATAACGTCTGTTAATTAAACCGTTTTGTATTTTTGAATTGCATTTGCAATGCACCATCTAATTATTTCATGTATACCCTCGACGTTCAACAGACATGCAGCAATGAGGAAGTAAGGACCCGGAGTCAAGAGAGGAAGTATAACGTCGGCTCGTTCTTCTCGAAACATTCAAGAATAATAAATAATACAGATAAAATGTCATTTAGTGTCGATGGAAACAAGATCCTTCAATTCGGATATACAGATTAGGCGTTTAAGATCCAGCGCCATATGTATTTTGTGTGATCTACTTTGAAAATATCCGAGGAAAATGTTATATCTTGACAATCAGTCGTGTAATTTGACAAAAAAGAATGGTCATATTGAGGAAAATGAGTATTTGCACATATTAATACATTTCTCCCTTTGCCACATTGATTTCAAAAGTCGTAAGCTGCTAGGGCGTCATGACGTCTATGTCAGGGAAACGTTGAGTTTTGGAGAAATGTTTTCTGTTGTGTTTGTCATTACTGTAACACAAATGAAATGGGGGTATAAACGACAACATAAAACACCAACATATTTGTTCCTTTTTAGACACTATATCCATACAACATTTTATTGAAACATTTATCATATAACAGATCAATTTATTTCTTGGTAAAATAGTTTTGAAAACATCAGAAACGTTTCTAGAAATGGCGAAATTCTTCATACAGAATCGTGAGAGAAACTCCCAGATTTCGACGTACATATAATCAGCGGCCCGCAACCCTAACGGATTTACAACAAGTATAGATCCAGATCAGTCAGCGCACCCAGTTTAACTCGCCTATTATTCATAGAAGGTTTTTGTTTTTGTTTTTTAAAGTACCCATTTCGATCCTTTAGCATAGGTGTAATAATAACGCTAATGTTGATTTTCCTTGAGAATAACTCTCAATATATGAAAACGGGTATAGGTTTATCTGTCACTGGATTGGATTCGACCAGGTTCCAGCCAACTTCTTTAACGCCACAAATATCGCTTGGCGATATTTGATAGACAATCCCTTTCAAACATCTAGTGCAAAGGTCTCACAATATAACCCTTTCCCACCTATAGAGGCTTTCTTACGCCTCTGCTGCAGACGACTTTTGAAAGTTGTGGCAAAAGGAGAAAATGCTCAAAACGAGCAATTTCTCCATTTGCCACAATGTTTTCAACATGTTGCATTAATTATACTTTCATTTATATATTTTCTTGGTTTGGGCCAACATGCTTTTAAAGGTAACAATGCACCAAAAAAAAATCCTTCTTTGTTTCCATGTAAATCGACCAATTTCAGTCCTCAATTGTCACACTTTCTAAGCGTTTCTCATGTAGAACACCATATATCATTGAAGAGAGTTACCTCCTAGCTTGAAAACATTCCAAAGAAAATGTTGGGTCATGCATTATGGAAATAACTCACCAGGCGTAAATGGTAACCGTCATTTTGGACCAAATCGGGCCCGGACAAAACCGGTGTTTAGCATCCTCTACTTTCACTTTCAAACAAGGTCAAACTACTAAAAGTGATCAAATCAATCATTTCCAGTGCATCCTATACACATTCACAATACATTTAAACTCAATGTCATATATTCAATACATTCTGGTGACAGTATACACTCATTGCTACGCAAACAAAGGTTTTTTTAGTGACTATAGTACTGTAGATCAGCAAGTCAGGGGGTGTATTTATCGTAATTTGACCTTAAAGTCTTCTGCTGCAGGTTTGCTGTATGTTGGAAAGCATTAAAAAATGACGAATGTAGCATCGATTTTTGGATGCGAAGAAAGCTTTCATATAAATAATCAAGGATAACTTATCATAGTTGGATGAAACCTGCTTGATTTTTTTTCTTCATTGTATCAGGACGGCGAAAAGTCAGAAGTATTAGTTATATCAACTGCGATTGCCCTAATTACCTCTAGTCTGTCATCTCGGTAAACTCACGGACATAATTCTGCCCGTTTTAATACGCCTGTACCCGAATCACTTTATACGCGATAATGTGATATCAGGTGATTTAACAAATATATAATGGTCGGTTAAAATAAATGACACAAAAGCACAGAGATACGACCGTAAACCCCCTCCAACCCATTTCGACTAGAACGGCTCAAATCTCCATTGTAGATGACGAAAATGACCTAGAAGGTTGCAATGCAGAATGGGATCATCTTCTCCAGTCAGTCAGTGATACATCGAGACCAGCATCTAGACGGGAACATTCACCACTCCAGGGAATGAGCAAAACATCACCGACCTTCGATAGCACTCCTACACTGAAGAAAATCCCCAAACAGTCATCTTACATCCATCTTGTATTGCCATCCGCGACAAACGATTACAATGAATTCGAAGAAAACGAGGCTGTGTCACAACCAATTTCAAACACGGTGACCCAGCTTCAAGACGATGAAATTCCGGCGCCGTCACGGTTTAAAACATCACCAGGTTCATCATTTAATTGTGCTAGTCTGAGGACGAAGTTTGGAAGTGGGATTATAACGAAACCACGACGATCCCTTGCTACGTTCCAATCGGATCCAACCGAAATAGAAAGGGGAACAACTCCATTCAAGGGTATTTATATCAATGATTATTATATTTCTTACCTCGGGGTCTACATAGAAATGCGCTTAATTAAATCTTCAGCAGGTGTACTTTGGACAAAAAGTGACAGAAGAAGAAATTACTTACTTAAAGCAATTAACTGTTCTTCTTCGTATGCAAAATCATTTTCATTAATATATACATGTATAGGAACCACGTCTAGCGCTTTAGGGCCGTATTGACATCCGTAACTGGTCATTATTATATAAAGGTTAATTCGTGTACAATTAATGCGTCTACACTTCTAGTGGGGTTTTTGTCAAAAATTTCATCTAGGACCAAATTACATATAGTCGGATATTGATGCTCGTGCTCGACGGGTCTTCACTGTACGCAGAGGCATTAAGACCCCAAATCGCTAGATAAAGTTCATTATTTTATCTTGTGTTAGCCGTATGTTTTTAAACAAAACGTAGATAAAGATCAGATATAGACAGAGCAATCAAGTAATTCTGATTTGATAAGTTCATCTCTGAAGATTGGAATTCGTCATAAATGTTGAAAGTTTGATTTAATGATTAGACTTTCAAACAGTTTTCAACAGTATTTCAGTTCAGCTGACCACGTGTTTCCTCACCCACCCGCTCTAGTTCTCCTAAACGCATTCTCTCTTGGAGGCTTGCTTCTTTTAAACATGGACTGTCAGACCATTGATTGAAGACGAATGCCTTACAATTATATGTACATGTATCACTTAATTCCAATTCAGGAACGCTGGGTCGACACCGACTGAATCTATCGCGACCCGAACCAAAAATTTGATGAGCCATTTCAAATAAAATAATGAGGATTATAATAGAAACGTAGTATTGTCCTAACATAGACGACAAGCTGTATACTAATTTACCCTTTCCCACGTCGACGCATCTGCAACAGAAAACTCAAGATCGAAATTGTACGGTGGAGGGAGATATTGCTCAAAATGTATTTGACTGTTTACGCATTTCTTATCCCCAGTAGCCCACTTGGTAGCGATGAGGGCTGTCAATAAAGGGCTTGTGAGGCTCGGCCAACATTCTTTCCGTCGTTTAATAAAAGTCACAGTGAGAGACGTCTTTCGTCTTCACCAATGGGCTAACAGTCTATATGGAAAAACAGGCTTGGAATGTATGATGTGTGGAGTACTGGTGTGAGAAAGCCAGGAAACGCATGATTAGATGTACTGGCCGCCGTAATATGACTGAATTATTTTTGAAAACGGCGGTTAACCCTTATCAATCAATCAATCAATCAATCAATCAATCAATCAATTAATAATTAATCCCAAATATGGACATTTACCGTATTGAGAGTTGGACACATATAAGTTATCGTTCAGACAAAATAGGTGTCCTCTCCTCTACCCACCAATATAATCATGATTAACCATACTAGGGATAGAAAGACTTGTATAATTAATTGAGTTAAATAGTTACATTTATTTATTTATTGGGGTTTTACGCCGCTTTCAACATTATTAAATAGTTACATAAATGCAGCATTAGTTCATAAGTCACGTCCTCTGTGTGTATGCAGACAAAGGGTGCCCTGTTAAGATAGCTTGGATTAACAGGCTCTCCAGAATCTTCAGTGTTTGTAATGCAAACATACGCACAATACTTCAGACTAGGCTTAACCCTTTACTTCTTAAAAACGCTTTATGACGCCTCTGCAGCAGAGTGGTTTTTGAAAACATGATGACAAAAGAAGAAACTGCTCAAATCGAGCAATTTCTACCTTTGTCACCATGTTTTCAACTCTATTAAATTATTGTACTTTCATTTAAAGGGAGTTCCCAAATGTCTTCAGGTATGTTTTCAAAATCGTCTGCTGTAGATTCGTGGTATATGGGAAAGGGTTACACAGTGTTCAACACATCTACAGGGAACACTGTTGTTGATACATTGAAATATGGAGGTTTTTAAGGTGTGTGCATGTCCAGATAGTTTCGATCACTTCAATCAAACAAATACTATTTCGTTTTTCTAAAATAGTTTTAAGCTTAAGTATTTAAAAGAGACAAACTCAAAGCAGCTTGTCCTCCTATACTTAGGGACTGTTATATACACGCTTATCTGAACTTATTTCATGCGTCCCGTTTATAAACTGTCTTACATCTAAAAACAAACAAAAAAAGAGACTAAAATATAGCGGTAATAAATGTTACACCTATTTTAATTGGTAGATATGCGATATCTTATTTAATATTACTTTCTTTCTGTCACATTCTGTAACATTCTGCCACAGGCAAAAACTGTCCTGTCACTTTATCCCTTTCCAAAATACAACAAATCGGCAGCAGACGATTTTGAAAACCTAGTGACAAAAAAATGAAAAAAACTCAATTAAAGATAGCTTAATTGTTAAATTAAGTTGAACACATTGAAATTGCTCATCATGATCAATTTCTTCTTTGGCCACACTGTTTTCAAAAGTCGTCCGCTGCTATAGTGTCAAAATGCGTCTACAGTTGGGAAAGGGATACTTATACGTCGTGGTGACTGCTCTGAAAAGCGAGTCTTTCTCTGGTGAAAGTTTAGCGTTTAAGATTAAACTTATTTACTTTACATGGTCTGTGAATCAATTACTCCAAACACCTTGATACTCAGCCAGTTCTCTTACCGAGGATTTTTTGGGGATGTCACACATTTTGACACCGTTCTCCGATGATATGAACCCAGGACATTTTGCTCACGAGGCCGGTGTTTTACTGCTGAACTATTTCATTAAATGTTTTATTTGAACGTTAATTAATTATATTCTATAACGACTATTAAATCTTTGGAGAGAATAGAGAGTTTATCATTATGAGAAATAGCGCCGTTTTCAACAATTTTCAGACATATCACGGCGGCCACATTCACATTAAAAGTTCACATTCTCGTGTGTTTCCTTGCTTTCTCATACCAAAAATCCACACAACATTATTTCCAAGCAACTGTTCCTTATGTGCGATTACCAGAAGTTGCGCAATCTTAGCGAATCTTTCAATTGATCGGTATTTTTATTATTTAGTTTTACAAGTTTCTTACGTTAAACTGAAACAACAGATGATATAAATAAGATGAGTTCGCGCGAATATTTTTTAAATTGTATTCCTTGGATAACATCCCCCACATCCGTAGATAAGGGAAGTTTTGCATGTTCTAATATCCTTTATTGATCCCAAAACCCTAAATTTTCGGTTACCAAAAGACTCGTTTCAATGAAAGGATCCTTTTGAGTATACACATTATAGGGTTTGGTAGAATAATAAGAGATGGTTCAGCTCAATACTTGCCAGAATATATTGCTTGGGAAACAGCTCCTCACCTGAACATCTGATCCTGAAGGTAAAATGTCCAAATATTATTTTGCATAAGCCTTTGCAAAACTTTAATCGTAGATCATAGTAAGCGAGCTTGTAACATTTGAGACCTGTTATACATTATAAAATGGACCACGACACAGTGAAACGGGCACAGGGAATTTACCAGCAGATCTGCATGCACCGTCACACAGTCTGGTAAGGAAATTGCCTGATGGCAAGCATTTAAGTCAATGATTGAAAAAGGACTTGCAAAAAGGATATTGTACTGGAATCCTCCTGAGTGTACATTTTCATTGACTTTTCGACATTTACTGACAAAATACTTTTGGGATTCGCTTATTGTCCGGCTTTTCCGGCTGTCTGTTTGTCTGTTTGTTTGTAAAACGGTGAGCCGTGAGTGTTGTTATTTGCTCCGGTTAGGCTCCGGTGGCTTTGTTATTTGACGAAGGAAAGGTCAGTGTTAAAAAGATCCCGGGTTCCGGCGACACAAACAATGTGGTGGAGATCTTTTTATTTAGATTTTATTTAATTCTCCGCACATTGGTAATATTTGGTTAAGAATTGGAAGTCTGTTTTATCATTTATTTTCATTTATTCATTCAAGTACAATCTCGTTATTTTACGGATCTAAACTTTTTAAGATACTGAAACCTTTCCTTCCTAGTCGGAGCTTATATACTCATCAACAGAGCAACGAATATTCAACACCGGAGCAACGTATATTAAACAGCGGAGCAACGGAGTTAAATAACAAAGCCACCGGAGCCTAACCGGAGCAAATAACAACACGCACGGCTCACCGGAGCAACGGAGCTACAAGTATATCACAAAGGCAACCGGAGTCCAACCGGAGCAAACAGAAAGAACAAATCGCTAATTCGCGACACTCCCACCTGGAAGGCAAAGTTTCTCAAACATAAATATATACATATTAATAATTAAACTTAACAGATCAACAAATTATATCCAACATTAATTATATTTATAAAAGTCTTGATCAACGTTTCTTCTGCAATATAGCCAACTTTATTTTTAGTTAATGTTTTCACTGTTTAATGTCATATTGTCCACTTCGCCATTCGATTGGATATCTTTGGTTGTCGCAATGTCTTGGTCGTAGGTGACATCAGGTAAATTTCTATGTTGGTCCCACGAACATAACTCCTCAATGAAACTTAGATCAGCGTTTGAATTATGATCACAGTCTAAATCAGAATTTGTTTTTAATTCACTTTCACACAAACAATTTGGAGTTCCAAATATGTCCCAAAACAGTCTTATTTTCTGACTTTGCTTTGTCTTCTTCTGGTATTAAATCATTCACACTTTCATTATTTGATAACCATTCCCGAATATTCTTCGATGCATCCTGGAATATGGATTTTGAGTGTAGATATAACTGGAATGCCTCCTTCTCAGATGTTGTTACAGTAATCAAGTTGTCTACATATATGTCATCTTTCAATTTGAGCGATGTAGTTGTGTTATGCTTTTCAATGTTGTGTTCGATTACTGCTCCCTGTAGAAACGGACTCGAAATCACACCGAACGGAATACGGCACAATCGGTATTCCTGAATGTTACTTTGATTTAGTGTAGGATTTTCACTGTCCTTTAGAGGGAGATATTGCTCAAAATGTATTTGCCTGTTTACGCATTTCTTATCCCCAGTAGCCCACTTGGTAGCGATGAGGGCTGTCAATAAAGGGCTTGTGAGGCTCGGCCAACATTCTTTCCGTCGTTTAATAAAAGTCACAGTGAGAGACGTCTTTCGTCTTCACCAATGGGCTAACAGTCTATATGGAAAAACAGGCTTGGAATGTATGATGTGTGGAGTACTGGTGTGAGAAAGCCAGGAAACGCATGATTAGATGTACTGGCCGCCGTAATATGACTGAATTATTTTTGAAAACGGCGTTTAACCCTTATCAATCAATCAATCAATCAATCAATCAATTAATAATTAATCCCAAATATTGACATTTACCGTATTGAGAGTTGGACACATATAAGTTATCGTTCAGACAAAATAGGTGTCCTCTCCTCTACCCACCAATATAATCATGATTAACCATACTAGGGATAGAAAGACTTGTATAATTAATTGAGTTAAATAGTTACATTTATTTATTTATTGGGGTTTTACGCCGCTTTCAACATTATTAAATAGTTACATAAATGCAGCATTAGTTCATAAGTCACGTCCTCTGTGTGTATGCAGACAAAGGGTGCCCTGTTAAGATAGCTTGGATTAACAGGCTCTCCAGAATCTTCAGTGTTTGTAATGCAAACATACGCACAATACTTCAGACTAGGCTTAACCCTTTACTTCTTAAAAACGCTTTATGACGCCTCTGCAGCAGAGTGCTTTTTGAAAACATGATGACAAAAGAAGAAACTGCTCAAATCGAGCAATTTCTACCTTTGTCACCATGTTTTCAACTCTATTCAATTATTGTACTTTCATTTAAAGGGAGTTCCCAAATCTCGAAATCACACCGAACGGAATACGGCACAATCGGTATTCCTGAATGTTACTTTGATTTAGTGTAGGATTTTCACTGTCCTTTAACCAAAATAATCGTGTTACATCTCTCTGACTAGGTTGAAGGCCTATCTGAAGAAATGCCTTTTCAATGTCTGCTACAAGCACTATTTTGTGAAGTCTGAATCTCATAAGTAATCCACATACATTGTGTAACATTACAGGTCCCCTTAATAAGCACTCATTTAAACTGTTATTGTTTACATTAGTTTTAGCGGAAGCATCATACACAACACGTAGTTTGGTTGTTGTTTTCTGGGGAGTTACAATCGCATGGTGTGGTATGTAATGTTTCAAATCTGTTGAATTTGACTCCGGTATTTGCTCTATCACACCTTATTTTAATTGTTCCTGTATAACGGAGTCCTATTTCTTTAGCATTTCAGAATTTTCCGCCAATTTCTTTACACACGACTTTAAACGTCACAGAGCGAGTTGTTTGTTTTCTGGTAAATCGGGATAATCTTCCTTCCATGGCCACATTACCTGGTATCTGCCGTTTTCGAATTTTAACGTTCGTCACATTTCGAAGCGTTGTCTTTAATGCCAATAGCTTCAATATTCCAAAAGTCTTCAAGATCAGATTTTCTTTGAATTGAACTGTCAATACTTTGAAATATCTGAGAATGTGTCAAGTTTGAACCGTATGTAGGACTCAGTAAGTTAGTTACTCTGTTATCGGCATTATTATCATTTGTACGTCCAGTGAGTATCCAACCAAATTTTGAGCCAAGTAGGTAGAGTCCAGATTGAAGTTCGAGCCTCTGCGGCAACACAACGTCCAGGTAATAATCGTTACCAAGCAAGAGTTCGACAATCGAACATTCCCTTTCTTTAGGTATTGTATCCGCCAAATCCTTTATGTTCACTAGGTGTTCTAAGTGTCCTAGTGTTGACACATCAACTCGTTTTCTCACGATATTTCCACTTATAACCGGCACAATGTTAGCAGTCACGTTCATGTACTTTCCGTTGTTGAGTTTCAAACTTAGTGTTGTGGATGATGTCTTGATCACCTTAGATTTTTCACTACCAAATGTGGCTAACCTTATTTCTTGCTCCTTTTCACGTTTCAGTCCCAATTTATCTGCGAGTGCCTTTGTTATGTATGTTCGCTGCGAACCACAGTCGAGCAAAATTCGCGTCTGTTGACGTTTTGAGGTTTTCGGATTTTGTATCTCTGTTAACGCAGTTTGCATTAGGACCATCTCATTTGAAGATATTAAGGAATTTTCTTCTGGAACATTGTCATCCGCAGGTTTATTTACTTCTGACAAACTGACACTTGATGATTCACGAATTAACATTCCATTATACTTTTTCGGGCACAGACTTCTATGGTGCGTTTTAGTTTCCCCACAATGAACACAAGTTTTGTTTGTCTTACAGTCATTAGCTAAATGTCCTTCTCTTAAACATCTGAAAAAACTTCCCTTTATCTGATGCTTCCTTTCGCTAACAGTCTTGTATTTCTTACACTCATCACTATAATGTTGATTAGTACAATATTTGCATTGGTCAGCCGAGAATCTTGGTGCAGGCTGGTTGCTCCGGTTCTCATTTGCCACTAGAGCTTCCGATGAACTAGAAGCTACTTTGTTCGAGTTATTCCACTTTCCTCTAAAACCGCTGTTTTTGTTATAATTATCATAGGGTTTCACGTTTTGCGTTTGTGAGGTTTGCCTATTTGGAATGGCTTCTGCTGATTCGAGTGCCATGATATAATGTATCAAACTATCCCGTAATCGGTTAACTGTCCATGGGATAGTAGGGCCTTTCTGTATTTCAAGCTGAACAAGTATTTTACTAGGCACCTTTGACTTTATGATAGAGACAAACACAGCTTGATTAATATCCTGTTTTAAAACTTCGAGGCTTCTCAAGTGCCTTTCAATTTCGTCGAAGAACGAGCGCAAACTTGCAGTTGATTCTTGTGGCGCTGGTAAGTTCAACATGTGGGTATAGTGTAAGTCAATAACTTCCTGGATATTTCTGAATCTCTCTTTTAGCGTTTTTATCGCAACCGCGTAATTGTCGTTTGACAATGCCAACCCAGAGATTGCATTTTGTGCTTCATCAGTGAGTTTACTTTTCAGATAGTTCATCTTTTCTATTCCGGACAAGTTCTTGTTGCTGTGTACTGTGCATTCGTAAGAGTCCCAAAATTCTGTCCATTTAATTTTATCACCATTGAATGACGCCATTTCTAGTTTTGGTAACCTTACAGCAGTCTGATCACGTCGAATTTTATCTTGTTTTTCAAAGAAATCTTGTTGCTTTTTCATTTGATCTATCACCATCCTTTGCATTTCAGTTTGTAGATGAACTAAGTGTTCCATGTGTGCACCGCTTTCCACATTTTCTTCCATTTTTATTTTAGTTTTAAGTAGTCTTTCTTTAAATTCCTCCAAATCGATGTAACACTTAATAGCGTTTTCACAAAGTGTCCCATCTTGTTCTATGATTGTATTTAGTAAGTCATCGTCGCCTTCGATTGCATTACACAATTTCTTTGATTGACTTTCTAACCGCTCGCGGTATATTTCTAGTGTCTTCATGGACGTATTCACATTTGTCAAAATGTCTTCTTCTTTGATTGTTTCGGTGTCATAATCCATAATTGTCAATCCATTTTTAATTTCTTCCACCAAAACGTTCTGATATCTTGTCCTCACACCTTTTATATATTTTAATTCCGTCATCGAGCTAACTTTATTACTTCCAAGTCTTATATACTTATTACTGAGTAGCTCTATTAAAACTTAACAGCACTGATTCAGTTCCCGGGTTCCGGCGCCAAACAATGTGGTGGAGATCTTTTTATTTAGATTTTATTTAATTCTCCGCACATTGGTATTATTTGGTTAAGAATTGGAAGTCTGTTTTATCATTTATTTTCATTTATTCATTCAAGTACAATCTCGTTATTTTACGGATCTAAACTTTTTAAGATACTGAAACCTTTCCTTCCAAGTCGGAGCTTATATACTCATCAACAGAGCAACGAATATTCAACACCGGAGCAACGTATATTAAACAGCGGAGCAACAGAGTTAAATAACAAAGCCACCGGAGCCTAACCGGAGCAAATAACAACACGCACGGCTCACCGGAGCAACGGAGCTACATGTATATCACAAAGGCAACCAGAGTCCAACCGGAGCAAACAGAAAGAACAAATCGCTAATTCGCGACATGTAGGGCCACAACTCAAGTATCGATGTTAGACTTAATCGCGGGCCTGGAAGAGGGATACAATAACTGCAAATCTACATAAATAGTGCGACATGCCGTGTTGTCATCACAGGAAGGTAGATGTGCATATAACTCGCAGGGATACACTTACAGTTTTTGAACAGTGGTTTTTAGCAAGGGGCTCTTTAGAGCCAATTGCTATTGTAGCTCATTTTGAAAACGACGCATCATTTTGAGACTGGAATCTAGACAGGCGTTTTACGATATCGGCATGGAATTACTTCACATCTGTCTTTCTACATCAGCTCTCCGTTTCTGAACACCATCTCGACTTCATATAGATGTATTGGTGGTTGCAGATCGTACATAATGTCAATGAAAGTGGATGATTTGTTGAATTTTTTGTTAAAAATGAAATGACTGTTGCCAGCTAATTTCCATGTTGGTCATCTTGTACCGCCAATAGTTCCTGTCTAAAAATCAAAATGCGGTAACTTGTTGACATATGAAGCCGAAAATTGATTTGATTCGACATCGCTAACCAAAAAGGAATAACTCGAAAGAAATGTTATGCTAAAACATATGAATTACATGATTAATAACTAAAATGTATTTCTACGCTTTCAACATACTTGATCGCGCGTAAAGTTCATTGGTAATTCCTAAATATTGTAAATCGAATGAAGTAAAGGCAACTTTTCGATTCCGACTCAAAAACAAATTAAGATAAATGAGTCCCAATGATAACATATATACTCAAACATTCAAATTATTTAAATGATAATAAAATAAACAGTTGACAAAATATAACGTATATACGATAAATGTGCAAGTGGGCCTAGGCGTCGTAATTTCCAAAAATCCTTTCGAATAAAATGTATTATCAGCGGAAACGTTAGTTTAAACTTATTTATTTTACATCGATTGCGAAACAAGCCTTGGGCTTAGATTAATCACTCTCGATGTCTGCTTCCTGGAGACTTAACCAGTACTCGCGCCGTTTGTGTGGAAAAATCCCAAAGTCAGGACCCGCTCATCACGGGACTCGAACCAGGGACCTTTGATACGAGAGGCCGACGCTCTACCTCTGCACCACTGTCTTCCACCAGCGGAAACGTTAATCTGGAATCTAAGTACTAGAGTATTTCATTTTAGATTCCTAGGTAAATACATCAAATTCTCAACCAAAATTAACCTGAACAACCCCAGCAGATGGAATAAGATAGTCAAGTCCCAGTTATAAAACAAATTATTTAAATGACATTTGTTTTTTATCAAGATAAAACGTTTCAATACTAAATATTTCGCTAACTCGTGTATTGGTTTATAATTATGTTATAAATAAAATCCATCGAAGTGGCAGCGTAACCTAGCGGTTAGCATGTTGAGCCGTGAAACGGGAGACTTGAGTTCGATTCCCACTCTGGGCAGATATTTCTTTTGTAAGAAAAATATTTTTTGTCTTATAAATTGCCGATATCAGTGGTGCAATTGTCATTTAACACCGCTGCAATAAACTCTTTCAAAATGTTGGGATTTAAAATGAATTCAAAAGCAATGCATTTAAAACTATTCACCTATGTGTTGTGAAACACTAAGAAATTATTAAATCGTGTGTATGATGTTTTACGTCGCTTTAAACAATATTTCAGTCATTGCACGCTGAAGAAAATGTAAATAACACAGGATTTATTTCTGCTTTGAAAATAAAATTGGACTCTCAATATAATTATCATTGTTAGGTTATTGTGATTTTGATATGAAATGTATATGTGTTAATTGCATTAAAAAAAGACACGGCTAAAAATCCATTGTAAACCAGGTGTGCTAAGCAGAAACTATCCAGATAGCAGATGCGCATGTGTATGCCAACTTTTAGTATATCGATAGACCATCATACTGTGTTTACAGTGTTTTGCTTTACTCCTTTATCATTTAATATATGGATATAATGTGCTAACTAACAAATTGCTAGTGTAAAGTGTTCAAGTTAGACTTTTGGGATCGGTAAATCCATGTCCAAATGTTATCTGCAGTTAGCCCCTTGCTGTGAGCACTTTCAGTGCTTTAATTATCTTTATTGTCCTCCTTTGTAACAAGCTCCCTCTTCGCCTGACGCGGATCGAAAGCGTTACTATGGTAATTTATCTAGTAATACATCACAGATAGAAAGGCGTTTAACCTTTTCCCACATGCAGACGCATTTTGACGCAATAGCAGCAGACGACTTTTGAAAACATTGTGAACAAAGGAGAAATTGCTCATGATGAGCAATTTCTCCTTTGGCCACAATGTTTTCAACTTAATTTAACAATTAAGCTATCTTTTTAATGGAGGTTTTTTCAAGTTTTCTTTTACTATGTGTTCATAGTCGACTGCTGCAGATTTGTTGTATCTTGGAAAGGGAAACCTCGTATTATCAATATAGACCAATGATTTACCATAATATCTGGTTGCTTTATAAATCATAGAATATAATAAAGTCGGATTAGCGGGCTAATACCTTTGTATTTATGGCATTGGTTTCAAATAGTCAACACGAAGTAATACATCATACAGGTGTTCTTATTAGCAATCGCTTATTAACTTGATGTAGTTCAATTCAATGCTTAACATGTAACAGACCCTTTGTGACGCTTCTACAGAGGGCGACTTTTTTCATTCGGATTTTAACATAATGTTTTCAACTTTTTTCAATGATTTACCAAAGCATTGCCTATACGTTTTTAATGTCGCCTGCTGTATATTTATAAGTTCCATACACCAAAATCAGTTTGTACGTTCGAACAATAATTTCTAATGTATTGGTTAATATAAAAGACTGTTCCATGAATATGTTAGAACTTTTCCAAATTGACGAAAGAGATACTAATTGAAGAAATTCCAATCCGTGGATAAGGGTTCATATCATATATCAAAGTATTTAACATTGAAAACATAAGGAGAAGTATTCATTTGGGAACGAGTATACCTGACTGTATATTTGTGACGGAATGGCTCTTGATGATGATATAACTGAAGAAAAAATCCTATCCTAGCAGATCATAGATACATCTTCGATGACAGAGACGTGTAGGGAACGATATTATCAGAGTTTACTATTGTTGACTTCTTATCCAAATACAACTTGGAAGGTCATGTGCTGTCATCACTCCGTGACGGTATAGTTTATTACAATGTGTTTTAATGAGTACACGAATTGATTGTTCAAATACACATTAATTATTGGAATAAAATGGCATTACAATTGAAATACATCTATGTCAGCATGGTGTTATTTGTATCCACAAGAAGTGAGGATAATCATGCATTGACAGTGTCAGATTCGATCACAAACCAAAGCCAATGGAACAGAAACGATATTTCATCAACGTTACAAACATTCAATGATATTCAAACCACAGATGAGTTGTCAAGTGAAAGTCGGAAGCTATTGAACAGCGAAATGGATATGCCTGAGGTAAGAACATCGACACATTATCCTTTTGATTCTCAGCAAAATGACTTAACTTCTGTAACCTCCGATATCCAATCCACAGATGATTTCGCCACCAGTGTCACGGACAGTCCTACAGAAGCATTGGTTTCCGAGATGCTGCTTAAATACAGTATCGACGTTGAGCTTGGAAACCTCTCTAGAAAAATAAAGGAACACTGCCCAGAATGGATCCCGTGTACTGAAAACTGGTATACGGTTGTAAATAGACAGACGTGTTGTTTAGAATGCAAGTGTGAGACCGGTTGTCATGTTACACACTCGTGCTGCCCTGGTTACCTGGACACAAGTGAAGCGCCGGAAAACGGATTTGACGTCACAACAACGTGTAAGAGTATAATAAGATTTGCCAATTTAGAAGAGAATCTTAAAATCTTAAAACTTGCTGAGTATTTGATTGTTGAAACTTGCCCAGCTAATTTTACAAACAAGAAGCAGAATAACGATTGCTTGTTACACCAAGACGAAACATTGAGTGGAGCTGTTGTCGACTTCAGAGACATACTTCCAGTTACCGATACAATGTCGTACTCCAATTACGCTAACCGACATTGTGCTTCATGCCATGGTGTTCTACCAACAGATATGATATTCTGGAATGCGCAGTTCAGGTATGTTCATAATGAAAGAGCGGTGTCAGGCAGAAAAGCGGTAAGCCACGTGCAAACAGTGAATATTCATTTGAGTATATGCATACCCAAACCTGACACGGCTTTTATGCTTAACAAATATGTACACATATCAATAAAAACAAACAACGATAAAACCACGTGTGTTCAGTGTTTCGACGATTAAGGTTTTTCAAATATGAATAACAAGAGGATAGGCTTATGGCAGAAACCTTGAGAAAAACATGTGTTTTTATTGTTTTAATGACAATCATTGGAAAGTAAAAAGCCCCGTGGCATGTACCTTAGCTATGCGATGTTTTCAAACATAATTATATATGAAGAGCGTTTGGCCGCGTTCAATAGGCACATTCATTTTAACGTTAACCGGGAAAACACTTTCTTTTCGACGAAATGAAATCGGTTTTCACAGATAATTACTGCGACATGCTAGGTTTTCGCACGACATGTTGCTTCTATGATGAACTATCTTCAATAGGAACATATGATGTCACACTAACAATGCGATACAAATTCGCGCTATAAACGCATTTTGAAGATAATTACTTTGGTATAATGAAGAGAAGAAGAATTTTATTCCGATATTGGTTTTAGCACATAGGTCCATCACATGTGTACACTATAAACAATAACATGCGTGAAAAACATAACAGTTATATAATTATTATAAGAATAATATGGAACATTCCCGAACAGCATCAAGCATCCCCGAATGACTGACTGTCCATATAATGGAAATATTCACGAACTATGTCACGCATCCCCGATTGACTGACTGACCATGGAATGGAAATATTTCCGAACTATGTTTCGCATCCCCGAATGACTGACTGCCCATATAATGGGAATATTCCCGAACAAAATCACGCATCCCAGAATGACTGACTATCCATATAATAGGGCATATTCCCGAACAGCATCAAGCATTTCCGAATAACAGACTGTACATAGAATGGAAATATTCCCGAACAGCATCAAGTATCCCCGAATGACTGACTGCCCATATAATGGAAATATTCCCGAACTATGTCACGCATCCCCGAATGACTGACTGTCCATATAATAGGGAATATTCCCGAACAACATAACGCATCCCCGAATAACTGACTGCCAATATAATGGAAAAATTCCCGAACTATGTCATGCATCCCCGAATGACTGACTGCCAATAAAACAAGCATACTGTGACGATTGTTCTCTCTTGTCTCTACTCTCACGACACCGCACGAATAATGAAACAAGCTATCGAGTTGTCGCGAGAACAGCGTCAAATTCACTTGAATATTTCTTCTCCTCGTGTAAAAGTACGGGAAACGGAAGTTGTAATGGCTATGTGAAGTGCTCTCTGGTTGGTCGATATTTGATCGTGTCCGGATTTTTAGCCAATCAACGATCAGGTAACAGGAAACCATTTCTTTTTGTGTCGAAATATTTATATATTTATATATATTTTTGACGTGTCTGTGTTTTCCGCGGAAATGGTACCCCTTACGGCAACTCAAATATTAAGAAAACGAAGAGACGGATCAAAAATCGGGACGATCATTCGATGTAGCAACTGATGGGCTACACAACGCACACCGAGTGGTTTCTAAATTCGAAAAACTGTGGGAGGAGATAGTTTTCGCAGGGTCTTCGCCCGTTTCCATAGCAACGGTGGTTTCTATGGCGACCATACTACACAAGGAACAACTAGAGCCTAGACCATTCATCCCTACCAAGTTTGGTCGAAATCCGTTGAATAGTTTTGGTGCTACGCTTGCCACAAACAAACAAACATTTTATAAACAAACGGACATAAACGAAGACCGACTTTAAGGGTCTCTAGAAGAGAGAACCAATCGAAATATTCCCAAATGAATGACGCATCCCCTGGAATGGGTATATTCCCGAACAGATTCACGTATCCCCGAATGACTGACTGCTCATAGAATGGGTATATTCCCGAACATCATCACGTATCCCCAAATGACTGACTGCTCATAGAATGGGAATATTCCCGAACAGCATCACGTATCCCCGAATGACTGACTGTCCATACTATGGGAATATTCCCGAACAGCATCACGTATCCCCGAATGACTGACTGTCCATACTATGGGAATATTCCCGAACAGCATCACGTATTCCCGAATGACTGACTGTCCATACTATGGGAATATTCCCGAACAGCATCACGTATCCCCAAATGACTGACTGCTCATAGAATGGGAATATTCCCGAACAGCATCACGTATCCCCGAATGACTGACTGTCCATACTATGGGAATATTCCCGAACAGCATCACGTATCCCCGAATGACTGACTGTCCATACTATGGGAATATTCCCGAACAGTATCAGGTATCCCCGAATGACTGACTGCTCATAGAATGGGAATATTCCCGAACAGCATCACGTATCCCCAAATGACTGACTGCTCATAGAATGGGAATATTCCCGAACATCATCACGTATCCCCAAATGACTGACTGCTCATAGAATGGGAATATTCCCGAACAGCATCACGTATCCCCAAATGACTGACTGCTCATAGAATGGGAATATTCCCGAACATCATCACGTATCCCCAAATGACTGACTGCTCATAGAATGGGAATATTCCCGAACATCATCACGTATCCCCGAATGACTGACTGCTCATAGAATGGGAATATTCCCGAACAGCATCACATATCCCCAAATGACTGACTGCTCATAGAATGGGAATATTCCCGAACATCATCACGTATCCCCGAATGACTGACTGCTCATAGAATGGGAATATTCCCGAACAGCATCACATATCCCCAAATGACTGACTGCTCATAGAATGGGAATATTCCCGAACATCATCACGTATCCCCGAATGACTGACTGCTCATAAAATGGGAGTATTCCCAAATCACTGACTGCCCATAGAATGGGAATATTCCCGAACAGTATCAGGTATCCCCGAATGACTGACTGTCCATAGAATGGGAATATTCCCGAACAGTATCAGGTATCCCCGAATGACTGACTGTCCATAGAATGGGAATATTCCCGAACAGTATCACGTATCCCCAAATGAATGACTGCCCATAGAATGGGAATATTCCCGAACAGCATCACGTATCCCCAGTGACTGACTGTCCATAGTATGGGAATATTACCGGACAGTATCACCCATCCTCGAATGACTGACTATCCATAGAATGGGAATATTCCTAAATGACTGACTGCTCATAGAATGGGAATATTCCCGAACAGCATCACGTATCCCCGAATTACTGACTGCTCGTAGTATGGACATATTCCCGAATGACTGACTGCCCATATAATGGGAATATTCCCGAACATCATCACGTATCCCCGAATGACTGACTGTCCATAGAATAGGAATATTCCCGAACAGCATCACGTATCTCCAGTGACTGACTGTCCATATAATGGGAATATTACCGAACAGTCTCACCCATCCCCGAATGACTGACTGCCCATAGAATGGGAATATTCCCAAATGAATGACTGCCCATAGTATGGGAATATTACCGAACAGTCTCACCCATCCCCGAATGACTGACTGCCCATCGAATGGGAATATTCCCAAATGACTGACTGCCCATAGAATGGGAATATTACCGAACAGCATCACGTATCTCCAGTGACTGACTATCCATAGTATGGAAATATTACCGAACAGTCTCACCCATCCCCGAATGACTGACTGCCCATATAATGGGAATATTCCCAAATGAATGGTTGCCCATAGAATGGGAATATTACCGAACAGTAACACGTATCCCCGAATGACTGACTGCCCATAGAATGGGAATATTCCCAAATGAATGACTGCCCATAGTATGGGAATATTACCGAACAGTCTCACCCATCCCCGAATGACTGACTGCCCATCGAATGGGAATATTCCCAAATGACTGACTGCCCATAGAATGGGAATATTACCGAACAGCATCACGTATCTCCAGTGACTGACTATCCATAGTATGGAAATATTACCGAACAGTCTCACCCATCCCCGAATGACTGACTGCCCATAGAATGGGAATATTCCCAAATGAATGACTGCCCAGAGAATGGGAATATTACCGAACAGTAACACGTATCCCCGAATGACTGACTGTCCATATAATGGGAACATTTCTAAATGACTAACTGTCCGTAGATTGGAAATATTCCCGAACAGCACCACGTATTCCCGAATGACTGACTGTCCATACTATGGGAATATTCCCGAACAACATCACGTATCCCTAAATGACTGACTGCTCATAGAATGGGAATATTCCCGAACAACATCACGTATCCCCAAATGACTGACTGCTCATAGAATGGGAATATTACCGTACAGCACCACGTATCCCCGAATGATTGACTGTCCATAGTATGGGAATATTCCCGAACAACATCACGCATCCCCGAATGACTGACTGCTCATAGTATGGGAATATTACAGAACAGTAACACGTATCCCCGAATGACTGACTGCCCATAGAATGGGAACATTTCTAAATGACTAACTGTCCGTAGAATGGAAATATTCCCGAACAGCACCACGTATCCCCGAATGACTGACTGTCCATAGTATGGGAATATTCCCGAACATCATCACGCATCCCCGAATGACTGACTGCTCATAGAATGGGAATATTACCGTACAGCACCACGTATCCCCGAATGACTGACTGTCCATAGTATGGGAATATTCCCGAACAACATCAAGCATCCCCGAATGACTGACTGCTCATAGAATGGGAATATTCCCGAACAGCATCAAGGATATAATGAGAATATTCTCGAACAGCATCAAGCATCTCCGAATGACTGACTGTCCAAAGAATTTGAATATTCCCGAACAGCATCACGTAATCCCTAATGATTGACTGCCAATATTACCGTACAGCATCAGACATCCCCGAATGACTAACTGCCCATACAATGGGAATATTCCCAAACAACATCAAGGATCTAGATCGATTTTTTTTTATATGCGCCAGTGTATGAGGAAAGGCACAAGTTAGCATTTCTGAACAGTGTAGGTTCAGATCTTTTTGTTCATCTGCTCAATCTAATATGATAATCCAGACAAGTTGAGAGAATCTTCTAACAAACTGGTGTAAGTAATATGTGAACAGTGTAACTATTGATGACACTGTGTGGATGCACACGCTGATGTGGATCTTTACTAATCATAAAAGTCAATTTGTACATTTTCTAGTGCCATGCCTGAGGTGTAGTTATTCCGTTTCCGAAACGCAGACGCATTTTGAAGCATCTGTAGCAGACGATTTGAGATAACAATGATGCAAAATGATTAATTGCTCATAATAAGCAAAACCACGTTTTTGCAACAATGTTTTATATTCAATTTATTTGTCAACAAACTATCTTTCTTATATCAGATGTAGCAATCCAATGCCATTCGACCTGGACACCGTTGAACAAGACATTCAGACACGGAACGACTGTTTAGTTGTTATGGTACCGCCAAGTGACGACATTGTCAACGCAACATTTTGTTTCAGTGATGTCATATCTGAATGCAACGTCACCGGTAATTGGACAAACTATGATCACCAGATTCATGAGTTCTGCGGGGAGGTAGACTGGTTGTATATGTTGAGCGACGGTTTTGAGACTGATACCAGGTTTGATAGAGTTTATTTTTTTCAAAATACGGGCCGAATTCAAGGTGTCCTTTTAGCGTTGCAAGGCTGATTATTGTTGGCACGTTTAAAACCAACGTAGTGTATTTTATCTGTTTTACTACACACATACACACATACGTGTATTGATGTATATCTGAGTTCTGCACTTAGAGGACCAACAATAAGGAAAGCGTTAAGGTTTTCAGAAATGTCACAGATTGTTCCTCTGTAGGCCTTATTATGAGCTAAAGTATATGTCACCCCAACCGTTTCTTTAAAACTCCTTAATGACATTTGGTCTATACTGCCCTTCAATCAGAGGACTTTTAGAGTTTACCATCTGTGCGAGGACAGTGTCTATTTTGTCTATGTATAGCATCTTTAGAAGGACGTATAAAACACACACTCAGTTTATTGATTTTCGATTGGACCAAACACATACATGGAATCGCTGTTCTTACTCATTCGATATTATGAGAAATTGATGTACTTTATGTTGACACCGGTATATATATATATTTGATTGGTCAATGAAAATCTTTATGACGAATTTTGTTTGGACAAACATACACACACGGAGTAAATTGTGTATGACAGAAATACACAAATCATATCGCACAAACATTATGAGGACAACCATGTTTATTAATGTTTAGAACGTAGTCCCCATAATGGTGATTTCTATAAAGAAAACTTTTCGAGGACCCGAGTGTAAGTCCTCAAAATGTAAAAAGTCCTCACACACAAGTGTTCGTTTTGAGGAAGAAAGTGTAACAATTTAAGACTGAAACTGGTCGATTTATATGGAAACAAAGAAGGAATTTATTTGGTGTATTGTGACCGAATAAATATAAGACTTGACAAATATAGAACGTCATAATACTTCTACATAGATGTAAACGGCTTCTCTTGGCAGTTCTATTAAATAAGGTGATCGTAAAACCATCATAGTTCTCTTGTTACACTTTTGTTTTGTACTTTTATTGTGTCCAATTTCTACTATGCTATATGATGTCCTTATGATATTTATCGGGTACTTTGCATGTTATGAGATAACTGTATTTTTAGAAACAACTACATGGTTATCCTTAAACTGTAGCTTTTATGGTAATGTCTCATGTATAGCATGTTATGTCATGAATTAGTTGAATTTGCGCCGTTTAAATATTATTTTCCATTCCATGACATGTATTTGTCAGTTGTATTTTTACATATACATTTTTCAGGTACAAGAATATATTCTGTGCAATTTGCAATGGCGATGACTACACATTGTCCACCAACTTCCCGTGCCCAAACAAGCGCATGAACTTTGACTATGTGAACTTTGTAAGTTTGGTGAACTATAATGCCATCATTAAAAACGACCTAGATGAAGACCAAACCGAAGATGTATGCCACCGTGTGCTTATATTCGATCCAGTGCAGGTAAACTTTACATTTTCTATGTTGCATTGATTGATTGGTCATTTGTTATCAAAACTATTCAACATTAGGAGCTCTTCGTACCATGAACACACACACATACACGCACATACTAACGCACGCACTTGCTGTTTACATAATGTTTTTATCCTTGTACAATTAAGGTTTATCAAAATGCATCTTTACCGTTTTCATTTACACGTTTTCAATTAGAAATAATCCAAAGATAGCATATGAATAAAAGGGTTGATTTCCTTATACTTCCCATATCGCCTATGTAGTGGTATAGTATCGGCCTCGGATGCTACAGGTCACTTGTTCGATCCTCGGTCGGTTCATACCAAATACTTTATAAATAATGGTTGCGCTCCTTGGCGCTCAGGGTTGCGAGGTTAGCATTACGATTGACTGGATGGTGTCAGGATAAATGGACCAGTAGTACTGTTAACTTACCCAGGAAACGCCTTGATATAAATTGTTGAAAGCTGCGTAAAACACCAAAATAATCTTTTTCTTTCCCTCATTTAACCTTTTACCGGATGAGAGTAATGTGAATCATACCTCATCCCAATATATGGCGAAGTGTTCGCAGAAATCATTGTTGGAAAAGAAGATATTGCTTATCATGAGTAGTTGCTCGTTTCCCACGATGTTTTCAAAGATTGTCTGCTTCAGTCGCGTCAAATGTCCTATGAAAGAGGTAGTTTGTAATGAAAGTTTGACTCTTTCCCAAAATAGTATCGCCTATTAACACGTTTAAAGCATAGGTGTGGTGCGGTCTCGTAAGATATGAATTTTACCACGCTACTTGTCTTGCAATACGAACCCGTTTATCGCTCCTGCAACGTAATATTCCGTATATATGTACATCAGGTTGAAGTTGAATATCATTGTCAACAGTATGATGGATTGCCACATGTAAAGTTATTAACAAACACATAATAACTAGCGTGGCCCAATAACCAATCTAATGAATCCACATTCATATATCTAACTTAAAAGCTCAATTAGATACTAACGTGGCCCAATAACCAATCTAATGAATCCACATTAATATATCTAACTTAAAAGCTCAATTAGATGCTTGCGTGGCGATCACAACCAATCAAAATCCACATTCATATATCTGACTTAAAAGTTCAATTAGATACTTGCGTGGCGATCACAACCAATCAAAATCCACATTCATATATCCAACTTAAAAGCTACAATAGAAACTTGCGTGGCGTTCGTCAGTTACTTGCGCAGACTTCACAACTAATCTTAACCAACATTCATATCTTTAACTGATAAGCTCTATATGATACTTGCATGGCATTCACATAGAATCTTAAGAGTTAAAATATGTATCTCCCGAGACGGCCAATCTGCATTCCTTCCAACGCGTCAATGATTTCAACATTTTAAATTACAGCAAACTTGCCGTCTTCCAGCCTGCTCTATTCCTTTGTTGTACACTATGGATACCATGACATGTGAAGAGATCTATCAAACAGCTAGCAAAGGAATTAATCAATTCTCCCTCGTAATACACCCGAGTCCACCTCTTACACTTTCAACCGCCCGGGAGTTTCATGTGGCAGTCACCAAACTGTTTGACGAAACCTTGTACTACACCAGTTACTACTTTGCCACACTGTTTTTCAAAACGAACATTAAATATGCTGATATAGATTTCAGGGAAATTGTCGACGATTTAGTAATAGAAAACGTTATTATAGTAGTGTACAATGAAAGACATCTAGAAAAAAATCCATTTGATTTGCATCTAGCTTTTAAGTCAGATATTCTGCAAATTAACGAAACCATTATGGGATTTCAAATATCCCTTGAGTTGCTGGAAACAGACTTGTTCTTTTTACCGGATGTCGGAGAATCTACAGCTATCAAGGAGGTGATATACCACGATGATGTGGGTGGAGATTATATGGTGTTCTCCGTGTATCATGATCCGTATGAGGGAGTGGCCATGATTACAAATGAAGTTTATTCAATCGGTTGGGAGGAATTTCTTTTTCAACGACACCATTTCTTGTTTGATAAAACATTTTTGAGTTGTCCAACATTTCTGTATGAATTAAGCGTTTATGATTTTATACGCTTTAGAAACGGACTAAAGTTAACCGGAAGTGACGCCGAATTTGGATTTGAAGACTTTCGCAGCCGAAACAATACTCACGTTTCTATTTGTGTTTCGGCGATTCAGGGGATTCGCGTAAATAACGGATGTCCGTCGGGAATGGTTATGTATGACCTTGTTTCATATCTACTTGTTTTATTTTGGTCTTACCGATTGGAATTGTGTAATTAACTCTTTCCCACAAATGTAGATAGACCTATTTTGACGCCGCTGCAGCAGACGACTCTTGAAACATTATATTAAATAATCGTATGGCTACAACCTACATAGATTGTTCCCATGTTTGTCAAGATGTTTTCAAAGTCGTCCGCTGCAGATTTGTTGTATTTGGGAACGGGTTATAAATTAACATCTGAGCCAGGTCATACGAAAAGCGACCCTCAGAGGTTTGGCAAATATTGAATTACGAATTCAAACACTCACATGACAGAAACATGTTGCAACATTTGATCTTTGCTCCAGGAAGACTAACCTGAGTGTATTGTGTAAAAGCGGGGGTAGAGATGAGTATTTACATACAGACAATTTGATCCAATTACACATTGTTGATAAACCTTTATTGAAACATTCTGTGGCTAAGTTGCAAGCAGTTCAGAGCAATTTTATTCTGCGCGGATGCGCGGTTAGATCTGGATCTACACTGGTTATAAAGGAATGACAGATGGTATGTTTTCTGTAGCTGTTGGATGAGGGAGTTCACGTAAGAAAATGGATATGAGCCGTTCCACGAGAAAACCAACATTGTGGACTATGCGTAAAGTATCAACCAGGATCAGCCTTAGCATGCCGCGCAGGCTAATCCGGGCAGACATTTTTCGCCTCCTATCGATTTTCTGTTTCAGGACTCGTTACTCTATACCTCTATCCCCCCCTGAGACAGAATGTGTCGGGCCGGATTATCTGGATCGATACATTACGCAGAGTCCATAATGTTGGTTTTCTCGAGGAACGGCTCATAAGTCAATGATTATGTTAATAGTAATGTAAACCATAGTTACCAGAAGCTTGTTTATTTGATACATCAATAAATTGTTGAACGTTAAGTCGTTCGCCTGTCAAGCCGTTTTAATATGTATTCGTTTTAAAGATATCTCTCTAATTAAGAGATATCTCTTTAGATAGAGAGATATCTCTGTAAGATAGAGGGATATCTCTCTATTTTTGAAGATATCGTTGCAAGTTAAAGATATATTTCTCTACTTTTGCTCATGTTTTTAGAGATATATATCGATTACTTAGATCGATAGCTCTATATCCTAGAACGATCGATAACTCAGTAACATGCATAAAAAGAAAATTTCTAGGTTAGAGAGATATCACTCTTATTTAGAGAGATTTCTTTCTACGTTAGTAAGATATATTCATATCTAAGATAGTTATTTATGTTAGAGAGATTTCTCTCTGTAAGGTAGAGAAATTTCTCTCTAAATATATGGTCGTTTATGTAAAATGATTCAGTCTCCCCTTAGATTGTTGTCAAACAAACGCATGTTTCTTTCGACCAATCAAACGCGGCTATTTATATTCATTCGACCGACCAATCAAAAGCGGTTAATTTTATTTATTCGGCGAATGGCGAGCATCGGTAACTCCGTAGGTAGCGATACGGACTGTGGGTCCAGGGGTTGTTAGGTCGAACCCCAGCTCGGCCAACATTTTTTTCATACGTTTGACAAACGCCATTCGTCTTCTCCCAATGGTATATAACAGTCGAAGTGGAAAGCAGACAGTTTAGGCGAACTGACACTCTATTTTTGAAAACGGCATTAAACCAAAACTAATCATTCAATCAGTTGTCTCTGAATTTTGATAATCCCATGCTTTGAAAGATAAAATCTCCATATACTTGTTTAAAGTTGACTTTATTTAATTTAATTAATACCAAATATACATACTATTTCTCAAACGAATAGTAAAACGGCTTTCCACACAACTGTTTTTCATCCATCGGATCAAGAAAAGGAGCCAGACGAAAGGGAGATTTGTGGCATCCATTTTTGGAATCCAAGTATTGTACCGTAGGGGTTAGGTCACTGGGCTACAGTTCTGGTGCTTTATCATAAATTATATCTATCACTCTTCTAGGTATAGGCAGCCTTTTTTCCTGTACGAAATGCAGATAGACCCACTTTTTTCTAGACGAGGTTACAATTAATTAAGAAAGACTTTCATTGTAAGTTGAGAGCCTATTTGCTTTCGGAAGTATTAAACGAGAAATGTAATAAAATCAAAGTGATTTAGCATGATTTCTTCCATAATAAGACCATTATTCACTTTCCTCTTATTGTAAATATATATCATTTTATTTATTAAAGATTTATCTATCTTAACCCTTTCCATCATAAAACAAATCTTCAGCAAACGAATTATAAAACATATGGGTAAAATTATTGAACATTTCAATAACGGCAAGTTTAATTATCAGATAGATTTGAAAAATGTGGTAAAATGGGAAATGACTCATTATGAGTTAAGTAAAAAGGTACTACCTTAACCATAAGCACAAAGTGACAATACAATAATATAAGAAAAAATGCATTGTGGACAAATGAGAAATTACTAATCATGTACAATTTTGCCATATACAACAATGATTGGACGTTGTGTCAACATGTATCCCTAATTATTATTGAACCTTATACCCTCTTGCCACATCAGGGGAATATGGTCTCCTTGTATCTGCTTACAGTGAGGACTCAGTCGATACTTAGTATACGCAGTCTCATAAGACGCTAAACGCGGCTCATGGCAATTTTAACCCTTTCCCTCATACGACAATTCTTCTGCAGACGACTTTAAACATATTTTGTCAAAAAATAAAAAATCTCTATAATGGATAACCTATGACTAAAAGTGGAAAACATTGCAGCAATTTCTTCTTTTGTCACTATGTTTTCAAAAAGCCATCTGCTGCAGAGGCATCAAAAAGCGCCTATATGAGGGAAAGGGTTAACACGTTTGAAATATCAAGGCGATCCTGTAAATACTGATAGACATTTTTCTCCAGGTTCTCTGTTGGTCAGAATGGGGCGTTTCCTTAAGCTGCCGCCTATCAGTGGTTATACACGCTATGGACAGTGGACGTTATCAAAAGATATACGACATGTTCGACTTGCAATGTTAATACATGTACCTTCTTTATGCTTAAAAATTATGAACAACTTGTTATTTTATCACAACATTTCAGTGTGCATTTTTCTCCGTCTTACTTTTTCCTCAAAAACATCTTTTAACATGACCTTTAAGATCAAATTATATCGCTACAGATTTACAGACGTCGACATGTAATTAATTATGTAGGGGTTTATTAATATTGCTTCTATACTTATGAGACTTGTCATTTGATGACAGATGTACCACTTTTATTTCACCATAGGAAATATAAGGAGGAACATTTCAGTTTTATGTACTCGTGTTAGACAAGGTTACACGATGAACATCGCTTTGAGTGTCAACGTCATTGTGCTGGTGTGTCCGTTTTTATCATCAACCGAGAAATTAGGATTTTTTGATCAGGATGGTGCTTCAATCATTGGAAAGTACAAAATAAAACATCGTGCATTTGGTACGTCTATCGAATGTCCCATACGACACGTACCAGGGGTCACGCCTCGTTTGAGATCGCCATTAGGTAATATTCTTCGGGAACCACCTTTTACTATCGTAATTTTGGTTTACAATTCGGCAATGTACCGAGGACATTGTTTCCTAACCACCGTAATTTAGGTTTACAATTCGGCAATGTACCGAGGACATTGTTTCCTAACCACCGTAATTTAGGTTTACAATTCGGCAATGTACGTAGGAACTTGTTTCCTAACCGCCGTATTTAGGTTTACAATTCGGCAATGTACGTAGGAACTTGTTTCCTAACCGCCGTTATTTTGGTTTTTAATTCGGCAATGTACGTAGGAACTTGTTTCCTAACCGCCGTATTTTGGTTTACAATTCGGCAATGTACCGAGGAGCTTGTCTCCTAACCACCGTTATTTAGGTTTACAATTCGGCAATGTACCGAGGACATTGTTTCCTAACCACCGTAATTTAGGTTTACAATTCGGCAATGTACCGAGGAACTTGTTTCCTAACCGCCGTTATTTTGGTTTTTAATTCGGCAATGTACGTAGGAACTTGTTTCCTAACCGCCGTATTTAGGTTTACAATTCGGCAATGTACCGAGGACATTGTTTCCTAACCGCCGTATTTTGGTTTACAATTCGGCAATGTACGTAGGAACTTGTTTCCTAACCACCGTAATTTAGGTTTACAATTCGGCAATGTACGTAGGAACTTGTTTCCTAACCGCCGTATTTAGGTTTACAATTCGGCAATGTACGTAGGAACTTGTTTCCTAACCCCCGTTATTAGGTTTTTAATTCGGCAATGTACCGAGGACATTGTTTCCTAACCACCGTAATTTAGGTTTATAATTCGGCAATGTACGTAGGAACTTGTTTCCTAACCACCGTATTTAGGTTTACAATTCGGCAATGTACGTAGGAACTTGTTTCCTAACCGCCGTATTTAGGTTTACAATTCGGCAATGTACGTAGGAACTTGTTTCCTAACCACCGTAATTTAGGTTTACAATTCGGCAATGTACGTAGGAACTTGTTTCCTAACCGCCGTATTTAGGTTTACAATTCGGCAATGTACGTAGGAACTTGTTTCCTAACCGCCGTTATTTAGGTTTTTAATTCGGCAATGTACGTAGGAACTTGTTTCCTAACCACCGTAATTTAGGTTTACAATTCGGCAATGTACGTAGGAACTTGTTTCCTAACCACCGTAATTTAGGTTTACAATTCGGCAATGTACGTAGGAACTTGTTTCCTAACCGCCGTATTTAGGTTTATAATTCGGCAATGACCCTAGGAGCTTGTCTCCTAACCCCCGTTATTTTGTTTTTTAATTCGGCAATGTACCGAGGAACTTGTTTCCTAACGGCTGTAAAAGAGGTTAACAATTCGGCAATGTAACGGGGAACTCGTTTCCTAATCGCCGTTATTTAGGTTTATAATTCGGCAATGTACCGAGGAACTTGCCTCAAAACCTCCGTTATTTTGGTTTTTAATTCGGCAATGTACCGAGGAACTTGCCTCCTAACCTCCGTTATTTTGTTTTTTAATTCGGCAATGTACCGAGGAACTTGCCTCCTAATCGCCGATATTTAGGTTTATAATTCGGCAATGTACCAGGAACTTGCCTCCTAATCGCCGATATTTAGGTTTATAATTCGGCAATGTACCAGGAACTTGCCTACTTTAACAGCCGTTATTTTGGTTTTTAATTTGGCAATGTACCAAGGAACTTGCCTCCTAACCGCCGTTATTGAGGTTTTTATTTCGGCCATGTACCAAGGAACTTGCCTCCTAACCGCCGTTATTGAGGTTTTTATTTCGGCCATGTACCAAGGAACTTGCCTCCTAATCGCCGTTATTGAGGTTTTTATTTCGGCCATGTACCAAGGAACTTGCCTCCTAACCGCCGTTATTGAGGTTTTTATTTCGGCCATGTACCAAGGAACTTGCCTCCTAACCGCCGTTATTTTGGTTTTTATTTCGGCCATGTACCAAGGAACTTGCATCATAACCGCCGTTATCGAGGTTTTTTATTTCGGCCATGTACCAAGGAACTTGCCTCCTAACCGCCGTTATTGAGGTTTTTATTTCGGCCATGTACCAAGGAACTTGCCTCCTAACCGCCGTTATTTTGGTTTTTATTTCGGCCATGTACCAAGGAACTTGCATCATAACCGCCGTTATTGAGGTTTTTATTTCGGTAATGTATTAAGGAACTTGCCTCCTAACCGCCGTTATTTTGGTTTTTATTTCGGCCATGTACCAAGGAACTTGCATCATAACCGCCGTTATTGAGGTTTTTATTTCGGCCATGTACCGAGGAACTTGCCTCCTAACCGCCGTTATTGAGGTTTTTATTTCGGTAATGTATTAAGGAACTTGCCTCCTAACCGTCTTTATTTAGTGTTTAAATTCGGCAATGTACCAAGGAACTTGCTTCCTAACCGCCGTTACTTAGGTTTATAATTCGGCCATGTACCGAGGAACTTCCCTCCTAACCGCCGTTATTGAGGGTTTTATTTCGGCCATGTACCAAGGAACTTGCCTCCTAACCGCCGTTATTGAGGTTTTTATTTCGGTAATGTATTAAGGAACTTGCCTCCTAACCGCCTTTATTTAGTGTTTAAATTCGGCAATGTACCAAGGAACTTGCTTCCTAACCGCCGTTACTTAGGTTTATAATTCGGCCATGTACCGAGGAACTTCCCTCCTAACCGCCGTTATTGAGGGTTTTATTTCGGTAATGTACTAAGGAACTTGCCTCCTAACCGTCTTTATTTAGTGTTTAAATTCGGCCATGTATCGAGGAACTTGACTCCTAACCGCCGTTATTGAGGTTTTTATTTCGGTAATGTACTAAATCTCCAAACCGCCGTTATTTATGTTTGAAATAGTTGAGCGGTGCTCCAGGAAAACCTTAACGTAATTATTACAATGATAAAGGATCAAATTAGATATTGCATTGTAGAAGTTTCTTCAAACATTCTACGACACATTGGCGAGAAGTGAATATCCAGATCAGCATCCGCGTAGTCTGATCTGGATCTTCACTAGTCGGAAATACTATTCGATTTATTTTCGCAGATCACCGCTCGTTTGGTTATGGCAGACGGAAGCTACTCTCAATTAGGCTGCGGATAAGCCATATAACCGGAGACTCGATTCGTTACCGGCGTACACTTGGGTTGCCGATAAACCCTATAACCGGGAAATCAATTCGTTACCGGCGTTCACTAGGGTCACAGATAAGCAATATTACCGGCAACTCGATTCGTTACCGGGGGTCACTTGGGTTGCCGATAAGCCCTCTAACCGGAAAATCAATTCGTTTCCGCCGTTCACTTGGCTTGTCGATTGGCCATATAACCGGAAACTCGATTCGTTACCGGCGAACACTTGGATCGCCATTTGATGATTTACCACAGAACTGTTCGACTCGTAACCAACGCTCTCTAGGACCGTCGTCTGGTAATAAGCATGCATCAGCGAACTGTACGAGCATCACCCGTTCAGTACGGTCGCCAACACAAGAACCCTTCTATGTATTAACACCAACGGTAGATACTGTTTCTCTTAACTTAACGGCGAAGCCTGATGTAACCAGGATGCTTTCCCTTTACGAGGGGACAGAACTCCGCCAACTGGCGGATCTGATAACATCAACGTGTCCTGAGTGGATTCCATGTGTAAAGCATATAAATCCGAGGAATGCTGAGAAATGTTGCTTGCAATGTCGTTGTGATGAGTTCTGCCACATAACACATGCATGTTGCCCTGGAATTATATATAACAAGACAATCACTGAGCAGATATTTGATATTCCACCCGTCTGCAGAAAGCCGTTGATGTTCGCACATGGCTACGGAAAAATGTCAGAATACCAATATGTTCAAGAATATGAATTTATAAGCCGATGTTCAGGAACACAGGATTTAGATTTAGAAGAGAGATATTCTACTGGCCAATCTTACGGTAAACATAATGGAATTATTTACGACTTTGTTGACGTTATAGCTGTAACACACATCAGTAGCGGAATAAACTTTGTCAATCGGCATTGTGCTATGTGTAATGGTGTTTCGGAGGATAGTCTAGCATTTTGGAAACCAGAAGTAAGGTAATTCAACACTTTTGTTTTGTTTCCCCTTAATACTTGTGGGCTAACAGTCTACGTAGACAAGCTGCCAGTTGCTTGGAAAGACATTAAGTTATGTGGAATACTGGTGTGGGAAAGCCAGTACGCACAATGTATGTGAACTACCCGTCGAGAAATCACCAAAAACATGTTGAAAACGGCGTTAAATCCAAATGAATCAAAACTAATCAACTCTTAACACGTTAGTGATAAAAAAAAAGGTTCACATTTTTAAATCTAGTTTTGTTTTGTATAAATGTTGAGTGTGATTCACTATGATTTTACTTATTTTCAAACGTTGACTCCTAAACGGGTATGATAATTGTTCATCTACCCACATATAATCCTGCTTTCTCTCAGTTGTAGAAATAGGTAAAAGAAAAGTTATAAATTGACCTAAGAGTTTATTTATATGAGTCCCGAACTATAACTGTATATATATACATACTTGAGTCGTTCTACGAGGAAACCAACATTGTGGACTCGGCTTAAAGTATCGATCCGGATCAGCCTAACCATATTGCGCAGGCTAACCCGGACTCTAATCATTACTCTATACATGTACATCTATCCCCCTGAGACGGAATGTGTAGGCCCTAAGAATATTATGATAATATTTTCAACGTGTTTAAACAAACACATTTCTTGTACAAATTACCAAGGTATTGAACGCCAGGAAAAGTTTGCAATCGGTGTCATGTAAGGGTCAAATGATAAATCGATCATATTTGATCAGTTCACCCTTTGGCACAATGTAAATATATGTCCTTAAAATCGTCTGCTGCAGAATTGTTGAATATGGGATTGGTCTCAGAAACGATTTTTTTTTTTATTGATTAGTAATAATTCAGATATTATACGAGGAAATATTCAATTTTGGTAGAACTGTATAAATGAAGACATATGGTATATTGTATCAACAGGTGTAGCAATCCCGTGAACGTTACTGACCTAAAGGCACTGGAGGCATCGGTACAACGACAGGACGATTGTTACGTTATTCTAACTCCACCAACGGGCGTAAACGTAAACCACAGTGTCTGCATTCCTGACGTCACCTCGGAGTGTAACGTTACCGGAAAGTGGTCAACGTTCGACTCGGAAACGGAGTCCCTTTGTCATCGTTTAGACTGGGTGTATGAAGTTCCCCAGATTCCTCTGAATGTTTTTGATAGGCGTAGGTAGGTATTCAGTGACAGTCTGGAGCTAATGCTGATGCACTTGAGTCGTGTCTAGGGATTTATGAGTCTTAGTGACTCCCCGTTATGAGGTCATATATACATACTTCCGTCTCGGTGGTGTAGTGGTAGATCGTCCGCCTCGGGTGCGGGAGGTCGCGGGTTCGATCCCCAGCCGGGTCATTCCAAAGACTATATAAAAATCGTAGTAATGACTGCCCTTTTTGGCGCTCAGGCGTGCGGTGTCAGAATAAATGAAGCAGTAGTACTGGTAACTTACCCAGAACACGCCGTGATACAACTGAACAATTGTTGAAAGCGGCGTAAAACACCAACCAAACAATCAATAGACACAATTTAACGTAAGACTAATGATCTTCGGTTCTAGGTATTTCTTTTGTCAAAAGCTGGATCTAAAGCTTATATTGCGAGGATCATTTAACATTCAAACATACGGGCATTTACATTCAATTTTAAAATGATTATTTTCCAAAAGTTGACATCCATGGTCGAAATCGGTCAAATACATTTTTCATGTAATCAATCAAACAATATAAAACAAGAAGGTGTAATCGTGTCACAGCTCTGTTGGTAGTAAATGTATTGAGTCGTAAAATTATCTCCAAAGCCCTAAGCGCCAAGAAGAGAAGTCATTTCTACCTTTCTTTTAAAAATAGTTGGCATGATACGACCGGGAATAGCACAGGCACAATACTACACCAAATGCTCAATGTAACTTGAGCCGTTCCAATAGAAAACCAACATTATGGACTCTGCGTAATGTATCGACCCAGATCATCCTGTGCAATCCACGCAGGCTAATCCGGATCGACACATTCCGTCTCAGGGGGATAGAGGTTTAGAGTAATGATTCCTAAAACAGAAAATCCACAGGAGACGAAAAGTGTCTGTCCGGGTTAGCCTGCGCGGCTTGCTTAGGCTGATTCGAGTCAATACTTTACGCAGAGTGACCACAGTGTTGGTTTTCTCGTTGAAAGGCTCATCTGTCCACTTTCAGATACCGTAACATGTTCTGTGCGAAGTGTAACGGAGAACACATTCATGTACCGATAATGGCATTGTGCCCTTATTCAGGGGTTGGTTATCTTGTTGGAGGTAGGTATGCTGTCTTGCTGAATTACGAAACGGTTACCAAGGAGAATTCGATGATTAGTAATTCTAATAGGAGAGGGACCAGGCGATGTCCAGTTCAACAGAAATTCGACCCGATACTGGTTTGTAATTAATTAATTAACTCTTTCCCACATACAGGCCCTTTCTGACACCTCTGTTGCAGACGACTTTTGAAGACATTGTGTGTAAAGGAGTAATTGCTCATAACGAGCAATTCAGTTACATGTATTATACTTTCACTAACAGAGATGTTCCCCATTGTGTTTACCTGGAACACAGCTCGTTTTATACCTTTAACTGTATGTTTAAATTGTGCCAAGTCAGTGAAAACTGCGATATTTCATTTGTGATTGAACTGTGAAGCCGGCTTTGAGCCGGTGAGTGTATCGGTTTGGATTATCACGATTTTATACAGAATGTGTAGTATTTCGTATAAACGATGTGTTTACATTGCTTAATTTGTTTTGGGGTTTACTTTCTGAATGAGTAATAAAACAGTTTAAATATTGTCATTAGAACTCGTTCAAAGGTACACCTTTGATGACCTTCACTCCGAGAACTACTGTATCCATGGTAACCTCATGAACTTCAAGTACCAACACCACTTTACATTACAATGGAGGTGTCAGTCGACTTTACGAATGCCTATTTGTGCATTTGAAGCTAATAATATTTGAAGCTTTACGCATGCGCAATGTTGTGTTTGGTGTAAAAACAACTAACTTATAGAAGACGAATGCTTGATTCAAGGCATCATCGAAGCCGCAATGTCTTGTTTCAAATAAAAAAATAAATGATGTTCATTTATTTCCAAAAGCGTTCAACTATGATTGCACATGAACCGGGTTACAAATATATTAACCCAGTACCTCACATTGTCGTCTGCTTTACAATCATCAGACGAACAATTTCACCAATCTAGAAAACTGAAATAATTATATTGATAAAGAATTGAAAATATTGTAATAAAAGGTGAAATTGCTCGTTTTGAGCAATTTCACCTTTTATTACAATGTTTTCAAAAGTCGTCTGCAACAGAAGGCGTCAAATGTCGTCTATGTGAAGTAATGGGTTAAAAGAACACATACACTGATGACAAACTATTACGATTATGAGTTAGAGGTCCCGGTAGATATGTAGTAATTATAAACCATGATCGCTGGTTTATCAGAGACCGACAAACTAGGCATATCTAACCTGACAGGGTTACTAGTAATAAGCCAATGTAACTTTCAACATTTCCCTCATACAGTCGCTTTCTGACGCATCATCTGCAGCAGACGACGTTGAAAACATTGCAGCAAAGGGAGAACTTTATCATTATGAGCAATTTCTTACTTTGCCACAATGTTTTCGACTTTATTCAAAAATTGTTCTTTCATTTAAAGAGAGTTCTCGTCATGTTAACTAAATGTTTTCAAATTCGTCTGCTGCCGATTTGCTATATGTGGGAAAGGGGGGAGGGGGGGGGGGGGGGGGGGTGGAAAGATGCATAGCAAGAAGAGAGGCCATAAGGCCCCACATCGCCACTGGCAAGGGTCGTGTTAACCCTTTCCCACGTGCAGACGCATTTGGACGCAATAACAGCAGACGACCTATGAAAACATTGTGAACAAAGGTGAAATTGCTCATGATGATCAATTTCTCCTTTGACCACAATGTTTTTAATTTTAATTTTAAAAGCTGTCATTGATGGAGATTTTTCAGGGTTTTGTCACTATGCTTTCACTGTAGTCTGCTGCAGATTCGTTCTATGTGTTAAATGGTTAAATCCCCGCATCTCTATTTCAGAACCGTTGCAATCAGGTCATCTGTATTCTTCCACTGAGGTTTAGCGTATTAACTGAGAGGTGCGAGGAACTCTATGGTAGAATTAACTACGGTATGATCCGGGTCCCGTTCGAAATTGTTCTTAAAGAACCCATGCCTTTAACCTATGTGGACATGATACAATCTAACCTTAAAGTACAACTAAAAGAGACACTCGAACTCATAAACACGTGTGACTCCTTTGCATTATTTTTTAAAACGACAAAGAACGGCAAAGATATAAGTAAAGTTAGTACAACAGATGGCATGTTACTCAAATCTGTGGTTCTAATCGTACTCAAGAAACTTTATAAGACAGACGATATGGTAAAACCAATAGACGCGTACAAGTCATTTATTCACTCCTTCGTGAATGCAAACATAACCTTGAAGGGGACCTTGGTGGAGGTGACCCACAAGACATCATACAGCTTTCTCATGGCGGACCTGTTTGAGTCGAACCGTAACTACCCGAGGTTACTTTCTAATACATCAATAACTGTCGAGGATTCACTCTTGTTAATTTTTGAAGATCCATACGACGGTTTATATGTGATCGGTAACAGTAAAAGCTTCCAACGCCTGAGTCATGAACTATGCCATGATCCCGAACTCGAACTCGTCGTCGTCAACGATGCGTTCATGGAATGCATTGCGTTTGTTTACGATATTGATGAAAATGGAATCGAGCGTTACACGGACGGTATAGTATTCACAAAGCAAAATATCACTTTCGGTTTTCAGCAGTTTCGATGTCTGAATCAGACATTTTGCATTATATGTGTTGACACGGTAGTTGAGTCCGGTCTTTCACGTGACACTGGTTATAATTCTGTGGCCATTTCATCTTGTTTCCAGTATTATATGTGTCTGTTTACCATGTTTTTGTTAGTGAATTAGTGTCTCGTTTCCAGTGTTAAATATGTATGTTTGCCCTTTTTTGTTAGTGAATTAGTATCTTGTTTCCCGTGTAACAGAGAAAGTATGTACATTTTTTTTATATGTCAAATATTCCGAGAAATAAAAAATAACATACAGTTTAAACCCTCCATAGTTCCTTATCGAGCGAAAACAGATAAATTGCAACGAAGCCTCGTCTGATAATGATCTCGATAGGTACTCTTTAAAGAGGTTATGCTATATACGGAGACCATATGAGACAGCATGCATTACGAAGCTTCTTCTCTAAACAAATACATCTAAAAGTCTCGACTTATTTTTTAGATGAGCTGTGTCACACGAGACACCATGAGGCATTTCTGACCAGCGAAGATACATATCAGAAACCGGCCTTGCACAGTCTGATCGTGATATTCTCAGATAGGATTTTAGTCGTACAAGGTTTCCGGAAGCAGGGGATAACAAAAACAAAACACCAAACGATCACGCAAAAAGTTCCGTTAATTGCAAAATTTTCGAAGGTTATTTGTGGTATTTCGTGGCTCAAAGTGTAGCCTATTTAAGTGGATCTTTTACCGGCTCGGTCGTGTTGTGGTAGAGTGTCCGCGTCGGGTGCGGGTTGATCCCCTGTCAGATCAAAACAAAGACTTAAAAATGGTAGTAATGGCTTTCCGTCTTTGGCGCTCAGCGTTGTGGGGTTTATGGCAAGGCTTGGGTTCACGCTGGGCTTCGCAAATGGCGCCATTTGCGCAAGAATTAAAAGAGTGGCGCTAGAAAATAACATTTTGCGCAAATCGATGACGCCAACCTATATACATTAACTACGACCTAAAATTGCCGCTACAGGTCAAAGGGAAGTAAATCGGATCGGCTTGCTGGGCAGACAATTTTGTCCAGGAATTTCAGATGAATATATAAGACTGATGTTGGCTCCCATTGGACAATAATGATTTTGTTGAAAGTTGAAAGTGATTTTCATAATGTTGAATAACCTCTGACTGATTTATAGTGTTTGCTTTAAGCTATGTTGACACTCTAATAGCCATTTTCAGAACATGCTGTATTTTCTGAAATTGAAAGTAAAATTCAGTGCGGGATAAGGGTCACCTTTGATTCGACCTCCTATTTTTTTTCAAAAAACGGTGAACATGCGAGTTTGTTTTGCTTTTCTGGTAGTTCTAAGAATGAACTTAATTTGATACAGGTATATGTGTTTAATCCATTTGCTAGTAACGAACCATAACCCATTATGCTATAATGGTCACCTATGTTAAATGATTTACTTACCCTTGACCTACAGCTTAATTTCCCTCCCAGTACTATACACAAGCCGTTATCAAACCACATTCGCTGTAGGCGATAGATAAGAGTAGGTCACGTGACCGTCACACTTCGATATTTAGGCCAATCATTATCGAGAAGATTTGACACTCGATCACGCCTACAAACCAATCAATACTATTTTGCAGCTCAAGCAGTTTAGGGGGAAATAATTTCAATAAACAACTTAAAAAAAACTCGGATAAGATTAAAGAATGTCCCTATATTAATTTAATTGTTCAAAGATTGTGTTTTTGTTTACACGAATCGATAGGAAATTCTTTTTTAATTGCCGATTTGTTGCCATAAGGATCTATCAGATTCACAGTCAGCTGTCAGAAAAGACTTACTATAATCTAAATTACATTTTTGTCCATTTTAGTTAAATTATTTTTAAGAAGATAAAAAAATAATGAAGACTGAAGGAGAAAATACATATCGTGCATTTTCTTCTTCGGAAATGTCATTTAAGAAAGAATTACCTACACTCATTCTTATTTGTTTTAAAAGTTCAGTGCACTAATTGTGTGTTGATAATACAACTTACGACATAATAGTTTATTTACCGGTCTTTAGAATGAAAGCACTGACAGACATACTCAATATCAGAAATAATTCCTTCTACCACAATGCATGTGTTTTGGTTACATGATTCATTCCACATCGGAATATAATGAATCATGGCCAAGCCAATCTTTGTGATTAATTTGATGCTGGATAGATTATGACAGGTGACTAGAGAAGATAGCATAATACATGAGGGTACCAGTATTTACACATAATTTAGGTTTGTAAGAAAAAATGATCTGGCTCCAGTTTGAAGTTGAAGCCGTTCTACTATTTATTCGATTTAAAGATATATCTATCTTTCTAATTTTGACAGATATCTCTCTTACTTTTATTATATATCGATATCTTCTTAAACAGAGATATATCTATAACATGCTGAAATAGATATCTTTCTAAGTCAGAGAGATATCTTCATATTTCATGTCCGCTCGCCTGAGTATTTACTGTACACTCATGTCCTCCTGAGTATCTACTGTACGCTCATGTCCGTCTGAGTATTTACTATACGCTCATGTCCGCTCAAGTATTTACTGAATTCTCATGTTCTGCTGAGTATTTACTGTACGCTCATGTCCTCTTGAGTGATTACTGAAAGCTAATGTCGTCCTGAGTATTAACTGTACGCACATACCCACCTGATTATTTAGTGTACGCTCTTGTCCGCCTTAGTATTTACTGTACACTCTTGTCCACCTGAGTATTTACTGTACACTCATGTCCACCTGAGTATTTACTGTACGCTCTTGTCCGCCTGAGTATTTACTGTACACTCATGTCCACCTGAGTATTTACTGTACGCTCATGTCCGCCTTAGTATTTACTGTACACTCATGTCCACCTGAGTATTTACTATACGCTCATGTCCGCTCAAGTATTTACTGAATTCTCATGTTCTGCTGAGTATTTACTGTACGCTCATGTCCTCTTGAGTGATTACTGAAAGCTAATGTCGTCCTGAGTATTAACTGTACGCACACACCCACCTGATTATTTAGTGTACGCTCTTGTCCGCCTTAGTATTTACTGTACACTCTTGTCCGCCTGAGTATTTACTGTACGCCCATGCCAGCCTGAGTATTTAGTGTACGCTCTTGTCCGCCTTAGTATTTACTGTACACTCTTGTCCGCCTGAGTATTTACTGTACGCACATACCCACCTGAGTATTTAGTGTATGCTCTTGTCCGCCTTAGTATTTACTGTACACTCATGTCCACCTGAGTAATTACTTTACGCTCATGCCAGCCTGATTATTTACTGTACACTCTTGTTCGCCTGAAAATTTACTGTACGCACATACCCACCTGATTATTTAGTGTACGCTTATGTCAGTTTGAGTATTTACTGTACACTCTTGTCTGCCTGAGTATTCACTGAACGCTCATGTCCGGCTAAGTTATCAACATGTCAAGCGATCTCTTTTTGCCTGATTCACCTCAATCAAATGATATAATGTTCACCTTTTTACAAACAATCAACACTATAGAGCGTGGTCATAGCGGTAAGTCGCTAGTCTTGGGTTCGATAGTTAAAGGGCTCATATCCTGCCAAGAATATCGGAATTGTTCTGATGACATTCATTATTCCAACCTGCTTCTCTTCACCAAGGGTGCATCTTAGAGAAATAAATCAATGTGCCGTAGCTACAAATGTGTGCGATTGTGTAAACGGCCGACTTATATGTTAGTAATGAGAGGGTAAAAATGGATTGTTTTGTTGGGGTTATACGCCTTTTTCACTTATTTATGATTCCTGGGTAAACAAAACAATACTAGGCTAGGAAATGTGCCTTAAAGGTGTAATGCAATGCAGAATTTTGTATATCAATTCTAACCGTACGCTTATTAAGTAAGTGTGTACAAATACATCGGGAAAATCCATTCCTCGGTATCTTTACTTAAATGTACGGCAGCTCTAAAGGGACACACACGATTTTTTTTTATCTCGTGCGCACGAGATACTAAGTCGTGCGAACGAGATAAGTATCTCGTGCGAAGGAGATACTAAGTCGTGCGAACGAGATACTATCTCGTGCGCACGAGATAAAAAAAAATTCGTATGTAATTTATAAAAATGTATGTGTCCCTTTAGAGTTGCCGTAGGCTACGGAAGCGTCCTGGTGCCAATTCATAATGTTCTATAAAAAGAATAACTCCTACGTAGGAGATAAAAAAGCCTAATTAGGACTTTATAACTCCTACGTAGGAGATAGAAAAGCCTAATTAGGACTTTGTAACTCCTACGTAGGACTTTATAACTCCTAATTAGGCCTAATTAGGAGTTATGAAGTCCTACGTAGGAGTTACAAAGTCCTAATTAGGCTTTTTTATCTCCTACGTAGGAGTTATAAACTCCTAATTAGGCTTTTTTATCTCCTACATAGGAGTTACAAATTCCTAATTAGGACTTTGTAACTCCTACGTAGGACTTTATAACTCCTAATTAGGCTTTTTTATCTCCTACGTAGGAGTTGTAAAGTCCTACGTAGGAGTTACAAAGTCCTAATTAGGCTTTTTTATCTCCTACGTAGGAGTTATAAACTCCTAATTAGGCTTTCTTATCTCCTACGTAGGAGTTACAAAGTCCTAATTAGGCTTTTTTATCTCCTACGTAGGAGTTATAAACTCCTAATTAGGCATTTTTATCTCCTACGTAGGAGTTACAAAGTCCTAATTAGGCTTTTTTATCTCCTACGTAGGAGTTATTCTTTTTTATAGAACATTATGAATTGGCACCAGGACGCTTCCGTATAAACCTAATTAGGAGTTTTAAAGTCCTACGTAGGAGTTACAAAGTCCTAATTAGGCTTTTTTTTTATCTCCTACGTAGGAGTTATAACCTCGTTATTAGGCTTTTTTATCTCCTACGTAGGAGTTACAAAGTCCTAATTAGGCTTTTATATCTCCTACGTAGGAGTTATAAACTCCTAATTAGGCTTTTTTTTTATCTCCTACGTAGGACTTTATAACTCCTACGTAGGAGATAAAAAAGCCTACTTAGGAGTTATAAAGTCCTACGTAGGAGTTACAAAGTCCTAATTAGGCTTTTTTTATCTCCTACGTAGGAGTTATAAAGTCCTAATTAGGCTTTTTTATCTCCTACGTAGGAGTTACAAAGTCCTACGTAGGAGTTACAAACTCCTAATTAGGCTTTTTTTATCTCCTACGTAGGAGTTATTCTTTTTTATAGAACATTATGATTTGGCACTAGGACGCTTCCGTAGTAGGCAGCTCTAAAAGGATTCGAGATACTAAGTCGTGCGAACGAGATATTATCTCGTGCGCACGAGATAAAACAAAATTCGTATGTAATTTATAAAAATGTGTGTGTCCCTTTAGAGCTGCCGTATAAATGGGCGCTATTAATGAAATACGCAACGTGATTTACTGTACTTTTGCACTTTTCCAATAATCAAATTTCGCGCATGCGCAGTCCGCCCGTTACTGATGACGTCATTTGTTGACAACTCGACCATAGCTGTAATGGAGACTAGTGAAATTATGCAAGGTTTAGAAGAAACAGATGCGATTTCTGTATTAATTCCAGCGATTACTAGTGTTAAACCGTACCAGATTGAACCAAGACGACCATTGACACTTATTTATATCGTCCTTTTCGGAAATTCAATCTTCCAGCGATTAGAACGAGTACGATGAAATAGAACGTTTGGACAATACAAATTGGTAGGAAACTTTCTTGTTTTATTCAAAGCTGAAATCGTTTTTCTACCATTCTTTGTTTTCAAATATCTTCAAAGTTACTTCGTTGGTTTATATATTTAGCCATTTCATTCGATCAAAACGATATTAACATATAACCAGAGACATATACACATATGTTTTGATATGTCTCTGATAAAACTGAACCGGCATTTTCGAAGTTGAGAATTTCTACTAAAGCAGCAGTAAACCTTGGAATCTTTTCAACAAAAAATGCAAGTAAACATGGTAAATGCTTTCAAAATATATAAGTACTATAACTTAAATATAACTTCTTTTTATCGAAGTTGAAAACATAAGTGGGAAAATAGAAATAATTTGCCATGGGAAATTTCTTCTTTACCAATAAATACAATATATCTACAACTTATTTTCACAGGATGTACAGAAATGTAGCCTGCCGAAGGCTTACAAGATAGATATGGCATAAACTTGGAAGGGGTGTGCGGAAAGTCCTACCAGCCTGTGCTGTGGAGAAGATCAGACAAAAGTGGTCCTCTGAGCAGTACACTGGATTTAAATATGCTAGAGACTATTCAATAATTATTGTTTTGACATTTGACCCATGTGAAATAGATGTGATAACATTTAAACCAGTAAAAATATATATTGTTGTATTTACAATTCCATGTCTAAATTGTTGCAAGCTGTGAATGCATTGTTAAATAGTTCCCGCTTGCACCTGACTAATGAAGTCATCATGAAAAATGAAGTTTTTCCTGAAAAAGGAGAACATTTCCCATAAAGATCAATTTTTCCTTTAGTCATAGAGAATTTGCATAATTTACACAGATCTTGATGCTGTCTTCTGCTTCCGATTTTCAGTTTGCAGGACATGGTTAATTCTTTCCACTGCTCATGCCTATAATATATTGATAGCTACACTTGAAAACATTGTTTGCTTAATTAACCCTTTCCCACCTTTAGACGCTTTCTGACGCCCCTGCAGCAGACGACTTACATTTAAAAGCAACTGTTCATCTGCCCACACGTATATCAATTTGAGCATTTTGCAGGACAATTAATCTAAGTGTAGCTATCAAATTGTCACCCTTTACATCCTTCCTACAATCAATCAATATTAACAATGTTGACATCTACTTTGTCTGTATGTTGTTTATAGCAGAGCTAGATCAAACAGCACATTTGTTAAGACTGATCTTGAACTACATTACTCTAAAAAGTCCACATAGTTGGTTTTACTAGATTATGGATCATATTAAGAGTTGATTGCTCTTTCAGGAACTAAATAAAACATAAGGATTCTAAAGGATCTATCATATCACATACTCTTTTTCAATAAATAGGATCACTGGTGGTGAAATATTGACAATTTACAAACCGTACTTATTTAAACGGTTTCTTATATGGTTTCACACTTTAAACCATTGGGAACATACATGCCACATTTCACATGCATATCTACTTTACTTTTTGAGTAACTATTACTCCTTTGAGACCATATAGATATTGAAAAAGTATGTATATTAAATCTCTGTTACTGTCTATCACATAACAATGCGTCTTATAAATCTTGCAAATTAATATATGAATGAGACTCAAACTATTCGCACTCTTTCTTGAGGATATATATCCTCACGAAGAGACAAACATATTACCATATTCGCATTTTGTTCCCGAATTTTATCAAAATTTTAAGAAACTAAAAAATAGACATCTTGGTTGTAGTTTGTAATCATGAAAAAGGTAGCTTTTCACATTGTATCTATTCATGTTTGGGTTATTTAAACTTGATGAAAAAGGAAGAACTTGAGACAGGAATATTCAGTAAGTATGTAGAACATCATCTTTAATACAATAACCTGGTAGAGTCTTTGATTATTAGTCAAAACAACACTAACTGTGGTAACGGAAATTTAACTTGTTATTATTAACACTTGTCTTATAAAAATACTTCATAGGCACAACTTTCAAGTTTTTCTTTTTTTTCGAAAACATTTAAACGTCGCTATTAAAAGTATGTACACACTTTCACTTTTGTTTAAAGCACAAAAGCCAAACCAGATTGTCTAATAATACAATGACTGTTTGATTATTGCTGATTCACCTGTGCCAAAAACGTAGCAATTAGTATTTACGATGTAAATACGCACTATTCGTATCATGTAGATACATAAGATATATAAGATGTTGATCAACATGTCCTTAAAAAGCAGTTAAACATTTAATTACGGAAATTTCACAGTCACGGAAATTTAAATGAAAACAGTTCATGGCGCTAATTTGGATATATTTCCATTTTGAAAATGGAACGACTGTTTGCCTAGTGTTTCTTTACAATATGTGTTTATATTTGAACTATTGGGTAACATTATTAACGAAAATTGCTGAAACAAGACATAAAATTTCCGTTACCGATTTTAAATTTCCGTTACCATGGGCTTACACTCAAACTGCATTGTTTATAAACATTGGACAAATGTGATATGTAGTCAACTCATAACTTATATGTCTTATATAATATAAACAGTTGCTAAAACCATACATTTATATTCCAGAATAGTGCTTAAACAAAAGCTTTCTAGCATAGTATTTATAACTAATAAAACAAGAGCACCGCGTACGGCACAGACGCTCGACTGATAGGGAGAAAACAGAAACAAATGAGCTAAACAAAAAACCTTAACCGGACGACCACGCCACCGCCGCCAGGGTCATGACAATAGCTCTCATTTTTTCAAAAGTCGAGCTAAAAATTTTAAGATTTTGTCATCATTCATATTTTATTGAATAGTTCACTGAAAAACATATTTGTGTAACATTTCTAAGTTTGAAGAAATCATATTTACACACTACTTTTCTATCAATGTGCATAATACCTCATCTAACATCTCCGTTACTATCCTGCAACGGAGATTTTAGTTATTTGAAGTCTATATAGCATGTCAACAACACGTGATGCAGAAACAGAAATTAGATTCTTTGTAAATTTAATCTAATTTGATCTATATAATATCAAAACATTGTTCGATCGTATATCAATATACCAATAATACAAATAATGAATATATGTGCTTATCTTGATGATTTCTGAAATCTGGCTTCAGTAGTAGATTTCCACAACAAATGTCGCTGGCTCAAAACAAAATCCACGGTTCATGTTCACCCTCCATTTCAAGTTTAAATCGGTGTCTCCTGGGAATGTAAACAAGGAAAGGCCTGGTACGAACGAGTAACTACAGCCTGGAGCAACGCACCGAACCGGCATTGTGTCAATTCAGCGTTCACGAGAAATAGATACAAATTATTAACACAACGAAAATAATCCTCTGAACTCTAATATTCCACCATTTCTGTAAGCTCAACTGACGTCACTTCCGGTTTAATCACGTGACACAAATTCTCTAGATTTGTTTAGTTACCGATACAGGTGCGCCAACACAAAATCCATGATAACAACATCATTTCAAATAATTGAGTGACAATTTTTACGCAGTTGTTATTATAAAAGTAAAGGTCACAATAAAATACAATTGAAAAAGAGCAATCCACAATGACCACAGCGCCGCGACTGGGGATCTAACCTGGGACGCCCGGTTCCAAATCCCCGGCGCTAACCAATCGACCTAAAAATGGAATTCAATGGAAGGTGTACAACAGTGATACAGCCTATGACCCTTATATATACATTTAACTAGCAACTTTATATCGAGAACCGTACTGTAGAAAAAACAACCTTAGCGTCTTAATGATACGGTAGACAAAGATCTGGTAAAAATGGCATATGTTTATCACCTGTGATTAATTAACGTTTAGTGACGAATAGCAAGACCAAGCTGTGAATATATGTTGGCCGGCTTCTGAAAACTCTCTTTAAACACAATAACTTACACTTTTATGTGTTAAAAACGAGGTAAAGTGTCTTAAACTGTTCTAAAAATAGGTTGACACAAGTAGTAATTTTAAAAATATCGTATGAGGTATGCTAGGGGCTCCTCACGCGAAAACCGACATTCGGTATTTTGTGACGTGCGAAAATCAGTCCGTGCCCTCTCAATCTGATAGGGTTCTTCAACAATATCTATTCTGAACCTTATCAGAATTCTAGAAGCATATTGAGATTGCTGAGAACAACTCAAACTATACGAGAAGGCAAGTTGGTCGTAATTGCCATAAATGTTATGCTTGTCTTCGTGAGATGTGGCTCATTGACTCGAATGCTACACTTGAAACATTTGTAAATAGGTTAATCACAGTCTAAGATGTTTACGACTTCCGAGAAAAGGGGCTTCATTCGTAGATATTGTATGAAATGGAAACATAATCATCGACCGCATTTTCACTTATAGTCAATGTCAACGCCTTCTAGTATTGTATTATACGCAGTACATTTTCATGTATACGAGGTACATATTTCAGTTGACATGGTACTTTGTTCATGATATGCAGTGCATTTTCTATAATATATGGTGGTTATTTAACAATATGCAGTGCACAATTGTGTAAATGCAGTAGAATAACCTGTATGTGTTGTGCAAATAACGTCATATGCAATACAAACAACAGTATATGCAGTCAGTCTGTCGATACATGTGGTGCTATTTTGATTATATATATATGTAGTTGTACTTTTATATGCGGTGCATTTTCATTGTGAATGATGATACCTCCCGGCATTCTCCGGTAATTTACGGAAAATACCGAGTATGACAGATAAAGATTAACATTTTAATAACACCGTCTTGTACATTTTAAAACAACCTAAACTAGAAGTGTACACATTTTCAGAATATACGAGGTGCAGAATGCCGTCAATTAAGTTGAAGCAGACAATTTTTAAAGTCATTGTGGCAAAAGAATAAGTTGCTTATCTTGAGATTTTTTTTAATTTGCCACAATGTTTAATGGAAATATTTCCGGATAATTCCGAGTATGACAAATAGATCGCTGAACAATCTATAAATAGAAGTGTCACATGTTCTGAATACACGAGGAGCAGATTGACTGAAATCTGACACTGAGATGCTGAAATTAAAAATGTTTTCAAATCAGATGAATCTTGAAATATCTTCTGCGGTAAATGTGTATCCTTTCCCACATAAAAGAAATCTTCAGAGGACGAATTTGACAACATTTAAGCAAAATTATGGAAAATTATTACATAAGCTGAAATGGCTTATTTAGACCAATATCTCCATTTGCCACACTGTTTTTCATATTCAATTCAACATCTGCAGACACACGCGAGAAAGCATCTGCTTATGGAAATGGTTTTAATTTCTCTTAGAATTGATTGTTTTATTGGGAATTTACGCCGTTGTCAACAATTGTGCAACAGTTATATCACGGCGGCCAGTTCACCTACTCATGTGTCTCATTTCTCACACTCCACATATCATACTGTCCAAGCAACTGGCTGCTTTTCCTCATAGACTGTTAGCCCATTGGTGGAAGATGAATGACGCGAAGCCGGCGATGTTTCCCGTCAATAGGTAATATGTATGAACTTTGCAAAACTTTGCTATACCGTCTTTCCAAAAATTGTGTCCAGATTGGATTTTTCGATGCAGTCACGATTCTGCTACGTTTTCATTGGATGAAAAGAAAACATCGAAACAAAAAAAACTTCTAGAAGAAATAATTAAATATGATAATACGTACTCGATAAAGGAACGAGCACAATTAATTTTATGTGTGATAATTTCCGTTTAATAACACTCGTCGTCTATTTCTAAAACTAGTTCAAATAATAACTCATAAGTTTTTTTGACTTTCCGGAAGTTACAAATCCAAATTTATGTAATATGAAGTCATAAAAATAATATGACGTCATTCTATTAGCGTAACGCAAATGATGAATAAATAACCAAAAGGAAAACGACAGAAAGTATAGGAAACGTTAGTTTGACTTGTCACAAATGAAGTTCCGTAACTTATGGAATCGTTTTATTTGAAGTACTTTATGAAGAGCAAGTTGATTATTTGTTGTACCTGTCATCAAAATTTCATGGATTTAATGTCTTGGCTATATTTTAAAGTTTAATATAAGCTTAACCTGGTGGTGATTTTCTTTGCTTAGGTCGGTAGGACTCGTAATTCACGTAAATAACTGATCGTGCTGCAAGCAAGGGGTAACTGCAGTTCGCAGGGAATTATTTACCGATCACAAAAGTTAATAAATGTTTACCCGAAATAACATATTACGGAAAAACACAAAAATGGGTTTTTTCGTTTATAGGTAACAGGTGAGATATTTTTTTTTTTTTCAATAACCCATGGAACTTTCTGAAATGAAACTGGCCAAATCCAATGGGGCCGCCATTTTGGGTATGTATAAAATGAGACGAAAAACACGGATTGAAAATTATTGTCGTCTTTTAAATCATTTTTCTTTTTAAATCGATATATTGGGAATTTATAAAATGAGACGAAACACACGGATTGAAAATTATTGTCGTCTTTTTAATAATTTTCTTTTTAAATCGATATTTATGATCATTATAGTGCTGTGTTATGTGGGAATTAACATGTGTACGAAAAGATAACAAATAAATGGAACGACAGCATTAGCCTTCTACGCCAAAACCTAAATTTTGACTGTATCGTAGCCAAAAAAGGACATGACGTCATTTCCGTAGCACTTCATCTTGGCGTAACGTCAATGTAGCGACGTCGTTTCCCGCAAAAAAGGTGGTATGAACATGAAAAACCCCAAAAAAACGAGAAACCGCTTCTAATAGGAAAAGGGTTTAGGAGAAATGTGACCCCTTACATAATTTGTCACAGTCATATTGACTGGTTGAAGAAGGCAGTCGCCAGGTGGCATCATAAAAGGGCTGATCTATTTGCTTCTTTACCATAATGAAGGTGATCGATTAAGGATCATATTGGCCCTCATGTTTTAACCTCGTTCATTATAAATGTATTCCTTGATTTTCTGAAAGCCTTTACTTTATTATTTTCTGTTCGTAATAATAGACGACAGCAATACGAATTCCAAATATGTTTTGATAATGAAAGAAATATGACATTAACATTATTATTGTCTAGTCAATTACTTATAAATCCTATTTTATGGCCAGAGTATGATCTTTAATTTTTGTTTAAAATTATCTTGCGTTCGTAATAAAAGACGAACACAATTCGACGTCAGAACATAAATTTTGAATGTACCGTAGCCAAAGAACGACGTGACGTCATTTCCGTAACACTTCATTTTGGCGTAACGTCAAATGGAGTGACGCTGTTTCCCGCAAAAATGTCTTTAATTTATTATTTTCTGTTCGTAATAATAGACGACAGCAATACGAATTCCGAACATGTTTTGATCATGCTAAAAAACATATAACGTACATCGCTCTACATATAAATAATTCTGTATGGCCAAAGTATGCTCTTTAGTTTTTGTTTACAACTATCTTACGTTTATTTCGTAAATAGGTAGCACCTATAGATATTTTAATTACAATGCGATTGTATAGGGACCGAGAAAAAAGCCTTATAAATCAATAATGGGATTAATTGAAAAAATAGCACAGCTACACCGGTTGTTTTGATGGACCGTGTTTATAAAATAGGTCGCGCCTCTCGGGATATGGCTTCGGCATATTTTACGGGCGATTGTAATATCTGTCAACAGTCTAATGTTCGAGTTCGCCGGTTAAAATGTGGGAATCATAACTTTTGTAAAATGTGTTATGAATATGAACCAAAGCTTGCAAGAGAAGACTTTTCATGCACGGTAAGTACGTATCTTTCACTAATAATGTTTAATATGAGTAAAGGTGCTACCTATTTCGGGTAAACATTTATTAACTTTTGTGATCGGTAAATAATTCCCTGCGAACTGCAGTTAGCCCCTTGCTTGCAGCACGATCAGTTATTTACGTCAATTACGAGTCCTACCGACCTAAGCAAAGACAATAAAAATCATCATAAGGTTAAGCTTATATTCAACTTTAAAATATAGCCATGATTTTAAATCCATGACATTTTGATGACAGGTACAACACATAATAAACTTGCCCTTCATAAAGTACTTCAAATAAAACGATTCCATATTTACGGAACTTCATTTGTAACAAGTAAAACTAACGTTTCCTATACTTTCTGTCGTTTTCCTTTTGGTTATTTATTCATCGTTTGCGTTACGCTAATAGAATGACGTCATATTACAGGAATTTGAATTTGTAACTTCCGGAAAGTCAAAAAAAACATATGAGTTATTATTTGAACTCGTTTTAGAAATAGACGACGAATGTTATTAAACGGAAATGATCACACATAAAATTAATTGTGCTCGTTCCTTTATCGAGTACGTATTATCATATTTAATTATTTCCTCTAGATATTTTTCGATATTTTCTTTTCATCCAATGAAAACATAGCAGAATCGTGTCTGCATCGAAAAATCCACTCTGGACAAAATTTTTGGAAAGACGGTATGGCAAAGTTTTGCAAAGTTCATACACATTACCTATTGACGGGAAACTTCGTCATAAGGTTGTTTACCCGTATTAGAAAGAATAAATACATTAATATGGTAGTTTATCATCATGGTCGTTGTCGTGAAATCAGAATTTGCAGAAAAGTTGTGGAGAGAATCAGCCTAGATTATATGCCAAATGAGCCATTCCACGAGAAAACCAACATTGTGGACTCTTTATGCGTAAAGTATCCACTCGGATCAGCCTAAGGATGCCGCCCGGACAGACACGTTTCGCCTCCTGTGAATTTTTGGTTTCAGGAATCATTATTCGGTATGCTTAGGCTAATCCGGGTCGATACTTTATGCAGAGTTCACAATGTTGGTTTTCTCGTGGAATGGCTCATTTGGTATATAATCTAGCGCTCATATGTATGTCGTGTTCTACGTAATAATTATGTTCTGTGAGAATACACCATGCAATAAGAATCATCACTGAATGTGCGGATTAACAGAACTTTGACGCATTGACTATTATGAAAAGTGATAGGAAAAAAAGAAGAAGTATAAGGTGGTCAAATAACGTCTGTTAATTAAACCGTTTTGTATTTTTGAATTGCATTTGCAATGCACCATCTAATTATTTCATGTATACCCTCGACGTTCAACAGACATGCAGCAATGAGGAAGTAAGGACCCGGAGTCAAGAGAGGAAGTATAACGTCGGCTCGTTCTTCTCGAAACATTCAAGAATAATAAATAATACAGATAAAATGTCATTTAGTGTCGATGGAAACAAGATCCTTCAATTCGGATATACAGATTAGGCGTTTAAGATCCAGCGCCATATGTATTTTGTGTGATCTACTTTGAAAATATCCGAGGAAAATGTTATATCTTGACAATCAGTCGTGTAATTTGACAAAAAAGAATGGTCATATTGAGGAAAATGAGTATTTGCACATATTAATACATTTCTCCCTTTGCCACATTGATTTCAAAAGTCGTAAGCTGCTAGGGCGTCATGACGTCTATGTCAGGGAAACGTTGAGTTTTGGAGAAATGTTTTCTGTTGTGTTTGTCATTACTGTAACACAAATGAAATGGGGGTATAAACGACAACATAAAACACCAACATATTTGTTCCTTTTTAGACACTATATCCATACAACATTTTATTGAAACATTTATCATATAACAGATCAATTTATTTCTTGGTAAAATAGTTTTGAAAACATCAGAAACGTTTCTAGAAATGGCGAAATTCTTCATACAGAATCGTGAGAGAAACTCCCAGATTTCGACGTACATATAATCAGCGGCCCGCAACCCTAACGGATTTACAACAAGTATAGATCCAGATCAGTCAGCGCACCCAGTTTAACTCGCCTATTATTCATAGAAGGTTTTTGTTTTTGTTTTTTAAAGTACCCATTTCGATCCTTTAGCATAGGTGTAATAATAACGCTAATGTTGATTTTCCTTGAGAATAACTCTCAATATATGAAAACGGGTATAGGTTTATCTGTCACTGGATTGGATTCGACCAGGTTCCAGCCAACTTCTTTAACGCCACAAATATCGCTTGGCGATATTTGATAGACAATCCCTTTCAAACATCTAGTGCAAAGGTCTCACAATATAACCCTTTCCCACCTATAGAGGCTTTCTTACGCCTCTGCTGCAGACGACTTTTGAAAGTTGTGGCAAAAGGAGAAAATGCTCAAAACGAGCAATTTCTCCATTTGCCACAATGTTTTCAACATGTTGCATTAATTATACTTTCATTTATATATTTTCTTGGTTTGGGCCAACATGCTTTTAAAGGTAACAATGCACCAAAAAAAAATCCTTCTTTGTTTCCATGTAAATCGACCAATTTCAGTCCTCAATTGTCACACTTTCTAAGCGTTTCTCATGTAGAACACCATATATCATTGAAGAGAGTTACCTCCTAGCTTGAAAACATTCCAAAGAAAATGTTGGGTCATGCATTATGGAAATAACTCACCAGGCGTAAATGGTAACCGTCATTTTGGACCAAATCGGGCCCGGACAAAACCGGTGTTTAGCATTCTCTACTTTCACTTTCAAACAAGGTCAAACTACTAAAAGTGATCAAATCAATCATTTCCAGTGCATCCTATACACATTCACAATACATTTAAACTCAATGTCATATATTCAATACATTCTGGTGACAGTATACACTCATTGCTACGCAAACAAAGGTTTTTTTAGTGACTATAGTACTGTAGATCAGCAAGTCAGGGGGTGTATTTATCGTAATTTGACCTTAAAGTCTTCTGCTGCAGGTTTGCTGTATGTTGGAAAGCATTAAAAAATGACGAATGTAGCATCGATTTTTGGATGCGAAGAAAGCTTTCATATAAATAATCAAGGATAACTTATCATAGTTGGATGAAACCTGCTTGATTTTTTTTCTTCATTGTATCAGGACGGCGAAAAGTCAGAAGTATTAGTTATATCAACTGCGATTGCCCTAATTACCTCTAGTCTGTCATCTCGGTAAACTCACGGACATAATTCTGCCCGTTTTAATACGCCTGTACCCGAATCACTTTATACGCGATAATGTGATATCAGGTGATTTAACAAATATATAATGGTCGGTTAAAATAAATGACACAAAAGCACAGAGATACGACCGTAAACCCCCTCCAACCCATTTCGACTAGAACGGCTCAAATCTCCATTGTAGATGACGAAAATGACCTAGAAGGTTGCAATGCAGAATGGGATCATCTTCTCCAGTCAGTCAGTGATACATCGAGACCAGCATCTAGACGGGAACATTCACCACTCCAGGGAATGAGCAAAACATCACCGACCTTCGATAGCACTCCTACACTGAAGAAAATCCCCAAACAGTCATCTTACATCCATCTTGTATTGCCATCCGCGACAAACGATTACAATGAATTCGAAGAAAACGAGGCTGTGTCACAACCAATTTCAAACACGGTGACCCAGCTTCAAGACGATGAAATTCCGGCGCCGTCACGGTTTAAAACATCACCAGGTTCATCATTTAATTGTGCTAGTCTGAGGACGAAGTTTGGAAGTGGGATTATAACGAAACCACGACGATCCCTTGCTACGTTCCAATCGGATCCAACCGAAATAGAAAGGGGAACAACTCCATTCAAGGGTATTTATATCAATGATTATTATATTTCTTACCTCGGGGTCTACATAGAAATGCGCTTAATTAAATCTTCAGCAGGTGTACTTTGGACAAAAAGTGACAGAAGAAGAAATTACTTACTTAAAGCAATTAACTGTTCTTCTTCGTATGCAAAATCATTTTCATTAATATATACATGTATAGGAACCACGTCTAGCGCTTTAGGGCCGTATTGACATCCGTAACTGGTCATTATTATATAAAGGTTAATTCGTGTACAATTAATGCGTCTACACTTCTAGTGGGGTTTTTGTCAAAAATTTCATCTAGGACCAAATTACATATAGTCGGATATTGATGCTCGTGCTCGACGGGTCTTCACTGTACGCAGAGGCATTAAGACCCCAAATCGCTAGATAAAGTTCATTATTTTATCTTGTGTTAGCCGTATGTTTTTAAACAAAACGTAGATAAAGATCAGATATAGACAGAGCAATCAAGTAATTCTGATTTGATAAGTTCATCTCTGAAGATTGGAATTCGTCATAAATGTTGAAAGTTTGATTTAATGATTAGACTTTCAAACAGTTTTCAACAGTATTTCAGTTCAGCTGACCACGTGTTTCCTCACCCACCCGCTCTAGTACTCCTAAACGCATTCTCTCTTGGAGGCTTGCTTCTTTTAAACATGGACTGTCAGACCATTGATTGAAGACGAATGCCTTACAATTATATGTACATGTATCACTTAATTCCAATTCAGGAACGCTGGGTCGACACCGACTGAATCTATCGCGACCCGAACCAAAAATTTGATGAGCCATTTCAAATAAAATAATGAGGATTATAATAGAAACGTAGTATTGTCCTAACATAGACGACAAGCTGTATACTAATTTACCCTTTCCCACGTCGACGCATCTGCAACAGAAAACTCAAGATCGAAATTGTACGGTGGAGGGAGATATTGCTCAAAATGTATTTGACTGTTTACGCATTTCTTATCCCCAGTAGCCCACTTGGTAGCGATGAGGGCTGTCAATAAAGGGCTTGTGAGGCTCGGCCAACATTCTTTCCGTCGTTTAATAAAAGTCACAGTGAGAGACGTCTTTCGTCTTCACCAATGGGCTAACAGTCTATATGGAAAAACAGGCTTGGAATGTATGATGTGTGGAGTACTGGTGTGAGAAAGCCAGGAAACGCATGATTAGATGTACTGGCCGCCGTAATATGACTGAATTATTTTTGAAAACGGCGGTTAACCCTTATCAATCAATCAATCAATCAATCAATCAATCAATCAATTAATAATTAATCCCAAATATGGACATTTACCGTATTGAGAGTTGGACACATATAAGTTATCGTTCAGACAAAATAGGTGTCCTCTCCTCTACCCACCAATATAATCATGATTAACCATACTAGGGATAGAAAGACTTGTATAATTAATTGAGTTAAATAGTTACATTTATTTATTTATTGGGGTTTTACGCCGCTTTCAACATTATTAAATAGTTACATAAATGCAGCATTAGTTCATAAGTCACGTCCTCTGTGTGTATGCAGACAAAGGGTGCCCTGTTAAGATAGCTTGGATTAACAGGCTCTCCAGAATCTTCAGTGTTTGTAATGCAAACATACGCACAATACTTCAGACTAGGCTTAACCCTTTACTTCTTAAAAACGCTTTATGACGCCTCTGCAGCAGAGTGCTTTTTGAAAACATGATGACAAAAGAAGAAACTGCTCAAATCGAGCAATTTCTACCTTTGTCACCATGTTTTCAACTCTATTCAATTATTGTACTTTCATTTAAAGGGAGTTCCCAAATCTCGAAATCACACCGAACGGAATACGGCACAATCGGTATTCCTGAATGTTACTTTGATTTAGTGTAGGATTTTCACTGTCCTTTAACCAAAATAATCGTGTTACATCTCTCTGACTAGGTTAAAGGCCTACCTGAAGAAATGCCTTTTCAATGTCTGCTACAAGCACTATTTTGTGAAGTCTGAATCTCATAAGTAATCCACATACATTGTGTAACATTACAGGTCCCCTTAATAAGCACTCATTTAAACTGTTATTGTTTACATTAGTTTTAGCGGAAGCATCATACACAACACGTAGTTTGGTTGTTGTTTTCTGGGGAGTTACAATCGCATGGTGTGGTATGTAATGTTTCAAATCTGTTGAATTTGACTCCGGTATTTGCTCTATCACACCTTATTTTAATTGTTCCTGTATAACGGAGTCCTATTTCTTTAGCATTTCAGAATTTTCCGCCAATTTCTTTACACACGACTTTAAACGTCACAGAGCGAGTTGTTTGTTTTCTGGTAAATCGGGATAATCTTCCTTCCATGGCCACATTACCTGGTATCTGCCGTTTTCGAATTTTAACGTTCGTCACATTTCGAAGCGTTGTCTTTAATGCCAATAGCTTCAATATTCCAAAAGTCTTCAAGATCAGATTTTCTTTGAATTGAACTGTCAATACTTTGAAATATCTGAGAATGTGTCAAGTTTGAACCGTATGTAGGACTCAGTAAGTTAGTTACTCTGTTATCGGCATTATTATCATTTGTACGTCCAGTGAGTATCCAACCAAATTTTGAGCCAAGTAGGTAGAGTCCAGATTGAAGTTCGAGCCTCTGCGGCAACACAACGTCCAGGTAATAATCGTTACCAAGCAAGAGTTCGACAATCGAACATTCCCTTTCTTTAGGTATTGTATCCGCCAAATCCTTTATGTTCACTAGGTGTTCTAAGTGTCCTAGTGTTGACACATCAACTCGTTTTCTCACGATATTTCCACTTATAACCGGCACAATGTTAGCAGTCACGTTCATGTACTTTCCGTTGTTGAGTTTCAAACTTAGTGTTGTGGATGATGTCTTGATCACCTTAGATTTTTCACTACCAAATGTGGCTAACCTTATTTCTTGCTCCTTTTCACGTTTCAGTCCCAATTTATCTGCGAGTGCCTTTGTTATGTATGTTCGCTGCGAACCACAGTCGAGCAAAATTCGCGTCTGTTGACGTTTTGAGGTTTTCGGATTTTGTATCTCTGTTAACGCAGTTTGCATTAGGACCATCTCATTTGAAGATATTAAGGAATTTTCTTCTGGAACATTGTCATCCGCAGGTTTATTTACTTCTGACAAACTGACACTTGATGATTCAAGAATTAACATTCCATTATACTTTTTCGGGCACAGACTTCTATGGTGCGTTTTAGTTTCCCCACCATGAACACAAGTTTTGTTTGTCTTACAGTCATTAGCTAAATGTCCTTCTCTTAAACATCTGAAAAAACTTCCCTTTATCTGATGCTTCCTTTCGCTAACAGTCTTGTATTTCTTACACTCATCACTATAATGTTGATTAGTACAATATTTGCATTGGTCAGCCGAGAATCTTGGTGCAGGCTGGTTGCTCCGGTTCTCATTTGCCACTAGAGCTTCCGATGAACTAGAAGCTACTTTGTTCGAGTTATTCCACTTTCCTCTAAAACCGCTGTTTTTGTTATAATTATCATAGGGTTTCACGTTTTGCGTTTGTGAGGTTTGCCTATTTGGAATGGCTTCTGCTGATTCGAGTGCCATGATATAATGTATCAAACTATCCCGTAATCGGTTAACTGTCCATGGGATAGTAGGGCCTTTCTGTATTTCAAGCTGAACAAGTATTTTACTAGGCACCTTTGACTTTATGATAGAGACAAACACAGCTTGATTAATATCCTGTTTTAAAACTTCGAGGCTTCTCAAGTGCCTTTCAATTTCGTCGAAGAACGAGCGCAAACTTGCAGTTGATTCTTGTGGCGCTGGTAAGTTCAACATGTGGGTATAGTGTAAGTCAATAACTTCCTGGATATTTCTGAATCTCTCTTTTAGCGTTTTTATCGCAACCGCGTAATTGTCGTTTGACAATGCCAACCCAGAGATTGCATTTTGTGCTTCATCAGTGAGTTTACTTTTCAGATAGTTCATCTTTTCTATTCCGGACAAGTTCTTGTTGCTGTGTACTGTGCATTCGTAAGAGTCCCAAAATTCTGTCCATTTAATTTTATCACCATTGAATGACGCCATTTCTAGTTTTGGTAACCTTACAGCAGTCTGATCACGTCGAATTTTATCTTGTTTTTCAAAGAAATCTTGTTGCTTTTTCATTTGATCTATCACCATCCTTTGCATTTCAGTTTGTAGATGAACTAAGTGTTCCATGTGTGCACCGCTTTCCACATTTTCTTCCATTTTTATTTTAGTTTTAAGTAGTCTTTCTTTAAATTCCTCCAAATCGATGTAACACTTAATAGCGTTTTCACAAAGTGTCCCATCTTGTTCTATGATTGTATTTAGTAAGTCATCGTCGCCTTCGATTGCATTACACAATTTCTTTGATTGACTTTCTAACCGCTCGCGGTATATTTCTAGTGTCTTCATGGACGTATTCACATTTGTCAAAATGTCTTCTTCTTTGATTGTTTCGGTGTCATAATCCATAATTGTCAATCCATTTTTAATTTCTTCCACCAAAACGTTCTGATATCTTGTCCTCACACCTTTTATATATTTTAATTCCGTCATCGAGCTAACTTTATTACTTCCAAGTCTTATATACTTATTACTGAGTAGCTCTATTAAAACTTAACAGCACTGATTCAGTTCCCGGGTTCCGGCGCCAAACAATGTGGTGGAGATCTTTTTATTTAGATTTTATTTAATTCTCCGCACATTGGTATTATTTGGTTAAGAATTGGAAGTCTGTTTTATCATTTATTTTCATTTATTCATTCAAGTACAATCTCGTTATTTTACGGATCTAAACTTTTTAAGATACTGAAACCTTTCCTTCCAAGTCGGAGCTTATATACTCATCAACAGAGCAACGAATATTCAACACCGGAGCAACGTATATTAAACAGCGGAGCAACAGAGTTAAATAACAAAGCCACCGGAGCCTAACCGGAGCAAATAACAACACGCACGGCTCACCGGAGCAACGGAGCTACATGTATATCACAAAGGCAACCAGAGTCCAACCGGAGCAAACAGAAAGAACAAATCGCTAATTCGCGACATGTAGGGCCACAACTCAAGTATCGATGTTAGACTTAATCGCGGGCCTGGAAGAGGGATACAATAACTGCAAATCTACATAAATAGTGCGACATGCCGTGTTGTCATCACAGGAAGGTAGATGTGCATATAACTCGCAGGGATACACTTACAGTTTTTGAACAGTGGTTTTTAGCAAGGGGCTCTTTAGAGCCAATTGCTATTGTAGCTCATTTTGAAAACGACGCATCATTTTGAGACTGGAATCTAGACAGGCGTTTTACGATATCGGCATGGAATTACTTCACATCTGTCTTTCTACATCAGCTCTCCGTTTCTGAACACCATCTCGACTTCATATAGATGTATTGGTGGTTGCAGATCGTACATAATGTCAATGAAAGTGGATGATTTGTTGAATTTTTTGTTAAAAATGAAATGACTGTTGCCAGCTAATTTCCATGTTGGTCATCTTGTACCGCCAATAGTTCCTGTCTAAAAATCAAAATGCGGTAACTTGTTGACATATGAAGCCGAAAATTGATTTGATTCGACATCGCTAACCAAAAAGGAATAACTCGAAAGAAATGTTATGCTAAAACATATGAATTACATGATTAATAACTAAAATGTATTTCTACGCTTTCAACATACTTGATCGCGCGTAAAGTTCATTGGTAATTCCTAAATATTGTAAATCGAATGAAGTAAAGGCAACTTTTCGATTCCGACTCAAAAACAAATTAAGATAAATGAGTCCCAATGATAACATATATACTCAAACATTCAAATTATTTAAATGATAATAAAATAAACAGTTGACAAAATATAACGTATATACGATAAATGTGCAAGTGAGCCTAGGCGTCGTAATTTCTAAAAATCCTTTCGAATAAAATGTATTATCAGCGGAAACGTTAGTTTAAACTTATTTATTTTACATCGATTGCGAAACAAGCCTTGGGCTTAGATTAATCACTCTCGATGTCTGCTTCCTGGAGACTTAACCAGTACTCGCGCCGTTTGTGTGGAAAAATCCCAAAGTCAGGACCCGCTCATCACGGGACTCGAACCAGGGACCTTTGATACGAGAGGCCGACGCTCTACCTCTGCACCACTGTCTTCCACCAGCGGAAACGTTAATCTGGAATCTAAGTACTAGAGTATTTCATTTTAGATTCCTAGGTAAATACATCAAATTCTCAACCAAAATTAACCTGAACAACCCCAGCAGATGGAATAAGATAGTCAAGTCCCAGTTATAAAACAAATTATTTAAATGACATTTGTTTTTTATCAAGATAAAACGTTTCAATACTAAATATTTCGCTAACTCGTGTATTGGTTTATAATTATGTTATAAATAAAATCCATCGAAGTGGCAGCGTAACCTAGCGGTTAGCATGTTGAGCCGTGAAACGGGAGACTTGAGTTCGATTCCCACTCTGGGCAGATATTTCTTTTGTAAGAAAAATATTTTTTGTCTTATAAATTGCCGATATCAGTGGTGCAATTGTCATTTAACACCGCTGCAATAAACTCTTTCAAAATGTTGGGATTTAAAATGAATTCAAAAGCAATGCATTTAAAACTATTCACCTATGTGTTGTGAAACACTAAGAAATTATTAAATCGTGTGTATGATGTTTTACGTCGCTTTAAACAATATTTCAGTCATTGCACGCTGAAGAAAATGTAAATAACACAGGATTTATTTCTGCTTTGAAAATAAAATTGGACTCTCAATATAATTATCATTGTTAGGTTATTGTGATTTTGATATGAAATGTATATGTGTTAATTGCATTAAAAAAAGACACGGCTAAAAATCCATTGTAAACCAGGTGTGCTAAGCAGAAACTATCCAGATAGCAGATGCGCATGTGTATGCCAACTTTTAGTATATCGATAGACCATCATACTGTGTTTACAGTGTTTTGCTTTACTCCTTTATCATTTAATATATGGATATAATGTGCTAACTAACAAATTGCTAGTGTAAAGTGTTCAAGTTAGACTTTTGGGATCGGTAAATCCATGTCCAAATGTTATCTGCAGTTAGCCCCTTGCTGTGAGCACTTTCAGTGCTTTGATTATCTTTATTGTCCTCCTTTGTAACAAGCTCCCTCTTCGCCTGACGCGGATCGAAAGCGTTACTATGGTAATTTATCTAGTAATACATCACAGATAGAAAGGCGTTTAACCTTTTCCCACATGCAGACGCATTTTGACGCAATAGCAGCAGACGACTTTTGAAAACATTGTGAACAAAGGAGAAATTGCTCATGATGAGCAATTTCTCCTTTGGCCACAATGTTTTCAACTTAATTTAACAATTAAGCTATCTTTTTAATGGAGGTTTTTTCAAGTTTTCTTTTACTATGTGTTCATAGTCGACTGCTGCAGATTTGTTGTATCTTGGAAAGGGAAACCTCGTATTATCAATATAGACCAATGATTTACCATAATATCTGGTTGCTTTATAAATCATAGAATATAATAAAGTCGGATTAGCGGGCTAATACCTTTGTATTTATGGCATTGGTTTCAAATAGTCAACACGAAGTAATACATCATACAGGTGTTCTTATTAGCAATCGCTTATTAACTTGATGTAGTTCAATTCAATGCTTAACATGTAACAGACCCTTTGTGACGCTTCTACAGAGGGCGACTTTTTTCATTCGGATTTTAACATAATGTTTTCAACTCTTTTCAATGATTTACCAAAGCATTGCCTATACGTTTTTAATGTCGCCTGCTGTATATTTATAAGTTCCATACACCAAAATCAGTTTGTACGTTCGAACAATAATTTCTAATGTATTGGTTAATATAAAAGACTGTTCCATGAATATGTTAGAACTTTTCCAAATTGACGAAAGAGATACTAATTGAAGAAATTCCAATCCGTGGATAAGGGTTCATATCATATATCAAAGTATTTAACATTGAAAACATAAGGAGAAGTATTCATTTGGGAACGAGTATACCTGACTGTATATTTGTGACGGAATGGCTCTTGATGATGATATAACTGAAGAAAAAATCCTATCCTAGCAGATCATAGATACATCTTCGATGACAGAGACGTGTAGGGAACGATATTATCAGAGTTTACTATTGTTGACTTCTTATCCAAATACAACTTGGAAGGTCATGTGCTGTCATCACTCCGTGACGGTATAGTTTATTACAATGTGTTTTAATGAGTACACGAATTGATTGTTCAAATACACATTAATTATTGGAATAAAATGGCATTACAATTGAAATACATCTATGTCAGCATGGTGTTATTTGTATCCACAAGAAGTGAGGATAATCATGCATTGACAGTGTCAGATTCGATCACAAACCAAAGCCAATGGAACAGAAACGATATTTCATCAACGTTACAAACATTCAATGATATTCAAACCACAGATGAGTTGTCAAGTGAAAGTCGGAAGCTATTGAACAGCGAAATGGATATGCCTGAGGTAAGAACATCGACACATTATCCTTTTGATTCTCAGCAAAATGACTTAACTTCTGTAACCTCCGATATCCAATCCACAGATGATTTCGCCACCAGTGTCACGGACAGTCCTACAGAAGCATTGGTTTCCGAGATGCTGCTTAAATACAGTATCGACGTTGAGCTTGGAAACCTCTCTAGAAAAATAAAGGAACACTGCCCAGAATGGATCCCGTGTACTGAAAACTGGTATACGGTTGTAAATAGACAGACGTGTTGTTTAGAATGCAAGTGTGAGACCGGTTGTCATGTTACACACTCGTGCTGCCCTGGTTACCTGGACACAAGTGAAGCGCCGGAAAACGGATTTGACGTCACAACAACGTGTAAGAGTATAATAAGATTTGCCAATTTAGAAGAGAATCTTAAAATCTTAAAACTTGCTGAGTATTTGATTGTTGAAACTTGCCCAGCTAATTTTACAAACAAGAAGCAGAATAACGATTGCTTGTTACACCAAGACGAAACATTGAGTGGAGCTGTTGTCGACTTCAGAGACATACTTCCAGTTACCGATACAATGTCGTACTCCAATTACGCTAACCGACATTGTGCTTCATGCCATGGTGTTCTACCAACAGATATGATATTCTGGAATGCGCAGTTCAGGTATGTTCATAATGAAAGAGCGGTGTCAGGCAGAAAAGCGGTAAGCCACGTGCAAACAGTGAATATTCATTTGAGTATATGCATACCCAAACCTGACACGGCTTTTATGCTTAACAAATATGTACACATATCAATAAAAACAAACAACGATAAAACCACGTGTGTTCAGTGTTTCGACGATTAAGGTTTTTCAAATATGAATAACAAGAGGATAGGCTTATGGCAGAAACCTTGAGAAAAACATGTGTTTTTATTGTTTTAATGACAATCATTGGAAAGTAAAAAGCCCCGTGGCATGTACCTTAGCTATGCGATGTTTTCAAACATAATTATATATGAAGAGCGTTTGGCCGCGTTCAATAGGCACATTCATTTTAACGTTAACCGGGAAAACACTTTCTTTTCGACGAAATGAAATCGGTTTTCACAGATAATTACTGCGACATGCTAGGTTTTCGCACGACATGTTGCTTCTATGATGAACTATCTTCAATAGGAACATATGATGTCACACTAACAATGCGATACAAATTCGCGCTATAAACGCATTTTGAAGATAATTACTTTGGTATAATGAAGAGAAGAAGAATTTTATTCCGATATTGGTTTTAGCACATAGGTCCATCACATGTGTACACTATAAACAATAACATGCGTGAAAAACATAACAGTTATATAATTATTATAAGAATAATATGGAACATTCCCGAACAGCATCAAGCATCCCCGAATGACTGACTGTCCATATAATGGAAATATTCACGAACTATGTCACGCATCCCCGATTGACTGACTGACCATGGAATGGAAATATTTCCGAACTATGTTTCGCATCCCCGAATGACTGACTGCCCATATAATGGGAATATTCCCGAACAAAATCACGCATCCCAGAATGACTGACTATCCATATAATAGGGCATATTCCCGAACAGCATCAAGCATTTCCGAATAACAGACTGTACATAGAATGGAAATATTCCCGAACAGCATCAAGTATCCCCGAATGACTGACTGCCCATATAATGGAAATATTCCCGAACTATGTCACGCATCCCCGAATGACTGACTGTCCATATAATAGGGAATATTCCCGAACAACATAACGCATCCCCGAATAACTGACTGCCAATATAATGGAAAAATTCCCGAACTATGTCATGCATCCCCGAATGACTGACTGCCAATAAAACAAGCATACTGTGACGATTGTTCTCTCTTGTCTCTACTCTCACGACACCGCACGAATAATGAAACAAGCTATCGAGTTGTCGCGAGAACAGCGTCAAATTCACTTGAATATTTCTTCTCCTCGTGTAAAAGTACGGGAAACGGAAGTTGTAATGGCTATGTGAAGTGCTCTCTGGTTGGTCGATATTTGATCGTGTCCGGATTTTTAGCCAATCAACGATCAGGTAACAGGAAACCATTTCTTTTTGTGTCGAAATATTTATATATTTATATATATTTTTGACGTGTCTGTGTTTTCCGCGGAAATGGTACCCCTTACGGCAACTCAAATATTAAGAAAACGAAGAGACGGATCAAAAATCGGGACGATCATTCGATGTAGCAACTGATGGGCTACACAACGCACACCGAGTGGTTTCTAAATTCGAAAAACTGTGGGAGGAGATAGTTTTCGCAGGGTCTTCGCCCGTTTCCATAGCAACGGTGGTTTCTATGGCGACCATACTACACAAGGAACAACTAGAGCCTAGACCATTCATCCCTACCAAGTTTGGTCGAAATCCGTTGAATAGTTTTGGTGCTACGCTTGCCACAAACAAACAAACATTTTATAAACAAACGGACATAAACGAAGACCGACTTTAAGGGTCTCTAGAAGAGAGAACCAATCGAAATATTCCCAAATGAATGACGCATCCCCTGGAATGGGAATATTCCCAAACAGATTCACGTATCCCCGAATGACTGACTGCTCATAGTATTGGAATATTCCCGAACAGCATCACATATCCCCGAATGACTGACTGCTCATAGAATGGGAATATTCCCGTACAGCATCACATATCCCCAAATGACTGACTGCTCATAGAATGGGAATATTCCCGAACAGCATCACATATCCCCAAATGACTGACTGCTCATAGAATGGGAATATTCCCGAACAGCATCACATATCCCCAAATGACTGACTGCTCATAGAATGGGAATATTCCCGAACATCATCACGTATCCCCGAATGACTGACTGCTCATAAAATGGGAGTATTCCCAAATCACTGACTGCCCATAGAATGGGAATATTCCCGAACAGCATCACATATCCCCAAATGACTGACTGCTCATAGAATGGAAATATTCCCGAACAGCATCACATATCCCCGAATGACTGACTGCTCATAGAATGGAAATATTCCCGAACAGCATCACATATCCCCAAATGACTGACTGCTCATAGAATGGAAATATTCCCGAACAGCATCACATATCCCCGAATGACTGACTGCTCATAGAATGGGAATATTCCCGAACATCATCACGTATCCCCGAATGACTGACTGCTCATAAAATGGGAGTATTCCCAAATCACTGACTGCCCATAGAATGGGAATATTCCCGAACAGTATCAGGTATCCCCGAATGACTGACTGTCCATAGAATGGGAATATTCCCGAACAGTATCAGGTATCCCCGAATGACTGACTGTCCATAGAATGGGAATATTCCCGAACAGTATCACGTATCCCCAAATGAATGACTGCCCATAGAATGGGAATATTCCCGAACAGCATCACGTATCCCCAGTGACTGACTGTCCATAGTATGGGAATATTACCGGACAGTATCACCCATCCTCGAATGACTGACTATCCATAGAATGGGAATATTCCTAAATGACTGACTGCTCATAGAATGGGAATATTCCCGAACAGCATCACGTATCCCCGAATTACTGACTGCTCGTAGTATGGACATATTCCCGAATGACTGACTGCCCATATAATGGGAATATTCCCGAACATCATCACGTATCCCCGAATGACTGACTGTCCATAGAATAGGAATATTCCCGAACAGCATCACGTATCCCCGAATTACTGACTGCTCGTAGTATGGACATATTCCCAAATGACTGACTGCTCATAGAATGGGAATATTCCCGAACATCATCACGTATCCCCGAATGACTGACTGCTCATAGAATGGGAATATTCCCGAACAGCATCACGTATCCCCGAATTACTGACTGCTCGTAGTATGGACATATTCCCAAATGACTGACTGCTCATAGAATGGGAATATTACCGTACATCATCACGTATCCCCGAATGACTGACTGTCCATAGAATAGGAATATTCCCGAACAGCATCACGTATCTCCAGTGACTGACTGTCCATATAATGGGAATATTACCGAACAGTCTCACCCATCCCCGAATGACTGACTGCCCATAGAATGGGAATATTCCCAAATGAATGACTGCCCATAGTATGGGAATATTACCGAACAGTCTCACCCATCCCCGAATGACTGACTGCCCATCGAATGGGAATATTCCCAAATGACTGACTGCCCATAGAATGGGAATATTACCGAACAGCATCACGTATCTCCAGTGACTGACTATCCATAGTATGGAAATATTACCGAACAGTCTCACCCATCCCCGAATGACTGACTGCCCATATAATGGGAATATTCCCAAATGAATGGTTGCCCATAGAATGGGAATATTACCGAACAGTAACACGTATCCCCGAATGACTGACTGCCCATAGAATGGGAATATTCCCAAATGAATGACTGCCCATAGTATGGGAATATTACCGAACAGTCTCACCCATCCCCGAATGACTGACTGCCCATCGAATGGGAATATTCCCAAATGACTGACTGCCCATAGAATGGGAATATTACCGAACAGCATCACGTATCTCCAGTGACTGACTATCCATAGTATGGAAATATTACCGAACAGTCTCACCCATCCCCGAATGACTGACTGCCCATAGAATGGGAATATTCCCAAATGAATGACTGCCCAGAGAATGGGAATATTACCGAACAGTAACACGTATCCCCGAATGACTGACTGTCCATATAATGGGAACATTTCTAAATGACTAACTGTCCGTAGATTGGAAATATTCCCGAACAGCACCACGTATTCCCGAATGACTGACTGTCCATACTATGGGAATATTCCCGAACAACATCACGTATCCCCAAATGACTGACTGCTCATAGAATGGGAATATTACCGTACAGCACCACGTATCCCCGAATGATTGACTGTCCATAGTATGGGAATATTCCCGAACAACATCACGCATCCCCGAATGACTGACTGCTCATAGTATGGGAATATTACAGAACAGTAACACGTATCCCCGAATGACTGACTGCCCATAGAATGGGAACATTTCTAAATGACTAACTGTCCGTAGAATGGAAATATTCCCGAACAGCACCACGTATCCCCGAATGACTGACTGTCCATAGTATGGGAATATTCCCGAACAACATCACGCGTCCCCGAATGACTGACTGCTCATAGAATGGGAATATTACCGTACAGCACCACGTATCCCCGAATGACTGACTGTCCATAGTATGGGAATATTCCCGAACAACATCACGCATCCCCGAATGACTGACTGCTCATAGAATGGGAATATTACCGTACAGCACCACGTATCCCCGAATGACTGACTGTCCATAGTATGGGAATATTCCCGAACAACATCAAGCATCCCCGAATGACTGACTGCTCATAGAATGGGAATATTCCCGAACAGCATCAAGGATATAATGAGAATATTCTCGAACAGCATCAAGCATCTCCGAATGACTGACTGTCCAAAGAATTTGAATATTCCCGAACAGCATCACGTAATCCCTAATGATTGACTGCCAATATTACCGTACAGCATCAGACATCCCCGAATGACTAACTGCCCATACAATGGGAATATTCCCAAACAACATCAAGGATCTAGATCGATTTTTTTTTATATGCGCCAGTGTATGAGGAAAGGCACAAGTTAGCATTTCTGAACAGTGTAGGTTCAGATCTTTTTGTTCATCTGCTCAATCTAATATGATAATCCAGACAAGTTGAGAGAATCTTCTAACAAACTGGTGTAAGTAATATGTGAACAGTGTAACTATTGATGACACTGTGTGGATGCACACGCTGATGTGGATCTTTACTAATCATAAAAGTCAATTTGTACATTTTCTAGTGCCATGCCTGAGGTGTAGTTATTCCGTTTCCGAAACGCAGACGCATTTTGAAGCATCTGTAGCAGACGATTTGAGATAACAATGATGCAAAATGATTAATTGCTCATAATAAGCAAAACCACGTTTTTGCAACAATGTTTTATATTCAATTTATTTGTCAACAAACTATCTTTCTTATATCAGATGTAGCAATCCAATGCCATTCGACCTGGACACCGTTGAACAAGACATTCAGACACGGAACGACTGTTTAGTTGTTATGGTACCGCCAAGTGACGACATTGTCAACGCAACATTTTGTTTCAGTGATGTCATATCTGAATGCAACGTCACCGGTAATTGGACAAACTATGATCACCAGATTCATGAGTTCTGCGGGGAGGTAGACTGGTTGTATATGTTGAGCGACGGTTTTGAGACTGATACCAGGTTTGATAGAGTTTATTTTTTTCAAAATACGGGCCGAATTCAAGGTGTCCTTTTAGCGTTGCAAGGCTGATTATTGTTGGCACGTTTAAAACCAACGTAGTGTATTTTATCTGTTTTACTACACACATACACACATACGTGTATTGATGTATATCTGAGTTCTGCACTTAGAGGACCAACAATAAGGAAAGCGTTAAGGTTTTCAGAAATGTCACAGATTGTTCCTCTGTAGGCCTTATTATGAGCTAAAGTATATGTCACCCCAACCGTTTCTTTAAAACTCCTTAATGACATTTGGTCTATACTGCCCTTCAATCAGAGGACTTTTAGAGTTTACCATCTGTGCGAGGACAGTGTCTATTTTGTCTATGTATAGCATCTTTAGAAGGACGTATAAAACACACACTCAGTTTATTGATTTTCGATTGGACCAAACACATACATGGAATCGCTGTTCTTACTCATTCGATATTATGAGAAATTGATGTACTTTATGTTGACACCGGTATATATATATATTTGATTGGTCAATGAAAATCTTTATGACGAATTTTGTTTGGACAAACATACACACACGGAGTAAATTGTGTATGACAGAAATACACAAATCATATCGCACAAACATTATGAGGACAACCATGTTTATTAATGTTTAGAACGTAGTCCCCATAATGGTGATTTCTATAAAGAAAACTTTTCGAGGACCCGAGTGTAAGTCCTCAAAATGTAAAAAGTCCTCACACACAAGTGTTCGTTTTGAGGAAGAAAGTGTAACAATTTAAGACTGAAACTGGTCGATTTATATGGAAACAAAGAAGGAATTTATTTGGTGTATTGTGACCGAATAAATATAAGACTTGACAAATATAGAACGTCATAATACTTCTACATAGATGTAAACGGCTTCTCTTGGCAGTTCTATTAAATAAGGTGATCGTAAAACCATCATAGTTCTCTTGTTACACTTTTGTTTTGTACTTTTATTGTGTCCAATTTCTACTATGCTATATGATGTCCTTATGATATTTATCGGGTACTTTGCATGTTATGAGATAACTGTATTTTTAGAAACAACTACATGGTTATCCTTAAACTGTAGCTTTTATGGTAATGTCTCATGTATAGCATGTTATGTCATGAATTAGTTGAATTTGCGCCGTTTAAATATTATTTTCCATTCCATGACATGTATTTGTCAGTTGTATTTTTACATATACATTTTTCAGGTACAAGAATATATTCTGTGCAATTTGCAATGGCGATGACTACACATTGTCCACCAACTTCCCGTGCCCAAACAAGCGCATGAACTTTGACTATGTGAACTTTGTAAGTTTGGTGAACTATAATGCCATCATTAAAAACGACCTAGATGAAGACCAAACCGAAGATGTATGCCACCGTGTGCTTATATTCGATCCAGTGCAGGTAAACTTTACATTTTCTATGTTGCATTGATTGATTGGTCATTTGTTATCAAAACTATTCAACATTAGGAGCTCTTCGTACCATGAACACACACACATACACGCACATACTAACGCACGCACTTGCTGTTTACATAATGTTTTTATCCTTGTACAATTAAGGTTTATCAAAATGCATCTTTACCGTTTTCATTTACACGTTTTCAATTAGAAATAATCCAAAGATAGCATATGAATAAAAGGGTTGATTTCCTTATACTTCCCATATCGCCTATGTAGTGGTATAGTATCGGCCTCGGATGCGGCAGGTCACTTGTTCGATCCTCGGCCGGTTCATACCAAATACTTTATAAATAATGGTTGCGCTCCTTGGCGCTCAGGGTTGCGAGGTTAGCATTACGATTGACTGGATGGTGTCAGGATAAATGGACCAGTAGTACTGTTAACTTGCCCAGGAAACGCCTTGATATAAATTGTTGAAAGCTGCGTAAAACACCAAAATAATCTTTTTCTTTCCCTCATTTAACCTTTTACCGGATGAGAGTAATGTGAATCATACCTCATCCCAATATATGGCGAAGTGTTCGCAGAAATCATTGTTGGAAAAGAAGATATTGCTTATCATGAGTAGTTGCTCGTTTCCCACGATGTTATCAAAGATTGTCTGCTTCAGTCGCGTCAAATGTCCTATGAAAGAGGTATTTTGTAATGAAAGTTTGACTCTTTCCCAAAATAGTATCGCCTATTAACACGTTTAAAGCATAGGTGTGGTGCGGTCCCGTAAGATATGAATTTTACCACGCTACTTGTCTTGCAATACGAACCCGTTTATCGCTCCTGCAACGTAATATTCCGTATATATGTACATCAGGTTGAAGTTGAATATCATTGTCAACAGTATGATGGATTGCCACATGTAAAGTTATTAACAAACACATAATAACTAGCGTGGCCCAATAACCAATCTAATGAATCCACATTCATATATCTAACTTAAAAGCTCAATTAGATACTAGCGTGGCCCAATAACCAATCTAATGAATCCACATTAATATATCTAACTTAAAAGCTCAATTAGATGCTTGCGTGGCGATCACAACCAATCAAAATCCACATTCATATATCTGACTTAAAAGTTCAATTAGATACTTGCGTGGCGATCACAACCAATCAAAATCCACCTTCATATATCCAACTTAAAAGCTACAATAGAAACTTGCGTGGCGTTCGTCAGTTACTTGCGCAGACTTCACAACTAATCTTAACCAACATTCATATCTTTAACTGATAAGCTCTATATGATACTTGCATGGCATTCACATAGAATCTTAAGAGTTAAAATATGTATCTCCCGAGACGGCCAATCTGCATTCCTTCCAACGCGTCAATGATTTCAACATTTTAAATTACAGCAAACTTGCCGTCTTCCAGCCTGCTCTATTCCTTTGTTGTACACTGTGGATACCATGACATGTGAAGAGATCTATCAAACAGCTAGCAAAGGAATTAATCAATTCTCCCTCGTAATACACCCGAGTCCACCTCTTACACTTTCAACCGCCCGGGAGTTTCATGTGGCAGTCACCAAACTGTTTGACGAAACCTTGTACTACACCAGTTACTACTTTGCCACACTGTTTTTCAAAACGAACATTAAATATGCTGATATAGATTTCAGGGAAATTGTCGACGATTTAGTAATAGAAAACGTTATTATAGTAGTGTACAATGAAAGACATCTAGAAAGAAATCCATTTGATTTGCATCTAGCTTTTAAGTCAGATATTCTGCAAATTAACGAAACCATTATGGGATTTCAAATATCCCTTGAGTTGCTGGAAACAGACTTGTTCTTTTTACCGGATGTCGGAGAATCTACAGCTATCAAGGAGGTGATATACCACGATGATGTGGGTGGAGATTATATGGTGTTCTCCGTGTATCATGATCCGTATGAGGGAGTGGCCATGATTACAAATGAAGTTTATTCAATCGGTTGGGAGGAATTTCTTTTTCAACGACACCATTTCTTGTTTGATAAAACATTTTTGAGTTGTCCAACATTTCTGTATGAATTAAGCGTTTATGATTTTATACGCTTTAGAAACGGACTAAAGTTAACCGGAAGTGACGCCGAATTTGGATTTGAAGACTTTCGCAGCCGAAACAATACTCACGTTTCTATTTGTGTTTCGGCGATTCAGGGGATTCGCGTAAATAACGGATGTCCGTCGGGAATGGTTATGTATGACCTTGTTTCATATCTACTTGTTTTATTTTGGTCTTACCGATTGGAATTGTGTAATTAACTCTTTCCCACAAATGTAGATAGACCTATTTTGACGCCGCTGCAGCAGACGACTCTTGAAACATTATATTAAATAATCGTATGGCTACAACCTACATAGATTGTTCCCATGTTTGTCAAGATGTTTTCAAAGTCGTCCGCTGCAGATTTGTTGTATTTGGGAACGGGTTATAAATTAACATCTGAGCCAGGTCATACGAAAAGCGACCCTCAGAGGTTTGGCAAATATTGAATTACGAATTCAAACACTCACATGACAGAAACATGTTGCAACATTTGATCTTTGCTCCAGGAAGACTAACCTGAGTGTATTGTGTAAAAGCGGGGGTAGAGATGAGTATTTACATACAGACAATTTGATCCAATTACACATTGTTGATAAACCTTTATTGAAACATTCTGTGGCTAAGTTGCAAGCAGTTCAGAGCAATTTTATTCTGTGCGGATGCGCGGTTAGATCTGGATCTACACTGGTTATAAAGAAATGACAGATGGTATGTTTTCTGTAGCTGTTGGATGAGGGAGTTCACGTAAGAAAATGGATATGAGCCGTTCCACGAGAAAACCAACATTGTGGACTATGCGTAAAGTATCAACCAGGATCAGCCTTAGCATGCCGCGCAGGCTAATCCGGGCAGACATTTTTCGCCTCCTATCGATTTTCTGTTTCAGGACTCGTTACTCTATACCTCTATCCCCCCCTGAGACGGAATGTGTCGGGCCGGATTATCTGGGTCGATACATTACGCAGAGTCCATAATGTTGGTTATCTCGAGGAACGGCTCATCTGTCAATGATTATGTTAATAGCAATGTAAACCTGTAAACCATAGTTACCAGAAGCTTGTTTTACATCAATAAATTGTTGAACGTTAAGTTCGCCATGACATACGTTCGCCTGTCAAGCCGTTTGAATATGTATTCGATTTAAAGATATCTCTCTAATTAAGAGATATCTCTTTAGATAGAGAGATATCTCTTTAGATAGAGAGATATCTCTGTAAGATAGATGGATATCTCTCTATTTTTGAAGATATCGTTGCAAGTTAGAGATATATTTCTCTACTTTTGCTCATGTTTTTAGAGATATATATCGATTACTTAGATCGATAGCTCTATATCCTAGAACGATCGATAACTCTGTAACATGCATAAAAAGAAAATTTCTAAGTTAGAGAGATATCACTCTTATTTAGAGAGATTTCTTTCTACGTTAGAAAGATATATTCATATCTAAGATATTTATTTATGTTAGAGAGATATCTCTCTGTAAGGTAGAGAAATTTCTCTCTAAATATATGGTCGTTTATGTAAAATGATTCAGTCTCCTCTTAGATTGTTGTCAAACAAACGCATGTTTCTTTTGACCAATCAAACGCGGCTATTTATATTCATTCGACCAATCAAAAGCGGTTATTTTTTTTTATTCGGCGAATGGCGAGCATCGGTAACTCCGTAGGTAGCGATACGGACTGTGGGTCCAGGGGTTGTTAGGTCGAACCCCAGCTCGGCCAACTTTTTTTTCATACGTTTGACAGACGCCATTCGTCTTCTCCCAATGGTCTAACAGTCGAAGTGGAAAGCAGACAGTTTAGGCGAACTGACACTCTATTTTTAAAAACGGCATTAAACCAAAACTAATCATTCAATCAGTTGTCTCTGAATTTTGATAATCCCATAAAAGATAAAATCTCCATATACTTGTTTAAAGTTGACTTTATCTAATTTAATTAATACCAAATATACATACTATTTCTCAAACGAATAGTAAAACGGCTTTCCATACAGCTGTTTTTCATCCATCGGATCAAGAAAAGGAGCCAGACGAAAGGGAGATTTGTAGCATCCATTTTTGGAATCCAAGTATTGTACCGTTGGGGTTAGGTCACTGGGCTACAGTTCTGGTGCTTTATCATAAATTATATCTATCACTCTTCTAGGTATAGGCAGCCTTTTTTCCTGTACGAAATGCAGCTAGACCCACTTTTTTTCTAGACGAGGTTAAAATTAATTAAGAATGACTTTCATTGTAAGTTGAGAGCCTATTTGCTTTCGGAAGTACTAAACGAGAAAAGTAATAACATCAAAGTGATTTAGCATTATTCTTCTATAATAGGACCATTATTCACTTTCCTCTTATTGTAAATATATATCATTTTTATTTATTAAAGATTTATCTATCTTAACCCTTTCCATCATAAAACAAATCTTCAGCAAACGAATTATAAAACAAATTGGTAAAATTATTGAAAATTTCAATAACGGCAAGTTTAATTATCAGACAGATTTGAAAAATATGGTAAAATGGGAAATTATAAGAAAAAATATGCATTGTGGACAAATGAGAAATTGCTAATCATGTACAATTTTGCCATATACAACAATGATTGAACGTTGTGTCAACATGTATCCCTAATTATTATTGAACCTTATACCCTCTTGCCACATCAGGGGAATATGGTCTCCTTGTATCTGCTTACAGTGAGGACTCAGTCGATACTTAGTATACGCAGTCTCATAAGACGCTAAACGCGGCTCATGTCAATTTTAACCCTTTCCCTCATACGACAATTCTTCTGCAGACGACTTTAAACATATTTTGTCAAAAAATAAAAAATCTCTATAATGGATAACCTACATGTATGACTAAAAGTGGAAAACATTGTGGCAAAAGAAGAAATTGCTCGTTTTGAGCAATTTCTTCTTTTGTCACTATGTTTTCAAAAAGCCATCTGCTGAAGAGGCATCAGAAAGCGTCTATATGAGGGAAAGGGTTAACACGTTTGAAATATCAAGGCGATCCTGTAAATACTGATATACATTTTTCTCCAGGTTCGCTGTTGGTCAGAATGGGGCGTTTCCTTAAGCTGACGCCTATCAGTGGTTATACACGCTATGGACAGTGGACGTTATCCAAAGATATACGACATGTTCGCCTTGCAATGTTAATACCTTCTTTATGCTTAAAAATTATGAACAACTTGTTATTTTATCACAACATTTCAGTGTGCATTTTTCTCCGTCTTACTTTTTCCTCAAAAACATCTTTTAACATGACCTTTCAGATAAAATTATAACGCTACAGATTTACAGACGTCGACATGTAATTAATTATGTAGGGGTTTATTAATATTGCTTCTATACTTATGAAACTTGTCATTTGATGACATATGTACCACTTTTATTTCACCATAGAAAATATAAGGAGGAACATTTCAGTTTTATGTCCTCGTGTTAGACAAGGTTACACGATGAACATCGCTTTGAGTGTCAACGTCATTGTGCTGTTGTGTCCGTTTTTATCAATAACCGAGAAATTAGGATTTTTTGATAAGGATGGTGCTTCAATCATTGGAAAGTACAAAATAAAACATCGTGCATTTGGTAAGTCTATCGAATGTCCCATACGACACGTACCAGGGGTCACGCCTCGTTTGAGATCGCCATTAGGTAATATTCTTCGGGAATCACCTTTTACTATCGTAATTTTAGTTTACAATTCGGCAATGTACCGAGGACATTGTTTCCTAACCACCGTAATTTAGGTTTACAATTCGGCAATGTACGTAGGAAATGACCCTAGGAGCTTGTCTCCTAACTCCCGTTATTTTGGTTTAAAATTCGGAAATGTACCGAGGAACTTGTTTCCTAACGGCTGTAAAAAAAGGTTAATAATTCGGCAATGTAACGGGGAACTCGTTTCCTAATCGCCGTTATTTAGGTTTATAATTCGGAAATGTACCGAGGAACTTGCCTCCTAACCTCCTTTATTTAGGTTTATAATTCGGCAATGTACCGAGGAACTTGCCTCCTAACCTCCTTTATTTTGGTTTATAATTCGGCAATGTACCGAGGAACTTGCATACTTTAACAGCCGTTATTTTGGTTTTTAATTTAGCAATGTACCAAGGAACTTGCCTCCTAAGCGCCGTTATTTTGGTTTTCATTTCGGCCATGTACCAAGGAACTTGCCTCCTAAACGCCGTTATTGAGGTTTTTATTTCGGTAATGTATTAAGGAACTTGCCTCCTAACCGCATTTATTTAGTGTTTAAATTCGGCAATGTACCAAGGAACCTGCTTCCTAACCGCCGTTACTTAGGTTTATAATTCGGCCATGTACCGAGGAACTTCCCTCCTAACCGCCGTTATTGAGGGTTTTATTTCGGTAATGTACTAAGGAACTTGCCTCCTAACCGTCTTTATTTAGTGTTTAAATTCGGCCATGTACCGAGGAACTTGACTCCTAACCGCCGTTATTGAGGGTTTTATTTCGGTAATGTACTAAGGAACTTGCCTCCTAACCGTCTTTATTTAGTGTTTAAATTCGGCCATGTACCAAGGAACTTGACTCCTAACCGCCGTTATTGAGGGTTTTATTTCGGTAATGTACTAAGGAACTTGCCTCCTAACCGTCTTTATTTAGTGTTTAAATTCGGCCATGTACCGAGGAACTTGACTCCTAACCGTCTTTATTTAGTGTTTAAATTCGGCCATGTACCGAGGAACTTGACTCCTAACCGCCGTTATTGAGGTTTTGATTTCGGTAATGTACTAAATCTCCAAACCGCCTTTATTTAGTATTATTAAAATATTTGAGCGGTGCTCTAGGAAAACCTTAACGTAATTATTACAATGATAAAGGATCAAATTAGATATGGCCTTATAGAAGTTTCTTCAAACATTCTACGACACATTGGCGAGAAGTGAATATCCAGATCAGCATCCGCGCTGTCTGATCTGGATCTTCACTGGTCGGAAATACTATTCGATTTATTTTCGCAGATCATCGCTCGTTTGGTTATGACAGACGGAAGCTACTCTCAATTGGGTTGCGGATAAGCCATATAACCGGAGACTCGATTCGTTACCGGCGTAAACTAGGTTCACAGATAAGCCATATAACCGGAGACTCGATTCGTTACCGGCGTACACTTGGGTTGCCGATAAACCCTATAACCGGGAAATCAATTCGTTACCGGCGTTCATTAGGGTCACAGATAAGCAATATTACCGGCAACTCGATTCGATACCGGGGGTCACTTGGGTTGCCGATAAGCCCTCTAACCGGAAAATCAATTCGTTTCCGCCGTTCACTTGGCTTGTCGATTGGCCATATAACCGGAAACTCGATTCGTTACCGGCGAACACTTGGATCGCCATTTGATGATTTACCACATAACTGTTCGACTCGTAACCAACGCTCTCTAGGACCGTCGTCTGGTAATAAGCATGCATCAGCGAACTGTACGAGCATCACCCGTTCAGTACGGTCGCCAACACAAGAACCCTTCTATGTATTAACACCAACGGTAGATACTGTTTCTCTTAACTTAACGGCGAGGCCTGATGTAACCAGGATGCTTTCCCTTTACGAGGGGACAGAACTCCGCCAACTGGCGGATCTGATAACATCAACGTGTCCTGAGTGGATTCCATGTGTAAACGATATAAATCCGAGGAATGCTGAGAAATGTTGCTTGCAATGTCGTTGTGATGAGTTCTGCCACCTAATACATGCATGTTGCCCTGGAATTATATATAACAAGACAATCACTGAGCAGATATTTGATATTCCACCCGTCTGCAGAAAGCCGTTGATGTTCGCACATGGCTACGGAAAAATGTCAGAATACCAATATGTTCAAGAATATGAATTTATAAGCCGATGTTCAGGAACACAGGATTTAGATTTAGAAGAGAGATGTTCTACTAGCCAATCTTACGGTAAACATAATGGAATTATTTACGACTTTGTTGACGTTATAGCCGTAACACACATCAGTAGCGGAATAAACTTTGTCAATCGGTATTGTGCTATGTGTAATGGTGTTTCGGAGGATAGTCTAGCATTTTGGAAACCAGAAGTAAGGTAATTCAACACTTTTGTTTTGTTTCCCCTTAATACTTGTGGGCTAACAGTCTATGTGGAAAAGCTGCCAGTTGCTTGGAAAGACATTAAGTTATGTGGAATACTGGTGTGGGAAAGCCAGTTCGCGCAATGGTAGGTGAACTACCCGTCGAGAAATCACCAAAAACAAAATTAATCAACTCTTAACACGTTAGTGATAAAAAAAAGGGTTCACATTTTTAAATCTAGTTTTGTTTTGTATAAATGTTGAGTGTGATTCACTATGATTTTACTTCTTTTCAAACGTTGACTCCTAAACGGGTATGATAATTGTTCATCTATCCACATATAATCCTGCTTTCTCTCAGGTGTAGAAATAGGTCAAAGAAAAGTTATAAATTGACCTAAGAGTTTATTTATATGAGTTCCGAACTATAACTGTATACATAATTGAGTCGTTCCACGAGAAAACCAACATTGTGGACTCGGCGTAAAGTATCGACCCGGATCAGCCTCACCATATTGCGCAGGCTAACCCGGACTCTAATCACTACTCTATACATGTACCTCTATCCCCCTGAGACGGAATGTGTAGGCCCTAAGAATATTAAGATAATATTTTCAACGTGTTTAAACAAACACATTTCTTGTACAAATTACCAAGGTATTGAACGCCAGGAAAAGTTTGAAATCGGTGTCATGTAAGGGTCAAATGATAAATCGATCATATTTGATCAGTTTACCCTTTGGCACAATGTAAATATATGTCCTTAAATTCGTCTGCTGCAGAATTGTTGTATATGGGATTGGTTAACTCAGAAACGATTTTTTTTATTATTGATTAGTAATAATTCAGATATTATACGAGGAAATATTCAATTTTGGTAGAACTGTATAAATGAAGACATATGGTATATTGTATCAACAGGTGTAGCAATCCCGTGAACGTTACTGACCTAAAGGCACTGGAAGCAGCGGTACAACGACAGGACGATTGTTACGTCATCCAAACTCCACCAACGGGCGTAAACGTAAACCACAGTATCTGCATTCCTGACGTCACCTCGGAGTGTAACGTTACCGGAAAGTGGTCAACGTTCGATTCGGAAACGGAGTCCCTTTGTCATCGTCTAGACTGGGTGTATGAAGTTCCCCAGATTCCTCTGAATGTTTTTGATAGGCGTAGGTAGGTATTCAGTGACAGTCTGGAGCTAATGCTGATGCACTTAAGCCGTGTCTAGGGATTTATGAGTCTTAGTGACTCCCCGTTATGAGGTCATATATACATAATTCCGTCTCGGTGGTGTAGTGGTAGATCGTCCGCCTCGGGTGCGGGAGGTCGCGGGTTCGATCCCCGGTCGGGTCATACCAAATACTATATAACAATCGTAGTAATGGATGTCCTCTTTGACGCTCAGGCTTGCGGGGTTAGCATTACGACTGAGTGGCTGGTGTCAGAATAAATGAACCAGTAGTACTGGTAACTTACCAAGAAAACGTCGTGATATAACTGAAAAGTTGTATCAAAAGCTGGATCTAAAGCTTATATTGCGAGGATCATTTAACATTCAAACATACGGGCATTTTCATTCAAATTTTAAAACTATTTAAGCGCCGATTTTCCAAAAGTAGACAACCATGGTCGAAATCGGTCGAATACATTTTTTCATGCAATCAATCAATCAAACAATATAAAACAAGAAGTTGTAATCGTGTCACAGCTCTGTTGGTTGTAAATGTATTCAGTCGTAAAATCATCTCCACAGCCCTAAGCGCCAAAAAGAGAAGTCATTTCTACCTTTTCAGCTCAAGGTGAGTTATTGTGATCCTCTTTTTGTCCGGCGTCTGTCGTCCGTCGTTCGTCGTTCGTCGTCAACATTTGCTTGTTAACACTCATCATGAAAGTTTATCAGAACATACATCTCCATCAAATCTAGGTCAAGTTCGAAACTGGGTCATGTGGGGTAACAAACTAGGTCACTAGATCAAATTAAATGAAAACCTTGCTAACATTCTGGAAGCCGAATTTTAAACTTGAGCATGTTGAAACTTTATCAGAATATTTGTCTTAGTAATATCTAGGCCAAGTTCGAATATAGGTCATGTTGGGAAAAAAAACTAGATCACTAGGCCAAATTGAAGGATTTTTTTGTTAACACTTTAGCTGTCGCATTTTTTCCTTCAGCAGTTTGAAATTTAGTCAGAATGTTTGTCTTAATAATATCTAGGTCAAGTTTGAATATTGGTCATATTGGATCAAAATCTAGGCCACTAGGCCAAATTTAAGAGAAATCTTGTTAACACTGTAGAAGCCGCATGTTGTGCTTCAGCAGCTTAAAATTCAATCAGAACGTTTATCCTAATGATATCTAGGCCATGTTCGAATATGGGTTAACACATAGGTCACTAGGACAAATTGAAGGAAAATCTTGCAAACACTCTGGAGGCCGCATTTTTCGCTTCAGCAACTTCAACTATTTTCAGAATGTTTGTCTGGATGATATCTAGGCCAAGGTCGAAACTGGGCCATATTGGAGCAGAAAGTAGGTCACTAGGTCAAATTGAAGAGCAATCTTGTTAACATTGTAGAAACAGCATTTTTTTGCTTCAGCAGCTTAAAACTTGGTTAGAATGTTTTTCTGAATTGTATCTAGGTGAAGTATGAATATGGGTCATATCTGTTTAAAAGTAGGTCACTCGACCAAATTGAAGAACACTCTTGTTAACACCCTGGAAGTTGCATTTTTGGCTTGAGCATGTTGAAACTTTGTCAGAATATTTGTCTTCATGATATCTAGGTCACTAGGCCAAATTGTAGAACAATCATGTTAACACTATTCTTGACTTGAGCAGCTTGACATTTTGTCAGAAAGTACGTCTTGATGATATTGCCATTGGCGCTGAAAGAGTTAAGTCTTAAAAAGCCCATTCTCAGGTGAGCGATCCAGGGCCTCATGGTCCTCTTGTTTTAAATAGTTGGCATGATCCGACCGGGAATAGCACAGGCACAATGCTACACAAAATGCTCATCGTAACCTGAGCCGTTCCAAGAGAAAACCAACATTTTGGACTCTGCGTAAGGTATCGACCCAGATCAGCCAGCGCAATCCGCGCAAGCTAATCCGGGTCGACACATTCCGTTTAAGGGGGATAGATGTCCGAGTTAGCCTGCGCAGCATGCTTAGGCTGATCCGGGTCAATACTTTACGCAGAAAGTCCACAATGTTGGTTTTCTCGTTGAAAGGCTCATCTGTCCACTTTCAGATACCGTAACATGTTCTGTGCGGAGTGTAACGGAGAACACATTCATGTTCCGATAATGGCATTGTGCCCTTATTCAGGGGTTGGTTATCTCGTGGGACGTAGGTATGCTGTCTTGCTGAATTACGAAACGGTTACCAAGGAGAATTCGATGATTAGCAATTCCAATAGGAGAGGGACCAGGCGATGTCCAATTCAACAGAAATTCGACCCGATACTGGTTTGTAATTAATTGATTAACTCTTTCCCACATACAGTTACTCTCTGAATGATTCATCAAACAGTTTAAATGAACATTAGAAAACGTTCAAATGTACACCTTTGATGACCTTCACTCTGAGAACTACTGTATCCATGGTAACATCATGAACTTCAAGTACCAACACATTTCAATGGAGATTCAGTCGACCTTACGAATGCCTATTTGTGCATTTGAAGCTATCAATATTTGAAGCTTTACGCATGCGCAATGTTGTGTTTGGTGTAAAAAAAAACTGACTTATAGAAGACGAATGTTTGATGGAAGGCATCAACGAAGCCTCACTGTCTTGTTTCAAATGAAGAAATAAATGAAGTTCATTTATTTCCAAAAGCGTGCAACCATCATTGCACATGAACCGGGTTACAAATATATTAACCCAGTACTTCACATTGTCGTCTGCTTTACAATCATCAGACGAACAATATATCACCAATCTAGAAAACTGAAAGAATTATATTGATTAAGAGTTTAAAATATTGTAACAAAATGTGAAATTGCTCGTTTTGAGCATTTTCACCTTTTATTAGAATGTTTTCAAAAGTCGTCTGCAACAGAAGGCGTCAAATGTCGTCTATATGAAGTAATGGGTTAAAAGAACACATACACTGATAACAAACTATTACGGTTATGAGTTCGAGGTCCCGGTAGATCTGTAGTAATTATGAACCATGATCACTGGCTTATCAGAGACCGACAAACTAGGCATATCTAACCTGACAGGATCTGGCTTCTAAATGAATGACATGATTTAGCATTAACCATATTCGACATGATTTAGAATTAACCATATTCGATATGATTTAGCATTAACCATATTCGATATGATTTAGAATTAACCATATTCGACATGATTTAGAATTAACCATATTCGATATGATTTAGAATTAACCATATTCGATATGATTTAGAATTAACCATATTCGACATGATTTAGAATTACATGATTTAGAATTAACCATATTCGATATGATTTAGCATTAACCATATTCGATATGATTTAGAATTAACCATATTTGACATGATTTAGAATTAACCATATTCGATATGATTTAGGGTTAACCATATTCGATATGATTTAGATTTAACCATATTCGACATGATTTAGAATTAACCATATTCGACATGATTTAGAATTAACCATATTCGACATGATTTAGAATTAACCATATTCGACAGGCATAAGCTTTCTGACGCATCTGCTGCTCTATTATCGTCATACATCGACCCACGGCATACGCTCGGGGCGTCATACTTATCATTCCAAGGAAAGAGAGTCGCGTTCAAACTGCATGATGTGATAATAATTACAGTCTGCGCATCCTCACTAAGCGATACAAATGTGTTATATACATGTTAACTTGTATATAACTGCATCCTTTACACACATTAAGAAGTAGCCATGCTAGTTATAAGCCAATGTAACTTTAACCATTTCCCTCATACAGTCGCTTTCTGACGACGTTTGAAAACATTACAGCAAAGGGAGAACTTTATCATTATGAGCAATTTCTTTTTTGCCACAATGTTTTCGACTTTATTCAATAATTGTTCTTTCATTTCAAGAGAGTTCTCGTAATGTAACAAAATGTTTTCAAATACATCTGCTGCCGATTTGCTATATGTGGGAAAGGGGGCCGGGGAGGGGGGGGGGGGGTGGGGGGGGGGGGAATTTTAGCAGACGACTTTTGAAAACGTTGTGAACAAAGGTGAAATTGCTCATGATGATAAATTTCTCCTTTGGCCACAATTTTTTTAATTTTATTTAACAATTAAGCTGTCATTTTAATAAGAAATAAACCCTACTCTGTTAGATTATAAATCCTCGCATCTCTATTTCAGAACCGTTGCAATCAGGTCATCTGTATTCTTCCACTGAGGTTTAGCATATTAACTGAGAGGTGCGAGGAACTCTATGGTAGAATTAACTACGGTATGATCCGGGCCCCGTTCGAAATTGTTCTTAAAGAACCAATGCCTTTAACCTATGTGGACATCATACAATCTAACCTTAAAGTACAACTTAAAGAGACACTCGAACTCATAAACACGTGTGACTCCTTTGCATTATTTTTTAAAACGACAAAGAACGGCAAAGATATAAGTAAAGTTAGTACAACAGATGGCATGTTACTCAAATCTGTGGTTCTAATCGTACTCAAGAAACTTTATAAGACAGACGATATGGTAAAACCAATAGACGCGTACAAGTCATTTATTCACTCCTTCGTGAATGCAAACATAACCTTGAAGGGGACCTTGGTGGAGGTGACCCACAAGACATCATACAGCTTTCTCATGGCGGACCTGTTTGAGTCGAACCGTAACTACCCGAGGTTACTTTCTAATACATCAATAACTGTCGAGGATTCACTCTTGTTAATTTTTGAAGATCCATACGACGGTTTATATGTGATTGGTAACAGTAAAAGCTTCCAACGCCTGAGTCATGAACTATGCCATGATCCCGAACTCGAACTCGTCGTCGTCAACGATGCGTTCATGGAATGCATTGCGTTTGTTTACGATATTGATGAAAATGGAATCGAGCGTTACACGGACGGTATAGTATTCACAAAGCAAAATATCACTTTCGGTTTTCAGCAGTTTCGATGTCTGAATCAGACATTTTGCATTATATGTGTTGACACGGTAGTTGAGTCCGGTCTTTCACGTGACACTGGTTATAATTCTGTGGCCATTTCGTCTTGTTTCCAGTATTATATGTGTCTGTTTACCATGTTTTTGTTAGTGAATTAGTATCTTGTTTCCAGTGTTAAATATGTCTGTTTACCATGTTTTTGTTAGTGAATTAGTATCTTGTTTCCAGTGTTAAATATGTATGTTTGCCCTTTTTTGTTAGTGAATTAGTATCTTGTTTCCAGTGTTAAATATGTATGTTTGCCATTTTTTGTTAGTGAATTAGTATCTTGTTTCCAGTGTTAAATATGTATGTTTGCCCTTTTTTGTTAGTGAATTAGTATCTTGTTTCCAGTGTTAAATATGTATGTTTGCCCTTTTTTGTTAGTGAATTAGTATCTTGTTTCCAGTGTTAAATATGTATGTTTGCCTTTTTTTGTTAGTGAATTAGTATCTTGTTTCCAGTGTTAAATATGTATGTTTGCCCTTTTTTGTTAGTGAATTAGTATCTTGTTTCCCCTGTAACAGAGAAAGAATGTTGAAACGGTTATGTACATTTTTTTTATATGTCAAATATTCCGAGAAATAAAAAAATAACATACAGTTTAAACCCTCCGTAGTTCCTCATCGAGCGAAAACAGATAAATTGCAACGAAGCCTCGTCTGATAAAGATCTCGATAGGTACTCTTTAAAGAGGTTATGCTATATACGGAGACCATATGAGACAGCATGCATTACGAAGCTTTTTCCCTAAACAAATACATCTAAAAGTCTCGACTTATTTCTTAGATGAGCTGTGTCACACGAGACACCTTGAGGCATTTCTGACCAGCGAAGATACAGATCAGAAAGCGGCTGTGCACAGTCTGATCGTGATATTCTCAGATAGGATTCTAGTCGTACAAGGTTTCCGGAAGCAGGAGATAACAACAACAAAACACCAAACGATCACGCAAAAAGCTCCGTTAATTGAAACATTTCCGAAGGTTATTTGTGGTATTTCGTGGCTCAAATTGTAGCCGTCTATTTAAGTGGATCTTTTACCGGCTCGGTGGTGTTAGAGTGTCCGCGTCGGGTGCGGGTTGATCCCCGGTCGGATCAAAACAAAGACTTAAAAATGGTAGTAATGGCTTTCCGTCCTTGGCGCTCAGGGTTGTGGGGTTTATGGAAAGGCTTGGGTTCACGCTGGGCTTCGCAAATGGCGCCATTTGCGCAAGAATTAAAAGAGTGGCGCAAGAAAATAACATTTGGCGCAAATCGATGGCGCCAACCTATATACTATATACTATTTACATTAACTACGACTTAAAATTGCCGCTACAGGTCAAAGGGAAGTAAATCGGATCGGCTTGCTGGGCAGACAATTTTGTCCAGGGAATTTCAGACGAATATATAAGACTGATGTTGGCTCTCATTGAACAATAATGATTTTGTTGAAAGTTGAAAGTGATTTTCATAAAGTTGAATAACCTTTGACTGATTTATAACCAACATAGTGTTTTAAATTCATTCTTAAATCCTTTCCCACATAAAACAACTATGCATCATATGACGTTAATGGCAAAACTATAGAACATCTTTATGAAGGAAAGTATTTTTATTGAAGAGAGTTGAAATGATTGAGATAAGCAATTTCTCCTTTTGCCACAATGATCTATTTATAGATTTCTTTTAAATCAACTGTTTTACTCGCTAATTTCCGGAAATTATTCCGGAGAATGCCGGTAAGTATGATCATCGTAATGAAAATGCACCGCATATAATGGTAAAACTACTGCTTATAATCAAAACACCACCGCGTTGTTCTTAAGACTGACTGAATAAAATGTCATTTGAACAGCATATAATGTTGTTTGTTTTGCATATGACGCTGTTTGCATACCATACAATGGTTATTCTACTGTATCTACACACTTTTACACTGGATAGTATTAAATGGCCACCATGTATAACAGAAAGGGCAGCGCATATCATGCAAAATGTACCATGTCAATTGAAATATGTACCTCGTATACATGAAAATGTAAAGGCGTTCCATACAATGTGGTTAAAATGTCTGAGACAAAGTCGCAAAGCGGATTAATACAGATGTATTCAGTAAATCACGTTTATGTTAGAGTTTCGCGTATCAGCTCGAGCGCCGCTTTATAAACGTCATATTTTCTCCTCTCGTTGTAACTTATGGTAACGACGTCATGAGTCTGACGTAATAATTACAATGCGATTGTATAGGGACCCCGAGTGAGTCCTTATACATCGATAATGGAATTAATTGAAAATCTCGCACAACTACACCGGTTGTTTTGATGGATCGTGTTTATAAAATACGTCGCGGCTCTCGGGATATGGCTTCGGCATATTTTACGGGCGATTGTTATATCTGTCAACAGTCTAATGTTCGAGTTCGCCGGTTAAAATGTGGGAATCATAACTTTTGTAAAATGTGTTATGAATATGAACCAAAGCTTGCAAGAGGAGACTTTTCATGCACGGTAAGTGTCTTGCACGTATCTTTCACTAATAATGTTTTTTAGGAAGAACACTTAAATTAATATGGTAGTTTTTATTATATTATAATCATCATGGTCGTTGTTGTGAAATCCGAATTTGCAGAAAAGTTGTGGCGAGAATCCGCCTAGATTATATGCCAAATGAGCCATTCCACGAGAAAACCAACATTGTGGACTTTACGTAAAGTATACACTCGGATCAGCCTAAGCATGCCGCCCGGACGAACACGTTTCGCCCTCTGTGGATTTTCGGTTTCAGGAATCATTATTCGGTATACTTAGGCTGATCCGGGTCGATACTTTACGCAGAGTTCACAATGTTGGTTTTCTCGTGGAACGGCTCATATGTACGAAGTGTTCTACGTAATAATTGTTTTCTGTGAGAATACACCATGCAATTAGAATCATCACTGAATGTGCGGATTAACAAAACTTTGACGCATTGGCTATTATGAAAAGTGATAGGAAAAGAAGAAGAAGTATAAGGTCTGTTAATTAAACCGTTTTTGGTTTCTTAATTGCATTTACACTGCACCATCCATGTTTTGCATGTATACCCTCGACGTTCGACAGACATGCAGCACTGAGAAAGTAAGGACCCGGAGTCACGAGAGGAAGTTTAACGTGGACTCGTTCTTCTCGAAACATACAGGAATAACAAATAATAGAGATAAAACGTCATTCAGTGTCGATGGAAACAAGATCCTTGAATTCGGAAATACAGGTTAGTCGTGTAAGATCCAGCGCCATATGTATTTTGTGTGATCTACTTTGAAAATATCTGAGGAAAATGTTATATCTTGAAAATCGGTCGGGTAATTTTGACAAAAAAACACCAAATCATATTGAGGGGAGATGAGAAATTGCACATATTAACCCTTTCCCACCTGCAGACGCATTTTGACGCAAGAGTAGCAGACGACTTTTGAAAACATTGTGGCGAAAGGTGAGCAATGATGAGCACTTTCTCCTTTGGCCACAATGTTTTCAACTTTATTTAGGAAATATATCTCATTTTCAGTGATATACTGGCTCTTATGTCTCGATTTGTCGTTCAGGTGTGTAGTAATTAATCACGAAGGCCGAGCCGGTATTTCACTGAAAATAAGATATATTTCTATTCTAGCACCGTTATAATTCAACTTTCCAAACGGCATTTGCAGCAAAAGCATGTGACTTCATTCGTAAAATGTCAAGCCCAGCGTAGTAAAACATGCCCATTAAGAAACGTTATTTGAAAAATACGCGGGAGGGGATTTCATCAGTCAAAAATAGTTCCGGAAGTTAGGAAATATATCTCATTTTCAGTGATATACCGGCTCTTATGTCACGATTTGGAGTTCAGGTGTGTAGTAATTAATCACGAAGGCCGAATTGGTTTATATACATCAGTATATTGAAGAGAAGTTGTCAATAGTGTAATAATGTATGGTATATCCCGCTCAAATCCCTCTTTGAGCATAGAAGAGAAATTGTCAATAGTAATTAGAATTAAGCTATCTTTCATGGAGATTTTTCAGGTTTGTGTTACAATGTTCTCAAAGTCGTCTGCAGCAGATTTGTTGTATGTGAGAAAGGGTTGAGACAATTTTCCCTTTGCCAGAATGATTTCAAAACGGGGGTACAAACGACAACATAAAATACCAAAATATTTGTTCATTTTTAGACAATATAGTATATATCCATGCAACATGTTATTGAAACATTTATAATCTAACAGAGTAGGGTTTATTTTTTTATTAAAATAGTTTTGAAAACATCAAAAACGTTTCTAGAAATGACGAAATTCTTCATACAGAATCGTGAGAGAAACTCCCAGATTTCGACGTACATATAATCAGCTACCCACAACCCTAACTGATTTCAGTCAGCGCATCCAGTTCAACTCTGTGTTGTTCGCCTTTTATTCATAGAAAGTTTTTTTAAAGTACCCATTTCGATCCTTTAGCACAGGTGTAATAATAACGCTAAGGTTGATTTTTCCTTGAGAATAACTCTCAATATATGAAAACGGGTAGAGGTTTATCTTTCACTGGTTTTGATTCGACATTTCCATTTCCAGCCAATCTTTCTTAACGCCACAAATATTGCTTGTCGAATGAAGCATCGATTTTTGGATGCGAAGAAAGTTTGTTATATAATTCATGGATTAGTCCAGGATAACTGTTCATAGTTGGATGAAACTTGCTTGGTTTGTTCTTTCATTGTATCAGGACGGCTCTATAACATGGAACTACGCAGACATCCCCCGAAATGGCAGAATTATTAGTTATATCAACTGCGATTGCGCTAATTACCTCTGATCTTTTATCTCACGGACAGAATTCTTCCCATTTGAATACATGATTAATAGGTGATTTAACAAATATATAATGGTCGGTTAAAGTAAATGATACAAAAGCACAGAGATACGACAGTAACCCCCCTCCAATCCATTTCCACTATAACGGCTCAAATCTCCATTGTAGATGACGAAAATGACCTAGAAGGTTGCAATACAGAATGGGATCATCTTCTCCAGTCAGTCAGTGATACATCGAGACCAGCATCTAGACGGGAACATTCACCACTCCAGGGAATGAGCAAAACGTCACCGACCTTCGATAGCACTCCTACACTGAAGAAAATCCCCAAAAAGTCACCTTACATCCATTTAGTATTGCCATCCGCGACAACCGATTACAATGAATTCGAAGAAAACGAGGCTGTGCTACAACCAATTGCAAACACGGTGACCCAGCTTCTGGACAATGATATTTCGGCGCCGTGCAGGTTTAAAACATCTCCCGGTTCAACATTTAATTGTGCCAGTCTGAGGACGAAGTTTGGAAGCGGGATTATAACGAAACCACGGCGATCCCTGGCTACGTTCCAAACGGATCCAACTGAAATAGAAAGGGGAACATCTCCATGCAAGGGTATGTATGGCAATGATTATCATATTTCTTACCTCGGGGTCTACATAGAAACGCTTTACCCTCCCGCTCTAGTACTCATACAATAATTCTCTCCTGGTGGCTGGCTTCTTTTAAACATTGACTTTCAGTCCATTGATCTAAGACGAATTCCTTACAATTACATGTACATGTACATGTATCACTTATCGGCAGAATGAAAGCTCGAGTCGGGATTCCAATTCAGGAACCCTGGGTCGACACCGACTGAAACTCGCGGCGTGAACCATCAATTTAATGATCCATTTCAAATAAAAAAAAAGTGAGGATTATATTAGCAACGTGGTATTGACCTAACATGGACGACAAGCTGAATAAAAATGAACCCTTTCCAACTTAGAGACGAACTTTGACGCATCTACAACAGAAAGCTCAAGTTCAAAAGTGTACGTTAGATGGAAAAATTGCTCAAAATGTATTTGCATGTTTACGGATTTCTTTCAAAACAAACAGTTATGTGTAAAATTAACAATTTTAACTTTGTTTGATGTCAATAATACAAATCTTGTTTTTTATACCAAATATGGACTTAAACCGTATTGAGAGTGGACACATTATAAGTTATCGTTCTGACAAAATAGGTGTCCTCTCCTTTACCCACCAATATAATCATGAATATTGACGAGCCGTTAAACCATACTAGGGATAGAAAGACTTGTATATATGTTCGTTAAATAGTTACATAAATGCAGCATTAGTTCATAAGTCACGTCCTCTGTGTGTATACGGACAAAGAGTGCCCTGTTGATATCGCGTGGATGAAATGGCTTTCCAGAATCTTAACTGTTTGTAATGCAAATATTCGCACAATACTTCAGACTAGGCTTTACCCTTTCCCTCAAAAAGACGCTTTCTGAATGGCGACAAAAGAAGAAATTGCTCAAATCGAGCACTTTTACCTTATTGTACTTTCATTTAAAGGGAATTCCCAAATGTTTTCATGTATGTTTTCAAAATCGTCTGCTGTAGATTCGTGGTATATGGGAAAGGGTTACACAGTATTCAACACATCTACTGTAAACACTTTTGTTGATACATTGAAATATAGAGGTTTTTAAGATGTGTGCATGTCCAGATAGTTTCGATCACTTAAATCAAACAAAATAATGTTTCGTTTTTCTAAAATAGTTTTAAGCTTAAGTATTTAAAAGAGACACACTCAAAGCAGCGTGCCCTCCTATACTTAGGGATTGTTTAGGACAACAATATATATATATCTTAACTTATTTCATGCGTCCCGTTTATAAACTGCCTTACATCTAAAAAAGAAAAAAGGAGACTAAAATATAGCGGTAATAAATGTTACACCTATTTTTAATTGATGGATATGCGATATCTTATTTAACATTACTTTCTTTCTGTCACATTCTGCCACAGGCAAAAACTGTCCTGTCACTTTATCCCTCTCCCAAATACAACAAATCTGCGACTTTGAAAACATATTTTGCAAAAACATGAACAATCTCAATAAAAGATAGATTAATTGTTAAATTAAGTTGAAAACATTGTGGCTAAAGGAGAAATTGCTCATCATGAGCAATTTCTTCTTTGGCCACAATGTTTTCAAAAGTCGTCCGCTGCTATTGTGTCAAAATGCGTCTACAGTTGGGAAAGGGATAATTATACGTCGTGCTGACTGCTCTGAAAATCGAGTCTTTCTCTGGTGAAAGTTTAGCGTTTAAGATTAAACTTATTTACTTTACATGGTCTGTGAATCAATTACTCCAAATACCTGCTACTCAGCCAGTACTCGAACCGAGTATTTTGGGAGGTCCGACATTTTGACACCGTTCTCCGATCATATGAACCCAGGACATTTTGCTCACGAGGCCGGTGTTTTACTGCAGAACTAATTCATTAAATATGTTATTAAAACGTTTATAATAGCTTGATAATTAATTATATTCTATTGCTTCTGCATCAAACGAGTATTAAATCTTTGGTGAGAATAGAGAGAAATTGATCCTCTCAAGCACTTTGTTTCGAACTGTTCTATATGAGTTGTGCTCCAAGATATCCACCCTTATGGTTGATTAATTGGGGTTTAGCACTGTTTTCAACAATTTCCAGTCATAAAACCTTCTCATGTGTTTCCTTGCTTTCTCTTCCCGGAAATCCACACAACGTTATTTCCAAGCAACTGGCTGCTTTTTCACATAGACTGTAAGCCTATTGGAGGAAGACGAATGAAGCTTTTCACAGTGACTTTTGCCAAACGTCGGAAAGAATCTTGGCCGAGCTTTGGTTCGAACTCACAACCCCTGGATAAACAACCCGCGTCGCTACCGACTGAGCTGCCAATGTGTGTGACGAATCGAAGCTTAGCATCACAATAATCTTATCAAAGTTTACCAGGATTAGCGGAGGTTTATTCAAAGAATCTGCGACGAATTGGTAATAAGTTCAGACACGGATTCAAACTGGGAAGTATGAGCTGAATCTACACTGGTCGCGAATGTCCTTAGTTTGGTTTAGACAGAAAACCGCTCCAATGTGGGTAAACAAACATACACCACGTGTTTCCAACGTTTTGCAGATCATTCTCTCATCTGACTATGTATGTATGAAAACTTTATATGAATGCGCTATACAGAATAAAACCCTTTAAGAATTGCAATGTCTCGTCGCTGTCTTAATTTAGACAAACAAATATGAACACCTCTTGACACCTTATGCAACACATTGCTTTTCGACCAGCTTTACATACAGACAAGTGTGCTCTTCCTCTTTCGTCATATGTTATACTAACTACTGTTTTTATAATTATATCTACAAATGTGTGTATACTCCTCGTGTAAATCGTCTCCTCGATCTTAACGTGCCAGCAATTTAGAGGACGCTATGTCAAAACACCCACTACACATGTTGGTTGTATTCTTGCTTCTTACAACAGAGCAACACTTTCCAAAATACAACACATTTGCAGCAGACGACTTTGCATATATCTACTTCACAATATCTTAATTCCAATTATGTACATACAGTACAAATAGCAAAAAAGTAAAGTACAAATACTGTTTGTGATATGTTATATATCAGATAGTGTAGCTAAGATTTGTTATCATCTAAAAATCCATATGAATATCCGTACAAGAGAAAGTTGATGCAAGGCATCAATGTCGCCGGAAAAGACTGCATTGATTTATTTTTTAACACACATGTATTCTTGACTTTCATTAGTCTAAACATACACATAATGTTTTCATAAGGACTAATTCCAGGATTTTGAAATTCCACATAGATCTAAAAATTTCAGGATTTCTTTTGGTCAGGATTTTTGATGTTTTGTATTTGTCAATAAAACCACAACAAATTAATACATTTTGGGATTTAAATCTACATGCAATAAAAAGCTACTAAACCCTTTCCATGTCTGAAGCAACAATGAAAACCTTTAAACGCTTAAAACATTGAGACAACGGTTAAATTGCTGAAGACATGAACTTCCTCCTTTTTAATAATAATTATAATAAATATTTCACAGATGTTAAAATTTATCCTCATAAAAAAGAGTCATATGTTTAAAAAGTAGACCACACTTGAAACAACATATCAGCTATATTGTTTATCTAAATCGTTGATGCATACAATATATGTTTAGTGCAAGAGAAATGCCAGTTGCGAGTCCCATTAGTATTTAATAGGTGGCAAGTATGAAATTAATTGGGTGCGAAAGAGCAGATTTTCTTTATTTCTAAATATATTGTTTATCAGAGTTTGTTCTTCTCTTAATTTGTTTCAAGCCAAATAAACATTTAATATCACATATATTTAATCATTCAAGTGTGTAATATTAGCTATCTATCTGTTATAAGGTGTTTGAGCATTCTTTCGAAATGTTGTCCCTCGTGTGTCAAATCAATTCGTCGTGCGACATTTTTTTGTTTGCATAAACAAGTCACTTTTCTAAGTTTACATTTTACTTCCGGTTACTTCGCTTTGTTTACATTTTGGCAATATGAAACTAGGTCACGAACTGAGGAAAAGGCGTTTCGACGTTCACGACCGATAAACAGGCTTATATTTGAGACATATTTTCACAAAATATTTCTTTTTTTTTTTTCTGTTACCAGTTTATGTTGATAATTATCTATTAAAAGGGGAATTCGAAGTGATTTTCATATCGATAGTCTTCTGCAAGCAGGTACGCGTATGTAAAAAAATTAGACTGTGCGACGTAAAGGTTTGTAGTTATCGCCTTTTGATTACATAGTTTATGAAAATAAAGTATCGCAGTCTAGCTAATAGGGACTGTTTTGTCTTCGTAAATAAAACACAAAAACGTAAATGCAAGTCAGAATAAAGAAACTGCACATACTTAAAACATCGGAATATTTATTTCATTTTAAATGTGTCATAACTTAGTGTTTTTAAACAAACGCAATTGTAATATGTTCAAGACATTTTAAAAAAAAAAATCTAATAATAACCCCCCCTCCCATGTGATTTCCGAAAACCTATTAAAAATAGAAGTCGCGGGCTTCTGCCCGGCGACTAATTACCGATTTAACACAGTGTGTTTACAATTAGCTACATAGGCTAGATATTAAAATATGTCGAATTCTTATAAAAATGTGAATGGTTTACAGTACTTCTCGATGTAAATATTAAAGTAAGTAATGCAGAAATTACAAATACCTACATACATGTATATATAGTTCAAACATAACAGCTAGCATATAAACACAATGTACTAAATAAAAGCTTGGTACAAAATACAGTATAAACATTGAATATATATGAGCCGTTCCACGAGAAAAACAACATTATGGACTCTGCGTTATGTATCGACACATTCCGTCTCAGGGGGGTAGAGGTATAGCGTAATGATTTCTGAAACAGAATATCCACAGGAGGCGAAAATTGTCTGTCGCGGCACGCTTAGCTTGATGCGGGTCGATACTTTACGCAGAGTCCAACAGTGTTCGTTTTCTCGTGGAACGGCTCATATATCTATTCAATGTGTGTGATCAAGTGGTGAAGGGGTAAATGTACGAGTTATTCAAATACAAACTCTTACGCAATTCCACTGATTTAACCCTTCCAACATACAGACGTTTTCGGACGCATCTGCTGCAGTCGACGTTTAAAAACATTGTGGCAAAAGGGGGAATTTCTCATATGAGCCGTCCCGCGAGTAAACCAACATAATGGCCTCTGCGTAATGCATCGATCCAGATCAGCCTGCGCAGTCCGCGCAGACTGATCCGGTCCGACAAATTCTGGATAGAGGTATAGAGTAATGATTCCTGAGACAGAAAATCCACAGGAGGCGAAACGTGTCTATCCGGATAAGCCTGCGCGGCATGCTTAGGCTGATCCGGATCGATACGTTACGCAGAGTTCACAATGTTGGTTTTCTCGCGGGACAGCTCATATTATGTTTTCAACTTTATTCAATAAAAACACTTTCCCTTATAGAGAACCTTCATGGTTGTTTGACCAGATAATTTCAAAGTCGTCTGCTAAATATTTGTTTAATGTGGGAAAGGGTTAAAGCTGTAAGATCGGTGTCCTACTGTGTTCCAGGAATGCGTCTCCAGAGGTCTTATGTTTGGAGCGACGACACTTTCTCCATAGACCCATCCGACTCAGAGACTGAACAAATGATTGAACACATCGGTACCATAGAGGGACCAGAAAGCACCAGTAGCAGCTGCAGCAGCTCCGCATCCGGGTCCGATGGTAATGAGTCTGAAACTTCAGCGATCAGCTTGGCCGATGAAGGATTTTGGGACTAACTGTTGGATAAAAATGTCGTAAAATGAATTTTAGAATTTTGAAATTACAGAAGCAGTGTAAATTATATATATAATGCGTATTGTTATTATTTCTTTGCTATCAATTAATGCATCGTACTATGAAATAAAAGGGAACGTTTTTGCACCCCCGCCTTATTATCGTATCACAGAATGGGTTTTGATTATAATGTAAAGCCATTTTAAAAAAAAAATCGATTATATAACGTCAGCCAGTTCCCCAACGCATGTATTGTATTGCTTTCTTACAGCAGTACTACAATCAAGACTCTTTTAAAGCTATCGGCTGTTTGTTCACATAGCCCATTGGTGGAAGACGAATGACGAATGACGCGTGTCGCATTAACTTTCAAAGGTCCGATCGATTGCTTGGTCGAGATTGGGTTCGAACTCACAACCGCTGGATATTACAGGATGGGATATGGGAATGAACCATGTTTGGGAACAAATTCTATATTTGTTTTCAAAGTTACATCTTTGTCTCTGCTAAATGTAGGCGATAAGAAAGAGATGAGATTCTTGCTATGAGTAAATGGATCCCGTCTCGTCTTACGTAGTTCAGCTATTAAGCCTTACGCGGTTATTGTTCTAACGGTACCTATTAGCATGTGAGCCGCTGTTTAGGGTCTTTATGCGTCTGTCTAGTCCCACCAGAGTATTCACTGTATGTATTTATGTAACGACCTTAATGCATCACCGTCATCTCACCTGAGTCTTCACTGTCCGTATATATATATATATATATCATACATACTTTCTGACAACACACTGGAGGTGCAGCCCCACTAGTTTTACACGAATATAGGTGTAGATGGTATCAAAAGCGGTATGTCTTTAGGACTCTTAATTGATAGACGCGGTTCATATACACTCATCATACATCCTAGTCCTTACAAAGTTGTGTGTGTCCGTTTGTCTGTCCATTTTCAACCGATTCAATCTCAAATATATAATTGAGCATTCACAATCAACTCTAAATAAATGGGCCAATCTGTATTTTGATTGCTATGTCTGATAACGAATCGCCCTGTTATTAGGCCTCTGAAAGCTTTATCCGCGCGCCCATAGTTCAACATATACCAGTAGTTCCTTTGTTAGCCACAGAGGCTGCAATGCAAATGCCAATGTCCAATCATACATATGAGCCGTTCCACGAGAAAACCAACATTATGGACTCTGCGTAAAGTATCGAACCGGATCAGCCTAAGCATGCCGCGCAGGCTAACCCGGACAGACACTTTTCGTCTCAGGGGATTTTATGGGCAATCCATTAACTTTGGAGAACCGTTAGAAAATGTGTTTAACAAGCAAGTATTCAATTTTCTACTCTTGATTTAAACCTTTCACACATACAGCAAATCAGCAGCAGACGACTTTAAAAAGTTCTACTAAAAAGTATGGACATCTCTATAATTGTAGGTATAATTACTATGAGAAGTTTAAAACATTGTGGCAAAAGGAGAAATTGCTCGCTTCGAGCAATTTCTCCTATTGTCACAATGTTTTCAAAAGTCGTCTACTACAGGTGCGTCATAATGCATCCATAGATCGGAGAGGGTTAAGCCCTAAAGGACTCATAGACTCCGAATCAGTGTTTGTATGTTACAGGTTAATGGATGTCAATTTCACATTCAGTCAACAAAAATTCATTCCGGAGCAGATATCTTTAGAAGCCCAGCTTTATCCACTTGAATGATAAATTAACCATTGTTTCTGACTTGAATAACACATAATTTCTATTAAACATACCTAACTGCATAATGAACCTGATTTTTTTGATATAGGTAGCATCTATAGATGTGACAATTGAGACTTTTTGAAAAGGAGAAATTGCCCATCACATATTTCCTCCTTTTCCTATAATGATTTCATCTAAAGGTTAAAATAATTCGTTAAGATTTGGAAGAGGTGGGACGAGGGAAGAGAGATTACCTAAAATTAACAATATTTCTTTAGACCATGACGAACAGACTGTGTTGTTCAATTAAAAAGCTTCTCTTCTATTCTATACAAGACATGTTCTGTCTCATGTTTCATTTTCTTTTGTTTTCAATATCTAACAAGCCCTTTCCGGGCATGTTATTATGTATCAATTATTAAAGTATTCACAGTTAATACACAGTTTTTGAAATATAAACATGTCAAATACAGTGCGCTGTCATTTACAGTTACAAATCTAGACGTAACGGGGTGTACCAGACGATATCAACGGTCACTTCCGGGTATTCGCGAGCCAGTTATATCATGATGTCCCTTCCGGTATATTCGTCCCCTATAAATACCGTACCATAACTTTGACCTGACATCAGTTGTTGACTGGATCAGAGAATGTAAGTTACCTTAATTATCATATATATTTATATTTTACTTAAGAATTAAATCAGATAAATATGCATCTCTTATTTTTATTAATTATATATCTTATTTCTTAACCAGTTCACCTCTACAGACGCCATCTGACGCCTCTGCAGCATTGTAAAATCATCGTGGCAAAAGGAAAAATGGCTCATGATTGGCAATTTCTCCTTTTGCCTCAACCATTTCGACTTTATTCAATAATCTTATTTTCACTTATAGATATTTTACATATTTTTGACTAAATATTCTTCGTCTGCTGCAGAAGATTGTAAATGGGAAAGAGGGTTAAATAAAATTGCATTAACGGTGATTAGATCGGTATGAACAAAAAAAGACACAAAGCAAGTTTGAGAAACATCAGCATTTTACTCTTGTGTTTGCTTCTCAGTACTTTCTACACATATGTGCTAAGAAATAAGTAATATTAATCAATCATTAATGACTAGTTTTAGATAAATACACACACACACATATACATATATATATATCGCAAGTATGCATATTGAATGTGAATTTCATTAAATAACTTTATATTCTGCTTGTTCTATTTAACAGTTAACAATATTTTAAAAACTGTCATAGGCAATAAGACAATAGCTGGTTAACTAATATGTTATCTGTTTCAATTTATTATAAGTGAGATTATTTCAATGAGAATAAGCATTCTTGAAGTGTATGCACCGGTCTATTAGAAACTTCTGTTCCTAAAATATGCGCCTTGAGACATTTTCAACGTTGAAGTTCCATATATAATATGTCATACACTCTATCGGTTCTTTTTGTATATATCTTTCGCTCCGTTTACAGATGATGAAATTTGTGACAATAGCGCTGATACTCTGCGTCGCTGCCTGTGCTCAGGCAATGGGCGGATACGGCCAAGGACACGGACAAAGTTACGGAAAAGGCTACGGTTCCGGATTCGGACAAAGTTTCGGTTCCGGATTCGGACAAAGTTATGGAAAAGGTTTCGGTTCCGGAATTGGACAAAGTTTCGGAAATGGTTTCGGTTCTGGAATTGGACAAAGTTTCGGAAAAGGTTTCGGTTCCGGAATCGGACAAAGTTTCGGTTCCGGATTTGGACAAAGTTTTGGTTCCGGATTCGGACAAAGTTTTGGTTCCGGATTCGGACAAAGTTATGGAAAAGGTTTCAGTTCCGGAATCGGACAAAGTTACGGAAAAGGTTTCGGTTCTGGATTCGGACAAAGTTTCGGTTCCGGATTCGGACAAAGTTATGGAAAAGGTTTCGGTTCCGGAATCGGACAAAGTTACGGAAAAGGCTTCGGTCACGGAATCGGACAAAGTTACGGAAAAGGTTACGGACAAAGTTACGGAAAAAGCTACGTACAGAAGACAGGTAAGATTATTTACTCAAGCGTAGTAGCATCAGAAAAAACCCAGATTGAAACTATTATGCAGAAGCTTCATTAATTTTGTCAGATGATAGAACTTCGACTAGATAGCATATAGACCGACTTTAATAAATTAAAAGGCAAGGTGGAGAATGCGCCTGAGACTAAGCACTTCTCATTCACAATAGGATCCGTGATCAAATGTTAGCCCGTGTATGGGAAAGGGTAAAAGTTGAATGTTATGAACACTGTAAAACCAGATGTATAGCCTGTGCATCTGCAAAGTCTGGCAAATATATATATTGTTCGCATAAACCTTGCATAAGCTTCGTCCAATGTGTGCATATTCTGAAAGCACGGTGCAGATGTACAGAATTATCTGCACCTAATCTGCTCAAAACTACCAACTTGTACAGTCTTTATGCAAGGACTGATACCATAATTTCCTTCAGCTTTGCTGTTCTTTTACTTTTCTCTGTAGTTCTTGTGGTAGAATTAAATTATATATGGGTAAAGATTAGACTAAATTCAACGATTTACTTGTTCTTATTCCAAGTATTTATACAAATTTGTTCTTCTGCTTGGTAAATTGTAATTGTAAGCTTCTATACATCTAAGCTAACTATTCACATGACTAATATGAGCCGTGCTATGAGAATACCAGCATAAGGGAATCTTCGACCCTTTTAGTTAGGCTTCACAAATTTCGCAAACATTCACAGAAGGTTTCGACAGAGATCCAAAACTTAACTATCATTTGTGATTAGATAACATGGGTATTCAGGCATGTATTACACTACACTTGTGATAAAAAGGCTCACTAACGCTGGACTGTTACTGACATATTGATTAAGTATGTATTGACATGTACTTTATATTATACATCAACAGTCAAGATCCCTGTCGCCATCCCTGTAGTAGTCAAACAGCCATTCCCCGTGTTCGTCACCAAGCGAGTACCCGTAGCCGTTCCCTTTGGAGTACCCCAACCACATCCCGTAGCCGTGCCAGTAGGTGTACCTCAACCCCGCCCATTTCCAGTCGGAATCCCAATCCACATATCACACCCACGGCCCGTCGCCGTTCCAGTATTCGTGCCAAAGCCACAACCATTTGCCGTGCCAGTAGCCGTGCCAAGGCCTCATCCCGTTGGCGTGCCAATTGCCGTGCCAAGGCCACACCCAGTATACGTTCCCGTGCCAGTTATGCCATTCCCAAAACCACACCCACTTCCAATCTTTCCCTTCCCAATGATCAAGAAATCTTACTATGGCAAGCAGGGAAGCAAGGGTAAGTCTATACATAACGTTTTTTGTTTCATGGTGTTTACACGTTTCTTGAGTGTAGATGTTCTTTGCATACACATACAGATGCTACAAATATGTGAACATACTTCCGCATTGATCAAATTTATTAAATGATGATTTTCTTAATAGAACATGACATCAAATATAAATAAATTCTAGAAAAGTTGGCGAATAATATGAGATTTCGCTGGTCTATATGGTGATGTGAGATTTCGACAGGTCTATGTGGTTATATGAGATTTCGACAGGTCAATGTGGTAATATGAAAGTTCGACAGGTCTATGTGTTTATATGAGATTTCGACAGGTCTATGTGGTTATATGAGATTTCGACATGTTTATATGGCTATATGAGATTTCGACAGGTCTATGTGGTTATATGAGATTTGGACAGGACTATGTGGTGATGCCTAGTCCTATCCCATTGATTATAATCCTTAACCAGCTAACTTCATTTTCCTGTAATCATATGATATTTAACAAGTTATTAAGGGTGTATGGACGTCTAGTAGATTGTAGTTTTAAGACTTCCACAAAACAATGCATATGTGCTGTTAACACCTCCCCACAAATATGTGCTTTCTGGCTACATTTGAAAATATCGTTACAAAGCAGTAATTGCTCAAAATGAGCCTATTTCAATTTGCCACAATATTACTCTTTCCAATAATTATACTTTCATTTATCGAAAATTTCCAAAGATTTTGCTTAGACGTTTTTAAAGTTTATTGTATGTGGGATAGGGGGTTAAGAGTCGCTTACATTGGCACAAAGGTTAACTAAAGATAACTCTCACTTTGCAGGTGGACATGGAGGATACGGCGGATACAAATCATTCAGTGGAATGGGGTCCATGGGATCCATTGGCGGTGGAATCGGCGGTGGATATGGTGGACACAAATCATACCCATCATTCAGTGGAATGGGGTCCATCGGATCCATTGGCGGTGGAATCGGCGGTGGATACGGTGGACACAACTCATACCCATCATTCAGTGGAATGGGGTCCATGGGATCCATAGGCGGTGGAATTGGCGGTGGAATCGGCGGTGGAATCAGCTACTTCGGTGGTGATGATGATGATGATGACAGAAGCTTCGGACGTATCTCTAGTTTCGGACAATCCGGCCCAATCGGTGGTTTTGGTGACTCTGGCTTCAGCTCTTACCCATCCGTTGGTGGATTCGGAAGTTCTGGCCAAATCGGTGGATTCGGAAGTTCTGGTCAAATCGGTGGATTCGGACATTCTGGCCAAATCGGTGGATTCGGAAGTTCTGGCCAAATCGGTGGATTCGGACATTCTGGCCAAATCGGTGGATTCGGACATTCTGGCCAAATCGGTGGATTCGGAAGTTCTGGCCAAATCGGTGGATTCGGACATTCTGGCCAAATCGGTGGATTCGGACATTCTGGCCAAATCGGTGGATTCGGAAGTTCTGGCCAAATCGGTGGATTCGGAAGATCTGGCCAAATCGGTGGATTCGATGATTTCAATAACTTCAATGACAACAACAACGGCTTCAGAAATTAAATAACAGGCATGTACTTTTAAACGTTATTGGTTTGGATCAGCAAAGCGTTGAGTTTAATTTACTGTAGATTACGGTAATAATTTCATCTTCAGAGTTGCTGAAATTTGAACAATAGGTTCGCTTTCGTTATCTTACGTTTCAGCTGACTGAATGTATTCCAATTTGGCTGTTGTGCTAGTCAAGTATTTATTTTCCCCTGACAAATGTACATAATTTCTTTTTCGATTCTCAATAATTTCTTTTTCGATTCTCAGTCAATTTAGATAGGTGAGTGTTATACCATAGCTAAAATCCCTTTAACAGCGCATGAATATTGTCAAACGATGTGTATACATATGCCCGCTTAGGAATTAGACTGTAAATGTTACAGTTATAAAAGCATGTGTTTCGCGTGACATTTCTGTGTATCCTGTACGGTAACATTAACCGTCATACTAGTACAAACTCGTGCTGAAATCTTTATAATCTCTAGAATTGCTATAAATTAAGATTCATTTTAATCATTTAAATTTTAATATCTTAAAAAATAAATATATTACGTGATAAATGCACTTGTTCTTACACGGAATTATAAAGCGGCAATCAACATGCCCTTAGCGGATCGCCTCGTCGTCAGTGTCTCAACAAACCATTTACATTTGATAGATTTCTTTTATCGGCTATTTTCCTAACGTGTGATGAAAATACTTCAAAAATAGTTATTATAATACAGGACTGATAATCAACGGTAGTACACGATCGGTTCCGACAGTTTCGGGTTGAATCCTCAAATAAGAACGGGATCAGCTCGAAATTATTGCTTTTAAATATTTGACGAATTTTATCAAAACAAGAAATTCCATCATTTCTATCTTATCTGTTTCAATAGCATGCTTCGGGTTTCCATAATGTAAAACTATCTCACTCAAACGTTTTCAACGCTGACAACACAAACACACTGTTCACATGAAAACGGTTAACATGCTGATTCTGCGAGATAACTGGTAATTGTTTCAAGAATCTTTGACGTTTATCGAAACTTCCAAGATTGTCCATGAAGTTCTATCGCACGATCCATTAAAGGCATACTGAACACTACATTTAATCCGTTTTGCGAAATCTTTAAGCAATAAATCTAAATGAAATTTAATGTTCATTAAACAATATGTACTATGTAATATAAATTCATTCTTAGATGGTTTCAATATTATTTGTAGTGCTTAATAACAGCGCAATTTCTAATTTCGATTGTTGATGGGTCATGCATTCAGATTACACGTGAAGCTTACGTTCATAACGATGTTAACAATACATCGGGAAGAACTATTTTACATTCATTGTTATATATCGGCAAAACATTACCTTTAATGAAAATGAACCTTTTATTTAAACACACATAGCTTGCTGAACATAAATGAAATGAAATGTATTGCATTAACCTCTTTACAGTTTTGACAATATATGTGGACTTATTTTTCAAATGCAAATTACTAGAAAAAATATTTTTTTTTTTGCTGATTTTCGTTCCGTGTTTAACAATTGTAAACGTTGCACACATATAGTGTTGTCAGTTTTGTCTTATGTAATACTTTAGTCGTCAGATTTAAAACAACCTAGATAAATATGTTATTACACCTTTTCGTACACCGTTCCCCAAATTTATTTATTTTTCGGTAACTTCAAACTTTGCAAAACTAATGCCACTTTTAAAGGTATGCTATGTTTTCCTTTACCAATTATTTTCTTTTTTTGTAAATCTTTTTTCAAAGATCATTCATTTTGAAAGTTTGTACCCAGAGCCAATTAGTCTCTTTTAATTTTTAAATTCTATTAACTTTCTCAAACTAAACTCAACTCAAAAAATATTGATTAGGCAAGTCGGCACTAGATGTGCCTTTGGCAATACAAAATACATACAAAATGATTGAACATGCAAACAACATGACTACAATATAGACATGTTAAGATAAAGTGAATTTCCATTGCAATTTGAATTGCATAATATCACAGCATCTTTCATTTCTTGCAATATGTGTATATCTTCCGATTTCAATAGCTAGTTTATGATCTGATATAAGTATTTTTGTTAAACAAATTCTTAATCTATCATTTTTAATATTTTCTAAGTAGGATTCGAATTCGATGTCGTGTTATAATCTTTGTAGTAGTTAAGTTAAGATGAACTACTAATGTCCGAAAACCACTGTTGAATAAATTGATCCCTCATAAGGTTCTTAAATATAGGGAAATAATTGCAGTCTTGATTAAAATTTGCCAAACAAAAGATAATTCCAAATCTGATAATTGCTGTTTAATTTTATAAACCCAGCTTGTTTCTAAATTTAAAAATAAAAATAAAATCGACGAACTATTCTTGTTTTTGTCAGCCATTAAAGAACTTCCATGTATAATGTTACATTTAGCCTGACATTTTATACAATTGTAAGTGTCGAGTTTTCAATAAATAACGATTCGATTTGCTCTTTGACTTTTACCCAATTATTGTCATTTGTAGAAAAAAGGTGGTTCATAATCAAAACGGTCACTCAGCTTTTTAGGACAAAATATATAGGCTCTTATCATGTCATTTACAAACTTGATCGATACATTAAGCAAATCGATCTTTGCACTTATCAATATTAGATCTTAGTTCCTAGATCAGACTGCGTAGTTTTATCTCTTGTAGTTGTATTTACTATCAACTTATCCTGACAGTTTAATCGAATTGGTACCATAGCTAGAACTACATGGGTGTATAGGTTGATCTATTTCTAATATGATAGGGACGGTTTACTCATGGAAACGTAGCGACTGCAGTTATTATATTTAATGTAAAATATATCGAATATCCTTAATAATGTCAGATGACAACGGATTGAAGCGATGATGTAATCTCATAAATCTATTCTGATCGAAGTTAGGGAAAATAATATTTCAGTTTCCAACATTTTCAAAAACATTCGCCGTTTCTTCATCATATCTGCTATTAAAACTGTACTTAAAAAATAATTTCGTTATATTTCGATTCATGAATGCTATTTTTGAGACCTTGAGGCACACAGCAACATTAAAAGCTTATTACCTAATGCAAATTCAAATTTCTGTTTGATGTTACACATTTTTCGCCTGTTAAAAAGGAAAATATTTTATGATACTGAAGTTATAGTTTTTGTTATTTTGGATGTCTCCAGTACCGTTTATGTAACGACATTTGTTTCAGCTTATTTAATTGTTTGTATTAAAACATTTTAATAATTTTATCATTAATTGATTATCGAAAGTTGTACGCGAAGCATTTTAAGTTATTTTCCTTAAACAAAACATGTTTGGCATAATTATTCTGAATTATTTTTCTTTTTAACAAACCCTTTTTGACCAATGACCATTTGTTTGTTCTATCGTGTGAACTATCCTGACCTATTTAGACGGACTATCAATTAAAACTTCCAACTAGGTTTTCAAACAGATATACAACCAGCTCGTTATCATTTGTGATCCACGTTGAACACAACACAATACCTTATACAATAGTTAAATCTTGTAACACGAATTGATGGCCTACCAACACTTCATTATTGCTGTGCGCTAATGTTGTATTCTTTCTCACGTTTGTCTTTTGTTATCGTGAAATGTAATTTACATGTATGCATTTTTGACATTATTCTTCGTTTTCGTATGTCTGCGATGCAATTTTTAATGAAACATTAAATTCATCTAAGCTAAATTTGGCATAAATCAAATAATGTCATTGTCCATTTGCAAAGAATAAATGATAACATGATAAACATAAATATACATGAATTAATCAAATGAATGCAATTTGTTGAAAAGTTGACACTTTGAAATCTAAAATAATAATAGCAATTTCACAATTGCTCATTTTCGAAAGCTGATTTCAAGTTGTCAGATATCTGTATCGTGTGCATCAGGGAAAGAATTATATTTAATTACGTCCATGGCCGAGATGCAAACGGTTTCATCTAGATTTATTTCATTTTGATTTATCGTTTTACAATGTTTTGCAAAATCCTAGGAAATGTATTTTATTCAATATCCCCCTATTATTTTTTTTATTTTTTTAATTCCCTTAAAATGACATATATTCTTTAGTTTTGGTAAAATTACGTCAACACCTACGCAAATGAAAACACCTACGCAAATGAAATGTGCGTGAACAAAACCTAAAATAGTACTTAATGATAAGTTCAAATAAAGTGCAAAGCTCACTGTTCAATCCTGATACCATTTTAATTACAATACAGAAGTTAAAAGTACTTAAATACATGTATAGGTTTTACAAGTATGATTTGAATCAACATCGGATCAGCACAGATGAAAAGGATGTATATTAGGTTAAAGCAACGTTGATCCCGTTCGATCTCCCGCACCCACGTGCACCTCTTGTATATATAGAATAGTTACTTAGAATAGTAAGCTCATATTAACATGGCTATTGGTTATAAAGGGAAATATATACGTGCAATCACAATGACAAACAGAAAGTTTCATTTGTAAATAAAAATTGAACCACGTCTAGCAATTTAGTGTCTTAGTAGCTCTCTTGTTTGACATTTAGAACTTGTAACGTTGTACCAATAGCGGTACTACATCTCTAGTGTGGTGTCAGAAGATCCATTGTATCCAGATAGCATAGAGGCGAACAGTGAAGAATCTGATGAGATTGCGCGTATGTACAGACTCGCCTAGTACTTCACTGTTCGTAATTGCAAGTGAATTCCATTTAGCTCGATGTGGCTCTTTTTAATTTTGGCTTTCATTAAAAAAAACAATATTTGAAAAATTATGAAATGTAAATATTTGATATCAAAAAGCAAAACAACTGAAAAATATATAAAATTTATTTGAGAAAAATTAAGATCATTGGTTATAATGCTTTCTGATTGTTTGGGACTTGTACTTATATATATGACGTTATGTGACGCCGGATTTTGATCTCAGGATTTCCGTTACTTGGAACTGTAAGATTAGAAACTCTGTATATACTGTAAAATAAAGTTATGAAAATAATATTATTCTTTTTTATGTTTTCTATTTCCTATTATGATTAGTAGTTTTAAGTCACATCAAACACTGTGATGAAGGAAAACTTGCTAAAAACGAGCAATGTTACCATTTCCAATACTGTTGTTACCATTGTTCGAAACTATAAACCCAATTTTTTAGATTTAACAACTATATGTTATGCGGCGTTCACACAGTGCCGATTATGGCTCCCGTTTGAGATCAGACAGCGCTACGACAGTAACAGTGAATAAGTCCGATTGCTTTCCTCAATGATCTGAAAATTCCTATCATTGTCGGAACGCAGTCGTATACGTTCGCGTAACAGAGGCCTACGGATCGGGAATGGTCCGGATAGTTCGGCCAAGCACTCCCGACAGTTAAGCGTCACACATTCAGGATTTTTACTGCCGTCTTTGATAGGACCATTCATGATTAAAATGTGCCAACATTCTGAACAAGATCCTGTGATTCGTGGCTGGAAATTCAAACTTTATTGAAATTTGTAAAAAACATTTATTTAATCACGACAACAATCAGATAGTGTTCAGGAAGCGTCCCGATTCAGCCGTTTCCAGCCGAGTTCGTCCCGATTCAGCCGCTTCCAGCCGAGTTCGTCCCGATTATCCCGTTCTCAAACCGATTTTGATCCGATTTGTATCTTTCGCATGTTAAAAACGACCGAATATTTCACGACAGCGTCCCGATTCTCCCGAATGCGACCCGACAGTGAACCGACACTGACGGAAGACATCCGATAGAAAATCGTTTCACGTGATAATCCCGTCCTGTACAATAATCGTGTGACAGCGGATTGTCACTCTAGCCTCATCAGTTCTAAAAGGAGCATGGCCGTCAAATTGCCTCCGTTTAGAATAAATAATTTCATCTTGATAAGGATTAAGTTACTATGCCTGATAAGCCTGTGCATTCCATGAAGATAGTTGCAAAACAACCAAGGAAACGGAAGCCTATTTACATTTCTCCTGATGAGTCTGGTGTTGATGGTGAACCAGTTGAAGAAATCAACTCAATCGTCATAAGTGTAATTGAGCCCGTAACCATTCCTGCAGTGGTCATCACAGTTAGGACTACTGTACCTACTTCTACAGACAATACTACTACACCTACTGCTTTTACCTCAACACGTACTTTAGTCATGGATCAAGGGCTTGCCTACACCAGGTATCTTGTTTGGTGAGGCGGGGTGTGATCCGACCAGGACTTCATCGTACAGTTCGATGGCCAGCCTCATGCAGTTGATGAAAGCTTCTGGATCTTCTTCCCTCAGCTCCCTCATCAATGTGCCATACTGGCCGAGCTGCTCCCTTCTGGATATTCAGGCTTGACCCAGTATCTTCTGTTGTTACCGGGTCGCAGTGCCCTTCTGTTCAAATAATAATTAAAAAAGAGTGCCATGATGGCTCTGAATCGCTCAACTGATTTTTTTCTGCACTTTAGCCATAGAAGCCCCACCCTCTGGCGGCCATAGTTTTCGACCAATCAACATGGCTTGAAAAAATCTGATAGAAGGTCACCCTTGGAACATTTCTACAAAATAAGTTGAAAATCGTCAAGACACTTTCGAAGGAGAATATTTTTTAAGTTTTCACTATAGCCATATACGGCAAAATAGCCCTGCCCTGTGGCGTCCATGTTTTTCTACCAATCAACGTGGCTTGAATGAATCTGATAGAGAGTCACTTAAGAAACGTTTCTGCAAAATGATTTGAAAATCGGTCTGACACTTTCGGAGAAGAAGATTTTTTTAAGTTTACACTATAGCCATATAAGGCAAAATAGCCCCGCACCCTGGCGGCCATGTTTTTTAACCAATCAACTTGGCCTGAATCTGATAGTGGGTCAATTAAGGAACTTTTCTACAAAATTATTTGAAAATCGGCTTGACACTTTCGGAGGAGAAGATTTTTAAAGTTTTCACTATAGCCATATAAACAGCCCCGCCCCCTGGCGGTCATAATTTTCGACCAATCAACATGGCACGAAGGAATCTGATAAAGGGTCACCCAAGGAATATTTCTACAAATTCTTTGAAAATCTGCCAACCAGTTTGGGAGAAGAAGAATTTTTAATTTTGTTTTCGTTTCGTTGCCATGGAAACCAGAATTCTGCATGGATCCCAAATTGGTTAAGGAATTCTGGTGAGGTCATTGAGAGGATGCTTTCTGTGAAGTTCCATCTCATTTGACCCACTGGTTACTGAGGAGAATATATTGACGCACGGCTCACAACGGACGAAAGACGACGGACCGATAACAATAACTCACCTTGAGCACTTCATGATCAGGTGAGCTAGAAACAGAAGTTCTACTTCTTCTTCCATTTCTATTAGAGCAACCTGCTTCAGAAGTTTCAGTCTAAGAGCAGTGTTCGTGGTGAACCTGTCAAAGTTGTGCCAATGAATGACACACACATTTCATACTCCAGACGTGACCAGCCCAGTCAAATCTGGAGATGCACGCATCTGGAATTCTAAAACTGTCGCCATATTCGAAATGATCGGCACACTGTCGGAACATCCTATCACAGATCTGCTGTACATATTGCAAACGGCTCTGTCTGAACTCAGTCGTAACCTGTTCTGTAATTGTCGGGACTCTTACGTGGTTATTAATTCCGAATTTCGTATTAATTACGGGACTGTTCCGGAACGGATTCTGCAAAGACGGTTCGCATTCTGGGAGCAATCTGGGCTCAATCGACGCCGAATAACATTCGGGAACCTCAGCCGATTGTGTCTAGTCGGCTTACACACGTGACTATGTCGTTATAGATTATGCTGTAACGGATACAATTGTAACAATGTTCTGTGTTGTATGGACGGTGTCCTGTGGAACGGGCATGATCTGGAGAAGATTTTCATTGCAGTTTCTTGCCCATTAAGTCAAGTTTGCGTCAATATCGAATCCATTCCGGAACAGTCCCGTCATTAAAAGGAAATTCGGCAATAATATCCACTTCCCGTCATTACAGAACACGTAACGACTAGTAAGTTATAGGTTTTTGAATAAGTAACAGGTAATTTAATATGTACTTATTGATCTCCGTCAGCATATACAACAACAATAACAACAACAACAACATCACATGTGTTGTTTGCAACACCAATGTATGCAGTTTGAATGGATTTTCTGGATATCAAACGCTAATATCTTGATAACCGCCGAAATAAGTAACGAATATGTAATAGGTGATTTAAAATGTACTAATGCGTCTCCGTCAGTATCTACAACAACAACAACAATATCAAACAGTATCAAACTTATGGTTGGCAGCATCAACAAATGCAGTTCGAATGATAATTGGGATAGCAAAGGCTTCTTTTCTTGAAAAAGGCCGAATAAGTAACATGCTTTTGAATAAGTCACAGGTGATTTAAAATGTATCAATGGGTCTCTCTCATCAGCTACAACAACAGTTACAACACTGTTGTTGGCAACATCAACATATGCAGTACCTTAGATCAAATCTGAATAAGTAATAGATAAGGAACAAGGAACATATAACAAACTTCATATATGAATAAAAAACAAGGAACAAGTAACCAACTTCACATCTGGATAGGGAATAAGGACCAAGGAACATGGAACGGCCGAATAAATAACAGGTTTTTGAATAAGCACGAGATTTAATTCATAGCAATAGCTCACTTTCATCAATAACAACAACAACAACAACCTCAACATTGTTCTTGTCAACATAAACAGCAATGGCTTCTTCTCTTGAAAACGGTCGAATAAGTAATAAGTAACAGGTTTTTGAATAAGTAACAGTTGACCTAATATGTTCCAATAGGTCTCTATCAGTATCTACAACAACAACAGCATTCCATATGGTGTAAGCAACATTAAGATATAATGTGAGTGATAGTTGAGAGAGCAAAGGCTTCTTTTCTTGAACAAGGGCGAAGAAGTAACAGGTTTTTGAATAGGTAACGGGTGATTAAAAAAATGTACCAATTGGTCTCTGTCAGCATCTACAACAACAACAGCATCAACATTGTGGTTTTCAACATCAACATATGCAGTTTGAATGATGTTTAAGGCTTCTTTTATTGAAAACGGCCGAATAAGTAACAGGTTTTTGAATAAGTAACAAGTTATTTAATTTGTACTTATAGATCTCCGTCAACAAAAACAACAACAGCAACAACATCACAGTTGTTGTTAACAACATCACAGTTGTTGTTAACAACATCAACGCATGTCGTTTGAATGCATTTCTGGATATCAAACGTTAATATCTTGATAACCGCCGAATAAGTAACAAGTTTTCGAATAAGTAACAAGTAATTTAAAATGTACTAATGCGTCTACGTCAGCATCTACAACATCAACAATATCAAAATTGTAGTAAGCAACATCAACATATGCAATTCGAATGATATTTTGATAGCGAAGGATTCTTTTCTTGAAAAAGGCGAATAAGTAATAGGCTTATTAATAAGTAACAGGTGATTTAAAATGTACCAATGGGTATCTCTCATCATCTATAACAACAACAACAACAACAACAACAACAACAACAACAACAACAACAACATCAATATTGTTTTCGGCAACATCAACATATGCAGTACCTTAGATCAAATCGTAATAAATAATGAATAAGGAACCAGGAACATATAACCAACTTCACATTTGAATAAAGAACAGGGAGCAAGTAACCAGCTTCATATTTGAATAAGGAACAAGGAACAGGGAACAACTGCATAAGTAATAAGTAACAGGTGATTTAATATGTACCAATAGCTCACTTTCATCATTTACAACAACAACCACAACCTCAAAATTGTTGCTGGCAACATAAACATATATATTTTTAATGATATTTGGGACAGCAATGGCTTCTTTTCTTGAAAACGGCCGAATAAGTAATGAATAAGTAACAGGTGACCTAATATGTTCCAATAGGTCTCTGTCAGTATCTACAACAACAACAGCATCCCATATTGTGTTGGCAACATTAAGATATAATTGGAATGATATATGGGAGAGCAAAGGCTTCTTTACTTGAACACGGCCGAATAAGTAACAGGTTTTTGAATAAGTAACAGGTGATGTAACATCAGTATTGTGATTTGAAGCATTAACATATGCAGACAGTTTGAATGATGTTTTGGATAGCAAAGGCTTCTTTCATTGAAAGCGGCCGAATAGGTAACAGGTTTTTAAATAAATAATAGGTTATCTAATATATACTTATATATCTCTTTCAGCATCTACAACAACAACAACAACAACATCACATTTTATTTGTTGGCAACATCAACGTATGCAGTTTGAATGGATTTTCTGGATATTAAACGCTCATATCTTGATAATCGCCGAATAAGTATAAGGTTTTTGAATAAGTAACAGGTGATTTAAAATGTTCTAATATGTCACTGGCTGCGTCTTTAGCAACAACAATATCAACATTGTGGTTAGCAACATCAATATATGCAGTTTGAATGATATTGTTGGTAGCAAAGGCTTCTTATCTTGAAAACGGCCGAATAAGTAACACATAAGTAACAGGTTTTTGAAATAAGTAATAGGAGATTTAATATGTACCAATTTATCTCCGTCATCATCTACACCAACAACAACAACAACATCACATTTGTTGTTGGCAACATCACCGTATGCAATTTGAATAGAATTTCTGGATATCAAACGCTCTCATAACCGTCGAATAAGTTACAGGTTTTTGAATAAGTAAAAGGACTTATTTGTGCGCATCTTCAACAACAAGACCACCAAAATTGTGGTATGCAGCATCAACATATGCAGTTTGAGTGATATTTTGGACAGAAAATACTTCTTTTCTTGAAAACGGCCGAATAAGTAACAGGCGATGTACCGATAGGTCTCTGTCAGCATCTACAACACTCACAACATAACATTTGCTGTTGGCAACATCAACATATGTAGTACCTAAGTTAAAATCTGAATAAGTAGTGAATAAGAAGCAAGAAACAAGTAACCAACTTCACATTTGAATAAGGAACAAGTAACCAACTTCACATTTGAATAAAGAATAAGGAACAACTTACCAACTTCATATTTGAATAAGGATTAAGGAACAGGGGCCGGCTGAATCGGGACGCTTCCTTAACAATATCTGATTGTTGTCGTGATTAAATAAATGTTTTTTAATTTTAATAAAGTTTGAATTTCCAGTCACGAATCACAGTATATTTATCAGACTTTTGACAAATTTTAATCGGGAATGGTCCTATCAAGGACGGCAGTTTAAAAAACTTAAATTCTGAAAGAGGCTTAATCAAAAGTTTTCAACGCATACAATATAAAAATATAATTTATGGTGTGTATACACATTACCCTAGCATATTATTAGTTAAATAATTGTTACTCTTGGCCCTACGCTTGTTCGCTTCGGACATTAAATATGACCTATTTTGTTGGCTAGAAGATCGTCGAGGTAACTAGAGGACTAACACATTATTAGCGATCTTAGCGACCATTGTGTTCGGTAAATCTGAAAACGACTCATGTATACAAAGACTTTCCTCATATTCTGATGTAAATAAGAATCATTCATAAACAATCACGGAAATGCAGGCGATTCGTAAGAACAGACTCTTCCAAGCCTTTGGTACCAGGACGAAATTTATGCAACATTCCACGCAACTATACTGGATAGAATCCGAGGATAATTAGCAATAACGCTCTTCTCTAAGTATTTACCCTATGAACTCTGTACCCGGCTTCATTCAATGAGACACAGAACCCAACAAACTTGAGCAGCGTTTAGAGCCTCAAGCAAACATCGGTCTTGTCGAAACGTCTTTTACGAGTGTGTTTACACCACCATACCACACAGAGCGCTCGTTCGCGTGCTAATTAAAACATGTGATTTGATTGGATGATTCAACTAGCACTCACAGAGAACTCTATGTGTAAGGACAATCTAAATGTGAATCCAACATGTAGGCGGACAATGAATTATCTGTGCCTATGAACAGGCTCACTTGAGACTAAATAGACTCCTTCTGAACATGCTCATTTGAGTGTCAGTCAGTGTACAAAGACGCAAATACACTCCTAATGAACGTACTCACTTGAGTGTCAGTGTAAAAAGACGAAAATAGACTGCTTGTAAACATGCTCACTTGAGTGTCATTGTACGAAGACGACAATAGGCTCCTTATGAACATGCTCCATTGAGTGTCAGTATACGAATACGAAAATATACTCCTTATGAACATACTCATTTGAGTGTCAGTGCACGAAGAAAAAAATAGACTCATTTTGAACATGCTCACTTAAGTGTCAGTCAACGAAGAGGACAATAGACTCCTTATGAACATGCTCACTTGAGTGTCAGTATACGAAGACGCAAATATATTCCATTTGAACATGCTCACTTGAGTGTCAGTGTACGAAGACGCAAATATACTCCTTATGATCATGGTCAATTGAGTGTCAGTGTACGAAGACGAAAATATACTCCTTATGAACAAGCTAATTTAAATGTCAGTGTACGAAGACGAAAATGGATTCCTCATGAACATGCTCACTTGAGTGCCAGTGTACGAAGACTGCTTATGAGCTTGCTCACTTGAGCATCAGTGAACGTAGATGACAATATACTCCTTATGAACATGGTCACTTCAGTGTCAGTGTACGAAAACGCAAAATAGACTCCTTATGAACATGCTTACTTGAGTGTCAATGTATAAAAACGCAAATACACTCCTTTTGAACATGCTCATTTGCGTTTCAGTGTACGAAGACGCATATAGACTCCTCATGAACTTGCTCACTTCAGTGCCATTATACAAAGACGCAAATAGACACCTTATGAACATGCTCACTTGCGTGTCAGTCTGTATACGAAGACGCAAATAGACTCCTTATGAACATGCTCACTTGAGTGTCAGTGTACAAAGACGCGAATACATTCCTTTTGAACATCCTCACTTGAGTGTCAGTGTACGAAGACGAAAATAGACTCCTTATGAACATCCACATTTGAGTGGCAGTGTACGAAAACGCATTTATACTCCTTATGAACTTGCTCACTTGAGTGGCAGTGTACAAATACGCAAATACACTCCTTATGAACTTGCTCACTTGAGTGTCAGTGTACGAAGATAAGAACAGACTCCTTATGAACATTCTCACTTGAGTGTCAGTGTACGAAGAGGAAAACAGACTCCTTATGAATATGCTCGCTTGAGTGGCAGTGTACGGAGACGAAAATAGACTCCTTATAAACCTGCTCACTTTTGTGTCAGTGTACTCAGCCTCCTTATCGCCTGACGCGGTTATTTGTTTCCTGAAATGTTTGTTAGACATAACATGTGATGGAATCTAGTAAATCGTTCCCGCATCCAAGCCTATTTTGATGTGATTTTTTATCTATGATATGCAGGAACAGCGCAATTTTATATTACACAATACAATCTTCCTTTCACATTTATCCGACTGGCACGATCAACGATATCATGACATCATAGACAGCTATTGCAACGATTATAATCAAAGCGCTGAAAGCTCTGATGGTATAGGGGCATATGTAAGTTGAAAATATATGGCATAGATAATATGGACAAACATTGTTGAAGCAATAAACAATGACCTTTAAAACAAACCAAACCAAAAATGTGTGAAGCAACACATACTGCCTGCCAATAACATATACCTTATTTATTAAAGTTTGACCCTTTTCTTGTATAAACAAAATAAATCAGGAAGGACAAAAGATTGACAAATAACCGAGCAGCGACCCTTAATTAAAATATTTCCAGTTCAGAAATCACTAAATATCCACAATGTATATTGTAATCATGCTGATAAATGAAAGACAATCGAAAGCATGCTAGAGTTATGTTTCTTTTTTTTTGCACTGCACATCTGTATCTCAGAGTTCCATATACACTAAGTCTTAAATTGATACATTGGACATCTATTGAGACAATAACCGAAGAAATGAAAAAAATGAGTTTACACCTAGAAAACCAGATCGGATTTGTGTTCAAAATATTGTATCGATCTCCTAATCCCAATGTATACGTGTGACGACTTTGAAATGGATCCGAGAAACAGAAACAAAGTTTTGACCCATTAATGCAAACCGTAACGGACAGACGAACGGATGGATGAACACAAAGACGGACAGACAGTCAGTCGCTCCGGACAAAGTACACAGCTTGGGGAAGCGCTCATTAACGAATAAGGGCATTTCACGGAACGCATGTGTTACATGCGAAAGTCATATAATAAGTGAGAACATGGAAAGACAAAAATATACACACTCCAAACGCAGCATGCTAAAGTTATGGTAATGGTGCACTGCAAATCTGTAGGTCATAAGTTACCTACAAACCAAGTTTGAAATGGATACAATGGAAATTAATTGAGACAATCGCTGAACTAAATAAGGAAAAATGGAGATAACTAAAATAAACAGACCAGAGTTATGTACCTAGTACTTTGCCGTTCTCCTGATCACACGGTATAAGTGTAACCACTTTGAAATAAATCTGCCATACAGTGACAACTAGTTGACCAATACATGCAATCCATGACGTATTGATTACAGAAGTCGTACAAGGTTAATTTATAAATTAACCTTGTACGACTTCTAGTAATCATTACGTCACTGGATTGCATGTATTGGTCAACTAGATGTCACTGTTGACGGACAGATCTTCATTACCAAAGTGGCATATACATTATAACCGTGTCGCCAAATCAGCGAGAACGGCCTCAAGTATAAAGGTAAATAAACCTTGGTCTGTTTACTCTTTAGTTATCTCCATTTTCTCCATATTTCTTTCCGACGTTTGACAAAAGTCAATGCGACATGTGTCATTCGTCTTTCACCAATGGGCTAAGTCTATGTGGAAAAGCAGCCAGTTGCTTGGGAAGATTGTTGTGTGGAGTACTGACTGGTTTGAGAAAACCAGGAAATACATTTGTAGTTGAACTGGCCGCCGTGGTATTACTGAGGAAATGTTAAAAAAGGCGTTAACCCCAATCAATCAATGTTGAAATTAACTTATATTAAATTTGTAGATTTAATTTCTATTTCCTATTTTGAATAATGATGAAAACATTGTGGAAAAAGACAAACTTGCTGATTATCATTCATCTGTTAAGGTGAGTCAAATGTGTCTAAAAGGGGCAACGGTTAAAATAATAACTGAAGACAAATGTTTTCGTGATCTAGGTTATAGAAAAAAATTGATTCATGTTTCAAAGCATTGTTTGGAAAGGAGGAATTGCTCATTGTCAGCAATTGCTTCGTTTGCAAATACACTTTCAACATTCGTATGTAACTAAGTAGCTATAACGGAAACGGTTCAACCTTTTCCCGCTTACAGTCGCTTGTTTACGCATGTGCAGCAGATGGCTGCAAAATTGTTTATCGTGACTCATTTCCTCTTTTTCCACAAAGGTTTCAACTATATATTTTTCCCCTTGATGTAATGCAACATTGCTCGTTATCATTCATCTCTAGCTTGTTATTCAAAATGTGTCGAGTAAAAGAATGTCCATAGTAAAACGTTCAAATATGAAAAGAATTAATTTGAAACGTGTTTGAAAGCATTGTGTGAAAAGGAGAATTGCTCATTGTCAGCAATAGCTCCATTTTCAACAATATTTTCAATATTCGAACTGTTATAGTATCACGTAAAAGATTCCGCTTCCATGGGGAGGATGTAACCATTTTTCCGCTTACGAATGTGCAGCAGACGACAATCGAAAACATTGTGTCAAAAGGAGAAATTGCTTATCGTAGGCAATTTCTACTTTTGCCACAATGGTTTCAACTCCTTTCAATAATTTTATTTACAGTGATTGGCACATTTCTCTATATAAGTCGACTGTTGTAAACAACTAATGGGGTCACAGCACGATCGACGTTACCTAACACCACTGACATTGGGGTCAATCATAGTTCAGAGTGTGTTTCACGCGTTGGAACTATTTTGTATCATTAATTAATGCAATCGGAGGGTTTTTCGTGATTCGGTCGAACCAAAGAAATCGTTGAAAAGTCAGATTATAATCAATCAAAACTAGATTTTGGCGTAGGAATTTAATTTGAGTGGACTGTGGTTGCAGCCGTAATCCGACTTTTCGAAAGCAGCCTGAGTATGGTATAGTAGCGAAACGCCCCTATCCCAAAAATCATATTTAACATTGAATTGAGTCTCTAAAATATGCATCACATCAGCCAAAAATTTATATCGTCCGCCATATTTCTTCCAACACATGGTTAAATTGATAGACGAAATAGGTAAAACAAATTAAACGAACTATCACCCAACTCCCTATACTTTTTGTATGAAAAAGTTATTTTATTATTTCGTTAAATATTTGATTCGATTAAATATCACATTCGGTGTAGCGATTTATTTAAAAAGTAAACGACGTCGACGAGTCGAGCATTTTATATTTGTTTTTCAGAAAATCAAGGTTAAAATTATGCTAAATGGCCGGAAACGTCACCCTGTCAGAAAATTGTGAAGAATCCGTTTGTAATTGTGAATGGGTTCCGTGATATGGTATAACAAATGGCTGAATTGTAGTAAAAATATAAATGCGGATATTTTCGCAAAACTATGAAAAATCTGACACTTTAAAGGTAATTGTTATTGAAAAGACAAGTCATATTTCCCTCGATACGTCATGTCTAAACAAATAAGCATAAGTTCCTTCTTCGGCGGTATAGGTGGAACGAGAGGATGGAAGACAAAAAAGAGCCTTAGATAAAAGGAAACATTTTAGGATACATTTGTAATTGAGCGGAAATGTTCATTTAGTGACCTTCTACTTAATTTGTTCAATCCATAATGAATGGTTTGAAAAAATAGCTGCGATATATATAGATGTCGAGATTGCCAAAGTGATATTGATACAATATACGATCATGTATGTGAAACAATCTTAACAGAAATGCGGTCCTACTAAATACTGCAAGGACTACAAGGACTACAAGGACTACAAGGACTACAAGGACTACACAAGGACTAACAGGACTACAAGGATTACAAGGACTACAAGGACTACAATGACTACAAGGACGGCTGTAGTATGACGGTCCTACTAAATACTGCAAGGACTACAAGGACTACAAGGACTACAAGGACTACAATGACTACAAGGACTACAAGGACTACACAAGGACTAACAGGACTACAAGGATTACAAGGACTACAAGGACTACAATGACTACAAGGACGGCTGTAGTATGACAAGGACAGATTACCCTGTATAGTGTAGGTACAGATCACCCTGTATGGTGTAGGTGGAGATCACCCTGTATGGTGTGGGTGCAGATCACCCTGTAGTCCTTGTATTTTATGTTACGCATCTACACTCTACAGGGTGATTTGCACCCACACCATACAGGGTGATCTCCACCCACACCATACAGGGTGATCTCCACTTACACCATACAGGGTGATCTCTATCTACACTAAAAAGGGTAATATGTCCTTGTCATACTTCAGCCGTCCTTGTAGTCCTTGTAGTCCTTGTAGTCCTTGTGTAGTCCTTGTAGTCCTTGTAATCCTTGCAGTATTTAGTAGGACCCCAGAAATGCACACAAAATTACCAAAATACGAAGTGTATAGTGGCTCAGCTAAACGCCACAGGAAAAAGAAGCTATTTTGGAATGATTCCTTATCGGAACTTTGGAATGAACTGTGATTGAAGGGAAGGGTATTTTTAAAATGTAATTACATTTATATATCATATATATATATATAGCTGGCTTTATTGAGGGGAATTTGTTGTTTTAGTATTCTCGGTGCTTTGATCAGCAGCTAGTGACGATTTTCTCACGCATATAGGTCAAATAAGTGAGTTCATATTTTCAAATTCTTATTAAAATCACCCGCCCACCAACCCAATTGGTAGTCTGCTGATCAGGGCGCCAGGTTTACTCTGAATTTAGGTACTGATCTGAGTCTTTTGTTACAGGTCATCGTTGGAATGGTTTTTGAACAATTATGATCCACAGAGACTACTGCCTTTCAGGATAATGAACATCTAAGCAACACTCAACAACAAGGTCTGGTTAACACAGACCACCGCCTATCAGGTGAACATCCAAAGAACACTCAACAAAGGAGCGGCTTGACATTTTCGAAAGTGGAAAGTTTTAGGAACATTAGAGAATGACTATCATTATCTTGTAGCATGAGTTCATAGTGGCATGTGTAAGTTAATGGGTATGGCGTGCAGCAAAAGCTTCATCTGTGACAAGTGTGTAGATATGTATTGATCTTGAATGTATATGTTGTTATAGACATGCCATTGTATTCCAGGGAGGTCTGATAACTTTAATTTTAAGCCGCAGCCAATTTTTGGGCAAACACAAACATTAATAAATGAAGTATGAATTCTCCTATAATTTGTTTGTTTGTACTAAATGCATCCTCAATAATGACAATAAACATGTTAAAACAAAATTACGAAGAGACTATATATCAGCTCAAAATCATTTTGATAATTTGTATTAATACCCCGCTTCGATCACAGAGCCATAAACCCATATTGCATGCTCCAGTGCATAGGCATTTCACCATTCTGAGGCATCGATTTTTACATAAATGTTCAAAAAGGACCAAAAAATATTTTTTCGTAACATATTCGTTTGAAATGAAATGTTCCATCTATTAACAAATTCGTGGGAGCAATTTAACATTTTTTCCCCAATATAACTCCATAGGAGCTTTCGAGACACCGGATTTCCCGAAAGTTGGCAATGATGTATTTATGGTTCAATTATTGAAGTTTTCACAGCTAATACACCGTTTTTAAAATATAAACATGTCAAATAAAGTGCGCTGTCATTTAATGCTACAAACCTAGACGTAACGGGGTGTACCAGACCACATCCACGGTCACTTCCGGGTATTCGCGAGACAGTTATATCATGGCGTCCTTTCGGGTATATTCGTCCCCTATAAATACCGTACCAAAGCTTTAACCAGACATCAGTGTTTGACTGGATCACAGAAAGTAAGTTACCTTAATTATTATATTTTAACTAAGAATTAAATCAGATATATATGCATCTCTTAGTTTTAATAATAATTTCTCTTATTTCCTAACCCGTTCCCACATACAAACACCATCTGACTCATTTGCAGCATTGTAAAAAACATCGTGACAAAAGGAGAAATGGCTCATGATTGGCAATTTCTCCTTTTCCCTCAATGACTTTATTCAATAATAATTTTTTCAGTTATAGATATTTTATACATTTTTGACTAAATATTTTTCGTCCGCTGCAGTAGATTGTAAATGGGTAGGGTTAAATAAAATTGAATTAACGATTGACATTTCGCAGGTGATTAGATCGGTATGGAAGAAAAACCATAAAGGAAGTTTGGGATAGATCAGCATTTTACTCTTGTGTTTGCTTCTAATAAGTTATATTAATCAATCCATCATGACTAGTTTGTAAATAAATACATATATATATATATCAACTTTAGATTTTGTTTGCAAGTTTACATATTGAATGTCAATTTCATTAAACAACTTTGTATTCAGATCGTTTAATTTTACAGTTTACAATATTCTATATAAAATGTTCATAGGCAATAAGACAATAGCGAGTCAACTATGTTCATAGGCAATAAGACAATAGCGAGTCAACTATGTTCATAGGCAATAAGACAATAGCGGGTCAACTAATATGTTATCTGTATAAATTTACTATAACTGAGATAATTTCAATGAGAACAGGGACGTAGATAAGAGGGATGGGCAACTTTACCTGTACACCTGTTATCTGGTTAGAATATCAAACATAGAAATAAAATTGTCCAAATTTTCACAGTTTGAGTAGCAAATAAAACTTTGAAGTCACATTTGGCGCATAAACAAAAAATACATATTCTGAAAGCTTAACATTTCAACTAAAGTTAGAGATACAATGAATAACTGAAATTTCTTTGTATTTTGAACAATGACTGTTTTAAAAGACACCGATATTGGGATTTCTGAATTATATTATTTTTTTCCAAAAATTAATAGACTGACATTTTTCATACGGATAACATATTATCAAAACCTGTAATATATTAAAATATTTAATATCTACTGCAAAAGAAGAATGTTTAAACTTCCAGAAAATATAATTTTTATTTTCATATCTTGAATAGTATTTAAGATAGGGGCGTTTCGCCCCTATCACATACTCAGCCTGCTTTCGAAAAGTCGGATAACGGCTGCAACCGCAGTCCACAATTGAATTCCTCCGCGAAAATCGAGTTATTATCTGCCTTTTCAACGATTTCATTGGTTCGACCGAATCACGAAATACCATCCGCTTGCATTAATTAATAATAGTTAAATACGAATGTTGAAAGTATATTTAGTCTATGTGGTCAAAGGTAAGGACTTGTTATAACATAATCCGTCCAAAGAGAGAGGTCCTACTGTGTATACATGCCATGAAAGAATGGCACTAACGGTCTCACCGCTACTGTGGAATTGTTGGTAAAACAAGTCGCGTTTTATTTTGAATATTCTCATGTATCGCTGTATGTCGACCCAACTAGGAAATAGAAATTAAATCTACAAATTAGAGATAAGTTAATTTCAACACTGATTGATTGGGGTTTAACGCCGTTTTTAACATTTCTTAAGTTATATCACGGCGGCCAGTTCACCTACAAGTGTGTTTCCTGGTTTTCTCACACCAGTACTCCACACAACAATCTTCCCAACCAACTGGGTGCTTTTTCACATAGACTTAGCCTATTTGTGAAAGACGAATGACGCATGTCGCATTGACTTTTGTCAAACGTCGGAAAGAAAGTTGGCCGAAAATGTCTTTCCGTGTTCTCACTTATTATTTCGCATGCAACACATGCGTTCCGTCAAATTCCCTTGTTTCGTTAATGAGTGCTTCCTAAGCGTTGTAATCTGCCTGTCCGTTTTTGTGTTCATCCATCCGTCCGTTTGTCCGTTACGGTTTTCATTAATGGGTCAAAACTTTGTTTTTGTTTCGCGGATCCATTTCAAAGTCGTTACACGTATACATTGGGATTAGGAGATCGATACAATATTTTGAACACAAATCTGATCTGGTTTTTTAGGTGTAAAACTCATTCTTTCATTTTTTCAGTTATTGTCCCAATAGATGTCCAATGTATCAATTTAAGACTTAATGTATAGGAAACTCAGAGCTACAGATGTGCAGTGCAAAAGAAACATAACTCTAGCATGCTTTCGGTTGTCTTTCATTTATCAGCATGATTACAATGTGGATCTTTAGTGATTTCTGAACTGGAATATTTTAATTAAGGGTCGCTGCTCAGCTTTTGTGTCAATCTTTTGTCCTTCGTGATTTATTTTGTTTATACAAGAAAAGGGTCAAACTTTGATAAATTAGGTATTTGTTATTGGCAGGCAATATGTGTTGCTTCGCACATTTTTGGTTTGGTTTGTTTAAAGGTCATTGTTTCATTGTTTCAACAATTGTTGTCTATATTATCTATGTCATATAGTTTTAACTTACATATGCCTCTATACCATCAGCGCTTTCAGCGCTTTATTGAGTTTTACTTGCTACAAATGTCGGCACGGGTGATATTTTAGTATATAATTTAGTTATTTATCTCTCTTATCTACGTCCTTGATGAGAATTAGCATTCTTGAAGTGTATGCACCGGTCTACTAGAAACTTCTGTTCCTAAAGTATGCGCCTTGGTACATTTTCAACGTTGAAGTTCCATATATAATATGAGATACACTTTATCGGTTCTTTTTGTATATATCTTTTCGCTATGTTTACAGATGATGACATTTGTGACAATAGCCCTTGTACTCTGCGTCGCTGCCTGTGCTCAGGCAATGGGCGGATACGGCCAAGGATACGGACAAAGTTACGGAAAAAGTTTCGGTTCCGGATTTGGACAAAGTTTCGGTTCCGGAATCGGACAAAGTTACGGAAAAAGTTTCGGTTCCGGAATCGGACAAAGTTACGGAAAAAGTTTCGGTTCCGGATTCGGACAAAGTTTCGGTTCCGGAATCGGACAAAGTTACGGAAAAGGTTTCGGTTCCGGAATCGGACAAAGTTACGGAAAAAGTTTCGGTTCCGGATTCGGACAAAGTTTCGGTTCCGGAATCGGACAAAGTTACGGAAAAAGTTTCGATTCCGGATTTGGACAAAGTTACGGAAAAGGTTTCGGTTCAGGAATCGGACAAAGTTACGGAAAAGGTTTCGGTTCCGGAATCGGACAAAGTTACGGAAAAGGTTTCGGTTCCGGATTCGGACAAAGTTACGGAAAAGGTTTCGGTTCCGGAATAGGACAAAGTTACGGAAAAGGTTTTGGTTCCGGATTCGGACAAAGTTTCGGAAAAGGCTACGGACAAAGTTACGGAAAAGGTTACGGACAAAGTTACGGAAAAGGCTACGTACAGAAGACAGGTAAGATTAATTGCTCAAGCTTAAACGCATCAGACAAAAACGGAAACTGCTACATCTAATATCTAACATACGGGAGTATCGGCATTACTCAAAAATATATGAGATTGAAACTAATAAGGTCAAGCTTCTATATTTTTGTAAGATGCTATAATTCATGTTTTGATTTTGTTTACCCTCGCCGTGCAGAATTAACAATTTGGCGAGTATTCAGATGCTATAACTTCGACTAAATAACATACATACCGACTTTAAAGGATGCGCATGCGCCTGAACCTTAGCGATTCTCAATCACAATAGGATCCGTGATCAAATGTTAGCCCGTGTATGGCAAAGGGTAAACGTTGAATTTTATGTACATCGTAGATATAGATTAGCCTGTGCATCTGCAAAGTCTGATCAATATATATATAGTGTTCACATAAAACTTGCACAAGCATTTCAGAAGCTTCTTTCAATGTGTGTATATTCTGAAAAGACGGAGCAGATGTACAGAATGATCTGCACCTAATCTGCTCTAAACTGCCAACTTGTACCGTTTTTCATGCGCTGACTGATACCCTGATTTCCTTGTGCTTTGCTGTTCTTTTTCTTTTCTCTGTAGTTCTTGTGGTAGAATTAAATTATATATGGATAAAGATTAGACTAAATTCAACGATTTACTTGTTCTTATTCAAAGTATTTATACAAATTTGTTCTTCTGCTTGGTAAATTGTAATTGTAAGCTTCTATACATGTAAGCTAACAATTCACATGACTAATATGAGCCGTGCTATGAGAATACCAGCATTAGGGAATCTTCGACCCTTGTAGTTAGACTTCACAAATTTCGCAAACATTCACAGAAGGTTTCGACAGAGATCCAAAACTTAACTATCATTTGTGATTAGATAACATGGGTATTCAGGCATGTATTACATTACACTTGTGATAAAAAGGCTCACTAATGCTAGACTGTAACTGGCATATTGATTAAACATGTATTGAAATGTACTTTATATTATACATCAACAGTCAAGATCCCTTTCGCCGTCCCTGTAGTAGTCAAACAGCCATTCCCCGTGTTCGTCACCAAGCGAGTACCCGTAGCCGTCCCCATTGGAGTGCCCCAACCACATCCAGTAGCCGTGCCAGTAGGTGTACCTCAACCCCGCCCATTTCCAGTCGGTATCCCAATCCACATATCACACCCACGGCCCGTCGCCGTCCCAGTATTCGTGCCAAAGCCACAACCATTTGCCGTGCCAGTAGCCGTGCCAAGGCCACATCCCGTTGGCGTGCCAGTAGCCGTGCCAATGCCACACCCAGTATACGTACCCGTGCCAGTTATGCCACTCCCCAAACCACACCCACTACCAATCATGCCCTTCCCAATGATCAAGAAGTCTTACTATGGCAAGCAGGGAAGCATGGGTAAGTCTATACATAAAGTTATTTGTTTAATGGTGTTTACAAGTTTCTTAAGTGTAAGTGTAGATGTACTTAAATAGGCATACACATAAAGATGCTACCCATACGTGAACATATTTCCGCAACAAACCTATTAAATGATGATTTTCTTAAAAGAACATGACATCAAATATAATTAAATTCTAGAAAAGCATAAGTTGGCGAATAACTCGTCTTCATCGGGTCGTGTCTGTCTTCGTTATTTATATGATATTTCGACAGGTCAATTTGGTTATATGAGATTTCGACAGGTCTATGTGGTTGTATGATATTTAGACAGGTCTATGTGGTTATATGAGATTTTGACAGGTCAATGTGGTTATATGAGATTTCGACAGGTATATGTGGTTGTATGAGATTTCGACAGGTCTATATGGTTATATGAGATTTTGACAGGTCTATGTGGTTATAAGAGATTTCGACAGGAATATGTGGTGATGCCTAGTCATATCGCGTTGCTTTTAACCCTTAACCAGCTAACCTATTTGTTCTGTAATCATATGGTATTTCACAAGTTATTAAGGGTTTATGGACGACTTATAAATTGTAGTTTAAAGTCATACACAATACAATGCATATGTACTGCTTAAAACCTCCCCACAAAAATGTGCTTTCTGAAACGACATTTGAAAACATCGTGGCAAAAGGAGTAATTGCTCAAAATGAAACAGTTATCCATTTGCCACAATGTGTGTAGCTCTTTTCAATAATTATACTTTCATTTATAGAAAATTGTCAAAGCTTTGCTTTGACGTTTTCAAAGTTGTCTGCTGCAGAGTTATTGTATGTGGGAAAAGGTGGGTAAAAGTCGCTTACATTGCCATAAAGGTTAACTAAAGATAACGCTCACTTTGCAGGTGGACAGGGTGGATACGGCGGATATAAATCATACGGTGGAATGGGGTCCATGGGATCTATTGGAGGTGGACATGGTGGATCCGGCGGATACAAATCATACAGTGGAATGGGGTCCATGGGATCCATTGGCGGTGGAATCGGCGGTGGATACGGTGGACACAACTCATACCCATCATTCAGTGGAATGGGGTCCATCGGATCCATTGGCGGTGGAATCGGCGGTGGGATCGGCGGAGGAATCAGCTACTTCGGTGATGATGATGATGATGACAGAAGCTTCGGACGTATCTCTAGTTTCGGACAATCCGGCCCCATCGGTGGTTTTGGTGACTCTGGCTTCAGCTCTTACCCATCCGTTGGTGGATTCGGAAGTTCTGGCCAAATCGGTGGATTCGGAAGTTCTGGTCAAATCGGTGGATTCGGACATTCTGGCCAAATTGGTGGATTCGGAAGTTCTGGCCAAATCGGTGGATTCGGACATTCTGGCCAAATCGGTGGATTCGGACATTCTGGCCAAATCGGTGGATTCGGACATTCTGGCCAAATCGGTGGATTCGGACATTCTGGCCAAATCGGTGGATTCGGAAGTTCTGGTCAAATCGGTGGATTCGGAAGTTCTGGCCACATCGGTGGATTCGGAGGTTCTGGCCATATCGGTGGAATTGGACAATCTGGTTTCAGCTCTAATCCATCCGTCGGTGGATTCAGAAGATCTGGTCAAATCGGTGGATTCGATGATTTCAATAACTTTAATGACAACAACAACGTCTTCAGAAATTAAATAACCGGCATGTAATTTTAAACGTTATTGGTTTGGATCAGCAAAGCGTTGAGTTTAATTAACTGTAGATTACGGTAACAATTTCGTCTTCTGGGTTGATTAAATTCGAATAACGTTTCTAACGTTTCAGCTGACTGAACGTATTCCAATTTGACTGTTGTGCTAGTCACGTATTTATTGAATGTTATACCATAGCTATTTTTTTTTTTTTCCTCTAACAAATGTACATACAATTGTTTTCGATTATCAGTCAATTTAGATAGGTGAATGCTATACCATAGCTAACATCCCCTAAGCAGTCCATAAATATTGTCAACCGATGTGTATACATACATATTAGACTGTAAATGTTACAGTTTTAGAATTGAATAATATCTTTTATATGTTCATAGATAAGATATTTCGACTTGTTGCAACGCACATTTTAAATTCCGTACATTTCAATAAAACTCGGTGATTTCATTTTTGAATAAAGATTTTTTTTGTGTGCACTGTTCCAATCATGTTTATAAAAGCATGTGTTTCGTAACACTTTTGTGTATCCTGCACTGTAACATTAACCGTCATATTAGTACAAACTCGTGCTGTAATTTTTATAATCTCTAGAATTGCTATACAATGAGATTCATTTAAATCATTTAAATTTATCTTAAAAAATAAAAAATATTCAATAAATATTTCATATAATTTATTACGTGATAAATGCGCTTGTTCTTAAACGGATTTAGAAAGCAACTCAAGGAGCGACATCGCGTCTTACCAACCTGTCCTTTGCGTATCGCCTTGTTTTCAGTATCGCTTTTTTCCTACAGTGTGATGAGAGTTCTTCAAAAGTAGTTCTTATAATACAGGACTGATAAGCAATGGTCATACACGAGCGGTTCGGACAGTTACGGGTCGAATCCTAAAATAAGAAAGGGATCAGCTCGAAATTATTGCCGGGTATTTGACGAATTTTATAAATTTCTATCAATTTATCTTATCTGTATCAAACGCATGCTTCGACTACACATGATATAACACAATCTCACTCAAACGTTTTCAACGCTGACAACACAAACAAACTATTAAACTGAAAGCGGTTAACATGCTGATTCTGCTAAATAACTGGTAAATGTTTGACCCTGAAATTCTATCACATGATCAATTAAAAAAAAGGAATACTGGACATTTCATGTTAACCCTTTTACGAAAATTCCTATCGATTTCTCGAATTGAAACATTAAACAATGCCTAAATATGTAATATAACTGCAATCCTAGATAATACAATATAATGTGTTTAGTGTTGAATAACAGCGCAATTTCTAGTTTCGATTTTAAGGGTCATAAACTTAAATCACACGTAAAGTCGTTTATTGCATTAACCTCTTTACAGTTTTGACAATATATGTGGACTTATGTTTTAAATGCAAATTACTAGAACATTTTTTGGGGCTGATTTTCGTTCCGTAGACGTTTGCACACATATAGTGTGGTCCATTTTGTCTTATGTGATTTTTTAGTCACCAGATTTAAAACAACCTCGATAAATATGTTATTACGCCTTTTCGTACACATTTTCCAATTAATTATGTTTGCAAAACCATAACAATGCCTTTCTGTGATAGGATAGTGCAGTAGGTAATGCCACTTTTAAAGGTATGCTATGTTTTCTTTTAAACATTTGTGAATTCTTTTTTCAACGATCATGAATTTTGAAAGATTGTACTGCGAGCCAATTTGTCTCTTTTTTTAAAAAATTATATTAACTTTCTTTATAACGGTATATTTCATAAAGAGACTGGTTGACACATTGAAATATTTGATAAACAAAAAGGGCCACATTAGTGCTTCAATGATTTCATTGGCTTAAATGTAAATTAAAAGTGATCCAATTATAGACCTTTTCTTCCAGCGTTATTATGTACACAATTAGCTAGAGGGAAAATATTTCATTTAAACGAATCTCTTAACGCGTCCATTTTTATTAATCTAATATTTTAATTCGCAACGAATAAAAGCAATACTTTCAATGTACTAGAACAGGACAAAAATATAATATATCTCGAAAACTAAATGTATAATTTCAAATTTATATTTTTCAGCACTATTCTCTTGTCCGTCTTCTTCTTTTCTTCAGAAAGTGTTGAAAGTGTTCTATTGAATTCACCTCGAAAGTGTAACAGTAAGTTATGTAAATGAGTGTAACAGAACAAATATATTTCACAAGCCAGTGTATTCCGTTGAATATACAAAAGTATCTATATCATTCATTTGCATACACAATTGTATACAAACATGTAGATGTAAGATTATAACATATATGGGAATTGATGACAACATTTCATTCACAAGACGATACTAATGAGACTATGTTACTGAAAGTTCCTTTAATTTGAAAGATGTTTCTGCCTGTGTGTTTATAAATCGTATATTTACATAGCATCGTATTTAAAAAGTGTTGTGTAACAAATCTCTCGAAAATCAAATCGACGACATATGCTAGTTTTTGTCAGCCGTTAAAGAACTCCCATGTATAATGATAGATAGATAGATTTATTACATTTCTATCCATCAAAGATAAGGATATCTCGGTGAAAGAAAATTCATAATCGTTGATTTATTGTTATTACACACCATAATTTTATAATCTACTACACAATTGCGCATGCGTGCCCCTCCCTTTTTTCCATGGCCACGCCTCATCCGAAAATAATGCGCAAAATAGGTAAAACGACAAATAACAATGAAATGTAATAAACAGATTATTCAACTCATTTTTTCAAAGATTAGAATATAAATCACTCGCCGTCTTGTGAATGGGATGAGCCACTCGTGACTACGTCACTCGTGACGTTACTCCCATTCACGAGACGACTCGTGAATTATATTCTTATCTTTCAACAAATACATGTATCTCATCATTTACATACATTTAATTTATACGTGAACAACAAATAATAATCCGAAATAACTTTGAAGTTTCCTGATTTTGGTAGAGCTCAAAAATGGCTTTTACCATATATATAAAGACAATTTAACATTTAACTTAAATCAGTTTAGGAGAGTGTGAATTTAACAATTATTGAAAGATATGTCTTATTCCAAATTCATACTGTCAATCACCTACACATATTACTTCCAAATCATCTTATGTTGATGATCTGAAGCTTATAGTATGTGAGTAATGGGTAAGGAATATATAACACTGTTGAGCACTATCAACGATAAATGACATATATTTAAGCAGTATGCAACCTGTATTAGAAAGAAGTATGTATGTAAACCTGTATTTTTCTAACTATTTTGTCGCCAATTTTACATATATATATATATATAATGTTACATTTAGCCTGACTTTTTATAAAATGGTAAGTGTAGATTATTCAATAAATATCGATTCGATTTGCACTTTGACTTTTACCCAATTTCTAGAAATAAGGTGGATCATAATCAAAACGGCCGCTAAGCTATTTTGGACAAAATATATAGGCATCTTATTATGTCATATACAGACTTAATCGATATTATTACACAAATTGATATTTGTTTTCACTTATCGATATTAGATCTTAGTTCCTAGATCAGACTGCGTAGGTTTATCTCTGGTAGTTGTATTTACTATAAACGCATCCTGACTGTTTAATAGAAATGGTACCATAGCTAGAACTACATGGATGCACAGGTTGGTCTATTTCTAATATGATAGGGACGGTTTGCTCATGGAAACGTATCGACTGCAGTTATTATTTTTAATGTAAAATATATGGAATATCCTAAATAATTTAAAGGATAGATTAATAGATTGAAGCGATGATGTTATCCCATAAATATATTCTGATCGAAGTTAGAGCAAATAATATTTCAGTTTTAAACAGTTTTCAAAAACATTCGCCGTTTCTTCATCATATCTGCTATTAAAACAGTACTTCATAAATCATATCGTTACATTTCGCTTCATGTATGCTATTTTTGAGACCTTGAGGCACACAGCAACATTAGAAGCTTATCTGATCAGTTTATTAATAACATTTTAATGATTTTATAATTTATTGATTATCGAAAGTTGTACACGAAGAAACTGTAGTGTCTTTTCCTTCGTTCAATTTAAGTTATTTTCCTTAAACAAAACATGTTTTGCATGATTATTCTGAATGAAAGTTTTGATTTTTAACAAATCCTTCTTGACCAATGACCATTTTTTTTGTTCTATCGTGTGAACAATCCTGACCTATTTGGACAGACTATCAATTAAAACTTCCAACTAGGTTTTCAAACAGATGTACAACCAGCTCTGTATCGTTTGCGATCCACGTTGAACACAACACAATATCTTATACAATAGTTAAATTCTCACGTTTGACTTTTGTTAGCGTGGCATGTAATTTACATGTATGCATTTCTGACATTATTCTTCGTTTTCGTATGTCATCGATGCAATTTTCAGTTAAATATTATTTCAAAGATTGTTTCAACGATAGTTTTCCTTCAAGAAATACGAAACTTCACTTGATACCGTAGTGCACAATCCGCTAGGTGTCATTGTTTAAGTCAATTGGTAACTATTTATCAAAATGGCTATACGCTGTATTTAGAAATGACTCGCGAACACCATATAGGACAAACGTTTAATACTGCTAATAATAATACCACTACGACTTTTAATAATTAATCTCAGCTTAACTAAATTTGGCATAAATCAAGTAATGGCATTGTCCATTTGCAACGATTACATGATAAAATGACAAACATAAACACACATGAGTTAATCAAATTAATGCAATTTGTTGAAAAATTGACACTTTTAAAACTGATAATATATCTGTATCTCCTGCATCAGGGTAAGGATTAAATGTATTTACGTTGTACTAAATAATTTCCTCTCGTCCATGGTCAAAATGGAAACGGTTTCATCTAGATTTATTTCATTTTGATTGATCTTTAAAATGGTTTTACAAAGTCCTAGAAAATGTATATTATTCAGTATTCCAATATATTTTTGTATTGAATTCCCTTAAAATGACATATATTCTCGATTTTCTCAAAAATACGTCAACACTTACGCAAATGAATTGTGCGAGAACAAAATCTGAAATAGTCCCTTTTGAGAGATAGGTTCAATTGAAGTGCAAAGCTCGCTGTTCAATCCCGATACATTGTTAATTACAATATAAAAGTTAAAAGTACTTATCAAATATAGGTTATCAAAATATGATTTGAGTCAACATCGGATCAGCACGGATGTAAAGGAAGTATAATAGCTTGAAGCAACTTTGACCCCGTTCGAGCTCCTGCACCCTCGTGCAATGTGTGGAATAGTTACTTAGAATAGTAAGCTCATATTTAAATGGCTATTGTTTTCACTTAATTCTCTAAATGTGTTTGATTCAATGATATAACCGATACTTATGTATGCTTCGGAAGTGTGGGGTTTTCATAAGGAAATGAGGTCGAAAAGGTACATTTAACAAAAATTGAAACAATTATTATCGATAAGACAACAAACCTCAAATGCAACACTATATGGTGTATATGTATTTATTTTACGAAATATTTATATTATAAAATATTGGAGCAAAGTATGTAACCCCCCGGGAACATTAAAACATAAAATATAAAATATATAACATGCAAGACGAAGATGGTAAGTATATGAATGATTTGAGAAAAAATGTGAATGATCTTTTGGATAAAAGTGGTTTGTCATAAATGTTTAATTTAAGTAGTATATCTGTCACAGAAATGAATAGTATTATACAAAGAATTAAAGATTTATATATAGAAAGTTTGTATATCGGTATAAATGAAATATAGAAACATATATATTAATCAAGAATAGCTTTGTAAGAGATAAATATTTAGATTGTGTCAGTAATATCAAACATACAATATCTCAGACAAGATTTAGATGTTCTTCTCATAAACTCTTAATTGAGGAAGGAAGATTTAGAAATATTGATAGAGAAAATAGAAAGTGCAGCATGTTCAATTTAAATATGATAGAAAATGTATATCATTTCTTTCTTGTTGGTATGCCCTATGTAGATAGAAAATTAATATATTTTGTTCTTGTTGGTATGCGCTATGTACAGGGATCTAAGAATAGAGTGTCTTCCTGGGTAGTATTACACCTGGCCAAATACAAAAAAAAATCAAATGTTAATGAAATTAGAACAAAGATCTATGTTATGCAAATTGTCCGAATATATTTTCTTATCGAATCTTAAAAGAGACGGTGAAACTTAATTTTATCATGCTATTCTCTTATGTAACACTGTAATAAATTTGTATTGTACTATAAACCTAAAAAAGTATTGTAAATTTTGGCGACAACATGTTTGTGTTGTGTTCCAATACAATCTATTGAATTGAATTGAATTGGTCATGAAGGGAAATATATACGTGCAATCACAATGGCAAACAGAAAGATTCATTTTTAAAGATAAATTGAACCACGTCGAGCAATTTGGTGTCTTAGTACCTTTATTGTTTGACATTTAGAACTTGTAACGTTGTACCAATAGCAGTACTACATTTCTAGTTTGATGTCAGAAGATCCATTGTATCCAGATAGCATAGAGGCGAAAAGTGAAGTATCTGATGAGATTGCGCGTATGTACAGACTCGCTTAGTACTTCACTGTTCGTAATTGCAAGTGAATTCCATTTATCTCGATGTGGATCTTTTTAATTTTGGCTTTCAGTAAAAAAAACAATATTTGAAAAAGTATGAAATGTAAATATTTGATATCAAAAAGCAAAACAAGTAGATAATTTATAAAATTTATTTGAGAAATATTAAGATAATTGGTTATTATGCTTTCTGATTGTCTGGGACTTGTACTTATATATATGACGTTATATGACGCCGAATTTTGATCTCAGGATTTCCGTTACTTGGAACTGTAAGATTAGAAACTCTGTATATACTGTAAAATAAAGTTATGAAAATAATATTATTCTTTTGAATGATTTCTATTTCCTATTATGATTGGTAGTTCTAAGTCACATCAAATACTGTGATGAAGGAAAACTTGCTTAATACCAGCAATGTCACCATTTCCAATGATTTTGTTAACATTGTTCAAATGTATGATTCCATTTTTTCCCTAGATTTTACAATGATGTTATCGGAAGATTTCAAAGCATACAATTGATTGATTGATTGAGATTTAACGCCGTTTCAACCAAAATCAGTCATATCACGGTGGCCAGTTCACTTACTCATATGTTTCTTGGCTTTCTCACACCAGTACTTCATACAACATTCCTTCCAAGCAACTGGCTGCTTTTCCACATAGACTGATAGCCCATTGGTGGAAGAAGAATGACGCATACAGCATTAACGTATCATATATGTGGTCTATACAGATTAACCTAATACAGTGTTAGGTAAATCAGTGTTACTCATGGGCCTACGCTTGTTAGCTTCGGACATACAACATTACCTATTTAGTTGGCTGAAAGATCGTTTACGAGTATTTCCACACCACCATACCACACAGAGCGCTCGTTCGTGTGCTAATTAAAACATGTGATTTGATTGGATGATTCGACTAGCCCTCACAGAGCACTCTATAGGTAAGGACAATCTGAGTACGAATCCAACATGTAGGAGGACAATGAATTATCTGATGAGACTGTGCTTATGAACAGGCTCAATTGAGTGTGAGTATACAAATACGCAAATAGACTCCTTATGAACATGCTCACTTGAGTGTCAGACAGTGTAAGAAGACCCAGATACACTCCTAATGAACATACTCACTTGAGTGTCAGTGTAAAAAGACGAAAATATACCACTCTTGAACATGATGACTTGAGAGTCAGTGTACGAAGACGAAAATACACTCATTATGATCATGCTCACTTGAGTGTCAGTGTACGAAGACACAAATAGACTAATTATGAACATACACACTTGAGTGTCAGGGTACGAAGACAAAACAAAAGACTCCTAATGAACATGCTCACTTGAGTGTCTATGTACGAAGACGCAAATAGACTTCGTATGAACATGCTCAATTGAGTTTTAGTGTACGAAGACGCAAATAGACTCCTTATGAACATGCTCACTTAAGTGTCAGTGGTCGAAGGTGCAAATACATTCCTTTTGAACATGCTCACTTGAGTGTCAGTGTACAAAGACGAAATTAAACTTCTTATAATCATGCTCATTTAAGTGGCAGTGTACGAAGACAAAAATGGACTCCTTATGAACATGCTAATTTGAGTGTCAGTGTACGAAGACGCAAATACACTCCTTATGAACTTGCTCACTTGACTGTCAGTCAGTGTACGAAGACGCAAATACTCTCCTAATGCACATGCTCACTTGAGTGTCAGTGGTCGAAAGCGCAAATACACTCCTTTTGAACATGCTCACTTGAGTGTCAGTGTACGAAGACGAAAAGAGACTCCTTATGAACATGCACAGTTGAGTGTCAGTGTACGAAGACGCAAATACACTCCTTATGAAAATGCTCACTTGAGTATCATTGTACGAAGATGCAAATACACTCATTTGAAACATGCTCACTTTAGTGTCAGAGTACGAAGTCAAAAATATACTCCTTATGAACATGCACATGTCAGTGTCAGTGACGGAAGAAGACAAAAGACTCCTTGAACATGCTTACTTGAGTTGCAATGAACGAAGACGCATATAGACTCCTTTTGAATATGTTCACTTGAGTGTCAGTGAACGAAGACGACAATAGACTCCTAATGAACATGGTCACTTTCCGATTCTTTGAAACACGAATCTCTGCCTTTCGAACTTTTCCATCTTCAATTCTATCGCCAACGCTTCCAGAACATATCTGACAACACTCGCACTTGTTTCCAGTGAACACGCTATATATCTTTGAGGTCTACATTCTTCCACATTGATGGTATCTATCTTAAGGCTGTTTACGGCCCCTATAATGTCGGTACCCCTGTCTGATCTATAATGCTTCGCGTTTCCCCGTATTGCTATGAAGCGTCGTAAGGTTTTAATGAAATAAGATGCACTCATCTCCTCTACGATCTCTATATGCACCGCTCGAGTGGTCATACATGTGAACATAATGGCCCATCACTTAGAACAGGCTGCTTCGCCTCTAGTTTTACGAGTGATGCTATACTCCTTACGAACATGATCACTTGAGTGTCAGTGTACGAAGACGCATATAGACTCCACATGCACTTGCTCAATTAAGTAACGGACGGTGTACGAAGACGAATATAGACTCATTATGAACTTGCTCCTCTGAGTGGCAGTGTACGAAGACGTAAAAAGACTCCTTATGAACACGATCACTTGAATGTCAATCAGCGTACGAAAACGCAAATACACTCCTTATGCACATGCACATTTGAGTGTCAGTGTACGTAGAGGCAAATTCACTCCCAATGAACATGCTCACTTGAGTGTTAGTGTACGACGATGCAAATAAACTCATTTTGAACATGATTAATTGAGTGTCAGTGTAGGAAGACGGAAATAGACTCATAATGAACTGTCAGTGTACGACTTTCAAGAGGGCATGTGCATAAGGTGTATATGGTCGTCTACATTCACTGACACTCAAGTGAGCAAGCTCATAAGCAGTCTTTTTGATGATTCGTACACTGACACTCTTATGATTTTCATAAGGAGGCTTTTTACATCTTCGTTCACTGACACTCAAATGAGCAAGCTCATAAGCCATGTTTTTCGACCAATCAACATGGCTTGAATGAATCTGCAAGGGGGTCACTTAAGGAACATTTCTGCAAAATTATTTGAAAGTCGGCCTAACACTTTCGGAGAAGAAGATTTTTAAGTTTTCACTATACATATAAGGCAAAATAGCCCCCATCCTCTGGCGGCCATGTTTTTCAATCGATCAACTTGGCCTGAAGGAATCTGATAGTGGGTCAATTAAGGAACATTTATACCAAATTATTTGAAAATCGGCCTGACACTTTTGGAGGAGAAGATTTTTAAAGTTTTCACTATAGCCATATAAAGCGAAACAGCCCCGCCCCCTGGCGGCCATGTTTTTCGACCAATCAACATGGCTCGAAGGAATCTGATAGAAGGTCATCCAAGGAACAATTCTACAAAATTATTTGAAAATATGCCAACCAGTTTGGGAGAAGAAGAATTTTAAAGTTGTATTCGTTTCGTTGCCATGGAAACCAGAATTCTGCATGGATCCCAACATTTTTAAGGAATTCTGGTGAGGTCATTGATAGGACGCTTTTTGTGAAGTGTCATCCCAATTGACCCACTGGTTACTGAGGAGAAGATGTTGACGCACGACACACGACGGACGACGGACGACGGACAAAAGGCGATCACAATAACTCACCTTGAGTACTTTGTGCTCTGGTGAGCTAAAAATGACTTAACTTTCCATTCCTTAAATACTTATAATAATTACATTTGTATTTAATAAAGTCAAAGGCAGTCATAAACACATTCAAACACATTTACGCTTTATTTAGCGACTTCAAACGAACGTGTTAAACATGAGTGTGTCAAACAATCTGGAAGAACAGGGACGGTGGAAAAGAGATTATCTCAAATAAACTATATTTCTTCAGATCATGACGAACAAACTGTGTTGTACAATTAAAAAGCTTCTCTTCTTTTCTATAAAAGACAAGTTCCTTCTCATCTTTCATTGTCTTTCGTTTTCAATATCTAACAAGTCCTTTGCGTGCCATTCCCAACTTTGTCAGGGTATCGAGCGATCTATATCTCCGAGCAATACTGGCGTATACATGAACTAGTTTACCAGTCAATGTTGCAGTCCATTTGACTAGATCAGATAAGCGAGACTAATTTATAGGGGTCATAAAAAGTTTTGTTTTGTTATATTTTCAGTTTCGATTTATTCTAGAAGAGTAAACAAATTGAAATTTGTTTACCTTAAGGCTATGACGAAAATTATTTCTTCTGATTTTTTCTAAACGTCCAATGCGTGTATACAAAGAGAAAAATGTTTTGCAGTGATTAAATGATTATTTTTATTCGTCATTTTAAAAAACAGATTGCACTTTATTACCGAAGAATATTAGGGCCATTTTGTCCTAGTAGTTTTGAATAAGGAATTACGTCATATGTATAATGTCTTGTTTATTACGTGTTATCTCTTATGTCTTAGTTGTTATCAGTTTTGAACGAAAGTGGTGAGAAACTAAACATAAACCAAACCATATACCCTGCTAAAATGGCTGATAACAACTAAGACATAAGAGCTAACATATACTAAACAAAACACTATACATACGCCGTAATTCCTAATTCAAATCTAAAAAAATTACCATGAGCAGAAAGGGTCAATTTTGACGTAGGGATTAAACGTTTTATATGCTACAATCTATGTGATATTCAGCATGTGAAGTTTAGTCGTGAAATGACAAGTTTAGTCCTGAAACCATTTGATTTACAGTTTGCTTAACATTCACTGCAACTATAATGTGTCATACAAGCTGAAGTTTCTCAAGGTTTTCTTTACCAATAAACTGTTTTAAATCCTCTAACTAGATCAATTAGATAAAAGAAAAACATAGGTGCTTAAAGCGACTGAAATCCAGATGGCACGAAAAAAACAAAAAAAAACAAAAAACTCGAATTCGACCTAAATGTTATTCTTTATGTTATCCAAGTAAAACCAAGGTAGAAAATGTATCGTTTTTTATCAATAAAGTGAACTTGAGTCGTTGTTTAATTGTCCCGATGAAGGGGTTTCCTATTTAAAAATACCACGGAATCCTTCAGACGGGCACCTTGCAACGATCACGTGATATAACTATATAACGGTTCACTCTGATAGGTGTGTACAGTTATACACAATTTGGCGGAGTCGAATGACAGTAATCATAGAGATTTGTTTGTGATTGCATGAGCTCCTCGTCATTTTGTACACTGTATATTTTGCGGCCTACAAAAGCGACACGAGTCTCAAAAGATCTTTTTTTCTGTTACTGTTTAGTAACACACCGCTAACATTCTGTACCTTCTAATTATAGGAATATAAATGTTTCCATAACCATTCCCTTTTCTTTTTTTTTCGAAAAGGGAAAATAATTAAATATGGAAACATGACTAAAACAAGCTTATTAAGCTTTCAAATAAACATGCTTAAGAAACATATTTAAACTACAAAACATGCTTCTATCCTCCATTCTGTACATTCTTTCTTTTTTTCTCTATACTACGCCTTTTGTTGCCCTCTGATCACGTTGTATAATATATTGCAGAGCTGTCATAACCTGCAGCAATAATAAACGGGTTTTATTCGTTTTATTTGTACTGAAATGGTTATTTAGTTACTGCTTACTTTGCATAAAACCTTCATGGTATACAAATGTGCATGCGTCCTATCGGTCATGTGACGACTCTTTAATTCACGTGACGACTCTTCAAGTCACGTGATGAATGAGATTAAAAGCATCGAAAGCTATTTAAAAACTTACCCCGTTAGTCACAGTGTAGAATTTGCGATAGAAAAAGTATCGAAAACAAGAAAATCTCACCGATTATAGTGGTATGTAATATGTCAGTTATCATATTTTAATTCCCCAAATACAAAAATAACACTTATTTTCTTAAAACTTTATTTTTTTTCGACAGTTGGGCATCTGGAGTTCAGTCGCTTTTAAGGTCAAATTACGCTAAATACATAAGTACTATAGTCCCTAAAAAAACCTTTGTTTGTATAGAAATGAGTGTATACCATCACCAGAATGTATTGAATATATGATATTAAGTTTAAATGCATTGTGAATGTGTATAGGATGCACTGGAAATTATTGATTTGATCACTTTTAGTATTTTGACCTTGTTTGAAAGTGAAATTAGAGAATGCACCGGTTTTGTCCGGGCCCGATTTGGTCCAAAATAAAGGTTATTTTCGCCTGGTGAGTTCTTTCTTGCATAATGCATGACCCCACATTTTCTTTTGATTGTTTTAAAGCGAGGGGGTAACTCTTTTCAATGATATATGGTGTTCTACATGTGGAACGCTTAGAAAGTGTGACAATTGAGAACTGAAACTGGTCGATTTACATGGAAACAAAGAAGGTTTTTTGTTGGTGTATTGTAACCTAAATATTAACATATATTAAGGTTTATTGCCTCTAGTAATAAGTTACATGTGACATAAGCTTTGAAAGGAGAGGGGAAGTCTATTCTCTTTCCAGTTTAGCAGAAGTATGGTAGCAAAAACGGGAATATATAAACAAAAAATAGGAAGTAATTAAAAAAATAAAGAAGTCTGTTTTGTTTGTTTGTCATGTCACTTTTATCATTTTGAACATGCCAGTAGAAAACGGAAAAATAAACAAAAGAAAATGGTCAAGTCAGTATCCCAAGAGTAAAGAGCGAAAGCCAGTTGGTACGAATCCTTCATCTCGAACGAAACATGAAAAACCGAGTACGAATCCAATGAATTTAAGAAATCGGATGTAGAGAATCTAATGACACGTTTAAAATTGTCAAGGACGAAATAATTGTGTACGAAAGACCCGGTTCGTGAACCCTTCTTCTTCGCAGAGTTTTCGTTATTTATACTCTCTTTATAGGCAGAGAGTGTTCAATCAAAGTAATTTTTCAATTAAAGCCAGTTTTATCTCAGTTTGTTCTTTTCTTCATTTGTTTCGAACCACATTTTAAATCACCTATAATTAACTTTTTGTAAATGAGTGTAAAGAACGGCTCTCTGCAAAAGAAAGTGATCTACGCGGTCGGTATTCGCTGGTCACGTGATCAACACTTTTAGCTGAGAAACAGTTCATATTTTAGATATACATGGATAAACATTATAAATGCATTCTTCACAAATCAAGACATCTCGTTGAACATGAAAATAACATTCAGTAAATTAAAATTGCTATTAAAAGGATAATTCGATGTGATTTTTATCTCGATATTGACACATAACAGTCTGCTGCAAGTCTAATAGGGACTGTTTTGTCTTCGTAAATGAAACATAAATTCGAGTCAAAATAAAGAAACTGCAAATACTTAAAACATCGGAATATTTATTTCATTGTAGATGGGTCACAGCTTAGAGATTTTAAACAAACGCAAATGTAATATGTTAAAGACATTTAAATTTGTTTTTTTCTAATAATAACTCGTCCTCCCTTGTCATTTCCGAAAAGCTATTAACAATATAAGTCGCGGGCTTCTGCCCGGCGACTAATAAACATATAGTTTTTGTGTTACGGTCAACACAAAATTCGCCGACTGGTTCGATTGAAAACAGGGGATAATGTTTCACCTACACTTTTTTTCCATATTTATCAATGACCTTGGACGGGAGATCAATGACCTTAACCTTTGATTTAATATTGATGAAAGAAGCGTATCTGTGTTACTGTACGCGGACGATATAGTCATATTTGCAAAAACTGAGGTTAATCTACAGAAAATGCTAGACGTACTTCATAACTGATGTAAACGTTTTGGCGTGTATTACTTAACACTGATAAGTCAAAATGCATGCATTTCAGGGAAGGTAGCCAAACCGATCACACTTTCAAAATTAGTGATAATATTCTACAGACTGTCGAGACATTTAGTTGTAACATTTCATTATAAAGAGGATTTTACTACAAACTCTGTCATACTTTAAAAAATTATGTATCATAATTCCTTCTTTGTTTCCATGTAAATCGATCAGTTTCAGTCCTCAATTGTCACACTTTCTAAGCGATTCTCATGTAGACACCATATATCATTGAAGAGTTACCTCTAAGTTTTAAAACAATCCAACGAAAATGGGGGAGGGGGCATCATGCATTATGCAAGAAAGAACTCACCAGGCGAAAATGGTGACCGTCATCTCGGACCAAATCGGGCCCGGACAAAACTGGTGTTTAGCATTCTCTTCTTTCACTTTCAAACAAGGTCAAAATACTGAAAGTGTTCAAATCATTCATTTCGAATGCATCCTATACACATTTACGGTGATTTTAAACTCAATGTCATAGTCAATGCATGTTGGTGATGGTATACACTAATTCCTATGCAAACAAAAGGTTTTTTATGGGCTATTTGGATCAGCATGATTGCGGATGTATTTTGCGTAATTTGACCACTAGGAATGATCATTTCTCGGATGCACCATTTAAAAGACACTGGGATTAAGACGTATGAAAATTGTATGAATATTGTGTTGTTCAATTTTTGACCATTGTTCTGGAGTTTGGGAATATCGTAGGTATCAGGCAATAGACAACATACAACATAGAGCCATTGTGTATATAGGTTTGCACCGCTGGTAGCCATAACTGGAGATATAGGATGGACCCCTAGTATTTATAGACGATGGATTGGTCCGATTCGGTACTGGAACAGATTGGTTAAGTTCGACGTAAATAGACTCACAAAGTGCGTATTTAATTTGGATTATAGACTGTGTCGTAATAACTGGTGTAGTGAATTAAGAGATGTGCTAAACAAACTCAATTCAATAAGCCACTACAATAATAAAACAAGACGAATGTTGACGCAAACCGTCAAAGAGAAGCCACAATACTTCTTTGCACATGAAGAAATAAAAAAAGTACATTTAAATCCACAAACATTAGACAAATTTAATCTGTAGTTAGTAATGCAGATAATGGTATTTGATAACATAAGTATTATGTAGGATATTTAACCTGGCAGGTTCTGTGTTTTAAGTGAATGAGATGATTTAGAGTTAAACTGATCATGAATAGTGACTAAAAGACTAATACTAAAGATAAATGGACAAGAGGGTATAATACATTTCAATTTGTAACAAAAACAATCGACTATTTGTAATGAACACACGCCCTGTGATGATAACCTTTTTGTCAATTAATGTAGATACACAGAAAATCTGTTTTGGGTTTGTATTGGTAAGTCATGATAGTGGATAAGGGTTTAACCATTTCCCACAAAAAAATTCTGCAGCAGACGACTTTGAAATTATCAAGTACAAAATATAAAATATCTCAATAAATGAATGTATGATAATTGAAAAGTGTTGAAATTGTTGTGGCAAATGCAAATATTGCTCTTGATGAGCAATTTCTCCTTTTGCCACATTGAGTTCAATGATGTTTAACCTAATATACTTTGAAATCACCAACATAAGTAGATTGGTTCTCTATTTTACTGTTTAGACTAGATCGGTATTAATTTCGTTAAACTAAAAATGTACATACATTGAATTAATATACCGACCTTTGTCTTTTTTTTTTTAATATGTAAAATTGTATATAGAGTGTAAAAGGGATGTTTTAAAAGTAAATTTACCTTAAATTAATATACTAAACAATTGCTGTCGGAGGACAGCATGCTCGACTTTTTTGTGCTTGCCAATAAAACAAAACTTTTGTGGGTGATAGAGAAAAATAACCAAGTACTTTATCATATTATTTATAAGCAAAGTACTTAATAAGTCGAAAAAGAGTCATAATTCTTACAAAAACCTTTACTGGATTATGCACTCTTGACTGTTGGTAGAGGTTACAAATGGAGGTAAACAGATTTTTGTAAGTGTTTAAGCTATATCTCTAATTGTTTTGAAAAAGATTGATTTAGTATGAAGAACTTAACCAAAATTATAAATAAAAAAAAAGGGCCATAATTCTTAAAAGAAAACTTGACAGAGTTATGTACCCTTGTCTGTTGATGGAGGGAATGGTGATAAATAGGTATTTAAGTTTATAAGCTAAACCACTTATGGTTTTGAAAAAAAGTGGAGTGGTATGAAAAACTTAACCAAAATTCTAAGTCGAATAAGGGCCATAATTCTTACAAAATTCTTGACAGAGTTATATACTATTGTCTGTTGATAGAAGTATTGATGGTGAATAAGTGTTGTTAGTTTCGAAGCCATATCTTTAATGGTTTTGAAAAAAAGTTAATTGGTACAAAAAACTTAACCAAAATTCTTAGTAAAAAAGGGCCATAATTCTTACAAAAACTTCGACAGAGTTATGTACTCTTGTCTGTTGATGGAGGTAATGATGGTGAAAAAGTGTTGTAAGTTTCAAAGCAACATCTGTAATGGTTTTGAAAAAAAGTAAATTGGTACAAAAGACTTAACTGAAATTCCAAGACGAAAAAGGGCCATAATTCTTACAAAAATCTTGACAGAGTTATGTACTCTTGTCTGTTGACGCCGTTAATGATGGTGAACAAGTGTTGTAAGTTTCGAAGCCATATCTGTTATGGTTTTGAAAATAAGTAAATTGGTACAAAAAACTAAACCAAAATTCTAAGTCCAAAAAGGGCCATAATTCTTGAAAAAATCTTGACAGAGTTATGTACACTTGTCTGTTGATAGATGTATTGATGGTGAATAAGTGTTGTAAGTTTCAAAGCAATATGTGTAATGGTTTTGAAAAAAAGTAAATTTGTACAAAAAACTTACCCAAAATTCTAAGTAAAAAAAGGGCCATAATTCTTACAAAAATCTTGACAGAGTTATGTACTCTTGTCTGTTAATGAAGTTAATGATGGTGAATAAGTGTTGTAAGTTTCGAAGCCATATCTGTAATGGTTTTGAAAAAAAGTAAATTGGTACAAAAAACTTAACCAAAATTGCTAGTAAAAAAAGGGCCATAATTCTTACAAAAATCTTGATAGAGTTATGTACTCTTGTCTGTTGATGGAGATAATTATTTTGAATAAGTGTTGTAAGTTTCAAAGCAATATCTGTAATGGTTTTGACAAAAAAGGGAATTGGTACAAAAACCGTAACCAATGTGTGACACCAACGCCGACGCCGACGCCGACGCCGGTGCGAGTAATATAGCTAGCCTTTTCTTCGAAAAGTCGAGCTAATAAGTACAAAGAGAAATCCCGATGTGTGGTCACACTGGCAGGTCTATATATCTCCTTGTGTTAAATTTCAAAGCATACATACAGGAAGCTTCCAACAACAATAAACCTGACAACAGTAAAATATCAAATGAAATTTTATTATAGTAATATATGGGTAGACAGTTCACAAAACGTCCCGAAACTTAGAACATACATCGCATTTTAGTCCGAATTCAAAACTAAGAGTTATGCAATGTTGAACATGACAAAATGTGAACGTTCGCTTCTAGCACAATTTAGGTGTGGGATTCTCCCATTATGAATCGAGACAGGTTGGTTTATCGGAGAGCACTATGCAAGCTGTGCTGTGCGACACAAACTCAATTGAGGACGAAACTCATTTCCTTATAAACTGTGCTTTTTATAGAAATATTCGTATACAATTATTTGTAGACCAACTGAATGATAATATATAATCTTTATTTCCCCCCAATATATGAATATCATACAAAGATGAACACTATGATAAACAAACAAAAAGGAACAAAAAGGAAAGGTTATACACAATAATAAAATAGCTCTTTAAATTACCATACTTATATCAGAGCCAATAGAAAAGGTTGAAAACATCTGGAACAAAATAAGTGCACGGAAGAAGAGTGCCCACGTTTTAAAAAGAAACCTCATAAAGAACACTTTCACGAAACGAAATTGAATGTATTCAACCGAGGCGCTCTAAAGAGTTTTCATAGCTAACGTATATACATAGGAATGGCACTATATAACACGAAATAACACGCTGCATATCCCTACATGATACAAAACAAAATATTAAATAAATATTCAAAATATTGGAGTTTGCATATTCAAATTGACAATATAAGTTCCATAATGTACAGAATTGACAAAGTTACATATGGTACCTGTAACAAGTCCATTCGTTCGTCATGGAGAAACGATGCAACCACATTAAATCAAATGCCGATGGCACTGTAGTAGCGATCGTATAGAAAATCCTGCAACGTAACAAGCAGTATCTCGGTATAGGCCTTGCGATTTTCAATAATAGTGCACTCTGGTGCGGGTAAATTTGAGAAAAGCTGCATCTTTTGACAGCTGAATAATGTACCTGAATAATGTTAGTTTTTAGCAAGGAGCTCTTTAGAGCCAATTGCTATAGTAGCTAATTTTCGAAACGACGCATCATTTTGAGACTGGAATCTAGACAGGCGTTTTACGATATCGGCATTGAATTACTTCACATCAGCTCTCCGTTTCTGAACACCATCTCGACTTCATATAGATGTATTGGTGGTTGCAGATCGTACATAATGTCAATGAAAGTGGATAATTTGTGGAATATTTTATTAAAAATGAAATGACTGTTGCCAGCTAATTTCCATGTTGGTCATCTTGTACCGCCAATAGTTCCTGTCTAAAAATCAAAATGCGGTAACTTGTTGACATATGAAGCCGAAAATTGATTTGATTCGACATCACTAACCCAAAAGGAATAACTCGAAAGAAATGTTATGTTAAAACATATGAATTACATGATTAATAATTATAATGTATTTCTACGCTTTCAACATACTTGATCGAGCGTAAAGTTCATTGGTAATTCCTAAATATTGTAAATCGAATGGAGTAAAGGCAACTTTTCGATTCCGACTCAAAAACAAATTAAGATAAATTAGTCCCAATGATAACATATATACTTAAACATTCAAATTATTGAAATGATAATAAAATAAACAGTTGACAAAATATAACATATATACGATAAATATGCAAGTGAGCCTAGGCGTCGTAATTTCCAAAGATCCTTTCGAATAAAATGTATTATCAGCGGAACGATAATCAGGAATACTAGAGTATTACATTTTAGATTCCTAGGTAAATACATCAAATTATCAACCAAAATTAACCTGAACAACCCCAGCAGACGGAATAAGATAGTCAAGTCCCAGTTATAAAACAAATGATTTAAATGACATTTGTTTTTTATCAAGATAAAACGTTTCAATACTAAATATTTCGCTAACTCGTGTATTGGTTTATAATTATGTTATAAATAAAATCCATCGAAGTGGCCGCGTAACGTAGCGGTTAGCATGTTCGGCCGTGAAACGCTCTGGGCAGATAAAAAAAAATTATAAGAGAAATATAATATTTTTTGTCTTATAAATTGCCGATATCAGTGGTGCAATTGTCATTTAACACCGCTGCAATAAACTCTTTCAAAATGTTGGGGTTTAAAATGAATTCAAAAGCAATGCATTTAAAACTATTCACCTATGCGTTGTGAAACACTAAGAAATGATTAAATCGTGTGTATGATGTTTTACGTCGCTTTTAACAATATTTCAGGCATTGCACGCTGAAGAAAATGTAGATAACACAGGATTTTAATTCTGCTTTGAAAGTAAAATTGGACTCTCAATATAATTATCATTGTTAGGTTATTGTGATTTTGATATGAAATGTATATGTGTTAATTGCATTAAAAATAGACACGGCTAAAAATCCATTGTAAACCAGGAGGTGTGCTAAGCAGAAACTATCCAGATAGCAGATGCGCATGTGTATGCCAACTTTTAGTATATCGATATACCATCATACTGTGTTTACAGTGTTTTGCTTTACTCCTTTATCATTTAATATATGGATATAAAGTGCTAACTAACAAATTGCTAGTGTAAAGTGTTCAAGTTAGTTAATCTAGGGATAACTATAGATTTGTAAATTCTATAACTTGTTAAAGGATTTATTCCATGCCTGTGTAAAACTTCCTTAATTAACCCAAAAAATGTACAACGTAACTTTCTATCAATGTGTTTTACAGACGTAGTAGAATTTGAGTATTTGCTACAGATTAAACCTTAATGCACAAACTCCTCTTTTTCTGGAATTTCCTTAAAACCCAACGGACCAAGCCCGAAAACAACGTGAATATGACCGTTTAGACTCATTAAATGTTACAACGGCACACTTACTATCATCATACTGGTACCGCCAAAGACATGAATATTGGTAGCAAATATTAATCATGCTTTGTAAAGCTTTACCAGATAAAGAGTGCAAAATGACGGGGCACACAAATTAGAGCCTTCAACTTTAAACCCTAAAATTGCTGTTTACTAGCTGTTCTATAAGGGAATTAATGTAAACATGATATAAAAGTGACCAGACCCCACCCTGACGGGTACCTTGTAAACTCGGGAACCAGTCCGAATAAAATCCGTTGTACATATCACAGCTGTACATACCTGTATGCATAGAAACAACATATTTCAACGGATAAGAATATATACCTAGCTTATGTAATTTATTGTAAAGACCATAATGCCACACACGGTCAAATTCTTGACGGGCATCTTAAAAGCAGGCAAACAATTTACTACCATTTTCCTTACAGTAACCCTACACTCTCCTTTAAAACAAGTGATGTCATAAGACTGCCCATACCTGGTTGAAATTCCCCCTGAAGTGAGTGTAACGGTTTATTAATTGTCGTCTGCAAACGTCGAAATAAAACCTGTTCATACAGCTTTAAAATAGACGAGGAAAGGGTTATAGCCCTATAACTATTAGAATCATGTTTCGGTTTACCACCTCCCTTATACAAAGTTAAAATCACCCCCTTTTTAAGATCAGTGGGTACATAACTGTAGCAATACATCAAATCATACAAACATGTTAAATAATGCTTAAGCATAAGTCCACCGTGAATGAGGTGTTCATTACAGACTCGATCATTTCCGCACATTTTTCCTGTTTTCAACGATGCTAATGCGGTTAAAACTTCTTCTTGACAGATATGGTCCTCATCTGCTATGATTGACTCTTCTTTCAGACGGCTAACGTGCCTAGTGACGGTCTCATAATGACTACTGTCATAACGTTCATATTCAGTGTCCGAGTAAAGGGATGCAAAATGACGACCCCATTCATGGCAGATATGTTCAGGGTAATTCCATCAATTTGCTTAATAAAAGTTTTACCATTTAAATGAGCGTTAAAAAAACCCAGAAAATCCCCCATCAAGATATCTTTTCCTAACTGGGAGTACATACTAATTAAATCGTGCAAAAATTCCAACTGTTCACGATAGGACTTAATACTGTGATTACAGCAGGGTAAATATACCTGCAATTTATAAACATATGTATCACGTGACGTCTGCATTTGGATCCCTATAATCCTGTCACTGTCTATACTGAGTGGAGTAATAACATGACTTAATGCACTCTTCCAAATAATGACAACGCCTCCTTTTCCCACTTTTCTCTTACTATAGACGTTCAATTCTGAATCGCATACACATGCACCTATGAAGTTCGGATGTATGCTGTTTAGAAATGTTAACTCGGACAAGTACAGCCAATGCTCAGACATGCCGTATATGTCTATAGATTGCTGTTCAAGTAAATTACTTAAGTAATATCCACTGGACATTATACCAGTAGCATTCCATGTACATACTGTTAATTTAAGCATAAATATAAAGAATAAAATATCATAAACACAAAATGGTTTGGAAACACACATTGTAAATATTCAACAACGTACTGACTATCATACCCATTATGACGGTTTTTGGTTGGTACTGTTCACATAACTACGATGCCCGTAATTATCGTAATGATGACCTTGAGTAGAATACTCATTAACAGGATCGTCGTTACCACTGTGGTATTGACCATATTGATTATGACGGTAATGGTTATTATTATAGTTATGTCTATGATAACAGGGCTTATACCCATTCCTGTTGTTGTTGTTGTTATTGTTGTTTTTGTCTGTATGCTTCGTTACAACATTTTCACTCAAGTCTATATCCTCCGACTCGTTATCTTTGCTTTCAACATTAGAATGGAATGATTTCATGTACTGGTTTTTTGATAACCACAATCTACATGTTACACACTTAGGCAAGAAACCTGTCTCCGTCGGTTTATCCGAGTTCGGAGCCTCGACATTCAAACGAATCACTACCCATTTGTTTCTTCTCTGGCGAAATACTCTAATCGTGGTGACTCTTAATCCCCTATTCTTAACATAATTCCGTAGTTTATTTAAGTTAACCGACGAAATAAATCCACCAATATGGAATCGTTTTGTATTTTTCAGTAAAATCTTCATCATCAACATTATCATCATCTCATCAGTAACAATAACATTTTCACTACCGTACTTGTTGTATTTATCGAACACGTCCTTGCTACAGGCACTATACTGTTGATCATACACTATTCTGTCGTTGTTTTGATCATTACTGTGATTATACACATTACTAGAAGGTCTAGTTGTTGAGACAAGCACAGGGATAAGTGTGTAAAGTTGGCAGAGATTATACGTTAGACATTAGACATTCAAAAATTGAATGTCTAATTAGACATTAGACATTCGATTAGACATTCGCACATTTTGGTTATCGAATGTCGAAGAAAGATTCGCAAATTTAAAATATTGAATGTCTAATTAGACATTAGACACTCGATTAGATATTCGCAAATTTTGATTATCGAATGTCTAATTAGACATTCGCAAATTACCATACTTAGGTCTCGAATTCGTCGGAGATCAATGTACATGCAAAAAACGAATGTCTAATTGGTCAGTTAGACATTAGACATTGGATTAGACATTCGCAAATTAAGAGATTTAGGTACCAAATTTGTCGGAGGTCATTGTACATGCAAAAACGAATGTCTAATTGGTCAGTTAGACATTAGACATTCGATTAGACATTCGCAAATTACCATACTTAGGTTCCAAATTCGACGCAGATCAATGTACATTCAAAAAACGAATGTCTAATTGGTCAGTTAGACATTAGACATTCGATTAGACATTCGCAAATTACTATACTTAGGTTCCAAATTCGTCGCAGATAAATGTACATAAAAAAACGAATGTCTAATTGGTCAGTTAGACATTCGATTAGACATTCGCAAATGAAGAGATTTAGGTACCAAATTTGTCTGAGGTCATTTTACATTAAAAAAACGAATGTCTAATTGGTCAGTAAGACATTAGACATTCGATTAGACATTCGCAAATTACTATACTTAGGTTCCAAATTCGTCGCAGATAAATGTTCATTAAAAAAACGAAAGTCTAATTGGTCAGTGAGACATTAGACATTCGATTAGACATTCGCAAATGAAAAGATTTAGGTACCAACTTTGTCTGAGGTCATTGTACATGCAAAAAACGAATGTCTAATTGGTCAGTTAGACATTAGACATTCGCATATTAAGAGATTTATGTACCAAATTTGTCGGAAGTCATTGTACATGCAAAAAACGAATGTCTAATTGGTCAGTTAGACATTAGACATTCGATTAGACATTCGCAAATGAAGAGATTTAGGTACCAACTTTGTCTGAGGTCATTGTACATGCAAAAAACGAATGTCTAATTGGTCAGTTAGACATTAGACATTCGATTAGACATTCGCAAATTACCATACTTAGGTTCAAAATTCATGGCAGATCAATGTGTAACATTAAAAAAACGAATGTCTAATTGGTCAGTTAGACATTAGACATTCGATTAGACATTCGCATATTAAGAGATTTGAGTACCAAATTTGTCGTAAGTCATTGTACATGCAAAAAACGAATGTCTAATTGGTCGGTTAGACATTAGACATTCGATTAGACATTCGTATATTAAGAGATTTATGTACCAAATTTGTCGGAAGTCATTGTACATGCAAAAAACGAATGTCTAATGGGTCAGTTAGACATTAGACATTCGCATATTAAGAGATTTAGGTACCAAATTTGTCTGAGGTCATTGTACATGCAAAAAACGAATGTCTAATTAGTCAGTTAGACATTAGACATTCGATTAGACATTCGCATATTAAGAGAGTTATGTACCAAATTTGTCGGAAGTCATTGTACATGCAAAAACCGTATGTCTAATTGGTCAGTTAGACATTAGACATTCGATTAGACATTCGCAAATGAAGAGATTTAGGTACCAAATTTGTCGGAGGTCATTGTACATGCAAACAACGAATGTCTAATTAGTCAGTTAGACATTAGACATTCGATTAGACATTCATAATTTAAGAGATTTAGGTACCAAATTTGTCGGAGGTCATTGATTGTACATGCAAAAAACGAATGTCTAATTGGTCAATTAGACATTAGACATTCGATTAGACATTAGCAAATTACCATACTTAGGTTCCAAATTCGTCGCAGATCAATGTTCATTAAAAAAAACGAATGTCTAATTGGTCGGTTAGACATTAGACATTCGATTAGACATTCGCAAATGAAAAGATTTAGGTACCAAATTTGTCGGAGGTCATTGTACATGCAAAAAACGAATGTCTAATTGGTCAGTTAGACATTAGACATTCGATTAGACATTCGCAAATGAAGAGATTTAGGTACCGAATTTGTCGGAGAGCATTGTACATGCAAAAAACGAATGTCTAATTGGTCAGTTATACATTAGACATTCGATTAGACATTCGCAAATGAAGAGATTTAGGTACCGAATTTGTCGGAGAGCATTGTACATGCAAAAAACGAATGTCTAATTGGTCAGTTAGACATTAGACATTCGATTAGACATTCGCAAATTAAGAGATTTAGGTACCAAATTTGTCGGAGGTCATTGTACATGCAATAACGAATGTCTAATTGGTCAGTTAGACATTAGACATTCGATTAGACATTCGCAAATTACCATACTTAGGTTCCAAATTCGACGCAGATCAATGTACATTCAAAAAACGAATGTCTAATTGGTCAGTTAGACATTAGACATTCGATTAGACATTCGCAAATTACTATACTTAGGTTCCAAATTCGTCGCAGATAAATGTACATAAAAAAACGAATGTCTAATTGGTCAGTTAGACATTCGATTAGACATTCGCAAATGAAGAGATTTAGGTACCAAATTTGTCTGAGGTCATTTTACATTAAAAAAACGAATGTCTAATTGGTCAGTAAGACATTAGACATTCGATTAGACATTCGCAAATTACTATACTTAGGTTCCAAATTCGTCGCAGATAAATGTTCATTAAAAAAACGAAAGTCTAATTGGTCAGTGAGACATTAGACATTCGATTAGACATTCGCAAATGAAGAGATTTAGGTACCAACTTTGTCTGAGGTCATTGTACATGCAAAAAACGAAATGTCTAATTGGTCAGTTAGACATTAGACATTCGCATATTAAGAGATTTATGTACCAAATTTGTCGGAAGTCATTGTACATGCAAAAAACGAATGTCTAATTGGTCAGTTAGACATTCGATTAGACATTCGCAAATGAAGAGATTTAGGTACCAACTTTGTCTGAGGTCATTGTACATGCAAAAAACGAATGTCTAATTGGTCAGTTAGACATTAGACATTCGATTAGACATTCGCAAATTACCATACTTAGGTTCAAAATTCATGGCAGATCAATGTGTAACATTAAAAAAACGAATGTCTAATTGGTCAGTTAGACATTAGACATTCGATTAGACATTCGCATATTAAGAGATTTGTGTACCAAATTTGTCGTAAGTCATTGTACATGCAAAAAACGAATGTCTAATTGGTCGGTTAGACATTAGACATTCGATTAGACATTCGTATATTAAGAGATTTATGTACCAAATTTGTCGGAAGTCATTGTACATGCAAAAAACGAATGTCTAATTGGTCAGTTAGACATTAGACATTCGCATATTAAGAGATTTAGGTACCAAATTTGTCTGAGGTCATTGTACATGCAAAAAACGAATGTCTAATTAGTCAGTTAGACATTAGACATTCGATTAGACATTCGCATATTAAGAGAGTTATGTACCAAATTTGTCGGAAGTCATTGTACATGCAAAAACCGTATGTCTAATTGGTCAGTTAGACATTAGACATTCGATTAGACATACGCAAATGAAGAGATTTAGGTACCAAATTTGTCGGAGGTCATTGTACATGCAAACAACGAATGTCTAATTAGTCAGTTAGACATTAGACATTCGATTAGACATTCATAATTTAAGAGATTTAGGTACCAAATTTGTCGGAGGTCATTGATTGTACATGCAAAAAACGAATGTCTAATTGGTCAATTAGACATTAGACATTCGATTAGACATTAGCAAATTACCATACTTAGGTTCCAAATTCGTCGCAGATCAATGTTCATTAAAAAAAACGAATGTCTAATTGGTCGGTTAGACATTAGACATTCGATTAGACATTCGCAAATGAAAAGATTTAGGTACCAAATTTGTCGGAGGTCATTGTACATGCAAAAAACGAATGTCTAATTGGTCAGTTAGACATTAGACATTCGATTAGACATTCGCAAATGAAGAGATTTAGGTACCGAATTTGTCGGAGAGCATTGTACATGCAAAAAACGAATGTCTAATTGGTCAGTTAGACATTAGACATTCGATTAGACATTCGCAAATGAAGAGATTTAGGTACCGAATTTGTCGGAGAGCATTGTACATGCAAAAAACGAATGTCTAATTGGTCAGTTAGACATTAGACATTCGATTAGACATTCGCAATTTAAGAGATTTAGGTACCAAATTTGTCGGAGGTCATTGTACATGCAAAAACCGAATGTCTAATTGGTCAATTGGACATTAGACATTCGCAAATTAAAATACTTAGGTTCTAAATTCCTTGAAGATCAATGTACATGCAAAAAACGAATGTCTAATTGGTCAGTTAGACATTAGATATTCGATTAGACATTCGCAAATTACCATACTTAGGTTCCAAATTCGTCGCAGATCAATGTACATTAAAAAAACCGAATGTATAATTGGTCAGTTAGACATTAGACATTCGATTAGACATTCGCAAATTACCATACTTAGGCTTCAAATTCGTCACAGATCAATGTACATTAAAAAAACGAATGTCTAATTGGTCAGTTAGACATTAGACATTCGATTAGACATTCGCAAATGAAGAGATTTAGGTACCAAATTTGTCTGAGGTCATTGTACATGCAAAAAACGAATGTCTAATTGGTCAATTAGACATTAGACATTCGATTAGACATTAGCAAATTACCATACTTAGGTTCCAAATTCGTCGCAGATCAATGTTCATTAAAAAAAACGAATGTCTAATTGGTCGGTTAGACATTAGACATTCGATTAGACATTCGCAAATGAAAAGATTTAGGTACCAAATTTGTCGGAGGTCATTGTACATGCAAAAAACGAATGTCTAATTGGTCAGTTAGACATTAGACATTCGATTAGACATTCGCAAATGAAGAGATTTAGGTACCGAATTTGTCGGAGAGCATTGTACATGCAAAAAACGAATGTCTAATTGGTCAGTTAGACATTAGACATTCGCAAATGAAGAGATTTAGGTACCGAATTTGTCGGAGAGCATTGTACATGCAAAAAACGAATGTCTAATTGGTCAGTTAGACATTAGACATTCGATTAGACATTCGCAATTTAAGAGATTTAGGTACCAAATTTGTCGGAGGTCATTGTACATGCAAAAACCGAATGTCTAATTGGTCAATTGGACATTAGACATTCGCAAATTAAAATACTTAGGTTCTAAATTCCTTGAAGATCAATGTACATGCAAAAAACGAATGTCTAATTGGTCAGTTATACATTAGATATTCGATTAGACATTCGCAAATTACCATACTTAGGTTCCAAATTCGTCGCAGATCAATGTACATTAAAAAAAACGAATGTATAATTGGTCAGTTAGACATTAGACATTCGATTAGACATTCGCAAATTACCATACTTAGGCTTCAAATTCGTCACAGATCAATGTACATTAAAAAAACGAATGTCTAATTGGTCAGTTAGACATTAGACATTCGATTAGACATTCGCAAATGAAGAGATTTAGGTACCAAATTTGTCTGAGGTCATTGTACATGCAAAAAACGAATGTCTAATTGGTCAGTTAGACATTAGACATTCGATTAGACATTCGCAAATGAAGAGATTTAGGTACCACATTTGTCTGAGGTCATTGTAAATGCAAAAAACGAATGTCTAATGTCTAACTGACCAATTAGACGATCGTTTTTTGTATGTACAATGACCTCCGACAAATTTGGTACCTAAATATCCTAAATTGCGAATGTCTAATCGAATGTCTAATGTCTAACTGACCAATTAGACATTCGTTTTTTGCATGTACATTGATCTTCAAGGAATTTGGAACCTAAGTATGATAATTTGCGAATGTCTAATCGAATGTCTAATTTCTAACTGACCAATTAGACATGCAAACAACGAATGTCTAATTGGTCAGTTAGACATTAGACATTCGATTAGACATTCGCAAATTACCATACTTAGGTTCCAAATTCTTCGCAGATCAATGTACATTAAAATAAAACGAATTGGTCAATTTGCGAATGTCTAATCAAATGTTTTATGTCTAACTGACCAATTAGACATTCATTTTTTGCATGTACAATGACCTCAGACAAATTTGGTACCTAAATATCTTATTTTGCGAATGTCTAATCGAATGTCTAATGTCTAACTGACCAATAAGACATTCGTTTTTTTAATGTACATTTATCTGCGACGAATTTGGAACCTAAGTATAGTAATTTGCGAATGTCTAATCTAATGTCTAATGTCTAACTGACCAATTAGACATTCGTTTTTTTAATGTACAATGACCTCAGACAAATTTGGTACCTAAATCTCTTAATTTGCGAATGTCTAATCAAATATCTAATGTCTAACTGACCAATTAGACATTCGTTTTTTGCATGTACAATGACCTCAGACAAATTTGGTACCTAAATCTCTTAATTTGCGAATGTCTAATCGAATGTCTAATGTCTAGCTGACCAATTAGACATTCGTTTTTTGCATGTACATTGATCTCCGACGATTTCGAGACCTAAGTATGGTAATTTGCGAATGTCTAATCGAATGTCTAATGTCTAATTAGACATTCGATAATCAAAATTTGCGAATGTCTAATTAGACATTCGATATTTTAAATTTGCGAATCTTTCTTCGAATGTTTAATCGAATGTCTAATGTCTAATTAGACATTCGATAATCAAAATTTGCGAATTTCTAATCGAATGTCTAATGTCTTATTAGACATTCATTTTTTTAAATGTCTAATGTCTAACGTCTAATGCTCTGCCAACTTCACACACTTCACAGGGATATGCGTCGAAGAGTGTTTTGATAAGTCACTGACCTTTGCTTGTGGGATCGTTCTGTTCCTGACTGTTTCAATTGTATTAACGGAGGATTGTCCACCACCGCTATAGATGTACTGGGCTGACATGACAACATCGTGAACCTCATGAATTGATTTGTTCAAAGAACCACTATTTCGACCACGCATGCCTTTCGGAGTAGTATCCTCGTGATTTACTGTATACCGTGACAATGACTAGCTTTCACTTCTCTCGCCTCGAAGTACGTCACAATATGACCTATGTTATCCTGTTTTGGAAGTTATTCGTGGAGAATCATCCACCTGAATTGCTTCTGCATCGTTTGCTGAGCTATTTGCACACGTGTTCTTTTCACATAAATTGGGGGAATACGTATTAGTGTTTTCTTTTGTCATATATGTGTTAAGCTCACACAAACGAGACTCTAATTTACCGAGCTGTCTGTCAGTTTTCTTGTTAAGTGGAGAAATTTTTGTCATGCACATTTCTTATGGAACTATCTATGGAGTCTTTTAACAGATGAGAACATTTACTACCATTTTCCTAACAGTAACTTACATCTCCTTTAAAACAAATGATGTCATAAGACTGCCCATACCTGGTTGAAATCCTCCCTGAAGTGAGTGTAACGGTTTATTAATCGTCGCCCAATAAGGAACCGTGACAGCACTGCTTGGTCAGTCTAGTAGCGCTTGCAGTGCGATTTATGACATCCTTTGCACTGGAATTCCGAAATTCGAGGACGAATTTCCAGTAAACCAGGGGTGTATATCACGGTCTGAACTTGTTCACAGGACTGTAAGCGTCCCGGTTAGCTCAGTCGGTAGAGTACTTGCCCTGAAAGCGAGAGGTCCCGGGTTCGAGCCCCGGACTGGCTGTATGTTTTTCTCTCCTTGTGACATTGATATTGGGCGCCAACTGTTCTCTACCCTGGTGTCCTGCTTCATCATGAATACCTCGAAGGGCAATTTTTCGATGAGAGCCAGGAACCACCAGCTGTCGAACTGGCTGACCGTCTTGGCTAGCGGTTCTGAACAGAACGCCATTTTCAACAGAAAGGCGGTCCCATACTCGAAAGTATTTCTATACAGCAGGGAGTTCCGAACATTTACGTGTTATCTCTACCCCCTTTTGAAAACCGCTACCAATTAGTTCAATCACTCTCGCAATGTCATTCTCCATCTGATGTTCTCGCTTCCAATCATCACTTGCCATTTGCTCAGTAAGATGCTGTTCCTCATTGGCCATATGAGCAGCAGCAACCTCAGAGACGCAATGGGCCAACGGAGCCGCGACTATTGCAGCCTGGTGTATGGCCTTTATCTCTTCATTGAAGATATATCGTCTAGATAAACCGTCAGCGTCGGCATTACTTTTGCCACTGCGATATTCAATAGTGAAGTTGGAATTAACTAGTCCAACTAACCATCTGTGCTGAGTGGCATCGAGTTTTGCAGACAACGTGACATATGTGAGAGGATTGTTATCAGTTCGCACAAGTAATTCGTTCCCATATAAAATGTCTAAATTCATTGTGAAGGGTTATCGAAGGAAGAGATCAGCCATGTCTCGTAACTAATACGACTGGTATTTACCCACCAGGATAAATTGGACTCTAAAACAACAACCTATCCGGCGAAAACCAAGCACATCTCAATAATTATCTACTAAAACTGATTTCGTATCGATGAAAAGAAATTGTTTTTCACGTTTAACGGTAAAGATTTAGAGTCTATTGAAAGCTTCATAATTTCCCAATTTATGCTGCCATCGGATTAATTAATTATATTTGAAAACATCGCATAGCCTAGGTACATGCCACAGGGCTCCTTGCATTGCAAGAGTCGCTACATTTCAGTCATTACTCAAAGAAAGTTTGGTTCCATTAAACGAAGTTTTCAAAGTGTCAACACTCAACAGTTTTTGAAAACGTCGGACAAAAGACAGCACAATCGCAGATTATGTGTCGCCATATGTCATGTGACTTTATATCGTAATATATAAATATGTATATAAATAACGTAGACTTATAGGCCCAAAGGGCCGGGTGTTGTTATGTTTTGTTTTTATATTACATTTTGAACCAAAATATGTTTCACACATATCACGTTAATAAACAATTTCCTACCTTATCTTATCTTATCTTATCTTATCTTATCTTATCTTATCTTATCTTATCTTATCTTATCTTATCTTATCTTATCTTATCTTATCTTATCTTATCTTATCTTATCTTATCTTATCTAATAAACACATTATTATCAGACAAATTTAGATATTTTTTTAAACGAAGTATCTTAAGCATAATAACAATTAAGACAGCAAAATACATTAAAGAAGCCATGGAATTAAGAAACTATATGCTTAAACAATAACTATATTCGTTCTCTTTCCAATAAAAGTTTATCTTTGTTTATTCATTCTAAATGTTTAAATACATGTACTTGTATTTGCTATTAAAGATTGGCTGTAAATGGACCAAGGCAATTGTATGCCATTTTTCCAATATACTTTAAAAGTCGAATATATATCAAAATCATGAACAATCAATTATCAGGTCAAAAACGGTGGGATAAGCTGATGGGGGTCGCTGCTGCGATCACACAGCAATAAACCCATATCGCATACTCCAGTGCATAGGCATTTCAACTTTCTGGGGCATCGATTTTCACATAAATGTTCAAAAAGGACCAACAAATATTTCTTAAATAATGATTTTAATTAGTTCAAATGAAAGAGAGAGAAAATCTGCATCTTGAAGCGTTTGAAATGAAGCGATCGGATGTTTTTAAATACCTGAATAACTTTAATCTCCTTCTTATTTCAATGTTACTTTGGGTGATCAATAAAAACCTAAAAAAAGGACTAAAATGTAGAAATCGTAAAATCATATGAAAAATATCATTTTCAAGAGCAAGAGTTTTCGTAACATATTCATTTGAAATGAAATGATCCATCTATAAACTAATTGGTGGGAGTAATTTAACAATGGAGCTTTTCCCGAAAGTTGGCACTGATGTATTTATGTATCAATTATTGAAGTTTTCACAGCTAATACACCGTTTTTGAAATATAAACATGTCAAAAAAAAAAAGTGCGCTGTCATTTAATGCTACGAACCTATACGTAAGGGGGTACCAGACCAAATCAACGGTCACTTCCGGGTTTTCGCGAGCCAGTTATATCATGGCGTCCTTTCGGGTATATTCGTCCCCTATAAATACCGTACCAAAGCTTTAACCAGACATCAGTGTTTGACTGGATCAGAGAAAGTAAGTTACCTTAATTATTATATTTTAACTAAGAATTAAATCAGATATATATGCATCTCTTCGTTTTATTAAAGATTTATCTTATCTCTTAACCCGTTCCCACCAACAAACGCCATCTGACTAATTTGCAGCATTGTAAAAAACATCGTGGCAAAAGGAGAAATTGCTCATGATTGGCAATTTCTCCTTTTCCCTCAATGATAATTGATTATTCGATAATCTTTTTTTCAGTTATAGATATTTTTATACATTTTTGACTAAATATTTTTCGTCCGCTGCAGTAGATTGTAAATGGGTAGGGTTAAATAAAATTACATTAACGATTGACATTTCGCAGGTGATTAGATTAGATTGGTAAAAAAAACATAAAGGAAGTTTGGGATACCTCTTGTGTTTGCTTCTCAGTACTTTCTACACATATGTGCTAAGAAATAAGTAATATTAATCAATCGTTCATGACTAGTTTGTAAATAAATACATATGTATATATAACAATTTTAGATTTGTTTTGCAAGTATGCATATTGAATGTCAATTTCATTAAACAACTTTGTATTCAGATCGTTCAATTTAACAGTTTACAATATTCTATATAAAATGTTCATAGGCAATAAGACAATAGCGAGTTCATAGGCAATAAGACAATAGCGGGTCAACTAATATGTTATCTGTATAAATTTACTATAACTAAGATTATTTCTGAGAATTACCATTCTTGAAGTGTACGCACCGGTCTACTTGAAACTTTTGTTCCTAAAGTATGCGCCTTGAGACATTTTCAGCGTTGAAGTTCCATATATAATATGTGATACACTCTATCGGTTCTTTTTGAATAAATCTTTTCGCTCTATTTACAGATGATGAAATTTGTGACAATAGCCCTGGTACTCTGCGTCGCTGCCTGTGCTCAGGCAATGGGCGGATACGGCCAAGGATACGGACAAAGTTACGGAAATGGTTACGGTTCCGGATTTGGACAAAGTTACGGAAAAGGATTCGGTTCCGGAATCGGACAAAGTTACGGAAAAGGTTTCAGTTCCGGATTCGGACAAAGTTACGGAAAAGGTTTTGGTTCCGGAATCGGCCAAAGTTACGGAAAAGGTTTCGGTTCCGGAATCGGACAAAGTTACGGGAAAAGTTTCGATTCCGGATTCGGACAAAGTTACGGGAAAGGTTTCGGTTCCGGAATAGGACAAAGTTACGGAAAAGGTTTCGGTTCCGGAATAGAACAAAGTTACGGAAAAGGTTTCGGTTCCGGATTCGGACAAAGTTACGGAAAAGGTTACGGTTCCGGATTAGGACAAAGTTACGTGAAAGGTTTCGGTTCCGGAATAGGACAAAGTTACGGAAAAAGTTTCGATTCCGGATTCGGACAAAGTTACGGGAAAGGTTTCGGTTCCGGAATAGGACAAAGTTACGGAAAAGGTTTCGGTTCCGGAAGAGGACAAAGTTACGGAAAAGGTTTCGGTTCCGGATTCGGACAAAGTTACGGAAAAGGTTTCGGTTCCGGTATAGGACAAAGTTACGGAAAAGGCTACTTACAGAAGACAGGTAAGATTAATTGCTCAAGCTTAGCCGCATCAGACAAAAACGGAAACAGTTACATCTAATATCTAACATACGGGAGTATCGGCATTACTCAAAAATATATGAGATTGAAACTAATAAGGTCAAGCTTCTATATTTTTGTAAGATGCTATAATTCATGTTTTGATTTTGTTTACCCTCGCCGTGCAGAATTAACAATTTGGCGAGTATCAGATGCTATAACTTCGACTAAATAGCATACATACCGACTTTAAAGGATGCGCATGCGCCTGAGCCTTAGCGATTCTCAATCACAATAGGATCCGTGATCCAATGTTAGCCCGTGTATGGGAAAGGGTAAACGTTGAATTCTATGTACATCGTAGATCTAGATTAGCCTGTGCATCTGCAAAGTCTGATCAAAATATATAGTGTTCACAAAAAACTTGCACAAGCATTTCATAAGCTTCTTTCAATGTGTGTATATTCTGAAAAGACAGAGCAGATGTACAGAATGATCTGCACCTAATCTACTCTAAATTGCCAACTTGTACCGTTTTTCATGCGCTCACTGATACCCTGATTTCCTTGTGCTTTGTTGTTCTTTTTCTTTTCTCTGTAGTTCTTGTGGTAGAATTAAATTATATATGGATAAAGATTAGACTCAATTCAATAATTTACTTGTTCTTATTCCAAGTATTTATTCAAATTTGTTCTTCTGCTTGGTAAATTGTAATTGTAAGCTTCTATACATGTAAACTAACGATTCACATGACTAATATGAGCCGTGATATGAGAATACCAGCATTCGGGAATCTTCGAACCTTGTAGTTAGGCTTCACAAATTTCGCAAACATTCACAGAAGGTTTCGACAGAGATCCAAAACTTAACTATTATTTGTGATTAGATAACATGGGTATTCAGGCATGTATTACACTACACTTGTGACAAAAAGGCTCACTAATGCTGGACTGTCACTGGCATATTGATTAAGCATGTATTGAAATGTTCTTTATATTATACATCAACAGTCAAGATCCCTGTCGCCATCCCTGTAGTAGTCAAACAGCCATTCCCCGTGTTCGTCACCAAGCGAGTACCAGTAGCCGTCCCCATTGGAGTGCCCCAACCACATCCAGTAGCCGTGCCAGTAGGTGTACCTCAACCCCGCCCATTTCCAGTCGGTATCCCAATCCACATATCACACCCACGGCCCGTCGCCGTCCCTGTATTCGTGCCAAAGCCACAACCATTTGCCGTGCCAGTAGCCGTGCCAAGGCCACATCCCGTTGGCGTGCCAATAGCCGTGCCAAGGCCACACCCAGTATACGTACCCGTGCCAGTTATGCCACTCCCTAAACCACACCCACTTCCAATATTTCCCTTCCCAATGATCAAGAAGTCTTACTATGGCAAGCACGGAAGCAAGGGTAAGTCTATACATAACGTTATTTGTTTAATGGTGTTTACAAACTTCTTAAGTGTACTTAAATGTGCATAAACATAAAGATGCTACACATACGTAAACATATTTCCGCATCAAACCTATTAAATGATGATTTTCTTAATAGAACATGACATCAAACATAATTCAATTCTAGAAAAGCATAAGTTGGCGAATAACTCTAAATATAGACCTTGTCTGTCTTCGTTATTTATATGAGATTTCGACAGGTTATTGTGGTTATATGAGATTTCGACAGGTCTATATGGTTATATGAGATTTCGACAGGTCTATGTGGTTATATGAGATTTCGACAGGACTATGTGGTGATGCTTAGTCCTATCACATTGCTTATAACCCTTAACCAGCTAACTTTATTTTCCTGCAATCATATGTTATTTAACAAGTTATTAATGGTGTATGGACGAATAACTCTAAATATAGACCTTGTCTGTTTTCGTTATTTATATGAGATTTCGACAGGTTATTGTGGTTATATGAGATTTCGACAGGTCTATATGGTTATATGAGATTTCGACAGGTCTATGTGGTTATATGAGATTTCGACAGGACTATGTGGTGATGCCTAGTCCTATCACATTGCTTTTAACCCTTAACCAGCTAACTTCATTTTCCTGCAATCATATGTTATTTAACAAGTTATTAATGGTGTATGGACGACTTATAAATTGTAGTTTAAAGTCGTACACAATACAATGCATATGTACTGCTTAAACCCTCCCCACAAACATGTGCTTTCTGAAACGACATGTGAAAACATCGTGGCTAAATGAGTAATTGCTCAAAATAAGCCATTTATCCATTTGCCACAATGTTTGTAGATCTTTTCAATAGTTATACTGTCATTTATAGATTATTTCAATGATTTTGCTTAAACGTTTTTAAAGTTTATTGTATGTGGGAAAAGGGGGGTTAAGCGTCGCTTACATTGGCACAAAGGTTAACTAAAGATAACGCTCACTTTGCAGGTGGACAGGGTGGATACGGCGGATACCAATCATACAGTGGAATGGGGTCCATGGGATCCATTGGAGGTGGACATGGTGGATCCGGCGGATATAAATCATTCAGTGGAATTGGGTCCATGGGATCCATTGGAGGTGGACATGGTGGATACGGCGGATATAAATCATACGGTGGAATGGGGTCCATGGGATCCATTGGCGGTGGAATCGGCGGTGGAATCGGCGGTGGAATCGGCGGTGGAATCAGCTACTTCGGTGATGATGATGATGATGACAGAAGCTTCGGACGTATCTCTAGTTTCGGACAATCCGGCCCCATCGGTGGTTTCGGTGACTCTGGCTTCAGCTCTTACCCATCCGTTGGTGGATTCGGAAGTTCTGGCAAAATCGGTGGATTCGGACATTCTGGTCAATTCGGTGGATTCGGACATTCTGGCCAAAACGGTGGATTCGGACATTCTGGTCAAATCGGTGGATTCGGACATTCTGGTCAAATCGGTGGATTCGGACATTCTGGTCAAATCGGTGGATTCGGGGATTCTGGCCAAATCGGTGGATTCGGAAGTTCTGGCCAAATCGGTGGATTCGGACATTCTGGCCAAATCGGTGGATTCGGACATTCTGGCCAAATCGGTGGATTCGGACATTCTGGCCAAATCGGTGGATTCAGAAGTTCTGGCCAAATCGGTGGATTCGGAAGATCTGGCCAAATCGGTGGATTCGATGATTTCAATAACTTCAATGACAACAACAACGGCTTCAGAAATTAAATAACAGGCATGTACTTTTAAACGTTATTGGTTTGGATCAGCAAAGCGTTGAGTTTAATTTACTGTAGATTACGGTAATAATTTCATCTTGAGAGTTGCTGAAATTTGAACAATAGGTTCGCTTTCGTTATCTTACGTTTCAGCTGACAGAATGTATTCCAATTTGGCTGTTGTGCTAGTCAAGTATTTATTGAATGTTATACCATAGCTATTTATTTTCCATTCTGGCCAAATCGGTAGATTCGGAGGTTCTGGCCGAATCGGTGGAATTGGACATTCCGGTTTCAGGTCTAATCCATCCGTCGGTGGATTCGGAAGATCTGGTCAAGTCGGTGGATTCGATGATTTCAATGACTTCAATGACAACAACAACGTCTTCAGAAATTAAATAACAGGCATGTACTTTTAAACGTTATTGGTTTGGATCAGCAAAGCGTTGAGTTTAATTAACTGTAGATTACGTTAATAATTTCGTCTTCAGGGTTGATTAAATTCGAATAACGGGTTCGCTTTCATAATCTAACGTTTCAGCTGACTGAACGTATTCCAATTTGGCTGTTGTGCTAGTCAAGTATTTATTGAATGTTATACCATAGCTATTTATTTTCCTCTAACAAATGTAGATACAATTGTTTTCGATTATCAGTCAATTTAGATAGGTGAATGCTATACCAGAGTTAAAATCCCGTAAATATTGTCAACCGATGTGTATACATACGTATTCTCGTTTGGAAATTAGACTGTAAATGTTACAGTTTTAGCATTGAATAATATCTTTTATATGTTCATAGATAAGATATTTCGACTTGTTGCAACGCACATTTTAAATTCCGTACATTTCAATAAAGCTCGGTGAATTCATTTTTGAATAAAGATTGTTTTGTGTGCACTGTTCCAATCATGTTTATAAAAGCATATGTTTCATGACACTTTTGTGTATCCTGCACTGTAACATTAACCGTCATACTAGTACCAACTCGTACTGTAATTCATTTTAATCATTTCAATTTATATTAAAAAATAAAAAATATTCAATAAATATTTCATATAATTTATTACGTGATAAATGCGCTTGTTCTTAAACGGATTTAGAAAGCAACTCAAGGAGCGACATCGCGTCTTACCAACCTGCCCTTTGCGTATCGCCTTGTCTTCAGTATCGCTATTTTCATACAGTGTGATGAGAGTTCTTCAAAAATAGTTCTTATAATACAGGACTGATAAGCAATGGTCATACACGATCGGTTCGGACAGTTACGGGTCGAATCCTAAAATAAGAAAGGGATCAGCTTGAAATTATTGCCGGGTATTTGACAAATTTTATAAACTTCTATCAATTGATCTTATCTGTATCAAACGCGTGCTTCGACTTCACATGATATAAAACTATCTCACTCAAACGTGTTCAACGCTGACAACACAAACAAACTATTAAACTGAAAACGGTTAACATGCTGATTCTGCTAAATAACTGGTAAATGTTTGATCGTGAAGTTCTATCGCATGATCTATTAAAAGAAAAATGCATACTGGACACTTCATGTTAACCCTTTTTACGAAAATTCTAATCGATTTGTCGAATTGAAACATTGAACAATGCCTAAATATGTAATATAACTAGACTCCTAGATAATTCAATATTATGTGTAGTGTTGATAAACAGCGCAAATTCTAGTTTCGATTTAATGGGTCATGAATTCAGATCACACGTAAAGCTTACGTTCATAGTAATGATGTTAACAACAAATCGTAAACAACTATTTTACATCATTGTTTTGCATTGGCAAAACATTACTCTTAATGAAAATTAACCTTTTATTAAAACGATTAAAAAATCACTTTGCTGAAAATAAATGTCTGATTCCAAGTGGAACGCGGTTTTAACATTCCAGTAAATCGAAGGGTCATGAATTTAGATCACGCGTATAGCTTACGTTCCTAATGATGTTAACAACAAATCTGGAAAAATCTGTTTTACAATCATTGTCTTATATCGGCAAAAATGATTTTGCTGAAAATAAATGTTTGAATCCAATTGGTCCACTACTTGCTATAACACTCCAGTAAATCGAACTGTCAAACCGTGATCGTGTATTGCATTAACCTCTTTACAGTTTTGACAATATATGTGGACTTAGTTTTAAAATGCAAATTACTAGAAAAATTGATTATTTTTTGGCTGATTTTCGTTTCGTGTCTGACAATGTAGACGTTGCACACATATAGTGTTATCCATTTTGTTTTATGTGATATTTTAGTCACCAGATTTAAAACAACCTAGATAAATATGTTATTACACCTTTTTGTACACAGTTTTATTTATTTTTCGGTAAGTTCAATGTTTGCAAAACCATGAAAATGCATCGCTGTAGGTAATGTCACTTTTAAAGAAAAGCTATGTTTTCAATTAAAAATTATTTTCTTATTTGTGAATTCTTTTTTCAAAGATCATTACTGCGAGCCAATTTGTCTCTTTTAATTTTTAAATTCTATTAGCTTTCTTTATAACGGTATATTTCATAAAGATACTGGTTGACGCATTGAAATATTTGATAAACAAAAAAGGCCACAATAATGTTTCTATGATTTCATTGGCTTAAATGTAAATTAAAAGCGTTCCAATTATAGACCTTTTCTTCCAGCTTTATTATGATCAAAATTAGCTAAAGGGAAAATATTTCATTTATACGAATCTCTTACCGCGTCCATTTTTATTTATCTGATATTTTAATTCGCAACGAATAAAAGCAATACTTTCAATGTAATAGAACAGGACAAAGATATAATATATCTCAAAAACTCAATGTATATTTGTCAGCACTATTCGCTTGTCCTTCTTCTTCTTTTCTTCAGAAAGTGTTAACAGTGTTCTATTGAATTCACCTCGAAAGTGTGACAGTAAGTTATGTTAGTGAGTGTAACAGAAAAAATATTTTTCACAAGCCAGAGTATTTCGTTGAATATAAAAAAGTATCTATATCATTCATTTACATACAGAACAATTGTATACAAACATGTAGATGTAAGAGTATAACATATATGGGAATTGATGACAACATTTCATTCACAAGACGATACTAATTAGACTATGTATCTGAAAGTTCCTTGAATTTGAAAGATGTTTCTGCCTGCATGTTTATAAATCGTATATTTACATAGCATCGTATTTAAAAAGTGTTGTGTAACAAATCCCTCGAAAATCAAATCGACGAACTATTCTTGTTTTTGTCAGCCATCAAAGAACTTCCATGTATAATGTTACATTTAGCATGACTTTTTATAAAATTGTAAGTGTAGATTTTTCAATAAATAACGATATGGTTTGCACTTTTACCCAATTTGTAGAAATAAGGTGGATCATAATCAAAACGGCCGTTAAATTATTTTGGACAAAATATATAGGCATCTTATTATGTCATATACAGACTTGATAGATATTATAACACACATTGATATTTGTTTTCACTTATCGATATTAGATCTTAGTTCCTAGATCAGACTGCGTAGTTTTATCTCTGGTAGTTGTTTTTTATTTACTATCCTGACAGTTTAGTCGAAATGATACCATAGCTAGAACTACATGGATGTACAGGTTGATCTATTTCTAATATGATAGGGACGATTTACTAATGGAACCTTTTCGACTGCTGTTATTATTTTTAATGTAAAATATATCGAATTTCTTAAATAATTTAAAGGATAGATTATTATATTGAAGCGATGATGTTGTCTCATAAATCTATTCTGATAGAAGTTAGAGAAAATTATATTTCAGTTTTAAACAGTTTTCAAAAATATTCGCCGTTTCTTCATCATATCTGCTATTAAAACAGTACTTCATAAATCATATCGTTACATTTCGATTCATGAGTGCTATGTTTGAGACCTTGAGGCACACAGCAACAGTAAAAGCTTACTACTCAATACAAGTTCAAAATTATGTTTCTTGTTTACCAAACGATTCGCCTGTAAAATATTTTATGATAGTGAAGTTGTAGTTTTTGTTATTTGTATTTTCGAGTTATTTTGGAGGTCTCCAGTACCGTTTATGTTACGCCACTTGTTTCAAAACTGATCAGTTTATTTAATTGTTTGTATTAAAACATTTTAATGATTTTATAATTCATTGATTATCGAAAGTTGTACACGAAGAAACTGTAGTGTCTTTTCCTTCGTTCAATTTAAGTTATTTTCCTTAAACAAAACATGTTTGGCATGATTATTCTGAATGAAAGTTTTGGTTTTTTAACCAATCCTGTTTGACATATGACCCATTTTTTTCTATCGTGTAATCAATCCTGAACTATTTAGGCAGACTATCAATTAAAACTTCCAACTAGGTTTTCAAACAGATGTCCAACCAGCTCTGTATCGTTTGTGAACCACGTTGAACACAACACAACATCTTATACAATAGTTAAATCTTGTAACACGGATTGATGGCCTACCAACACTTCATTATTGCTGTGCGCTAATGTTGTATTCTTTCTCACGTTTGTCTTTTGTTATCGTGAAATGTAATTTACATGTATGCATTTCTAACATTCTTCTTCGTTTTCGTATGTCATCGATGCAGTTTTCGGCTAAACATTTTTTCAAAGATTGTTTCAACGATTGTTTTCCTTCAAGAAATACGAAAATTGATACCGTAGTGCACAATCCGCTAGGTGTTATTTGTTAAGTCAATTGGTAACTGTTTATCAAAATTGCTATACGCTGTATTTAGAAATGACTCGCGAACACCATATAGGACAAACGTTTAATACTACTAATAATAATACCACTACGACTTTTAATAATTAATCTCAGCTTAACTAAATTTGGCATAAATCAAGTAATGCCATTGTCCATTTGCAACGATTACATGATAAACTGACAAACATAAACATACATGAATTAATCATATGAATGCAATTTGTTGAAAAAATTACACTTTTAAAACTGATTAGATATCTGTATCGCCTGCATCAGGGTACGGATTAAATGTATTTACGTTGTAATAAATAATTTCCTCTCGTCCATGGCCAGAATGGAAACGGTTTCATCTAGATTTATTTCATGTTGATTGATCTTTGAAATGGTTTTAAAAATTCCTAGAAAATGTATATTATTCAGTATCCCCAGATAGGTTCAATTGAAGTGCAAAGCTCGCTGTTCAATCCCGATACATTGTTAATTACAATATAAAAGTTAAAAGTACTCATCAAAATATGATTTGAGTCAACATCGGATCAGCACGGATGTAAAGGAAGTATAATAGGTTAAAGCAACGTTGACCCCATTCGAGCTCCTACACCCTCGTGCAATTCTTGTACATACGGAATAGTTACTTAGAATAGTAAGCTCATATTTACATGGCTATTGTTTTCACTTAATTCTCTATTTGAACAAATACCCTTAAACCTATCCGAAAAAGCAAATGTGTTTGATTCAATGATATAACCGATACTTATGTATGCATCGGAAGTGTGGGGTTCTCATAAGGAAATGAGGTCGAAAAGGTACATTTAACAAAAATTGAAACAATTATTATCGATAAGACAACAAACCTCAAATGCAAGACTATGTGGTGTATGTGTATTTATTTTACGAAATATTTCTATTGTAAAATATTGAAGCAAAGTATGTAACCCCTCGGAAACATTAATACATAAAATATATAACATGCAAGACGAAGAGTCATAAATGTTTAATTTAAGTAGTACATATGGCACAGAAATGAATTGTATTATACAAAGAATTAAAGATTTATATATAGAAAGTTTGTATATCGGTATAAATGAGTCAAGTGAATTGAAACATATATATTAATCAAGAAAAGCTTTGTAAGAGACAAATATTTAGATTTTGTCAGTAATATCAAACATAGAATATCTCTGACAAGGTTTAGATGTTCTTCTCATAAACTCTTAATTGAGGAAGAAAGATTTAGAAATATTGATAGAGAAAATGGAAAGTGCAGCATGTGCAATTTAAATATGATAGAAAATGTATATCATATCATTTCTTGTTGGTATGCCCTATGTAGATAGAAAATGAATATTTTTTTTCTTGTTGGTATGCCCTATGTACATGTACAGGGATCTAAGAATAGAGTGTCTACACCTGGCCAAATAACAAAAAATTCAAATGTTAATGAAATCAGAACAAAGATCTATTTTATGCAAATTGTCCAAATATATTTTCTTATCGAATCTTAAAAGAGACGGTGAAACTTAATTTTATCATGCTATTCTCTTATTTAAAATTGTAATAAATATGTATTGTACTATAAACCGCCAAAAACATTGTAAATGTTGGCGACAACATGTTTGTGGTGTATGCCAATACAATATATTGAATTGAATTGAATTGGTTATAAAGGGAAATATATACGTGCAATCACAATTGGCAAACAGAAAGATTCATTTGTAAAGATGAATTGAACCACGTCTAGCAATTTGGTGTCTTAGTACCTCTATTGTGTGACATTTAGAACTTGTAACATTGTATCATTAGCGGTGTTACATTTCTAGTTTGGCGCCAGAAGATCGATTGTATCCAGATAGCATAGAGACGAACAGTGAAGTATCTGATGAGATTTCGCGTATGTACAGACTCGCCTAGTACTCCACTGTTCGTAATTGCAAGTTAATTCCATTAGTTCGATGTGGCTTTTTTTTAAGTTTGGCTTTCAGTAAAACAATATTTGAAAAAATATGAAATGTAAATATTTGATATCAAAAAGCAAAACAAATAGATAATTTATAAAATTTATTTGAGAAAAATTAAGATTATTGGTTATTATGCTTTCTGATTGTCTGGGACTTGTACTTATATATATATGCCGTTATGTGACGCCGGACTTTGATCTCAGGATTTCCGTTACTTGGAACTGTAAGATTAGAAACTCTGTATATACTGTAAAATAAAGTTATGAAAATAATATCATTCTGTTTTATAATTTCTATTTCCTATTATGATTGGTAGTTTTAAGTCACATCAAACACTGTGATGAGGAAAAGATGCTCAATACGAGCAATTTTACCATTTCCAATGATTTTGTTAACATTCTTCAAAAGTATGATACTAATTTCCTAGATTTTACAATGATGTTATCGGAAGATTTCAAAGCATACAATTGATTGATTGAGATTTAACGCCGTTTCAAAAGAAAATCAGTCATATCACGGTGGCAAGTTAACTTACTCATATGTTGCTTGGCTTTCTCACACCAGTACTTCATACAACATTCCTTCCAAGCAACTGGCTGCTTTTCCACATAGACTGATAGCCCATTGTTGGAAGTAGAATGACGCATACAACATTATAGTATCATATATGTGGTATATACAGATTAACCTAATACAGTGTTAGGTAAATCAATGTTACTCATGGGCCTACGCTTGTTAGCTTCGGACATACACTATGACCTATTTGGTTGGCTAAAAGATCGTCGAGGTAAATGTAACGACTAACACATTCTTACCGACTATTGTGTTCGGTAAATCTGAAAACATCCCATGTGTTCAAAGACTTCCCTAATATTATGATGTAGTAAGAATCATTCAAGGAAATGCAGACAATTCCTCTAGCAGTCTCATTCCCAGCTTTTGGTAGCAGGACGGAATTTGTATCGTACGCCAGTCCATACAATCATACTGGATTGAAACCGATGTAAACCAAAAAAATAAAATAAAAAGTCCGTCTCTTAGTATTTACCTTATCAACTCTGTATCCGACATCATTCAACAAGACACATAATCCAACATATTTGAGAAGCGTTTATAGCCTCGAGCAAACAGCGGTCTTGTCGAAACGTCTCCGTGTCGATATCAGTTAAAGGTGAATGTATGGAGATGCTACTAGTGGGGATAGAGTTATAAAGATTTAACGAGTATGTTCACACCACCATGACACACAGAGCGCTCGTTCGTGTGCTAATTAAAACATGTGATTTGATTGGATGATTCGACTAGCACTCACAGAGCACTCTATGTGTAAGGACAATATGAATGTGAATCCAACATGTAGGAGGACAATGAATTATCTGATGAGACTGTGCTTATGAGCAGGCTCACTTGAGTGTAAGTATACAAATACGCAAATAGACTCCGTATGAACATGCTTACTTGAGTGTCAGTCAGTGTACGAAGACGCAAATACACTCATATGGAACATACTCACTTGAGTGTCAGTGTACGAAGATGAAAACATACTCCTTATGAACATGATCACTCGAGTGTCAGTGTACGAAGACAAAAGAAAGACTCCTAATAAACATGCTCACTTGAGTGTCAGTGTACGAAGACGACAAGAGACTCCTGATGGAAATGCTCACTTAAGTGTCAGTGTACGAAGACGCAAATATACTTCTTATGAACATGCTCACTTGAGTGTTAGTGTACGAAGACGCAAATATACTTCTTATGAACATGCCCACTTGAGTGTTAGTGTACGAAGACGCAAATAGATTTCTTATGAACATGCCCACTTGATTGTCAGTGTACGAAGACGAAAGTATTCTCTTTATAATCATGCTCATTTAAGAGACAGTGTGAGAAGACGAAAATTGACTCCTTATGAACATGCTCACTTGAGTGTCAGTGTACGAAGACACAAATACACTCCTTATGAACTTGCTCACTTGACTGTCAGTCAGTGTACGAAGACGAAAATACTCTCCTAATGTACATGCTCGTTTGAGTGTCAGTGGTCGAAGGCGCAAATACTCTCCTTATGAACATGCAAATTTGAGTGTCAGTGTACGGAGACGCAAATAGACTCCTTATGAACATGCAAATTTGAGTGTCAGTGAACGAAGAAGACAAAAGACTCCGTGGACATGCTCACTTGCGTGTCAATGAATGAAGACGCATATAGACTCCTTATGAATATGTTCACTTGAGTGTCAGTGAACAAAGACGACAATAGACTCCTTATGATCATAATCACTTTCCCATTCTTTGACACACGAATCTCTGCCTTTCGAATCTTTCCATCTTCTTTTTCTATCACATTCTCCAATACACCTACACACCATTCATTTCGCGGTAGTTCATTATCTTTCAAGAGTGTTACACCTCCGGGTTTTTTGTGGCGATTGAGGTAACAATAGCCACTGTACTATGACACAAGAAGAACAATATATAGGGAGACTTCGGCAGTGCGTCAGAAATCCTTAATTAAAAACGTTTACCGCCAAATAGTTCCATCATTTCTGCAGAGACATGGTTAAAAATAATAATGTCAGTGCTATTTTGGTACAAAATTGATACTTAGATTTTAGAACTATCGAACTAATATGTAATTGAGTTAAAAGATGTAAACCAGGCGCGTAGAAATATTTTGAGAGTTCCAAAAATAAAAATGAAACAAATGCGAAAAATGCAATAAAAACTGGACCCTAAGGAGGGTAAGGGTGAAAACGGACAAATCAGAGCAATTCAGACATAAACAAATTGTCACATGAATAATTCATATTTTTGGAAAATAGTAGATGTCCTATGTAGTTTGTATACAGTCATATAGTATTTTGTACATGGGAGTACGATATTCGAAGTCTATTGGTGGAGCGAATTGTGGTCCGTGCCATTTATTTGGTTCTGAGAAGAGATCGCTGGTGCCTCAACCTCAAGGCTCACATTAAGTGCAAGACACATGCGCATTCGCTTGAAGCGGCTGAACATTTCACTGCAGTTATGTCAGGAATTAAGAAACGCATTGCCCAATCAGTTTCCTATGCCAATGATGTCCTAGTTAGTAAGTATTACAAGGCATAATTGATACAATTATATCCTTTGTTGTAAACACAATCTAGCCATACGTGGTCATGAGGATACAAATAGTAACTTTAAAGCACTTTTAGAACACCAAGCAAAATATAACCCTGTGCTGCGTGATCATTTGAAGAACAGCGACGCGATACACTTCACCCGCTATACAAAATGAAATAATCACGATATGCGGGAATCAAATCAGAGATGAAATTGTGTGCAAATGCAATAGTGTTCCGTTCTTTGGGTTTATGACAGACGAAGCCACTGACGCGTCTACTATTGAGCAAGTGGCTCTCTGTTTGAGATTCTTCGACCATACAACCAAGTCGCTTAGGCTACGATGGAGTTTCCAACATGTCCGGAAAGTTCCGTGGTGTTCGAGCAAGTTCGGCATATAATTCCCGACACAGTGTACAACCACTGCAAAACTCACTGTCTAAACATTGCTATATCATGCGTCTGAGGAGCCATTTGCCAGAAACATGATAAAGACCGTTCAAGAAGTGACGTCGTTCCTGTTTTACTACTCGGGCAAACGTTTGTTGCGTTTTCATGAAACTAAGTAAGCTTTGAAAATCGGACTAAATACAGTCGCACTGAACACTTTCAAATGCTCGTATACGACGGTTGTTGACAGTTTAGATGACCTCTTCCTTAACTATGGTGATGCCAAAGCCGGGGCATATGAACTGCGATCACTCAGTTGGGTTTCATCATTGGTCTCGTGGCTATTGAGCATGTGCTGTCATGGTTGGTGCCGTTATCCCAGTTGTTACAAAACAAAACCTGTGATCTGGTTGAAGCCGTGAAAGAAGCGCGAACCGTAACTCGACAGGTTGAAGCCGAACGGAACGACCTAGCTGTATGTGATGCCCTTTATAAACAAGATTTTCAGCGTGACGTCTGTCGTTGGAGAAATAGTTGTGATGGCGATAGCCCTGTGCATGACACTATACGTGATACATTGGCACAAATATACACATATTTATACCCAAACGTGTCAAGATGCCTCCACATTTTACTATCAATGCACGTTTTGACCGCCACTGCGGAACGTTCGTTTAGCACTATGAGAAGGGTGAAAACATATCTACGGTCAACCATTACCACCGGTAGATTCTCCGGGCTTGGTTTGATGAAAATTCACCGTGATCGTGACATAAACACTGATGGCTTAAAAATACCTAGTATGAATCATCTGAATGAACAGTAAAACCTCGTTGGCTCGAACATGGGAAATGTCAAACACCCTAGAAAACTCGAATTCCTCCTTCGGCCCCGGCCAAACCCTTATGAAATTCATTTTTTTTTTAACCTGAAAAACTCGAACACCTGCTCTTTCGAATTCTCGAACTAAAACACGGTCCCTTCGTCCACATTAAAGCACAAAGTACACATGGATAGGTCGAACGGGTAATTTGTTACCTTTTGGTTGACTGTTTTCGCATCTTTATTATTAATATTGTTAATCACATAAGTTGTTTGTTAAGGCGGTGCGTATTTTTCATTGCTTTTAAATGCTGTAAGCGCTCTTTATTTAACGTGTATTCATTGATAATAACGGCGTATAGATACATGTATACGATGTTCATATCTTATTTTATTGACCCTTTCACACATACAACATATCTGCAGGAAACGTCTTTGAAAACGTCAATGTACAAGTATGAAAACTCTCTATAAATAAAAGTATAATTACTGAAAAAAAATTAAAGCATTGTGGCAAAATGAGGAATTGCATGCTTTGGGCAATTTATCATTTTGTCACAATTATTTCAAAAGTTATCTGTTGATGATGCGTCAGAAAGCGTCTGTTTGTTGGATAGGAATTATACAAATATAGAATAAAACTTTGGATTACTCTTTTTCTCCGTAAGTACTTTATTTCCCCGCCATAAATGTTTCTACGATCAAAGGAAAACACAATGGTATGATTACTTATGCATTTTCATTTCGATAACACTTAATATTCTACATGTATATGTTTAGGATAAACTACTTCTTCGCCGTCGTAAGGTCGAACATTTAATACCTAGAACTACTGATATACCGAACTATTAACTGTGGGGCCTTCGAGTTCGAGTCTTCGAGGTTTCACTTTTGTTGAAGTGCCGGTCAATGTTAGAAAAAATAAATTCCGAATGCTGCAAATGTTTTAAGGGTATTTTGTGTAGATATGCCGTACATATTAAAGGGTATCAAGTAGGCTCATTTAGATATTGTGAAATATACGCCAGAAGTCACCTGAGCCCATATAGACGCACCAAACCGCCCATTGAGGAGTTACGTAGTAAGCAGGTGCCCGTAAGGTCCACCCGACGTTTGGTTGACAAAGCAACCTCCATTGTAAATAGACCGTTAATGGAACTTTAATATAAAGGGATGTAATTCAGAAATCATTACATTATTCTTAGATGCTATGTTGAATATAGTACAATTTCATTTATTTAACACTTTTCGAAGTAAAATCCTACTATAAAGTTATATTTTGTAACCGAATTGGAGATAATTTGAAAATATTTTGATTTAATCGGAAGTAATATAGAGTTGCTGAGATGTTTTCTTAAAATAGTTTGTTGAAAAGTAATACTTGATCTTGCTTTTTGTAAGATCCTGACAGTAGATGCTCGGCCCGTACGTTTGAGAAGAAGAAACTGCCGGAATTCTCATACAATAAACCATCTAACAAAAATAATAAACCGGATAGCGTCTGTATGTGGGGAAGGGTTAGTCGAACATGTTCCTTTCTTACTTGAGCAAACCTGTTTTTAAAGACCATCCATGTGAAGAGAACAATCAGGTGGTCTTTAACCCTTTCCCACATACAAGACATATGCAGGAGATGACTTTTGGAACATCCAGGCAAAAACACAAAAAAAAACTCTATAAATGTAGGTAATTACTAAAATGAATTGCTCGTTTTCAAAAGTTGTCTGCTGCAGAGGCGTCATAACACATATTTATGTGTGAAGGGGTTAATTACAGGGTTATTTGTGCAGAAAATGATTAATTTGGAAATAAAAAAAATGGTTGCTATAGAAAAAGGTATTGCTAAACAAAGCCTGACTTTAGCACAGGTTTGACTGTATATGAGAATAATTTCAGGGACAGACTCACTTTCAAGTTAACTTTTTCTAGTTATGCCAGAGCTATATCCCCTTAATTAGTGAAATTGTGTTTGATAGTATGTGTCTGATCTCTAACTGGAGCACTCCTAACCTAACCCAGGGTTTGTAAGTTCGAACTCTTGCACGGCCATCATTCTTTCAGGCGTTTGACGAAGTTCACTGTGACAAGCGGCATTTGTCTTCCACCAATGGGCTTACAGTCTTTGTGGTAAAGCAGCCAGTTGCACGGGGGGGGGGGGGGGGGGGGGGAGTAGTCAGTACTGGTGTGAGAAAGCTAGCAAACACATTATAGAATATAATGCTACAATACATTTAAGGAGCAGCTCTTCCTTTGCAAATGTGTTGATTGTTGGAAAGGGTTGTTCAATAGCCTGTTGTTCATTGACTGTTGATAACCATTTTACTATCTGAAATCACTTGTTGTCGAGTCCACTGTCACAATCGCCGTATGGTGAGTGTGTCCGTGCGTCCATGCATCTGTCTGTCCGACCCGCATCATAACCATGCATAATAGGATTTCTAGAAAATTGGCACAAAAGCGCACCATGATGAGGTGGTGTGTCGTGCATAAAATTCAGGCCTGTATCTCAAATGTCAAGGTCACTCGTAGAGGTCAAAGGTCAAAAGGAGTACTGTTTGATAGGACTGACTTCTCCTGCCCGGACATTGTCAACAGTTTAGGCGTTTGTTGAGACACGTTACTTGTAAGAATCAACAGCTTTCATTTCATTTACGTTTTCTGGACCCATTAACTACTATGTCATCACTAAGGTGTTAGAATGTGATATAATTAGGATGATCTTGGTTCCGTTGGTTTTAATATCTACATGTTGATACATGTACTCCGAGATACTGCTTGTTAATTTGTAAGATTTTCTACACGATCGCCACTTCAGTGCCTTTGGCGCTTTGATTCACATTAGGCTGTACCGAAAACCACTTTCTTCTTTCATGAAGACTCTGTAAGTACTTTTCGCGCAAACACTTCCAGAACATATCTGACAACACTTGCACTTGTTTCCAGTGAACACGATATATATCCTTGAGGTCTATTTCTTCACACTGAATCGAGTTATAATTCCCCTTTTGATTAAGAAGAATTGCTGGGGTGAGAATCTCTGGATCTGAAGGATCTGTTGAAATAGGTCCCAGTGGCCTCGGGTTAATGATAGCACTGATTTCAGCCATAAAGGTAACTAGAACTTCATGTGTTAGATTCGTAATAGTCTGTTCCTGTAGAACTCCATCCAGTATTCTTCGTGTAATCCCTATCATTCTCCCCCACACCCTTCCCATGAGTGAAGAGTGTGGTGGATTGAACCGCCATGTGATCCCACTGTTGTATAGAAAATTGGAAACTGGATCATCTTCCACATTGATGGTATCTATCTTAAGGCTGTTTACGGCCCCTATAAAGTTGGTACCCCTGTCTGATCTAAAATGATTCACGTTTCCTCGTATTGCTATGAAGCGTCGTAGGGCGTTAGTGAAAGAAGATACACTCATCTCCTCTACAATCTCTATACGCACCGCTCGAGTGGTCAAACCTGTGAACATAATGGCCCATCGCTTAGATCAGGCTGCTCCTTCTCTAGTTTTACGAGTGATGATGAACATGATGAGTCATTATGAACATGATCACTTGAGTGTCAGTGTACGGAGACGCATATAGACTCCACATGCACTTGCTCAATTAAGTGACGGTGTACGAAGACGAATATAGACTCATTATGAACTTGCTCATCAGAGTGGCAGTGTACGAAGACGTAAAAAGACTCCTTATGAACAGGCTCACTTAAATGTCAATCAGCGTACGAAAACGCAAATACACTCCTAATGAACATGCTCACTTGAGTGGCAGTGTACGAAGACGTATTTAGACTCCACGTGCACTTGCTCAATTAAGGTTACAATACACGCAAACAAATTCTTCTTTGTTTCCATGTAAATCGACCAGTTTCAGTCCTCAATTGTCGTACTCTCGTAGCGTTTCTCATGTAGAACACCATATATCATTGAAAAGAGTTACCTCCTAGCTTTTAAACAATCCAAAGAAAGTGTGGGGTCATGCATTATGCAAGAAAGAACTCACCAGACGAAAATGGTAACCGTCATTTTGGACCAAATCGGCCCCGGACAAAACCGGTGTTTAGTATTCTCTACTTTCACTTTCAAACAAGGTCAAAATACTAAAAGTGATCAAATCAATAATCTCCATTGCATACTATATACATTCACAATGCATTTAAACTCAATGTCATATATTCAATGCATTCTGGTGATGGTATACATTTTTTTCTAAGCAAACAAAGGTTTTTTAGAGACTATATTTGACCTTAAGACTCCTTATGAACGTGCTTACTTGAGTGGCAGTGTACGGAGACGAATGTAGACTCCTTATGAACTTGTTCACTTGAGTGGCAGTGTACGAAGACGAATATAGACTCCTTATGAACTTCCTCACTTGAGTGGCAGTGTACGAAGATGCAAATAGACTCCTTATGAATATGCTCACTTGAATGTCAATAAGTGTTCGAAGACGCAAATACTCTCCTTTTTAACATGATCATTTGAGTGTCAGTCTACGAAGACGAAAAAAGACACCTTATGCACATGCACATTTGAATGTCAGTGTACGAAGACGCAAATACACTACAAATGAACATGCTCACTTGAGTGTAAGTGTACGAATATGCAAATAGACCCATTTTGAACATGCTCACTTGAATGTCAATCAGTGTACGAAGACGCAAATACACTCATAATGCACATGCTCACTTTATCGTCTGTGTTCGAAGACGCAAATAGACTCCTTATGAACATACTCACTTGAGTGTCAGTGTACGAAGACGCAAAATAGACACCTTATGAACATGCTCACTTGAGTGTCAGTTTACGAAGACGAAAACTAGACTCCTTTTGAACATATTTACTTCAGTGTCAGTGTACGAAGACGCAAAATAGACTCATTATGAACACGCTCACTTGAATTCCAGTGTACGAATACGAACATACACTCTTTATGAATTTACTCACCTAAGTGTCAGTGTACGAAAACGCAAATAGACTCCTTATGAACATACTCACTTAAGTGTCAGTATATGAAGACGCAAATAGACACCTTATGAACATACTCACTTGAGTGTCAGTGTACGGAGACGCAAATATACTCCATATGAACATGCTGACTTGAGTGTACGAAGACGAAAATGGACTCCTTATCATCATGGCATGCTCTCTTGAGTGTCAGCGTATGAAGACGCAAAATAGACTCCTTATAAACAAGCCCACTTGTGTTTCAGTGTACGAAGACGAAAACTGACTCCTTATAAACATGCTCATTTGTCTGTCAGTGAAAGAAGACGAAAATAGACTCATTATGAACATATTCACTTGTGTGTCAGTGTACGAATACGAAAATGGACTCCTTATGAACACGCTCACTTGAATTCTAGTGTACGAATACGAAAATACACTCCTTATGAATGTATTCACCTAAGTGTCAGTGTACGAAGACGCAAATATACTCCTTATGAACATACTGACTTCAGTGTACGAAGACGAAAATGGACTCCTTATGATCATGTCATGCTCTCTTGAGTGTCAGTGTATGAAGACGCAAAATATACTCCTTATAAACAAGCCCACTTGTGTTTCAGTGTACGAGGACGAAAACTGACTCCTTATAAACATGCTCACTTGTCTGTCAGTGAACGAAGACGAAAATAGACTCCTTATGAACATATTCACTTGTGTGTCAGTGTACGAATACGAAAATGGACTCCTTATGAACTTGCTCTCTTGAGTGTCAGTGAACGAAGGCGAAAATGGACTCCTTATAAACATGCTCACTTGAGTGTCAGTATACGAAGACGAAAATACACTCCTTATAATCATGATCACTTGAGTGGCAGTGTACGAAGACGAAAATAGACTCCTTATGAACATGATCACTTGAGTGGCAGTGTACAGAGACGAACAAAGACTACTTATAAACATGATCACTTGATTAGCAGTGTACGAAGACGAACATAGACTCCTTATGAACTTGCTCACTTGTTGTTGAGTGTACGAAGACTCCTTATCGCCTGACGCGGTTATTTATTTCCTGGAATGTTTTTCAGACATAGCGTGGTATAGAATCTAGTAACTCTTTCACACATCCAAGCCTATTTTGATGCAACGGCAGCAGAAGACTTTTGAAAACATTGTGGCGAAAGTCAAAATTTCTCAGAATGTGCAATGTTTTCTTTTGCCACAATCTTTTCAATTCCATTCAATGGTTAAACGCGCATTTAAAGGGCCTCCTTTTTTCATTATTCGGGTATTCGTCGATCAACATAGGTAGGGTTACCCATACTTTAACTTTTGAATATCTAGTTGGGATTATAATTAGGTCAAACTGAACAACACACTAAGAGGGAAGGTCCTGACCAGAACGTGATATCGTGCGGGCTGGTCTTGGTATTCAGTGATCAACAATTCCCGAAGGTAGGGTTCCCCATGCTTTAATACGCGAATATCTAGTTGGTACAAGAATACGGTCAAACTGAACAACACTCAAAACAGATGAAATGAACTATTTTATTTTATATAAAAAATGACTTTATTTTCCATTCCTTAAATACTTATAATACTTACATTTGTATTTCATAAAGTCAAAGGCAGTCATAAACACATTCAAACACATTTACGCTTTGTATAGTAACTTCCAACGAACGTGTTAAACATGGGTGTGTTAAACAATCTGGAAGAGCAGGGACGGTGGAAGAGAAATTATCTCAAATAAACTATATTTCTTCAGATTATGACGAACAAACTGTGTTGTACAATTAAAAAGCTTCTCTTCTTGTCTATAAAAGACACGTTCCTTCTCATCTGTTATTGTCTTTCGTTTTCAATATCTATCAAGTCCTTTGTGTACCATTGCCAACTTTGGGACGGGTATCGAGCTATATATATTTCAGAGCAATACTGGCGTATACATAAGCTAGTTTACCAGTCATCTGTCGCTGTCCGTTTGACTAGATCAGATAAGCGAGAGTAATTTATGGGGGTCATAAAAAGTTTTGTTTTGTTATATTTTCAGTCTAGATTTATTCTAGAAGAGTAAAACATTTAATATTTGTTAACCTTAACGCTTTGACGAAAATTAGTATTTTTTTTTTTTTCTAAACGTCCAATGCGTGCAAAGAGAAAAATGTTTTGCAATGATTAAATAATTATTTTTATATCTATATATATTCGTCGTTTTAAAAGACGGATTGCACTTTATAGATATATTTATCTTCGATACACTTCCAACAACTTAGCATAAACAAAAGTAACAATATATTATAATAAAATGTTGATAGCCTGTCAGCCATATTTAGATGTTTATTAACGAATTATGTTATCTCTTTCTAAATATTTAAATACATGTTTTTGAGTTGAGTCGAGTTGTTATTTTATAGTTATTCTGTAATTCTCTAAAATTATAATTATGTCTTTGCAATTAAAGTTTGTCTCAGTGAGATGATTCTTTTGAGTACCCACAACATAGGCTTCGGTTGAGTTATTAGAGAGATATTGTGGGGAAAAGCGAGCTTACTCCCCTTATCTGGTCCCCTGAGCTCTAGATAAGGGGCGTTTTTCCTGTTATAACATCATTATTTGGAACTCAAACCCTATGTTGTGGGTACTTAGAAGAATCGTCTCAGTGACATAGGCTTCGGTTGAGTTATGAGAAAGATATTGTAGGGAAAAGACAAGCTTACTCCCCTTATTTAGTCCTCTGATTTAATACTGTAATTCATAAAATCCCTAAAATTAGTCAAAAATCGATATGGTCAATATTATATGGTCAGCCCACTTCCGTTATCAGGTCAAAAACGGTGGGATAAGCGAGTGTACCTCAAAATCCCCTCACTCATAATCCCCTCAGTCCGAAATATGGCATAGTAGTCAGAATCCCCTCGGTTGATTTAACAGGGTATTCATAATCTTCTCAACCAAAATGGTAGGGTAGTCAAAATCCCCTCGATGGGTATTCAGAATCCCCTCAATATAATTGTAAGAGGACTTAAGTCCTTTAGGAATTGTTGTCAGTGATTGCCTGATTAATTGGACGTTTTATAAGAATTAGATCAAAAACACCAGTGTCAAAATGAAATGTGCTAAAAAATGTGTGCTGAATATTTATTTATATATTTTTTAAATGTCAGATGTATGTAAAACTTTTGAAATCAATCATTTAACTGTTTTCGTTTACAATCTTTAATAGTGTAGTTGTTGATTAAGTTAAACACATTGTGGGAAAAGGTGATTCTGACTACTATACCATTTTCAGACTCAGGTGATTATGAGCGAGGGGATTTTGAGTGTCTCCCGGGATAAGCTGATGAGGTGTTAATACACCCCTGAGATGACACAACCATAAACCCATACCGCACACTCCAATACCCAGCATTTCACCTTTCTGAGGCATCGATTTTTCCATAAATGTTCAAAACGGACCAACAAATATTTTAAAAATCATGATTTTAATTAGTTCCTTCTTATTGCGATGTAACTTTGGGGGACCAATAAAAACCGAAAAAAGGACTGAAATGTAAAAATTTATAGAATCATATTAAAAATAGTATATTAAAGAGCAAGAGTTTTACTAATATATTCGTTTAAAATGATATTCATTAACTAGTTCTTGCGAGCAATTTAACTATCTTTTTCCTATATAACCCCATAGGAGCTTTCGAGACACCGGATTTCCCGAAAGTTGGCAGTGATATATTTATGTATCCATTATTTAAGATTTCACAACTAATACACAGTTTTTGAAATATAAACATGTCAAATACAGTGCACTGTCATTTAAAGTTATAAATCTATACGTAACGGGGTGTACCAGACCACATCCACGGTCACTTCCGGGTATTCGCGAGACAGTTATATCATGGTGTCCTTTCGGGTATATTCGTCCCCTATAAATACCGTACCAAAGCTTTAACCAGACATCAGTGTTTGACTGGATCAGAGAATGTAAGTTACCTTAATTATTATATTTTACCTATGAATTTAATCAGATATATATGCATCTCTTAGTTTTATTAATGATTTCTTTTATTTCTTTACCCGTTCCTACATTCACACACCATCTGACTCCTCTTCAGCATTGTAAAAACATCGCGGCAAAAGGAGAAATGGTTCATGATTGGCAAATTCTCCTTTTCCCTCAATGTCTTTAACTTTATTCAATAATCCTTCTTTCATTTATAGAGGTTTTATACATTTTTGACTAAATAGTTTTCGTCCGGTGCAGAAGATTGTAAATGGGAAAGAGGGTTAAATAAAATTGCATTAACGGTTAACATTTCGCAGGTGATTAGATCGGTATGAAAAAAAAAACATAAAGGAAGTTTGGGATAGATCAGCATTCTACTCTTGTGTTTGCTTCTCAGTACTCTCTACACATACGTGCTAAGAAATAAGTAATATTAATCAATCTTTCATGACTAGTTTGTAAATAAATACATATATATATATATATATATATATATATATATCAATTTTAGATTTGTTTTGCAAGTATACATATTGAATGTCAATTTCATTAAACAACTTTGTATTCAGATCGTTCAATTTAACAGTTTACAATATTCTATATAAAATGTTCATAGGCAATAAGACAATAGCGAGTCAACTATGTTCATAGGCAATAAGACAATAGCGGGTCAACTAATATGTTATCTGTATAAATTTACTCTAATTGAGATTATTTCTTAGAATTAGCATTCTTGAAGTGTACGCACCGGTCTACTAGAAACTTTTGTTCCTAAAGTATGCGCCTTGAGACAATTTCAACGTTGAAGTTCCATATATAATATGTGATACACTCTATCGGTTATTTTTGTATATATCTTTTCGCTCTGTTTACAGATGATGAAATTTGTGACAATAGCCCTGATACTCTGCGTCGCTGCCTATGCTCAGGCAATGGGCGGATACGGCCAAGGACACGAACAAAGTTACGGAAAAAGTTTCGGTACCGGAATCGGACAAAGTTACGGAAAAGGTTACGGTTCCGGATTCGGACAAAGTTATGGAAAAGGTTTCGGTTCCGGAATCGGACAAAGTTACGGGAAAAGTTTGAGTTCCGGATTTGGTCAAAGTTACGGAAAAGGTTTCGGTTCCGGATTTGGTCAAAGTTACGGAAAAGGTTTCGGTTCCGGAATCGGACAAAGTTTCGGAAAAGGTTTCGGTTCCGGATTTGGTCAAAGTTACGGAAAAAGTTTCGGTTCCGGATTAGGACAGAGTTACGGAAAAGGTTACGGACAAAGTTACGGAAAAGGCTACGTACAGAAGACAGGTAAGATTAATTGCTCAAGCTTAAACGCATCAGACAAAAACGGAAACAGTTACATCTAATATCTAACATACGGGAGTATCGGCATTACTCAAAAATATATGAGATTGAAACTAATAAGGTCAAGCTTCTATATTTTTGTCTAATGCTATAATTCATGTTTTGATTCTGTTTACCCTCGCCGTGCAGAATTAACAATTTGGCGAGTATCAGATGCTATAACTTCGACTAAATAGCATACATACCGACTTTAAAGGATGCGCATGCGCCTGAGCCTTAGCGATTCTCATTCACAATAGGATCCGTGATCTAATGTTAGACCGTGTATGGCAAAGGGTAAACGTTGAATTTTATGTACATCGTAGATCTAGATTAGCTTGTGCATCTGAAAGGTCTGATCAATATATATAGTGTTCACAAAAAAATTGCAAAAGCATTTCATAAGCTTCTTTCAATGTGTGTATATTCTGAAAAGACGGAGCAGATGTACAGAATGATCTGCACCTAATCTACTCTAAACTGCCAACTTGTACCGTTTTTCATGCGCTGACTGATACCCTGATTTCCTTGTGCTTTGCTGTTCTTTTTCTTTTCTCTGTAGTTCTAGTTCTTGTGGTAGAATTAAGTTAATATGGGTAAAGATTAGACTAAACTAAACAATTTACTTGTTCTTATTCCAAGTATTTATTCAAATGTGTTCTATAGCTTGGTAAATTGTAATTGTAAGCTTCTATACATGTAAACTAACGATTCACATGACTAATATGAGCCGTGATATGAGAATACCAGCATTCGGGAATCTTCGAACCTTGTAGTTAGGCTTCACAAATTTCGCAAACATTCACAGAAGGTTTCGACAGAGATCCAAAACTTAACTATCATTTGTGATTAGATAACATGGGTATTCAGGCATGTTTTACACTACACTTGTGATAAAAAGGCTCACTAATGCTGGACTGTCACTGGCATATTGATTAAGTATGTATTGACATGTACTTTATATTATACATCAACAGTCAAGATCCCTGTCGCCGTTCCTGTAGTAGTCAAACAGCCATTCCCCGTGTTCGTCACCAAGCGAGTACCCGTAGGCGTCCCCATTGGAGTGCCCCAACCACATCCAGTAGCCGTGCCAGTAGGTATACCTCAACCCCGCCCATTTCCAGTCGGTATCCCAATTCACGTATCACACCCACAGCCCTTCGCCGTTCCAGTAGCCGTGCCAAAGCCACAACCATTTGCCGTGCCAGTAGCCGTGCCAAGGCCACATCCCGTTGGCGTGCCAGTAGCCGTGCCAATGCCACACCCAGTATACGTACCCGTGCCAGTTATGCCACTCCCCAAACCACACCCACTTCCAATCATGCCCTTCCCAATGATCAAGAAGTCTTACTATGGCAAGCAGGGAAGCATGGGTAAGTCTATACATAACTTTATTTGTTTAATGGTTTTTACAAGTTTCTTAAGTGTAAGTGTAGATGTACTTAAATAGGCATACACATAAAGATGCTAACCATACGTGAAATATATTTCCGCATCAAACTTATTAAATGATGATTTTCTTAATAAATCTAAATATAGACCGTCTTCATCGGTTCTCTGTCTTCGTTAGTTATATGAAATTTCGACAGGTTAATGTGGTTATATGAGATTTCGACAGGTCTATATGGTTATATGAGATTTCGACAGGTATATGTGGTTATATGAGATTTCTACAGGACTATGTGGTGATGCCTAGTCCTATCACATTGCTTTTAACCCTTAACCACCTTACTTCCTTTTCCTGTAATCATATGATATTTAACAAGTTATTAACGGTTTATGGATGTCTTATAGATTGTAGTTTAAAGTCGTATACAAAGCAATGCCTATGTGCTGTTCATCCCTCCCCACAAAAAATGTGCTTTTTGACAACGACATTTGAAAACATCGTGACAAAATGAGTAATTGCTCAAAATGAGCCATTATTCTATTTGCCACAATGTTTGTAGCTCTTTTCAATAATTATACTTTCATTTATAGAACAATTCCAAAGGTTTTGCTCAGACGTTTTTAAAGTTTATTGTATGTGGGAAAAGGGGGGTTAAAAGTCGCTTACATTGGCATAAAGTTTAACTAAAGATAACGCTCACTTTGCAGGTGGACATGGTGGATACGGCGGATACAAATCATTCAGTGGAATGGGGTCCATTGGATCCATTGGAGGTGGAATCGGCGGTGGATACGGTGGACACAAATCATACCCATCATTCAGTGGAATGGGGTCCATGGGATCCATTGGCGGTGGAATCGGCGGTGGATACGGTGGACACAACTCATACCCATCATTCAGTGGAATGGGGTCCATGGGATCCATTGGCGGTGGACATGGTGGATCCGGCGGATATAAATCATACGGTGGAATGGGGTCCATGGGATCCATTGGAGGTGGACATGGTGGAGGAATCGGCGGAGGAATCGGCGGAGGAATCGGCGGTGGAATCGGTGGTGGAATCAGCTACTTCGGTGATGATGATGATAATGATGACAGAAGCTTCGGACGTATCTCTAGTTTCGGACAATCTGGCCCCATCGGTGGTTTCGGTGACTCTGGTTTCAGCTCTTACCCATCCGTTGGTGGATTCGGAAGTTCTGGCCAAATCGGTGGATTAGGAAGTACTGGCCAAATCGGTGGATTCGGAGGTTCTGGCCAAATCGGCGGAATTGGACAATCCGGTTTCAGCTCTAATCCATCCGTCGGTGGATTCGATGATTTCAATAACTTTAATGACAACAACCTCAATAACAACGTTTTCAGAAAGTAAATAACAGGCATGTACTTGTAAACGTCATTGGTTGGGATCAGCGTTGAGTTTAATTAACTGTAGCTTACGGTAATAAATTCGAATAACGGGTTCGCTTTCATAATCTAACGTTTCAGCTGACTGAACGTATTCCAATTTGGCTGTTGTGCTAGTCACGTATTTATTGAATGTTATACCATAGCTATTTATTTTCCCCTGACAAATGTACATAAAATTAATTTTGATTCAGAGTAAATTTAGATAGGTGAATGCTATCTCTTTAGCAGCGCTTAAATATTGTCAACCGATGTGTATACATACATATGCCCGTTTAGGAATTAGACTGACACTGTTACAGTTTTAGCGCTGAATAATATCTTTTAAATGTTCATAGATGGGATATTTCGACTTTTTTGCAACGGACATTTTAAATCCTGTTAATTTCAATGAAGCTCGGTGATTTCATTTTTTAATAAAGATTGTTTTGTGTGCACTGTTCCAATCATGTTTATAAAAGCATGTGTTTCGTGACACTTGTGTGTATCCTGCACTGACACATTAACCGCCATACCAGTAGAAACTCGTGCTGTTATTTTTATAATCTCTAGAATTGCTATACAATAAGATTCATTTAAATCATTTAAATTTATCTTAAAAAATAAAAAATATTCAATAAATATTTCATATAATTTATTACTTGATAAATGCACTTTTTCTTACACGGATTTATAAAGCGACTCGATGTGCGACATCGCGGGCTATCAACATGCCCTACTTGTGTACAGTGTTTTGACAAAGCATTTAAATTTGACGCTATTTTCCTAGAGTGTGATCAGAATTCTTGAAAAATGTTTCTTATAATACAGGACTGATAACAATATTAGTACATGGTCGGTTCCGACAATTCCGGGTCGAATCCTAAAATAAGAACGGGATCAGCTCGAAATTATTGCTTTTGGTTATTTGATGAATTTATCAAAACAAGAAATTCCATCATCAAGTTCTATCTTATCTGTTTTAAAAGCGTGATTCGGGTTTCCATAATGTAAAACTATCTCACTCAAAGTTTTCAACGCTGATAACAAAAACAAACTGTTTACATGAAAACGGTTAACATGCTGATTCTGCGAGCTAACTAGTTAATGTTTCAAGAAGCCTTGACGTTTATCGAAACTGCCAACATTGCCCTGACGTTCTATCACACCACCCATTAAAATAAGACTGGATATTTCATTTAATCCGTTAAACAATGGCTTAATATGTAAATACAAATGCATTCCTCGATGGTTCAATATTATTTGCAGTGCTTAATAACAGCGCAATTTCTAGTTTCGATTCTTGATGGGTCATGAATTCAGATCACACGTGAAGCTTACGTTCATAATGATGTTAACAACAAATCGTGAAAAACTATTTAAAATCATTGTTTAATATCGGCAAAACTTTACCCAAAATGAAAATTAATTTTTGTTTTAAAAAAAACAAAACAATGCATTTCTGTGATAAGATAGTGCAGTAGGTAATGCCACTTTTAAAGGTAAGCTGTGTTTTACTTTAAAAACCTTTTTTTTTTGTGAATTCTTATTTCAAAGTTTATTAATTTTGAAAGTTTGTACTGCGAGCCACTTTGTCTCTTTTAATCTTTAGATGTTATTAACTTTCCTTATAACGGCAGATTGACACATTGAACTATTTGATAAAAAAAAAAGGCCATATTAATGCTTCAATATAAATTAAAAGTGTTCCAATTATAGACCTTAAATTTCTTCCAGATTTATTTTGAACAAAATTAGGTAGAGGTAAAATATTTCATTTAAGCTTATCTCTTAACGCGTCCATTTTTGACAATCTAATATTTGCATTCGCAATGAATAAAAACAATACTTTCAATGTACTAGAACAGGACAAATATATAATAGGTCTCGTCGAAAACTCAATGCATAATTTCAAATTGATATTTGCCAGCATTACTCTCTCGTACGTCTTCTTCTTTTTTTCAGAAAGTGTTAAAAGTGTTCTATTGAAGTCACCTCGAAAGTGTGACAGTAAGTTATGTAAGTGAGTGTAACAGAAAAACTATTTTTCACAAGCCAGAGTATTCCGTTGAATATATAAAAGTATCTATATCATTCATTTACATACACAATTGTATACAAACATGTAGATGTAAGAGTATAACATATATTGGAATTGATGACAACATTGCATTCACAAGACGATAATAATAAGACTAAGTTCCTTTAATGTGAAAGATGTTTCTGCCTGTGTGTTTATAAATCGTATATTTACATAGCATCGTATTTAAAAAGTGTTGTGTAACAAATCTCTCGAAAATCAAATCGGCGAAATATTCTTGTTTTTGTCAGCCATTAAAGAACTTCCATGTATAATGATACATTTAGCCTGACTTTTTATAAAATTGTATGTGTCGATTTTACCCAGTTATTGTCATTTGTAGAAATTAGGTGGTACATAATCAAAACGGCCGCTAAGCTATTTTGGACAAAATATATAGGCATTTTATTATGTAATATACAGACTTAATCGATATTATTACACAAATTGATATTTGTTTTCACTTATCGATATTAGATCTTAGTTCCTAGATCAGACTGCGTAGGTTTATCTCTGGTAGTTGTTGTTTTTTTACTATCAACGCATCCTGACAGTTTAGTCGAAATGGTATCATAGCTAGAACTACATGGATGCACAGGTTGGTCTATTTCTAATATGATAGGGACGGTATGTTCATGGAAACGTATCGACTGCAGTTATTATATTTAATGTAAAATATATCGAATATCCTTAATAATGTCAGACGACAACGGATTGAAGCGATGATGTTATCTCATAAATATATTCTGATCGAAGTTAGACAAAAATAATATTTCAGTTTTAAACAGTTTTCAAAAACATTCCCCGTTTCTTCATCATATCTGCTATTAAAACAGTACTTAATAAATAATTTCGTTATATTTTGATTCGTGAATGCTATTATCGAGACCTTCAGGCACACAGCAACATTAAATAGTAAGCTCATATTTACATGGCTATTGTTTTCACTTAATTCTTACAAATATCCTTAAACCTAGCAGAAAAAGTAAATTTGTTTGATTCAATTATATAACCGATACTTATGTATGCATCGGAAGTGTGGGTTTTTATAAAGGAAATGAGGTCGAAAAGGTACATTTAAAAAAATTGAAAAAAATATTTTCGATAAGACAACAAACCTCAAATGAAACACTATATGGTGAATTGGGACGCTATCCACTTGTAAAAAGGTTAATAAAATCAGAACTAAGATCTATTTTATGCAAATTGTCCAAATATATTTACTAAGCGTATCTTAAAAGAGATGGTGAAATTTAATTGTATCTTGCTATTCTCTTATGTAAAATTGTATTTAATATGTATTGTACTATAAACCTAAAAACGTATTGTAAATGTTGTCGACAACGTGTTTTTGTTGTATGCCAATACAATATATTGAATTGAATTGGTTATAAAGGGAAATATATACGTGCAATCACAATGACAAACAGAAAGTTTCATTTGTAAATAAAAATTGAACCACGTCTAGCAATCTGGGGTCTTAGTAGCTCTCTTGTTTGACATTTAGAACTTGTAACGTTGTACCAATAGTGGTACTACATCTCTAGTGTGGTGTCCGAAGATCCATTGTATCCAGATAGCATAGAGGTGAATAGTGAAGTATCTGATGAGATTGCGCGTATGTACAGACTCGCCAAGTACGTCACTGTTCGTAATTGCAAGTGAATTCCATTTAACTCGATGTGGCTCTTTTTACTTTTGGCTTTCAGTAAAACAATATTTGTAAAATTATGAAATGTAAATATTTGATATCAAAAAGCAAAACAAATAAATAATTTATAAAATAATATTTGAGAAAAATTAAGATTATTGGTTATTATGCTTTCTGATTGTCTGGGACGTGTACTTATATATATGACGTTATGTGACGCCGGATTTTGATCTCAGGATTTCCGTTACTTGGAACTGTAAGATTAGAAACTCTGTATATACTGTAAAATAAAGTTATGAAAATAATATTATTCTTTTTTATGATTTCTATTTCCTATTATGATTGGTAGTTTTAAGTCACATCAAACACTGTGATGAATGAAAAGATGCTCAGAACGAGCAATGTTACCATTTCCAAGGATGTTGTTAACACTGTTCAAAACTATAAATCCAACTTCCTAGATTGTGCAATGATGTTATCGGAAGTTTTTAAAGCATACAACATTTAAGTATCATATATGTGGTCTAAACAGATTAACCTAGCACATTGTCTAGTAAATCGGTGTTTCTCATGGGCCTACGCTTGTTCGCTTCGAACATACACTATTACCTATTTGGTTGGCTAAAAGATCGTTGATGTAACTGGAGGACTAACACATTCTTAGCGACTTTTGTGTTCGGTAAATCTGAAAACACCTCATGTATACAAATACTTCCCTCATATTCTGATGTAGATAAGAAACATTCATAAACATTGAGGGAAATGCAGACGATACCTCTGAATAGTCTCATTCCAGCTTTTGTTAGCTGGACGGAATTTGAATTGTGCGCCATTCCAAACAATCACTCTGTATTGAAACCGATGTAAACCAACAAACACGTTCGTCTTTAAGTATTTACCTTATGAGCTCTGTACCTCGGGCTTCATTTAAGAGATGTCTGTTAAGCACAGAACCCGACATATTTTAGAAGTGTTAAGAGGCTCAAGCGAAATGCGGTCTTGCCGCAACTTCTCTGTTTCGGTATCAGTTAGACATGCTACTATTAGGATGATTAGAGTTATAAAGATATTACGGGTGTATTTACACCAGCATACCGCACCGTGCGCTCGTACATATGCTAATTAAATGTGTTATTTGATTGGTTGATTCGGCTAACACTCACAGATCACTCGATGTGTTAGGACAATCTGAATCTGAAACCAACATGTAGGCGCGGACAATGAATTCTCTGGTGAGACTATGGGTATGCACTTGCTCACTTAAGTGTCAGTGTACGAAGACGCCCATAGACTCCTTAAGAACTTGCTGACTTGTGTGTTAGTGTATGAAGACTCCTTATCGCCTGACGCGGTTATTTATTTCCTGGAATGTTTGTCAGACATAACGTGATATGGAATCTAGAAACTCTTTCCCACATCCAAGCTTATTGTGATGCAACAGCAGCAGAAGACTTTTGAAAACATTGTGGCCATAGGAGAAATTTCTAAGAAAGTGCAATGTCTTCTTTTGGCAATAATGTTTGCAATTCCACCAACCGTTAAACTTTGATTCATAGGGATTTTCCATATTTTTGCATATATTTTTTCGAAGGAGTCTGGTGTAGATATGTGGTATGATGGAAATAGGGGGTAATTAGCAAAGTGATTGTTTGCAATTATCTGTTAACCCTTAACTTGATTCAGATGACTTTAACGACAATGCGACATGGGAACTCCAAGAACATTGTAAACAAAGGAATAATGTCTCAACACGAGCATAGCATATCGAGGGCTTGACGTGAAACGGTTGTAACTAAAATTGGTATTTTTTTACCAAGGTTAATCACCTCGCCATAAAGTCTTTATAAGCGTTACATCATTTTTCTTGGTAAACAATGTAAATTTAGGTGCCATTGCTCGTTCTGAGCAATGGTACCTAAATTTGCATTGTTTACGAAGGGGTAAAAATTGCCCCTAAACCAGGGATTTCAAAATAGGTTTTTAGTTACAACCGTTTCACGCCAAGCCCTCGATATAGAATATCCGGTTGAACGTTTCCAAGCAGCTGTATTCGTGTATTGTTTTGTGTAATATGAAATTGTATTGTTCCTGCATCTCATGGATTTAATAGCATAGGACTACTTTATCAAATAACTGTACGACCATTACCCTTTTCGAAATAAAAACGAACTGATGTCCCTCTTCAGCCAGCGATATTGGAATACATTGTGAAAACAGAAAGAACAAGATGTGTTTGTGAAACACTGATGCCCCCCGAATGGCAACATCAATGTCAAAGATCAAGTTCGCCAGGTCAAAAATGTTGGTACTGACAGAAAAGTCATGTCACAAGGAATACACATGTGAAATATGGTAGCCGTACCTGTTATGGTTCAAAAGTAGTGGTCAAGGTTAAAGTTTTTTTCGAGAATGGCAACATCTAGGTCAAAGGTCAAGGTCGCAAGGTGAACAATGTTGGTACTGACAGAAAGGTCATGTCACAAGGTATACACATGTGAAATATGGTAGCCGTACCTGTTATGGTTCAAAAGTAGTGGTCAAGGTTAAAGTTTTTTCCGAGAATGGCAACATCTAGGTCAAAGGTCAAGGTCGCAAGCTGAACATTTTTGGTACTGACAGAAAGGTCATGTCACAAGGTATACACATGTAAAATATGGTAGCCGTACCTGTTATGGTTCAAAAGTAGTGGTGAAGGTTAAAGTTTTTATCGAGAATGGCAACATCTAGGTCAAAGGTCAAGGTCGCAAGGTGAAAATGTTTTGTACTGACAGAAAGGTCATGTCACAAGGTATACGCATGTGAAATATGGTAGCCTTACCTATTATGGTTCAAAAGTAGTGGTCAAGGTTAAAGTTTTTTTTTAGAATGGCAACATCTAGGTCAAAGGTCAAGGTCGCAAGGTCAAAAATGATGGTACTGACAGAAAGGTCATGTCACAAGGAATACACATGTGAAATATGGTAGCCGTACCTGTTATGGTTCAAAAGTAATGGCCAAGGTTAAAGTTTTTTTCGAGAATGGCAACATCTAGGTCAAAGGTCATGGTCGCAAGGTCAAAAATGTTGGTACTGCCAGAAAGGTCATGTCACAAGGAATACACATGTGAAATATGGTAGCTGTACCTGTTATGGTTCAAAAGTAATGGCCAAGGTTAAAGTTTTTTTCGAGAATGGCAACATCTAGGTCAAAGGTCAATGTCGCAAGGTGAACACTGTTGGTACTGACAGAAAGGTCATTTCACAAGGAATACACATGTGAAATATGGTAGCCGTACCTGTTATGGTTCAAAAGTAATGGCCAAGGTTAAAGTTTTTTCCAAGGTTAAAGTTTTTTTCGAGAATGGCAACATCTAGGTCAAAGGTCAAGGTTGCAAAGTGAAAAATGTTGGTACTGACAGAAAGGTCATGTCACAAGGAATACACATGTGAAATATGGTAGCCGTACCTGTTATGGTTCAAAAGAAATGGCCAAGGTTAAAGTTCTTTTCGAGAATGGCAGCATCTAGGTCAAAGGTCAAGGTCGCAAGGTGAAAAATGTTGGTACTGACATAAAGGTCATGTCACAAGGAAAACACATGTGAAATATGGTAGCCGTACCTGTTATGGTTCAAAAGTAATTGCCAAGGTTAAAGGTTTTTTCGAGAATGGCAACATCTAGGTCAAAGGTGAAGGTCGCAAGGTCAAAAATGTTGGTACTGACAGAAAGGTCATGTCACAAGGAATACACATGTAAAATATGGTAGCCGTACCTGTTATGGTTCAAAAGTAGTGGTCAAGGTTAAAGTTTTTTTCGTGCAAACAGACAGACAGACGTGCAGACAGACGTGCAGACGTGCAGACGTGCAGACAGGCCAAAAACTAGATGCCCACCGAATCGGTGATTCCGGGGGCATAAAAAGGACTCCGCTTACGAACATATTTTATTTATCATAGAGCACTAGTCCCTGTCTTTAATTGACACTTTCATACCGACTGGCGAAACTGTCTTTAAGAGGTGCATTTCCTATTATCTCGTCTGTTTTTCGAAGAAGAAAAAAGGGGGGTATTGTGTTAACCCTTGGCGTCATCGTCGTCTGCGTCTGCTGCGTCGTCTTTGTCGTCTGTGTTGTCAAACAATTTCAACCTGATCTCATTATTCAAAAAACGTTAAACACTTCAATGTGGTACACTTGTTCCTAGGAATAATAATCATGTCTATAGTAATGCCCCATTTTCAAATTAGAACCAAAATACTGAAAGTACTGAAGGTAGAATTTCGATCGATTAAGAGGAGATTCAGAAGTGCATATAGAAATATTTTTCTAATAAAATCCCCACTATGAAAGACAAGTTATGATGCATCATCCCAGAATGAAATATTTCCAAGATAATAAATTTGTGTTGGTCTTGTGAAAATTAATTGACTCCAATTGCTAATATATCATTCGATCCACATGGTACATTTTTAGATCACCTAGAGCCAAAGGCTCAAGGTAAGCTATTCTGATCACTTTTTGTCCGTCCGGCGTCGTCCGTCGTCCGTCGTCCGTCGTTAACATTTAGACATTTAGATCATCTCCTCCTTAACCACTTGACCAATTTCAACCAAACTTTAAAGGAATGTTCCTTTGGTGGACCTCTTTCAAAATTATTCAAAGATTTAAATTCCATTGAGAACTTTGGTTGCTGCGGTAACAGAAAAGGGGAAAATTGCCAAATCTTAAAAAATCTTCTTGTCCAAAAGTACTGGCCCGATTTGAAAATTATTTTGCACAAATGTTCCTTGGGGTACCCTCTACCAAGATTGTTCAAATATTTCCGATCCGTTGAAAAACATGGCCGCCAGGGGGCGGAGCCTGTTATCCTTATATGTGCATTGTTAAGATTTTAAAAATCTTCTTGTCCAAAAGTACTGGCCCGATTTGAAAATGATTGTGCACACATGTTCATTGGGGCACCCTTTACCAAGATTGTTCAAATATTTCCGATCCGTTGAAAAAACATGGCTGCCAGGGGGCTAAGCTTGTTTTCCTTATATGTGCATTGTTAAAACTTTGAAAATCTTCTTGTCCAAAAGTATAAGCCCAATTTGAAAATTATTTTGCACAAATGTTCCTTTGGGGCACCCTCTACCAAGTTTGTTCAAATATGTCTGATCTGTTGAAAAACATGGCCGCCAGGGTTGCTGCAGCATCAGAAAGGGGGCAAAATGTCCAAGCTTTAAAAATCTTCTTCTTTGAATCTGCATGCCTGATTCCATTATAGTTTGGTAGAAATGTTCCTTATGTGAGCCTCTACAAAAATCGTTCAAGGCATACTGTTTGGTTGAAAAACATGGCAGTCAGGAGGCATCAGAAAAGGGGCAAAATGACAAAATTTGGAAATTCCATTTTTTTAAGTTCTTGTCTGATATTAAGGAAATTGAATATAAATCCTACTTCAGTGATCCTCTACATTTAATTTGTTCAAGCTGTTTTGATTAGTTACAAAACATAGCAACCTCGCGTCATCACAAAAGGGGTAAATTAAACTTTTAGCTACAAAAATGGACAACTCCTACCATTCCACTTGACCAATTTTCAACGTTACTTCACAGGAATGTTCCTTTGATGGTCCTCTTTCAAAATTGTTCAAATTCTTACATTCTGTGTAGAACCTTTGTTGCTGCAGCATCAGAAATTGAGAAAGCTCTTGTTAGATTTCAAGATAAAAATGGCTTTTACTGATAAACTATTTCTTTAACTGAGTGTCCACTCCTTGCAGTTTCATTTGAACTCCTGATCAAATTTTCACAGATATTTGCAGTTAAATATTTGCTTCTAATTAACTATCATTCAGGTGATCGATTTAGGGCCATCTTGGCCCTCTTGTTTAATGATCATATTACTCAATAATTTAATGGAAATCCAACCATGAACATCCATGACAGTATATTGTCTTTCAGTGTATTAACTGTACTGAACCAACGGATGCGTTCAGAGTATGCAATCTATTAATGAAATATATTAATGTTTACAATGATAACAGCAAACTTAGAAGTGTAATCTTCCAAAATAGTTGTGTTTTTAATGATGTTCTGGTTGTTCATCTCTAGCATTATACTTTTCGTTTAGTGTCTGTTAGCCGAAATTTATTGCAAGCTTCTATTTTGACAGAAAATCTGTATAATAAATAGCAGATTAATATAAAAAGGTCTTAACCAAAATCGATGTAAAAATGTACAAAAGGGTTTGTATCTCCAAAACAGAGAGCAAGCGTGTGTCTGAATCGATCCCCTGAGTGACATCTAAGTAGCATATGTGTAACTGCTAATATAGGAGAAAATTCGATCAAGAGCGTTAATGAAACTGCTAAGTTTGAACAGTTTGGCCACCAATGAAACATTCCTGTGAAATTTGGATGATATAAGTCCAATGGTTTAGGAGGATATTTTGTTTAAAGATAATAGTTCATTTTACCCCTTATCTGATGCAGAATGGCAGCCATCTTTTCAAACCAATCAATATGCCTCGAACAAATTAAGTAGAGGAACATTCCCGCTACATTACAAATGTATCCTAAAATCAGACAAAAACTTAAATGGAAATGTAACTATTAAGTTGTGTCATTTTGCCCCGTTTCTGATTCCGTTGCCATGTTTTCAACCAATCGATACAGCTTAAGCAAATATTGTAGAGGGTCACTCAAGGAACATTTGTACTATCTTGGATTCTGACAAGCGGTTTCAGAGAAGAGGAATTTTACTGTCTAGGCATTTTACTACCTTCCTGCTGCCGCAGCAACAAAAGTTGTGTTTAAAATTTATAACTGTGAATACATTTGAAAGAAAACATCCAAATGATAATTCCTGCGAAGTTTTGTTGAAATTTGCCGAATGCATTAGGATGAGATGCCATTTGAAACTCAAAGGTCAATTTACCCTGTTTATGATGCAGCCTGGTAAATCTGTCTCTCTGAACCAGACTCTCTGCCTTTCTTTCAAACAACTAATATAGCTTGAACATTTTTCGTATAGAGTCACTGAAGGAAGATTTCTACCTTGGATTTAGTGGAGAAGAAATTTAAAATTTGGTCATTTTACTCCCTTTCTGATACCGCACAAACAACAAGTCTGCATATACAAAATAAGAAAAGGACCGCCAATTGTCGAGTGGATAAAAATGAGATGTCATTTGAAGCTTAAAGTTCAATTTCCCCCATTTGTGATGCCAGCTGGTTTCTATGACTTTCAACAAATTAATAAGACTTAACAATTTATAGAGGGTCACTGATTGAACAGTTCTGCTAAATTATTTTGAAATCTGCAGACAAGCACTTCACATTGTTGATGCCGAAGCAAGTTCTCAGTAGAAAATAAATATACCGCGTAGAAAATAAATATTTCTCCTTTTGCCACAATATTTCCAAAAGTCGTCTGCTGCAGAGGCGTCTGCATGTGGGTACGGGTTGATATCTCAGGTTAATTTTTCTGATTTTTTCAGAATAGCATAGAAAACATTGTGGCAAAATGAGATATTGCTCTTTATGACCAATGTCTCCTTTTGCCATAATGTTTTCAATAGTTGTCTGCTGCAAAAGAATCTGCGAATGGGGAAATGCTATTCAAATATAAAAAAAATCTACTTTGTCAGCATAAATATCATATTACTCAACTAGTTATGTTAATAGAGGGAACGAAGGGTTACAATTTACAAAGGATAATTTGTCCAGGTAGTGTGTACAAACTAAGGGAAGTGAAGTGATATCCTTATCCTTTATTACACTTTAATATGATATTTACCCATTTAGGGACTTGTATCTTTTCAAACCAACAATATTTTAATTGGTTAACTAAAAAAAAATGGATTTTTCTTTACTTATTTGACTTTTGCTTATGTTTGCATTCGTCATTCAGTCAAGACTTTTTGGCACTAATGTGTTGGCATACTGAATGTGTTGTTCTTAGTCATTTACATCACGTGACTTCAAAACCTCATCTGAAAAAAATGCAGACGGGCTTTGGCGTTTGCTTTCGGCGTTCACGTATAAATCAGTGTCGACTGGGGTTAGAAGACATACGTTTATACCGCTGTTGTGTGACTAGGTGACTAACAAGAAACGTCCTGATTAGACCGTGCCATCGTGCAGGCTGATCTGGGTATTCGGTGATCGCCAAAGGTAGTGTTAACCTTGCGTTGTGGACTCGTGGATATCTTGTTGGGATTAAAATTAGGCCAAACTGAACAACTCGCAACAGAGACAAAATAATCTTTTTTTTATTTTATCAAAAATGACTTTATTTTCCATTCCTTAAATACTTATAATACTAACATTTGTATTGCATAAAATCAAAGCCAGTCATTAACACATTCAAACACATTTACACCTTGTATAACGACATGCAAAGAACGTCATAAACATGAGTGTATCAAACAATTTGGCTCTGTGTTCCCTGTGTGAACTGTGTACACTCGGGCGAGCATGTCCGTCTACATGTAATAAACTCACAAATGCAACTTTTGACGCATAACTAGAAATGCAGCTCCGCTAGTTTAACGCATATGTGACTTTTAATTGCGACAAAGAGGAGAATGAACAGGCCAAAGGAAACCGAAACTAAAGACTACCATGTAGTACCATTCTACTAAAACGTAAATGTCTATGTTTTAATACTATCAATACCATAACATCGATAAAGGTCTAAATAATATTTTTTGCAACAAAACTATGCATATAATGCTACCAATACTAGTTATCAATGAGATATTGATTGCTTATTGGTTTTATGGCGATTTTCAAGAGTATTCCAGTGATACCCCGGCGATCAGTTCACTTGACAATGTTTACCCTGGCTTTCTCACATCAGTAATCCACACACAACTTTCTTCCCAGACAAAAGACTACTTTTCCACGCAGACTTTAGCCCATGTGTGCAAGATGAATGACGCTTGTCTGCGACCATGAATTTTGTCAATCGTCAGTAACCATGAATAAACGAAGCAGGATTCGAACTATATGTCACTTAACCCTTTCCCTCATATAGACGCTTTCCGACGCCAATGCAGCAGACGGCTTTTTGAAAACATTGTGACAAAAGAAGAAATTGCACAGAACGTGCAATTTCTCCTTTTGCCACAATGTTTTCCACTTTTTGTCATAGGTTATCCATTCAATTATAGAGATATTCCATATTTTGACAAAATATGTTCAAAGTCGTCTGCTGCAGAATTGTCGTATGAGGGAAAGGGTTAATTAACCGATAACCTTCGTGGTATCTGACTGAGTCAAAACTTAGCCTGTATGAGTTAAATGTAATGGTGTTATGGTGAATTGGTAAAACAATGCCCATTTGCTTGATGATGGTCAATACACCAAACGATGAACGTTAACCCTTTCCCTCATACGACAATTCTGCAGCAGACGACTTTGAACGTATTTTGTCAAAACATAGAAAATCTCCATAGTTGAATGGATAACCTATGACAAAAAGTGGAAAACATTGTGGCAAAAGGAGAAATTGCACGTTTTGTGCAATTTCTTCTTTTGTCACTATGTTTTCAAAAAGCTGTCTGCTGCAGAGGCGTCAGAAAGCGTCTATATGAGGGAAAGGGTTAACTGATCTTGTTCTTGGGAGCGAGTGTGTGTACATATAATAACATTTTATATAACTTCCATAGTTCAAAATTACTGCCGAGTTTAGCATGTTTGTTTGTTTATTTTCCCTATTTTTGTCAGAATTGAACATACACATTGATGTTAGGTGATATTGTTCCGGGCATTTGAACATTTTAGAGTATATATGCATAGAATTTATGAGCCTTGTCAAGCGATATTTGGTCTTACTGTCACTTCAACATGGCATAGCTTACAGGTGGATTGATGGGGACAACAATTAACCCTTTCCCTCATACGACAATTATGCAGCAGACGACTTTAAACATATGTTGTCAACAAATAGAAAATCTCTATAATTGAATGGATAACCTATGACTAAAAGTGGAAAACATTGTGATAAAAGGAGAAATTGCTCGTTTTGAGCAATTTCTACTTTTGTCACTATGTTTTCAAAAAGCCGTCTGCTGCAGAGGCGTCATAAAGCGTCTATATGAGGGAAAGGGTTAAAGATGCATCTGGGACTATAGTATAGACATAAACGAACATTGAAGGATTCTGATGAGACTGTGTGGGTGAACAGACTCGCCCGGGTAATGACTGTTCGCAGGGGCATCCATAAAGTGCCCCATGCGGCTTAGTTATAAATGCAGGTATAGAAGTCAAGGTCGTTTGTTAACGTTATAACACTTTTCGCTTGAATAAATTATAGACATGCATTTGCAGTTCACATGAAATATAAATACAGTAATCACTGCTAACAACGAACTTGGGTAATTTCTCGTTTTGTCACAATGTTAGCATCTCTATTCAATACTCATACTTTTATTTCTAGAGAGTTTCTATATGTTTGTCCAGATGTTTTAAAAGTCGTCTGCTTCAGGTTTATGGCGTGTGGGTAGGCAAGAAATGATATATATCCACGACAGTTGTTTATTTTCTGTCTTCTGGACACAGAAACTCTTGACATAAATACTGAGTAATGCCAAGTTTAACTCTTTCAGCGCCAATGGAGTTATTCAGGTCTGTGCAAACTATGCAGATTCAGGTGAGCTGTATTACCTGAAATCAGCATTGTTTGCCTTTTAGTTATCAAAATATTCCAAAAACTCCTTATACGTAAGAAATTGAGACGACCGATTTAGAACATGTAAGAGTCTACTTTAACTCTTTCAGCGCCGAATTGTTTAAAGAAGACTCTTCCATGTTCAAAATCGGGCGTCTCCATTTCTCATATAATACACTTTTGGACAAGTTTGATAACTAAAAGACAAACAATGCTGATTTCAGGTGAGACAGCTCGTTACGAACTGACTCGCCTGAATCAGTATTGTTTGCAAAAACCTCAATATTGCCTTTGGCGCTGAAAGAGTTAAACAATTCGGCGCTGAAAAGGTTAACACGAAAACCAACATAAAGGCATTTGCAACCAGAGAAGATTAAAATCACGCTGTGCATCCACGGAGTCTGAGCTGAACTGCAGTGTTCGCCAATTAGTCACAGAAACTTTCACAGCACGTCTGACAAAAATGATAAACTAAGTTGATAGTATGTGTGCCCTTGTCATAAACACGATAAGATTGGTTTCCCCTTAATCATTGTTCATTATTATATTCTTTATAAGAAGTTTCAATTTATATAATGACAGATTCGTGCAGTACGGTAATAATATATGTTTGTACAGACCACATTTCTGTTAATAAGCCAGATTACGAATTCTGTCTTCCTTTCACTAATGTCTGAGCAACAATTACCTAGATTATCAAGCATATTGCATATAGTGTTGATACTATAAAACGTATGTATTTTCACTTGCACTAAACACGAAGGTATTTAATTCGGCACGTTTTCTTAAGCAAAATTGAATTTAAGTAATATTCTGCCAAAACAAATGATTCAATAAATTAGAACTTTAAGTTTCGAATACAACAGTTTGGTAACTTTAAAATAAATATCCAGGTGGTGGCTAAAATACAAATGATTCGGGTTTTGCAAAAAAGGATCTTGCTGCGAACAACGAAAAGAGAGGCTGTAATACGCACCGTCTCACCAAACCTCACCTGTCCGTCTAGATGAGGCAGAGCCAACGTGTGTATCCCGACTAAACACGCCGGTTACGCGTCTGAACCTTTTAATGCGAGTCTATCAACAAGATACCCTTTCACCTGACACAAAGCATACATAGTTTAACAACATTATTATACATTAAATGCCTCCAACTGTTGTATGATAGTCTCTTATTTTTGTTGTGTGTTGTGTTCTTGTTGGTATTGTTGTCCATCTTGTGGGGCCGGAGGTGGTGGAATGGTGGGTCTGAACTGACCTTGAACTTGACCCGGTTGACCTTGACCTGGTTGACCCTGACCTGGTTGACCCTGCCCCGGTTGACCTTGACCTTGACCCACCTGCATCTGTTGCATGTGCATTTGTGCCTGTTGTGCCTGTGGGAAAGACAAAAAAGAACATCGATAATAATTTCTCTTCAACTTTGGTATAAACAAACAAGTTCAGTATTTCACTTGCATCATGTATTTTCCTATAAAGGCGTTGACAGTTATACCCGTACCATGTTTGGCCCGGTGTTGCTGCATTACACCCGCACACTTTATGGTCAGAGAAGAATTCTTAGTATCTATTACTCAACAATAGTAACCCGATCCTGGCCTACCTGCAGATAGTCATATGTATATATAATGTGTCCAACCATGCGTACTTTCATTAACTCTTTCACTGCCGAATCTCTTAAAGTCGACTCTTACATGTTGAAAATTGACACTCTCCTATTTTTTGACCAACAGGAAATTTAATAAAATTTAATGTATAAGTGGCAAACAATGCAGATTTCAGGAGAGACAGCTCGTTTTGAGCTGTCTCACCTGAATCTGCATTGTTTGCAAATACCTTTATAATTGGCTTCAGCAGCGAAATGGTTAAACAAATAATAGATTTGATGAAAATACACGTATGTGGTAAAACTAGATTCTCTTGCATAGGGATCAGGATCCTGTTCATATTGTCAAGTAATACCACACGCAATAAGTTGCTCCCATTTCCTCGGCGGATATTTAAAGCAATGTTGAGGTGTATTCAGATACAACTTGCAGGTAAGTTTAAGCTTAAACTTATCTATTTTACTTCGATTGCGAAACAAGCTTTCAGCTTATATTAAACATACTCGATGCCTGCATCCTGGAGACTTAACCAGTGCTCGCGGCGATTGTGTGGAAAATCCTAAAGGCAGAACCCGCTCACAAAAGAAATCCAACCCGTGACCTTTGGTAAGAGAGGCCGACGCACCACTGTTTTCCACTTATACATCAATCAACGAAAATCTTTTAACCGTTAGCATACGCCAGAGTGTTCCATGGGTTACATAAAACAATCAGAATTAACTGGATACGTTCTATCTTGTAGGTAAGTAACTAATTGTATAGTTACTTACCTACAAGATAGATTTTGCGGTCTACTTTGAAACGACGGGATGAAACAAAATCAACGCATGAAAACATGGAATTTTTAAAAAATATATGTTTTATGATGTATATAAAAAGGATAAATGCGTGTATACGGAAACAACCATGAAACTCACAACATCTGGTGTTATGACATAGTTTAAAACATTGTGGAAAAGGGGGGAACTTGTTTGTTTCCTTCATTTAAGGATTGAAAAAGTCGTATACGACACAATGAATCAAAAGTGGTCTGTAACGGTGTGATAGATAAACGACTAACCTGCATAGCTTGGAACTGCTGGAATTGTTGGAACTGATCCATTTGTTGATTATTACCCATCCTTACGTTCTCCTCGTGCATGCGTCTCTGGTGGTACTCTTCTCGCCGTCTGGCCCGGATAAACTCAGTGTAAGACAGGTAACCATTCTTATCCACGTCGTCGTCAGTTAATACTCGGTCTATCAACTCTGTAGATGAAGACAAATGAAAAAAATGAATATTCAATACAATATACAATACAATATTTTTATTTCAATGCTGAGTATGTACATAATACATAAATGACAGCTCTGCAATATATTATACAACGTGATCAGAGGGCAAAAAAAGGCGTAGTAATTAACCCTTTCTCTCATACAATAATTCCGTATTTTGTCAAAACATAGAAAATCTCAATAATTGAATGGATAACCTTTGACAAAAAGTGGAAAACATTGTGGCAAAAGGAGAAATTGCACGTTTTGTGCAATTTCTTCTTTTGTCACTATGTTTTCAAAAAGCCGTCTGCTGCAGAGGCGTCAGAAAGCGTCTACATGAGGGAAAGGGTTAAATCAATATGAGCGAGAAATTGAGAATAAGAGAAAAAGAATGTAGTATATAGAGTAAAAAAAAAAAAGAAGAAAAAAAGAAAGAATGTACAGAATGGAGGATAGAAGCATGGTTTTTTAGTTTAAATATGTTTGTTAAGCATGTTTATTTGAAAGCTCAATAAGCTTGTTTTCGTCATGTTTCCATATTTAATTATTTTCCCTTTTCGAAACAAAATAAAAAGGAAATGGTTATGGAAACATTTATATTCCTATAATTAGAAGGTACAGAATGTTAGCGGTGTGTTACTAAACAGTAACAGAGAAAAGGATATTATGAGACTCGTGTCGCTTTTGTAGGCCGCAAAATATACAGTGTACAAAATTGTAAGACTTTTTTAGCGGCGCTCAAAGAAATGCAGACTAAACGTATATGCTACAAGTATAGGTAAAGATCTGCCCATGTATATATATATATATATGTGTGTTAATGATTCTCAGAAGTTTCGTAAATCTCTCAGACTGAATCGGTTACAGTGCAGATCCAGATCAAACTGCGCGGTAGCAACTACCGAGATAAAACATCAGTCAAGACATAAAAAAAACATCTTCGAGGGGTTGAACGATGAACGTCAATAACGAGCAGATTTGTAGTACGACTTTTTGAAAACATTGTGACAAAAGAAGAAATTGCTTATTTCAATTATCAAATTTTCCCCTATAGAGGTTTTCCATATATTTACCTCAATGTTTTCAAAGATGTCTGCTGCAGATGTGTTTACATGTGGGAAATCTAAGTTCTGTTGATGGTTGATGTTGTGTGTTATTTAATGACTAGACGGCGAACAGTGTATACATAGATCAGACAGTGGGGAAGTGCAGACATAGATCAGAAAGTGGGGATGTGCGACATAGATCTGACTGTGTGGACGTGCAGACATAGATCAGACATTGTGGATGTGCAGACATAGATCAGACAGTGTGGAAGTGCAGACATAGATCAGACAGTGGGGATGTGAAGACATAGATCAGACAGTGTGGCAATGCAGACATAGATCAGACATTGTGGATGTGCAGACATAGATCAGACAGTGTGGAAATGCAGACATAGATCAGACATTGTGGATGTGAAGACATAGATCAGACAGTGTGGAAGTGCAGACATAGATCAAACATTGTGTGGATGTGCAGACATACATCAGACAGTTTGGATGTGCAGACATAGATCAGACAGTGGGATGTGCAGACATAGATCTGACTGTGTGGACGTGCAGACATAGATCAGACAGTGTGGAAATGCAGACATTGTGGATGTGCAGACATATATCAGACAGCGTAGAAGTACAGACATTGTGGATGTGCAGACATAGATCAGACAGTGTAAAAATGCAGGCATAGATCAGACATTGTGGATGTGCAGACATAGATCAGACAGTGTGGATGTGCAGACATAGATCAGTCAGTGTGGAAGTGCAGACATAGATCAGTCAGTGTGGAAGTGCAGACATAAATCAGTTAGTGTGGAAGTGAAGACATAGATCAGACTGAGGGATACGCAGGCAAATCTAGTTTTTCTCGGGCCACACAAGTATTGCCCAAGATTTGATCAACATGTGCATTGATGCCAGTAGAAATATATAAATACCAGTGTTAAAGGTTTAAAGCGTTGAGCGAAAGAAAACCACAATGTTGTAGTATTTGTCCCCAATAATGTCTATAATTTCAGGTTAATTTCAACTACTTATATGTTATTTAAGCTTATTAATGGAGAAAAAATATTTACCTTCATAATATTTCATCATTTCTTTTTGTCTATCAGACATGATGCCGTCGATCTGCTCTTTAGATTTCCCCAGTTTTTCATGAAGTTGAAGTTCTGGCACAGGCATCATGTGAGACATGGCTTGTAGAATTTCTATGCCGTCCAAATGTGTGTCATTATTTACGTCGTGTAACCTGAAAGAGGTCAATGTGTTAGTAATATGTATTGGCTCTTTTCATAGACGTCAAACTTATCGGTCACGCAAAAACAACCCCCATTATTATTCACAGCGTTTTTTATCATTATTTAAATAAACAACATTGTGGACTCTGCGTAGTATTTAACCGGCTCAGTCTAAGCATGCCGCGCAGGCTATTCCGGGCAGACACTTTTCGCCTCCTGTAGATTTTCTGTTTCAGGAATCATTGCTCTATACTTCTATCCCCTGTGACGGAATGTGTCGGCCCGGATTAGCCTGCGTGGATTGTGCAGGCTGATCTGGATCGATACATTACGCAGAGTCAATAGTGTTGGTATTCTCGTGGACGACTCAAATGGTATCATGGAATTCCTTGGTAAATAATAATTACTATCGGTAAGTCAATAATAACACTGGTCCAGGATTAATGATCTCCCCAAGGTCCTAAACCTGAAAGTAAACTACTTTTTTATTTTTGAAATTATCGATTGGCACAGGACCGGGGATTCAAACACTACATCATCTGCTTTATATGATACGTAAAATACTAGGACAACTGTTTCCCTGTCCAACATACAACAAGATCTGCATCACCCGACTTCGAACATATTTACATGTAATAAAAAGTAAGGAAACTCGATATAAATGAAAGAACACTTATTGAACAGAGTTGAAAACATTGATGTTAAGGGGAAAAACTGACCAAAGCGTTGATATGTTAAAAAGGGTTGAAAATCATGTAAAATCTTTAGTTTAGTTCTTCGAAATGTCTTCAGTCCCCATACACAATGAAACCTGAAAACAATATTCCTTGCATAAAGGATATATTCATTCCATCGAATAACTTGAACCGTTTACGTACCGGAAATAGTGAAATTCCATTTCCTCTGGAGACATCTTTTTATCACCCATATTGATCTCATCTTTTAAATGTTCTTTTAAATGTCTGAAAGAAAGAAACTTAATCAAATTTCGCGGATATATTTATTGATCCGACAATTCTTTAACTAAAAAAAGGCTTAACCCTTTCCCTCATACGACAATTCTGCAGCAGATGACTTTGAACGTATTTTGTCAAAACATTGAAAATCTCCATACCTATGACAAAAAGTGGAAAACATTGTGGCAAAAGGAGAAATTGCACGTTTTGTCACTATGTTTTCAAAAAGCCGTCTGCTGCAGAGGCGTCAGATAGCGTCTATATGAGGGAAAGGGTTACACGTACCAAGAACTGCCACCCGTTACCGGTGCATGCTGTAAACACTAACAGGTTATCTAGAACTGTATGGATTGCGAATTCCATTTAAACCTTTCCCACATACAACACAGCTGCAGCAGACGACTTTGAACACATAGTGACACAAACCTGAAAAACTCCATAAAAGATAGCTTAATTTTTCAATAAAGTTGAAAACATTGTGGCCAAAGGAGAAATTCCTCATCATGAGCAATTTCACCTTTGGCCACAATGTTTCAAAAGTCGTCTGCTGCTATTGCGCCAAATGTGTCTGCAGTTTAATCCATTGAACGCTGCGCACAGGTTCATATTGCGAACTACTTTGCCTGGATGCGCATTATTAAAATCGCCAATACCATTTCTAATGATTAAGGAACTAACTGACATTATATTGCTTTACTATGTGTACATTTTGATCAGAACACATTCTTGCATGTCTGCCCATATTACACATACAAGGTACATCGAAGTAAAACATTAAAGAACGGCTACACTTTGAATAACGTTGAGTCAGTGACTTTTGTAGATATAGGCGGACAGTGAAGACCCTGATGATATTGAGAAAATTCACAGAAGTATGAGTCGTCACTGTTCGCAATCTAACAGTGCCGATTCAGATCAAATTTCCGATGTTTTGTTTACTTAAAGAGAGCGAATTATTTAGAGATAAAAATATATAAGACTTACGCTTCGTCTTGTGTGAAAGAAGGATCATTAAAACTCTTGGCTTTCTCTTGTCCATTAGTGCCATGGTGACCTTCATGTGCGTATGTCACCATGACAACACAGATCCCTAGTAACCAAAGCGTACGTTGTAAAAGATGTAATAACATTCTGAAATATAAAAATATAAAATAACTGAATGAGGACTTGTCTCAAAGATTCGACTCTGTAAACAATGTTTCTATCCTTTTAACGGAAAACCCCTACCCTTTATCGATACTATGATAAGTAGATATAAAGGGGGAGGAAGTGTCGCCCCACTAAGTCAGAGTCTATCAAGTGATAAAACGGTGTTAACTCTTAAAGGGGCACTATATACAGTAACCGATCTTTACTTTTTGGGGAACAAGTACATTTATACTTAATTATTAACATAAGTTACAAATGTGGTCATACAATTCGGGTAGGCTCCAGGGTCCAATTCCACCCACCTTACTTAAGTAATACTTAAATGCTTTAACTTCGTAAAACGGGAGGTATGGATTGAATTTAAGTAAATGACTAAATTGGTATAAATAGTTACATTGCAGACTAACAATACTTATTAAGAAATTAAATATTTTAGCATTTTTATAAGGGAAACAAAAGTATTACTGAACGCTAAGTTAGGTTGGTGGAATTGAACACTGGACTGGTTACTAAGCCAAAATGACTAAGGCTCCTATCGATTGGTCAAATTTAACCCCATACAACAAAATGGAAGCAGCCTGGATGATTTTGGATTCAAATGTGAAAAACTGCAGAAAATATCTATACGCAAGTTGAATAGTGTTGGAACCATTGTTGTAGTAAACAGCTGCGGAGATAAACATCTGCGTAATGTATCGACCAGATCAGCCTGCGCTGTCCGCGCAGACTGATCCGGCCGACACATTCCGTCTAAGGGGGGGGGGGGGGGGGGGGGGGGGGGTAATATATAGAGTAGTGATTCCTGAAACAGAAAATCCACAGGAGGCGAAAAGTGTCTATCCGGGTACGCCTATGTGGCATGCTTAGGCTGATCCGGGTCGATACTTTACGCAGAGTTTCTCACGAGACGGCCTACACATTGAGTATTGCCAAGCTACGCCCCTGAAAGACGCTGCTCATTATGCGCCATATCTATTTATGTCACAATGTTATCATATGTCGCCTATCGCAGATGCGTCGGAATTCGTCTGTATGTGGGAAAGGGAGGATAATATTAAAACAAGATGGGTTTATGAAACACTGATGCCCCCGAATGGCAACATCTAGGTCAAAGGTCAAGGTCGCAAGGTCAAAAAATTTGGTACTGACAGAATGGTCATGTCACAAGGTATACACATGTGAAATATGGTAGCCGTACCTGTTATGGTTCAAAAGTAGTGGTCAAGGTTAAAGTTGTTTTCGAGAATGGCAACATCTAGGTCAAAGGTCAAGGTCGCAAGGTCAAACATTTTGGTACTGACAGAAAGGTCATGTCACAAGGAATACACATGTGAAATATGGTAGCCTTACCTGTTATGGTTCAAAAGTAGTGGTCAAGGTTAAAGTTTTTTTCGAGAATGGCAACATCTAGGTCAAAGGTCAAGGTCGCAAGGTCAAAAATGTTGGTACTGACAGAAAGGTCATGTCACAAGGAATACACATGTGAAATATGGTAGCCGTACCTGTTATGGTTCAAAAGTAGTGGTCAAGGTTAAAGTTTTTTTCGAGAATGGCAACATCTAGGTCAAAGGTCAAGGTCGCAAGGTCAAAAATGTTGGTACTGATAGAAAGGTCATGTCACAAGGAATACACATGTGAAATATGGTAGCCTTACCTGTTATGGTTCAAAAGTAGTGGTCAAGGTTAAAGTTTTTTTCGAGAATGGCAACATCTAGGTCAAAGGTCAAGGTCGCAAGGTAAAAAATGTTGGTACTGATAGAAAGGTCATGTCACAAGGAATACACATGTGAAATATGGTAGCCTTACCTGTTATGGTTCAAAAGTAGTGGTCAAGGTTAAAGTTTTTTTCGAGAATGGCAACATCTAGGTCAAAGGTCAAGGTCGCAAGGTCAAAACATTTGGTAGGAATACACATGTGAAATATGGTAGCCGTACCTGTTATGGTTCAAAAGTAGTGGTCAATGTTAAAGTTTTTTTCGTGCAGACAGACAGACGTGCAGACAGACAGGCCAAAAACTAGATGCCCACCGAATCGGTGATTCCGGGGGCATAAAAAAGGCATTATGCTTTTCTACAATATGGGACTTAACACGTGACTGAACCACACACACAGTGTGAATACTAGTAAAAATACATGCTGAAAACTTGTTTCCCAATCAATGAAAGATAACTCAGTTCAAGTACTAAGAATTTAATAGTGTGTCTTCTTGTTTCTCAATTTATATAGTTAACCCATCAAGTTCGAAGCAAAATATTGAATTTCTCTATAAATAAAAGTATAAATATCAAATAGAGTTGGAAAGCAGAAATTGCTCATTATTTCTCACACTATTTCTCAAAATAGTCCTGTAAGAGGAAAATGCTGATTGTTTTTCTCTCTCACTGAAATGATTGACAGATAGCTGCTAGATTTTAACTCTGTTCCGCTTTTTAATTACTGCAGGTATTACGGGGCGCTGTAGTGTGATAAGGCATATATTTATGTTGTCGATTACGTAACATAATAACAAACATAAGACATATTGTGAAACCTGTCAAATAGATTTCCCCATTGACAGGTAACATTTTGGCCTTCAGCTATGATTTTCTTCTCCAACTGCATATTGTCCGAGGGTCGATATTTTAAAATGGACATTAATTTGCTTCCTGGTTTCTTTACATTTCTAGTATGTGTACATATTATCATAAATGCTATGAAAGTAGTAAATGTTAACCTTTTCCCACATGCTGACGCATCTGCTACAGACAGTGTTTGGAATCAACGTGGCAAAAGAAAAAGAAATTACTCACAATGAGCAATATCTGCATTTCCCACAATATTTTCAATCGACTCTGTTAATTAGCTTTAATTTTACGAAAGAGACGTCTGCTGCAGATAAGTTGTGTATGTGAAAACGTTCACCTTTTCCCTCGTATAGACGCTTTCTGACGCCTCAAGAAATTACTGAAAACGAATAATTTCTCCTATTGTCACCATGTTTTCAACTCTATTTAAGTATTTGTACTTTCATTAAAAGAGATTTTACGAATTGTTTCGGCGATTTTCTCAAAGTCGTCTGCTTCAAAGTTGTTGCACGAGGGAAAGTGTTAAGACATGTTAGTTAATACGAAATTAAACATATTTGTACTAGCTTTTGTATTAATCTTAAATATGTCTATGCATGTTGTCTGTGTACGGTGGGATAAATGCATAATACAGGTAAACGCAAATCTAGCAATCTAATTTTGGCCTCAAGTGATCGTCTTAAAATTTAAAAAAATCAAAAACGTCATCCAAATGGTCATCTGCATATCGTTGCAGCGATGTGGATGCAGCAAACAATATGGACCTTTCGGCTAAAAAAACCACCTAAGGAAGTTGACTGTTGAAGTTAATTGTAATAGAAGCATAAACAATTGTATAATGAGCAATTTGCTTTTCACAATGTTTCAAATATCGACTGCTGCTTAATGTCGTCTATTTCATGCAAAGGGTTCGCCGCAATATGTTTCGTTATAAACACCTGTGCATAGTAATAACAAACGTGCTAATGATCATTTTGCTTTATAACGTTTACGTTTTAGATAATCTTTCGTTTCGAAAACAACATAAACTTAAATGACTAACACACTGATTAAGTAACCCTTGTCCTGTTTACAAACTGCTGTTTGTATTTACCGGCAGAATTCTATATTTTTTTCACAAGTTTACTTCAAATAAAATACAAAACAAAACTCTAAATAATTCACTTTGTTATCAAGATAATATTGCACCTGTCTACTTTGCCTTTATAACGCTGAAGTATGTCCATTAAAATGTAAATAAATGAAATAAACGTGAAACTTACATGTGTGGTGGACAAACTTCCGTTCTCTATTACCTGAACAAGTACACGTCAGTGAAATCTACAAGCTTGAAACGACGTACGTTAGAGATGACATTTACTATACATGATTGATTGACGTTATACCGGCGAGCCTCGATTTCGTTCACCTATCGTACGTAAGTTAGCCTCGTTTTGCTGAATTGGCGCGGAATTTGTAAAGCTTAATCACGAAAGTTGACCAGTTCATTACACAGCATAGTAATTTATTAGCACTCTACTCTGAATTTTTAATGATCACTCTTTATCCATTTACCACATACAGATGATTTCTTACGCCTCTGCAGCAGAGGACCTTTGAAAACATTATGGCACAAAGAGAAATTGCCCATAATATCCATATGTTTGCAACAATATGTTCAACACTATTAAAAAAATAAACCTTTCATTCATAGAGATGTTTCCTATTTGGTCTGGATGTTTTCAAAATAAATCGTCTGCTACATATTTATTGTATGAGAAAAGGGGTTAAGGTGGTCGTGATATTTACAAATTTCCGGTTGAAGTTTTCAACGGTATTTCAGTTAAATACAGGGCGACAAGTTCACTTAACGTGTGTTTCCATATTCTCCTCACAACATTCTTCCCAGGTAACTAGTAGCTACCTTCCCACATAGAATATTAAGTTAAGCAAATTTGTGGAAATCTTTTCCTACCATCAGAAAGATAGAATGGTCGTGTCGGAGTTCGAACTCACGACCCCATGATAGATAACCCTCCCTCCGACTGACCTATCTCGGGTCGACTCTTGCTAAAATGGACCACTTTTAACACATTCATTGCTCGATTATCAGGAACATCTTCAGGTGACTGCTTCAACTTGGTTAGGGTTTTCTCTTTCAAAGAAGCATTTCTATTATCTCGTTTATTTAAGGCGTTTAGAAAGATCAGAATAAATATGCCAAACCCTACCTTCGTGCACAATTACACATAATCATTAACACTCCCGAAGGTGCATACCATAGGGTTCTTTTATACATATTCACGACAAACATCTAGGCGTACGGGATTACGGACAAAGTTTACATTTAAATACGCCTTTATATCATAACGTGGGGAGGCATAGCATGTACTGATACCGAGAATAGCGCAAGAGCAGACCTAGCAGCTTAGTTGGGTTACAAAGCCCCGGATTGTTCGAAGGTATACCGGGACATTTTTGCCGAAACATAATTGCATTGTCACATTCCCGTCGTTGTCCCACAGTGCCCCAGGTTTAGAAGCCGGATGTCTCAGTTTTAGCCCAGTTTGGCATGGTTCAGTTACGGTGTCCATCACGGTATAACTCAGTGTGACCCAAGTCGTGTCCCGATGGCCGCCGGTCCAACCCCGTATAGCACCGGTCATGTGCCGGTGGAGCCCCAGTGGCACCCCGGAACAACAGGGTTCATTACGATTCATCCCGAACTTCAACGGTTCCGCAGCGTTCGTCTTCCTGGTTTGACATAGTTTCTCCCGAATCATCACCCGGGACGTACCGGGGCACCAATCCGGGACAGTAGGAATGGGGCTTTACTTAAGATCAAAGGGAAGCAATTCGGATTGGACAATTGCGGGACAGACAATTTCAAATGAATTCATAAGACTGAAGTGGTCTCCTATTGGACAATAATGCTTTTGTTGAAAGTTGAAAGTGCTTTTCATAAAGTTGAAAACCCTCCGACTGATTTGTAAACAAAACATTATTTGCTTTTAACTTTATTGACAGCTTAGGAGCCATTTTCAAAACATGTATTTTCTGAAATTGAAAGTAAAATTCACATGGGATAAGGGCGACCTTTGATTTGATTTGATTTGACGTCATAGCTATAAAGAAACAAGAGCGCCAAATGTCACAAAATACACCCGTCCTGTTTTTTTGAGAGCAAGTATAGAAGTAATTGGTTGTACGTCAGCCAAACTTAGAGAGCGGACACTGTTAGTACAGTTTTGGCCATATCGAGGGACATAATTGTGTAGTGACTAAGATAACGTTGTAAGTTATCAAACGTGACCAAGATATTCTGCCCATAAACATATTGTCTAAATTTGGTGATGATCGGATAAAGGCTTTACAAGTTATTTAGCTGACAAGACCAATTTTAGGTAATTTCTATAATTAAAGGGCAATAACTCTCTATTGACTGGAGCAATATGGCTAGTTATCGAACTTGTCCAAGATATTACGCCAATACACATTCTGACCAAATTTGGTGATGATTGGACAAAAGCTCCTAAAGTAATTGAGCTGACTTGACCAATTTTAGGTAATTTCTATAATTAAAGAGGGACAACTCTCGATTGACTAAAGCGATATGGCTAGTTATCAAAATTATCCGAGATATTATGCCAATACACATTCTGACCAAATTTAGTAATGATTGAATAAAGGCTTCTAAAGTTATTGAGCTGACAAGACCAATTTTAGGTAATTTCTATAATTAAAGGGCAATAACTCTCAATTGACTTAAGCGATATGGTTAGTTATCGAACTTGTCCGAGTTATCATGCCAATACACATTCTGACCAAATTTGGTGATGATTGGACAAAGGCTTCTAAAGTTATTGAGCTGACAACATACTGGACGCCGCCCGCCCGCCCGCCCGTACGCCGCAGGTAAAACTATAATACAATCCGTTTTTTCAAAACGGGCGTATAAAAAGGTAGGATAACATGTGAGTTTTTTGTGTTTTTTCTGGTAGTTTTGATAATGAACTTTAATTGAATATAGGTTTCTGAGTTATTTCGGCTGTTGGGAGAGATTCATAGCCCAAAACTCTATAATGGTCGCCTATGTAAGCTGAATTGCTTCCAATTTAATGTCATTAAACACACTGGACACAATGGGACAATATGCAACATATTAAAACTGACAAATATTCAAAGTGAATTCCAATGTTATGAATTTAATATTGACTGTATAGTTTAAACCATAATTTATACAATAAACCAAAAGTTTCACATGAACACTTCATGAACAAGGAAAGGTTTGTATACAAAAGAAACATTCACATATAGTATTAATGTAATTGTGTATTCAAGTCCAATGACTAGGTCAATTTTATTGCTCAACCCTTTCCCACTTGCAGACTCTTGCTTACTTTTGGTGCATCTGCAGCAGACAACTTTTGAAAACATTGTGACAAAAAGGACTATCCAGTTTGAAGTAAATACAGACTAGCTTGAACTGATTACCACTTCTAATGCCCTTGTTCACAACATTGAATAACAATGGAAGAAAAATGGGGGAGAGGGGGGGGAATCACTATTAGCAATAAGTTCTTTATGTTTTAGATGTTACATATTGCTTCCTCTTATAATTCCAAAGCAGACAACTAAGACTACATTCGTGTCAGCGAAAAGGTAAATGCAACTTCAGCAGAACTTGGCAATATTTACACTGAAGGTGAATTGCTCGTAATTATCATTTTTTCCTTTCTTTTCAGAATATTTTACATTGTATCCATGACATCAAAAATCCCTGACACTACTATACTTTCCAATTTCTCTAGTTTATAAAATCAACAACTTAGTTTACTTGGGTGGTGAATATGGCTCATGATTTTGTTTTCTCCTTTGATGTACACAAACTTGGAGTTTGCATTGTTATCACAATATTAATCCATGACAGATGGAATACATTCATACTAGACTTAGCATATTGTTACTACTACAAAAATAAGTAAAATCTAACATATACATCATACAAAAAGATTACCCTAACACCTGATATGCAATATTTTAAGTCTTACATTCTTCCATATGAAAAATCATGAACATAATCAGAAGTCTGGAAAAATAACTGAATCAAACTGTGTCTGATGTGAGAACAAATTGGAAACTCCCTTTAACCCTTTCCCTCATATAGACACTTTCTGACGCCTCTGCAGCAGACGGCTTTTTGAAAACATAGTGACAAAAGAAGAAATTGCACAAAACTTGCAATTTCTCCTTTTGCCACAATGTTTTCCACTTTTAGTCATAGGTTATCCATTCAATTATGGAGATTTTCTATGTTTTGACAAAATACGTTCAAAGTCGTCTGCTTCAGAATTGTCGTATGGGGGAAAGGGTTAAATTAAATGAAAGTACAGAGTTGAAATCATGGTGGCAAAAGGAGAAATTGCTTGTTTTGAGCAATTTCTTCTTTTTTCGCCATGTTTTCAAAAAGCCGTCTGCTGCAGAGGCGTCAGAAAGTGTCTATGTGAGGAAAAGAGTTAACAGAGTAGAAAACACATCTGAGTTAGGGAAATTAGCTCCATATGAGCAAGTTCTCCTTTTACCCTCACAAACTGTACAAGCATCCCAATTTGGATACATTTTAGATACTAATGGAAAGTACTGATATGACAATAGTTAGAAACCTTTCTATGTTTATATATTATGCCTCGATGAAACGAACAACTGAAATCAAGCTAGCTTCAAACCATAACAACACATGATGTTAGTATTTATGTAGTGTATAAGTATGAATATGGGCCGGTGGCCTTGTAATACAATAAAATTGTAAATTGTGAATTATATATTTTCAAAAGTCATTAGGCTAAGAGATGTCAAAATTGTCTGTATCTGGTAAAGGGATATTCAACAAATGTATAACTATATAATTGGCAAGACATTCGACTTTGTTAGTATCAACAAAATATCCAAGAACAATTTCCAAATACTTTAAACACTTTTCCACATACAAGAAATCTCTATAAATGAAAGTGTTTTTTTTTTTAATAGAGTTATTAACATTGTAAAAGATAAATGCTGAAAATGCATCAAAAAGCCATCAAGATCAGTATGAACACTTAAATTTACTGTATTTTCAATAATTTGAATCAGTGAACAGTTTTCATCCAACCATAAATTGACATAGAATGATCAGTTTAAAAATACAGTCAAACTTGCGATTAGCAGCCACCCAAGGGACATGATAAAACTGGCTGCTGATCACAAATTTCGTGACTTGGTCGGATTTGTTCAAGTTTTGTCAGTTCACATAATATTACATGTAACTGTATATTACAAACTGGAAATTGTCTTTATAAACTTGTATTTAAACACTGTTATGAAGATTTGTAGCTTTTTCTATAAAATATTTCATTGTGCTATCTAATTGTAATTGTAATTCAAATGAACATGAACCATTTTTCCATCACAGAATTAAATTGCTACATTCTGTATAAACGAGTAAGGTATGGTGATTAACCCTTTTCAACATGCAACAAATCTGCAGCAGACGAATTTGAAAATATAGTGACAAAAACCTGAAGAATCTCCATAGAAAATAGCTTAATTGTTGAATAAAGTCATCATGAGCAACTTCACCTTTGGCCACTATGTTTTCAAAAGTCGTCTGCTGCTATTGCATCAAAATGCGTCTGTAGATGGGAAAGGGTTAAGTGTCTTGGTGCATCACTACAATGGGTCACATGAACAGATACTATAGTGCCATCCGTGGGTCTACAGTTCTAAATTGTTGTCAGAACTTACATCGGGCTCTAGGCTATGTGCAAGCTGACATTGGAGACTGACGAAATTGTGTGTCAACTGTTCGCAGATGCAACAAGACCCCTAAAGGTCATACATTGATCGTATATTTATTTGTATGAGTCTTTAATTAACCCTTTCCCAAATATAATTGCAATTTGATCCATCTGAAGCTAACTTATATTCAAAACAGAGTGGCGAAAGAAGTTATTGCTCATTATGATCAATTCTCCTTTTGCCACAATGTTTCCAATTCTTATCATTCATTCTTTCATTTAAAGACATATTCAAGTTGTCTGCCTGCAGATTTGTTGTATATGAAAAAGGGTTAAAAGTACATGTAACACATACATAAAAAGATCCCTTTTCACATGAAATGCACACTTTTATTTCTCTTGTCTTATTAATCTACCAGTTTCAGGCCACAAGAGTGTTCAAAGAGACACATATGTCGCCTCTCAATATGTCAGTAAGTTGAAGCATGACAGACACACAAAAGCAGGGTTAATCTATCCCATTTCAACATACAACATATCCGCAGCAGAAGACTCTGAAAACGCTGGGGAAAAAATATTGAAAACATCTATAAAAGAAAAAGATTAATTGATAGATTTGAAAACATTGTGGCAAAAGGAGAAATTGCACGTTAAGAGCAATTTCTCCTTTTGCCACAGTGTTTTCAATAGTCATCTGCTGCAAAGGTGTCAGAAAGCATCTACATGTTTGTTAGGGCTATCATACAAGTTCCTACAACAGTTCTTTAAAAACAACAAAATAAAGCCGTACAAAAACAACAACAAAAATACTTTGATTAACTGAAGGAAAACAAATAGAAATCTGTAAAAACAGAATTTCTTTAACATAACAAAATCTTTGGCAAAGAAAATATTAACTACATCTACAATAACAAGTGTTCAATTTGTATATTTAATTTCATGCAAACAGTTTCATAACAAAATTATAATATTGTGGGAACAACATTTGATAAAGAATAATCACACTTCTCAAGCTGCATTAAGACACATAATAATTAATAATTTTGTAACTGAAATCTACATGGTAATAGAAATATTATGCCTTTTAAACCCTTTCCCATATACAGACGCTTACTGACGCCTCTACATGAAGATGACCTCTGAAAACTTTTGGCTGAAATTCTTAAATGGAATTGACCCAGTGAAAAGGAAAAGATGTAGTTTAAATAATTGTTGACTACATGCACATGAGAGCTGAAAAATCATATCAGACAAATGATTAAATTTCATGATTAAAACTTGTAAATAAAATAAATGCTATATATTGATTGAATATGTCAATTAAAAAAAAATCTGGCTACACACTTAACATAAATTTACATGTAGTTACCATAGTTACCATAACATATCCCAAAAAGGAAGTACATTTCCTGATACAGACACATTTTGACGTATGCGGTATACTTCAAAATTATCAGTTTCTTCATTTCACACAAAATATTCAAATCTGCATCTAAATCAAACACACAGTTCTCAAGACTTGACATTTTCATCCTCAAATACTGTTTTATTTAACTCTTTCCCCCCTTGTAGTCACTTTCATACACCTCAGCAGCAGAAGGCTTTTTGAAAACATGGTGACAAAAGAATAAATTACTCAAGACAGACAATTTCTCCTTTTGTCAACATGTTTTCAACTCTTTTCAATTATAGAACTTTCATTTAAAGTCATCTGCTGCAGAGGCGTAAGAAAGCATTTACAAGGGCCAAAGTATGAGGGAAAGGTTTAAAATAATCAGTTTCTTCTTTTCATACAATATATTCAAATCTGCATCTAAATCATACACACAGTTTTCAGGACTCAACATTTTCATTCTCAGATGATGTTTATCCCTTTGTTGAGCAGTTTCACCTTTGGCCACAATGTTTTCAAAAGTCGTCTGCTGCTATTGATTCAAAATGAGTCTGCAGGTGGGAAAATGTTAAGCTGACCCCTTTTAACATAACAAGAGCGATATTACAACAATCTAGACTATTTGAAGAGCTTGTCAAATAAAAGAAACATGCCGACATATTTTGACACTCCTGCAAATATTTTTACAAAGGAGAAATTATTCAGAATGTTTTTTCAACTCCATTCAGTATTTATACTGCAGAGGTGTCAGTAAGCCGCTATATACTGAAGAATGGTGACAAGGCAGACAAATTCAAAGTAGCCAAATTCAAAAGTTCAAGAGGCAAAACTGTTGAACAAGTCAATTTGTAGAGACTGAAAATATGTCTTGCATGTATCTATACATGATGATTGTTTGTAGAAAGCTTCATCAGAGTAGGAAGAAGTTTTAATCACAAGTTTATATTACAGACCCCTTTACAGACCCCTTTTCAGTGTCCGACAAATTTCAGAATTGTTTGGTAGCCCACTGGGCTACCAGATTTGGAAGCTGGTAGCCCGAAATATCGCGGATGCCAATGAGTGTTTTATGATTATTTTTGTTTTCTACTTCTGTACAAACATAATATTAAGAGCACACCATGTACATGATTTAAGGGTAATGACCATTTCAAATAACATGACTGTGTTTCAAAAGACCTGAATTGCAGCATTCAGTTAAAAAAAAATGAAATTTGGAAAAAAGACTTTTTGGTAGAGCTTAACAGATAGGAGAAAATTGGTACTAAAGATTTTCAAGATTACTTTTCACTAGGTTATTTGAAATATTCTGCATAAAATGTATGTATTTTATCCATATTTACAAAAGATTTAAAAGCTAGTGACAGAAATGTTTAAACTTGAGACCAAAAAATCAAATGATGTAGTATAAACTCTTTAAATTGGAGGTCACCGATTTAGGTCCCTCACCGAAACAGGGCATACGATACGAGTGTCAGTTTTACAAAGAACGCCATATTAAATAAGATTCAATTTTATTAACCAAAAGTCAAATTTATCAGGTTCAATGAAGTTATTAACCCTTTCCCTCATATAGACGCTCTCTGACGTCTCTGCAGCAGACAGCTTTTTGAAAACATAGTGACAACAGAAGAAATTGATCAAAACAAGCAATATCTCCTTTTACCACAATGTTTTCCACTTAGTCATAGGTTATCCATTATATTTTTATTTTTTGACAAAATATGTTCAAAGTCGTCTGCTGCAGAATTGTTGTATGAGGGAAAGGGTTAAATCATAAAATATTGTCAAAAACAATGACGCGAATAATACCATATTTAAACACATGTAACACGTTAAATTTGTTTCATGTGTTACGGTATTATTCACAACATAGCCGCCATTTTGATAATTGCGCAATGTTAATCATGGTTCCCTACTGAGAATTTGAAATCGGTAAACAGCGTTGAATGTAAACATCGGGGTCCACTCTTGATAGGGGTCGTCGGGTCGTTAACGTCATTGACCCAATTTCTCATTTCTTCCAATGAAATCGCAATTATTAAGTCATATGATTTTTTTCCCGCCGGTTATGCTAATTAATTTTGGTAAACAAAGCCGTGATTGGGCATTTATTATTCATTATAGATTTCATCCCAAACATTTTCTTTGACATATCGCATACTATGTCGATTATGAAGGTGTTTCATATTTGATTAACGACAAGATAAGATCTAGAAGTGGTCGTATTGTATTGTCTTTAATATTTGGATCGAATTTATTTTATTAATTTCTGCATGGTGACAATTTTCTTCTCCGTCTTTCTGAACCGGTCTGCACCAGTTTGCAAACATCGCATACCGAAAGTAGAAATATGGATCAAAATACGTTTAAGGGAATATTTGAATTTCATTGGTTATTCGCAATCATTCATGGATTAACACCAGGGAACAATGGTCACTAATGATTGGACCGCCGTAATGGGTATATATATCACGTTAATTGACTATTACTGAAGCGATTCGGTTGGCTGAAACCACTCGATCTGACAGGTTGGTAACTCCGCCTACTGATATTGATTTGTTTATGGTCACAGCGAGTGGTTTTCGCATGTAACATACAGTCACTGTTTATACACGACATGTGTGTAAGTAATTAAGCCGGGCTACCAGACACGGGAATAAACAGTAGCCCGCCGGGCTTTCATTTGAAAATGACAGTAGCCCGGGCAATTATTGTGGTAGCCCGCGGGCTCCGGGCAATGGATTTGTCGGACACTGCCCTTTTACATATTTACTTCATTCAGCGGCGGGTAAAAATATTTAAGTCCTGACAAAGGAAAAGTTGGATACATGTATTTTTCTAAAGTGTCTGAGCGATCTAAATAAGGAGTGTTTTGCTTGTTCTAAAATCCTTATTTTATCCGCTAAACCTAGGTTGTGGGTACTCAAAAGAATCGTTGGATAACAAGAGATATTACGGAAAAAAGAGCTGTAAACCCTTCATTATCTGGACCTCTGGTGTCTACTGTAGAGTTAATATCAAATGATGGTTCTGCTCTCAATAAAGTAAAGGATTAATTAACAAATAGTGCATTTGACTAGATCACAACTTGACAATAAAGTCTTTTTATATAGAGCATAACAAAAACAAATTTGTTAAAACTAAGAAACTAAGAAATTCTGTAAAGAAAAGATAGAATCAAAGAACCACAAGTTTTCAACAGAACATTAGTAAGGTAAGCACCAATTATGAAGTATAAAAAAGACCAGCTCTACTTATTGTAAAGAAGGGTAGAAAAAAAGTGATATTCTTTTCCCACAAACAAGACAAATGCAGCAGATGATTTTCAAAATATCATGGCAAAAGTATGGAAAATCCTAATTGTGAAGTTAAAACATCATTGTTCAATTTGTTGTGATGCTATGCTATGATAACATTCTACTCATATCTACTTTTAAGCACTCTCAAACATGTTTCTTTTCAATTATTTGATAGCTATGTGTTGCCTGCCGTTACGTAGGTAGTAAGTGTGACAGACAGACAGAAACGTTATCCCTATGTGTCTCCGTACCAAAGGAGGTGACACAAAAACAAACAAGAACATTAAGAACACGTATATTGTCTAATTGTGTAAGAATTAAGATCAAAGATATGAAACTTGTTCTAAGACCTTTGTAAATGTACATTACAATAGCTAGCTAAGCTAGTACAATAGTCTCAATCTTTATTCTTCGAATAGTTAAGCTGAAAATTCGATAATATTTATTTTCTAGGTGGGGGGGGGGGGGGGGGGGTGTAAATGTAGAGGGGAGGTTACATGATGACAATGTTGTCAAAAACAATATAATTTGAAAGTTTGATAAGAAATATTAAGAAATGGCAAAATTATTGCTGAATTTAAAGGGACTGAATCCCATATGAGAAAAAAGCGGGAAAAAAAAGAAAATTGTTAAAAATTGCTATTACCTTGATGTTTTTGCATGTAAGACATTGAGATTTGCTGACTGATGTACTACAATATATGCACACTATTAATATTGCGGAGAGTTTTCATTATTTTGCATTGTAAAATCTACTGGGTTAGTAACCCAGTAAATCTAAAAATATCGCTGTATATTTATCACGTGATCACTAAAACCAAATTGACAATCTCCTTCGCAGAGTTTTCGTTCCTTACACTCACGCATACATGAATGTAATGAGTTGATAGTGTTAGAAAATGCCAAATTGAATCCACAAATTCAAATGAGCAAGAAGAAATTCCACGGTATTTTTAAACGGGAAAACAAGGAGCGGACATTTTTTAACTGCTTATTTCCTATGAAATAATGAAAAACAAGACTTGTACGACCTTCTACAACATTCCGTTACATATATATCGACGTATTGTGGATTAATTAGAATAAGTATAAAATATAACAATTTTGGACCATTATGGTGTTCAGTCCCTTTAAGTTATCATGACAGAATCTAAGTGCCCTAAATCGATCACCTGAGTGATAGTAAATTAGTAGCAAATATTTAACTGCAAATATCTTGGAAAATTTGATCAGGAGTACAAATGAAACTGCAAGGAGTGGACACTGTTAAAGAAATAGCCATTTTAAAGGTCATTTGTATCTTGAAATCTAACAATAACTTTTTTAATAAGTTTTGTCATGTTGTCACTTTCCTGATGACGCCTTGCTGCCATATTTTTCAAAGAAATCAATATGGCTTGAAAAGTTTTTGTAGAGAATCACTCAAGGAATATTTCTACTAAATTATCTTGCAATCGGGCAAGCAGTTTATGGAGGAAAAGGATTTTTAAAATTTGGGTAATTTTCTCACGTTCTGATGCTGCAGCAACCAAAGTTCTACACAGAATGTAAGTATTTGAACAATTTTGAAAGAGGACTTACAAAGGAACATTCCTGTGAAGTCAAGTTGAAATTATTCCAGTGGAATGGTAGGAGTTGTCATTTGTAGCTAAAAGTTCAATTTACCCCTTTTGTGATGATGCCTGGTTGCTATGATTTTGTAACCAATCAATACGGATTGGACAAATTAAGAATAGGGTCATTTTGCTCCTTTTATGATGCCGCCTGACTGTCATGTTTTAAGACAAATCAGTATGGCTTGAACTATTTTTGTAGAGGGTCACCCAAGGAAGATTTCTACCCAATTATATTGGAATCTGAACAGCAGTTTGGATATTTTGCCCCTCTCTAATGCCGCAGCAACCAAAGTTCTCGACGGAATTTAAATCTTTGAACAATTTTGTAAAAGGACCTGCAAAGGAACATTCCTGTGATGTTTTCTGGAAATTGTTGCTGAGGTTTAGGATGAGATGACGTTTAAAGCTAAAACGACGGACGGACGACGGACAGAGAGTGATTAGAATAGATCTAAAAAGGGGCATAACTTTGACAAATGTGACCTTGACGCAAGATTAAGAACAAAAAGGGGCATAACTGTACAAATATGATTGACAGAGTTATGTGACTTGCTGCAGTTGTCATATATTGTCATTAAAAACAAGTATGCCAAGTTGTTTGAAGTAAGCATGTTTGATGGTATACATAGAAGATACTAGTATTTGTTAATAACTTTTACCAATGCTGACACCGGGAAGAGTGCAATAGCCCTTTCCCTCATATAGACGCTTTCTAACGCCTCTGCAGCAGACGGCGTTTTGAAAACATAGTGACAAAAGAAGAAATTGCACAAAATGTGCAATTTCTCCTTTTGCCACAATGTTTTCCACTTTTTGTCATAGGTTATCCGTTCAATTATGGAGATTTTCTTTTTTTTTGACAAAATACGTTCAGTCATCTGCTGCAGAATTGCCGTATGAGGGAAAGGGATAGCCTCCTTATTCTTCAGATAGTCAAGCTAAAGATAACAATAACAGTTATGTCCCTACATCCTCCCACATCCTCCCACAGTTTAAACGATATTTTTGTTTGATATCTCTTTTTATCCAACATTTGCATATCTGTTGAAAATCATGCATATAATTTACAAAAATCCTCCTAGAAAAGTTGCCTTTCTTTAGAGATCACAATTGCGTTTATTGCAAAAAAAATTAAAGATGAAGACAGTGTTCTTAAAAACTATAATCTTGTCTGATATAAATGGTTCATGGAATATAATTTATTCTTTTTCTTCAATTGTTTTTGTTATTTTAAAGAAGTTTTAGAGCGAAATACATGGATGGGCTAATGAAAAACTGTTTTATGTCATATCTTGCTTTGAAACATACCTTTAACTGTTTTTCATGCAAGCTTCAATATATATAAATACTATATATGAAAGGTAAAATCGAAGCATTTCAGAAAATGAAACTGAGTAAGTACATAAATACTGACCATACTGGGCAGTAAATATACAACCAGAATATGTAGGCAGAAACTCCGTAAAAAACGTAGGAGATAAAGAACCAAACCATGTCAAACGGGGATTCCTGTCTTATCATACGGGGCAACTTCCTCTTCTCCTTATCGGTCTCGTCAAGAAATGTTCCATGTTTATAAAAATTATCTAACATTTCATCCTTTTCCGCATATCTGTCATACAGCCATTTAGTCCGCCCGTCCGGATCTGTGGGTATATCGGATAAGGGATAAGCCCGATAATGGAGCATGATATCTCGAGGCGACCAATAACCTATACATATTCCATGAATGTCCAGGGCTTCACGTTTTGGATAAGCTAACGTAACATCAACCACCCATTTCACACGATGTTGACCTAAGCCACCTGAGAAAAGAAATAAGTGTTCTTTCTGTGCCAATCAATATCTAATTCATCTATCATTCTAACCCTTTAGAACATGTAAGCAAAATTGAGATAAAATGATAACTCTCTCCCACATACAACAAATCAGATGCAGATGAATCAGAAAATGTGTTGACTTTCTTTTTAGAAAATCTCTACAAATGAAAGTATAATTATTGAATAGATGCACAGTGGGAGAGAAGGAGCAATTTCTCATTATGACAATTCACTTCCTTTGCCATATTGATTTCAAAAGTCTTCTGCAGGAGATGATTCATATTTCGTCAGCATGTAGAGAAAGGTTTAACCCTTTCCCTCATATAGACGATTTCTGACGCCTTATTGAAAACATAGAGACAAATTCATTCAATTATCGAGATTTTTGATGAAAACACTTGTTACAGCCTGTATCTATTTTCTTTTTATGACATAAGCAATCATGGAAGATCCTGATCAGACTGTGCTTAGGCATAAACTTATCTAGTTCTTCTGTACACTTTAATTTTCAAAGGTTGGTTTGCCAATCACATGGCTCATGTTCATTAAAATTAACCCTTTCTCATATGCAGACTTTCGATTTGTTTGCCACAATGTTTGCAACACAATTCATTACTTTGTAGACGTGAGAAGGACGTGGGAAAGGATTCTGGTTATACAAAAATCACCAAAAAAATGCTTTAGAGCATAATAGACAAAGTCTCAAATTTAAAACCATCAGATCTGTTTTTATTTGGCTTGGTTGGTTGCAGTTTTACGCAGATTTCAACAATATTTCAGTTATATTTAGGCGTTTCCATGATAGGTTACCAGTAGTACTGGTATATTTATCCCGACACCAGCCAGTTATTTGTAACCCTAAGAACCTAGGTGGGCAGCCATTTTTACCAATTCTAAAGTCTTTGGTATACTATGACCCGGCCAGGGATCAAACCCACGACCTCCCACTCTTGAGGCGGAAGCTCTACCACTAACCACCGAAGTGATTAACTTAGGTTAGTATAGTTAACAGTAGTCAGTGAAATTGTTACCTTTTATTCCATTTGGTTGTTTAGTATCACCAACTGTATCTATTATAGTATTCATAGCACCAAGACGGGGTAATGTACAATGCTCTAATACAGGTAAATTATTCTTCAGGGCAAATCTGAAATAGTATTTTTTTATTAACAGTTTCTGTTATAAGGACAATATTTCTATAATTCAAATAATTTGGAAAAGGTGAAAGTGCTATAATGAGTAATTTCTCCTTGACTAAAGATGTTTTCAACTCTGCATCAAAATTTAACTTCTCATAACACAGAAATTTTAAATTTTCAATGCAGACAATTCTCAAAATCTTATTAATTTAATAATTCATCAAATAGAAAATGTCACCTTAATGATGTCATTTAACTTTCCCTCATACGACAATTCTGCAGCAGACGACTTTGAACATATTTTGCAGTAAAGTCAAAATGTTTCTGCAGATAGGAAAGCGTCAATTTAGAATTTACAGTGCTGTTGTTATTAGTTGTTGCCTCTGCAACAGATGTTTAAACACATTGTTTGAAAGGGAGAATTTGTTCATTGTAAAGTCTGCATATAAATTGTTTGTTTTGAAATTGAATTTTCAATTGTAACATTTTTTACTGAAATCTGTTAACCCTTTCCCTCATATAGACGCTTTCTGATCCCTCTGCAGCAGACGGCTTTTTGAAAACATAGTGACAAAAGAAAAAATTGCAAAAAACATGCAATTTTTCCTTTTGTCACAATGTTTTCCACTTTTTGTCATAGGTTATCCAGTCAATTATGGAGATTTTTTTTTTTTGACAAAATGAGTTCAAAGTCGTCTGCTGCAGAATTGTCATATGAGGGAAAGGGTTAAAAACATAAACGGGTCTCGAAACATCATCTGATTATTAACCCTTTCCCACATGCAGATGCATTTTAACACATCTACATCAGACGACTTTTGAAAACGTTGTGACAATGGAGTAGTTGCCCATAATGAGCGACTTCTTGTTTTATCATTAAGTGTTCAACTCTATTCTACAATTGTGTTCATTCATAGATTTAGCCATATTTTTGCCTTAATGTTTTCCAAAGTCACTTTCTACAGATTTGTTGTGTATGGGAAAGGATTAAGTCAGAACAGTAAGCTTATGTTAGCATAAACTGTCAATTTCACTTAAACAAGTATAACCACTGACCTTTTACTTCTTTCCCTTCTTTTGTGGAGGAAGCCTCCCTCAGGAAATAAAACGATCCATTTCTTGCGTGTTGTAATGTATGAATTTAGTAGGTGATCTTTGAATCGAACTAGCTCAGATAAACGATAATCTTTTCCCTAGATAAATATATATTCAAATGAAAATGTCACTGTATAACCCTTTCTTTCATACAAATGCATGTCGACGCCTCTAGCCAACAAATTTTTAAAACATTGTGACAGAAGGAAATATTGCTAATTATGAGCAATTTCTCCATTTGCCACAATGTTTTCAACTCTATTCAATTATAATACTTTCATTTGCAGAGATTTTTCATATGTTTGCCAAGATGTTTTCAAATTCATCTACTGCAGATTTGTTGTACGTTGGAAAGGGTTAAGCAAAATGCTCATGTCTGTGATCATTCAAAATGCTAGAATACTGGGTTGATAAATTTAGAGAACAAAAACGTTTGTGAATGTGGTAAATGTCATTTGAAGTTTTACAAACAAACAAAAAACGTGTGTCTGGGGATTCCGGGGTCTCATTGACTTCCAAGTTATGGGATCAACTAAAGATATATTTGCTTCACACAAATGACTTTTGACACCTGCAATTGAACATGACTTTTGAAAACATTGAAATAAAAGACGAAATTGCTCATTATGAGCAATTTCACCTTTTATTGCAATATTTATCAATATAAATCTTTCAGTTTTTAGATTGGTGAAATTGTTAGTCTGATGATTTTAAAGCAGACGACCTTTGAGAAAAACGTGTGTCTGTGGATTTGGGGTTTTATTGACTCCCTAGTTACAGGATCAAATAAAGATATGTAAGTATTTGAGCTACCGGGGCTCGGCAATGATATATTTGCGTAAAACTAATTGAACTACAGTTCTACTTCAAATGATTCATCTAGGACAAAATTACTGTCAGTGTGACAAGAGTCATTTGTCTTCCACAAATGGATTAACAGTCTATGTGGAAAAGCAGCCAGTTCGTTGGAAAGTATGTTGTGTGGAGTAGCGGTGTGAACAAAACCAGGAAAGACATGAGTAGGTAAACTGCCCGCCGTGATATGACTGAAAAATTGTTTAAAACGGCATTGAACCCCAATCAATCAATCATATAAAAGAAGAGGTACTACAAGTCATAAGGGTTTGTCCAGACACATATCATTTTTGGAGTGTCTTCTGTGTCAATATAACTGTCACATTATGACATTTTCTCCTTAACCCTTTACCTCATATAGACACTTTCTGACACCTCTGCGACAGACAGCTTTTTGAAAACAGTGACAAAAGAAGAAATTGCTCAAAACGAGCAATTTCTCCTTTTGCCACAATGTTTTCCACTTTTAGTCATAGGTTATCAATTAAATTATAGAGATTTTCTATTTTTTGACAAAATATGTTTAAAGTCATCTGCTGCAGGATTGTCGTATGAGAGAAAGGGTTAAAGAAAATTCCACCCATTGGTTCATTTTCGCTTAAATTTCTTGATTTATCCATTTCATGTCCGTCATATAGATTTAGGTCAATGAAATTCATGAATAATTCTTTACATGAGTAAAAAAGGTTTTTTTAAATATAAACAAATCAAAGTTAACCTGCTGTATAAAAAAATCCCCATGTAAATAAGCCGCCCATCCAAAATTTGTGTACATGAATACATAATCCATGATCCACATGACTTCACCGATGACGAGTGATTTTGGTAGTAAAAGTGACATGACAACAGGAGTATCAGCAGTAGATTGATGGTTGACTAGTAATAAGGCATGTTCGTCAAACAGACTGGTCAGGTCATCTCCAGATTCTACAACTAAATTAAGAAACATCAATTAGAAATTAGCAGACTTCATCAATTGCCGCATGCAACAAAATGGAACCGGATGACTTTGAAATTATCTAGACAAATATATATGGATCTCCATAAATGCAAGTTATTGAAATAAGTTGAAATAATTACAGCAAAAAAAATAATTGTTTATAATTACAAATTCTGTTACAGTATTTCCAAATGTCTTCTGTTGCAGACGTTTCAAAATCCAAATATATAGGGTTAATACTAATAAATGGAGTTAATCCAATTTAAAGGTGCTGAACTCCAGATTATAGATATTATAGCCAAATTTTGTTTAACTGTTCAAAAGTTGTCTTGAAATAATCGAATCATAATTCTGGGAAATAATTAGAGTAATAAATTCATTTTCCAGTACAACAAACATCTAAATATTAATCGTTCATGCTTTATTTTTTACTGGGTAGACATAACCAGTAAGCCAAATTTTGTACATTTTCAATTAAATGTTTTTCAAAATTTACTGCCAAAATAGTTTTGAACTATTTATTACCTACTTTGTAGACTCTATTTGCAATATTTGCAGAATTTTTAACATTTTAAAATTGTGATCTCAATCTGGAGTTCATAACCCTTAATGATTTATCCAATACTAAATACATACCATATTTTATGCTACATTGTACTGAAAATGGAGAAATTGCTCTAAATGAACATTTCCTCCTGCATGCTTCAACGCAATTAACACTAAAAGACTCATATAAGGTTAACTTGATTATGATATGCAAATAATATTCATAAACTTTTATTAAACTCCCCTCTAAGCCTTTTTTGTTACTGTTCAATATTTTCTTTGAACATAGAAGCGAAGAATGTGTAAGGTTACAGCATATATCCATGAAGTAATTCATAATAAGCAAAGATTACAATGTACTATTTATGATTAAGATTTCTGCCACAAGCAAACTCTTAACACATCCATGTAAAAATGTTAAATTGAGACATTGCTGGATACAAACAATTTCTCCTTTTCAAAGAAGGATATCAGCTCATTCCTGATGTCATTTTCTTTTCTCTGGTTTATTTTCATAGACAACATAATTATTATGAGGTAATAGACTAAAAGTGATAGATCACATGTAAAACATGCTTTAACACTTTCCCACATACAAAAAATTATACAGTAGGCGACTTTGAAAACCTCTAGGCAAAACTAAGAAACAAATTTCTATTAAATGAAAGAATGATCATTGAATACTGAATACAGTGGAAAGCATGATGGAAAATGCAGAAATTGCTCATTAGGAAAAATTTCTCCATAAATTTGCAACAATGATTTCAACCCTTTTCAATGATTCAAGTTTTAAACTTTCATTTATTAAGGTTTTCCATATGGATATTTTTTTCCACATGGATATTTTTTTCAAAGTCGTCTGCTGCAAATGTGTTGTATGTAGGAAATGGTTAACCCTTTCCAAAATTCAACAAATCTGCAGCAGACAACTTTGAAAACCTCTAGGCAAAAGAGAAACAGAGACCCTTTAAATGAAAGAGCAATATTTGAATAAGAGTTGAAAACATTGTGACAAAAGGAGAAATTGCTTGTTTTGAGCAATTTCTTCTTTTGTCACCATGTTTTCAAAAAGCTGTATGATGCAAAGGCGTCAGTCAGAAAGCGTCTTTATGAGGGAAAGGGTTAATACTTACTCTTATATCCACCAGTGTTCATCCACATGACCACAAAACTGAGCAAGGCCTTGAAAAGTATACCTTCCAACTTCCAGTAGAGTTTGGGGTTGAAGAGGAGGATGGGCTTCAGAAGGAAGTGCCAAACAGTGTAAGCTGGGATAGCCATGATGTTATTCACAATCACGTGGGCTACACGGAATGTGTAATACAAGAGCTCCCGCAATGTCGGGAATCCCATGATTTTAGTCTGAAAAACAGAATGTTTCCCTGTTTAATATGCCATTATAATGACCTCTACCCTGATACAACTGCAGTGTTTTCTATTTCCAACATGCAGATGCATTTGCAGCCTAGCAGACAACTTTTGTAAACATTGTGACAAAAAGAGAAATTGTTCATTCTTAGTATGATCCTGTTAATAGAGAATCCATAAGACACCAAACTAACAGACACCGCTCATGTTTTCATAATAATTTAGGCTGCAGGGGTCCTGCTACTAGTTAGGAAATTGACAAAACAAATGATGAATAAATATACAAGAGGCCCTAGAGGGTCAGTATTGATCCACTGCAATTAGAAACAAGAGTGCCATGATGGCCCTGGATCGTTTACATGAGTAATGCAATGTGATTTATCATGTCAAGCACAATGTTAACTCATTTGGCCAGATATTTGTGGCGAAGATTTTTTAAGTTTTCATTATAGCCATATAAGGCTGTTATTATACATGTTCTATTTAAAGGATTCTCGTGATCACCTGACTCCCGATTTGGCTTACTCTGCATCATGGAAGCACAATTGAAACAGGTTAGGGCTGCTATGTTTAAATACATTTTTCCTTATATAGTTTATATAGTAATAGATACCGAATTGTACATTATGTCTATGACCATGTACATAAGCGATAGCTTCTATAGGTCATTTTGAGAGATGTTTTTCCATAAATGTGGTTTGTTTGTTTGTGACTTCCAGTTTCAGTCTAATATTAATGGTTGGTTTCTTGATCATTATAGTTTAATATGATCTTCCATATTTCTATACACTCATTTGGAGACCTGTGTATTCTTGTTAATTTTAAAGCTAAAATCGCTTTCGCAGTTTTAAAAAACATATTTACAATCTAGTTCAATGTAACAATTTGTAGTGAATTAACTTATCAAGCCTGTTCCTACTTAATGTTTTTCTGCTTAACTTTTTTTTTTTTTAAGGTGTATAGCATCGAGCAGGCAATTTAGATTTACATATCTAGTGATTATTCAACCTTGCCTTAAAGGTGTTTAGTGTGAGGGCTTCTATTACTGTTTGTGGTAATCCATTCCAATCATTTACAACTCTCTGGTTATAGCACATTCTCCTACCATTTGTTCTTGACCTATGTTTAAATAATTTGCAATTGTGCCCCTGGTTGTTGATTGTTCAACAATTGAGAAAAAATTATACGATGTTTTGTTGATTCCTTTGATTAGTTTATAGGTTTGTATTAGATCAGCTCTTTTCCTTCTGTATTCAAAGATAGGTAGTCCTATTCTTTTTAGCCTATCTTAAATTCATTCAACAATCTTTCAGTCATATCATGGTGGCCAGTTCACCTACTCATGACTCATGTATTTCCTAGATTTCTCACACCAATACTCCACACAACATACTTTTTAAGCAACTGGCTACTTTTACACATACTGACATAGACTGTTAGCACATTGGTGAAAGACAAAATTAATGACGCTCGTCACAGTGACTTTTGTTAAAAGTTGTAGAGAATGTTGGCCGAGCTGGGATTCGAACTCCAGACCTCTGGATTGACAGCCTGTAATGCTACAGAGTGAGCTACTGGGGCTCGGCTTCAGACAGGTGGACATATACACATATTTGGATAAATTATTGAACAAGATATCGAAAGGTATGCTTTGTCAAGTTGTTGTGAAATATGGTAGAAATTGGCTGTTACAAGTGCGCACAAATACTGTGCGAAAATGTCTTTTTGGTTGGTGGAACCTGTAAAATCGGGGTCAACTTGGCCTGGACTGTATAATGTATGTATTTAGTGTCCAATTCTTCTTAACGGTCAAGTATTTTACTACTTTGCAATTTTAATCATTGGGAATTTAGCTACCCTGTTATTTCCTTCATTAGTGTTTTAACCCTTTCCGTCATACAACAATTCTGCAGCAGACGACTTTGAACATATTTTGTCAAAAGATAGAAAATCTCAATAATTGAATGGATAACCTATGACTAAAAGTGGAAAACATTGTGGCAAAAGGAGAAATTGCTTGTCTTGAGCAATTTCTTCTATTGTCACTATGTTTTCAAAGAGTTGTCTGCTGCAAAGGCGTCTATAAGAGGGAAAGGGTTAACTACCTTGTTATTTCCTTCATTGGTGCTTTGAATGTGTACATTTTTTACCATAGGGGTTTTGACAGCCTCCCATTTAATTTAAAACCACAATACTGTTTACAATTACGTTTTTATGGGATTTTACCATATATTGTTCGTATATTAGTACTATATATCGCGTGCTGAATGCGTAATTGCATGTATGTGTGTGTTTCGCGGAAGCCGGCTTTTTTTGGCACCTTTGTTAGTGGTATACAGTATATGCCTTTTCTCAAATTTAAGAAACGCTTATCTCCGCTGGGTCCTGGATGGGTTAACCGCGGTGGTTTAAATACGTGAATGACCCACTTTTCTTTACAATAATCATTAACAGCAATAATCAATCAACGAAATGTCTTTAAAGATAACAAACAAAATGGGAGTCTCCAACATTTCAACCGAGTGACGAGACGTCCAACATAGTCCACTTTTTGAACCCTTTTCTTGTTAATCAAAGTAGGAAGCCTAAATAAACACTAGCCTTCCAGAGTAAACATCAGGTTAGATTTCGACTTGCTTGATTACCTTTTTTATGCTTATTGTTGTAAAAGGTAGAAGGTCATCTTTTTTCTCTCGGACCAAAGGTTTCAGTTGCTTCCCTTCCTTGTGCTTTTATTTTTTTTACCTCCCTCAATAATATAGAACCCAATGTATTTAAGTTAACGAAAGGAAATTTAGCAGAAACTACTTAGCCTGTTAATAATACAAAACGTCACGTGAAATGTTTTTGTTATTAACCTTATATTTAATATTTTATTGTTGGTTTTTGTTTATAAAAAGAAGATAAAAAAAAAAGAAACAAGGGCACCGCAAAGCGGATGCATCCCCTCGGCTTTCAATCATCACATTGAGTTCTCTTGTGATCTAAATATTTAAGTCCAATTTTTGACTTCGATCTTTGACCTATGACCTTGAATCAATAGGCTTCAAAATATTGTCACAAACTAACTGTATGCCAAGTTTGGATAAGATCTGTCAAGGAATGGTCAGTGTAGAGTGGTGACAAGGTTGCCACAGCTGAGATATATTGTAAGTTCAATCAAGTTCAATTTTGGGCATGACCTTTGACCTATGACCTTGAAAACCAATAGGCTTCAAGACATATCATAAACTAACTGTATAATAAGTTTTATTAAGATCGGTCAATGAATGGTCAGTGTAGAGTTGTGACAAGGCTGCCACAGCTGAAAATATTGTAAGTCCAATTTTGAGTTTGACCTTTGACCTATGACCTTGAAAATGAATAGGCTTCAAGATATTACCATAAAGTAACTGTATACCAAGTTTGGTTAAAATCTGTCAAGTAATGGTCAGTGTAGAGTGGTGACAAGGTTGCCACAGCTGAAAATAGTGTAAGTGCAATTTTGGGCTTGACCTTTGACCTATGACCTTGAAAATCAATAGGCTTCAAATATTATCATAAACTAACTGTATAATAAGTTTTATAAATATCGGTCAAGGAATGGTCAGTGTAGAGTGGTGACAAGGCTGTCACAGCTGAAAATATTGTAAGTCCAATTTTGAGCTTGACCTTTGACCTATGACCTTGAAAATCAATAGGCTTCAAGATATTATCATAAAGTAACTTTATACCAAGTTTTGTTAAAATCCGTCAAGTAATGGTCAGTGTAGAGTGGTGACAAGGTTGCCACAGCTGAAAATATTGCAAGTCCAATTTTGGGCTTGAACTTTGACCTTTGAAAATCAATAGGCTTCAAGATGTTACCATATACTTACTTTATACCAAGTTTGGTTAAGATCTGTCAAGAAATGGTTAGTGTAGAGTGATGACAAGGTTTGTTACGGACGGAAGGACGGACGCACATACATACATACATACATACGGACGGTCCCGTTACTATATCCCTTTCTCGCTTACTTCGTAACCGAGGGGATAATAAAATGTATTAGTTGAATCTAGCAACTTAGGGTCTTATTGCAGTCTCATCTGAAAGTCTGCATCTGCATCAATGTTATATAGACGAGAGATATAAATATAGACCCAAATGCATACTCTGACAAAAGCTAGAAGTGTAGCCCAACTATTTGTACGCCAATGAACTGCACAGCTCATATCTGGTGTACATGTAAAAGTATTTCGTTTTTCTACTTTAGTTTCATTAATTAACCGTTTCCCTCATACAACAAATCTGCAGCAGACGACTTTGAATATATTTTGTCAAAAAATAGAAAATCTCTATAATTGAATGGATAACCTATGACTAAAAGTGGAAAACATTGTTGCAAAAGGAGATTGAACAATTTCTTCTTTTGTCACTATGTTTTCAAAAAGCTGTCTGCTGCACAGGCGTCAGAAAGTGTCTATATGATGGAAAGGGTTAACAACTGGATCGCTCACCTGAGAATGGGCTTTTTAAGACTTAACTCTTTCAGCGCCAATGGAAATATCATTAAGACAAACTTTCTGACAAAATTTCAAGCTGCTCAAGTCAAAAATGCAATCTCTATAGTGTTAACAAGATTTTTATTCAATATGGCCTAGGGACCTAGTTTTTGATCTGACCAAACCCATATTTGATTTAGCCTAGATTCAAGGCAAATATTCTTACAAAGATTCAAAATGACCCATAATTGAACTTGGCATAAGATATCATCAAGACAAACTTTCTAACAAAGTTTCAACATGCTCAAGTTTAAAATGCAGCTTTTAGAGTGTTAACAAGATTTTCCTTAAATTAAGCCTAGTAACATAGTTTTTGACCAAACATGACCTACATTCAAACTTGGCCTAGAAATCACTAGAACAAACATTCTGACAAAGTTTCAATATACTCAAGCCAAAAATGTAGCTTCCAGTGTGTTAACAAGATTTTCCTTAAATTTGACCTAGTGACCTAGTTTTTGACCAGACATTACACAGTTTCGAACTTGGCCTAGATATCACTAAGACGGACATTCTGACAAAGTTTCAACATGCTCAAGCCAAAAATGTTGCTTCCAGAGTGTTAACAAGATTTTCTTTAAATTTGACCTAGTGACCTAGTTTTTGACCCAACATGATCCAGTGTCGAACTTGGCCTAGAGTTGATGGAGATATATGTTCTGATAAACTTTCATAAAGATTGGATGCAAAATGTTGCCTCTAGAGTGTTAACAAGTAAATGTTGACGACGGACGATGAACGACGGACAAAAGGCGATCACAATAAACTCACCTTCAGCACTACGTGCTCTGGTGAGCTAAAAATGCAATTTCTCCTTTTGCCACCATGTCTTTAACTTGTTTCAATGATTAAACTTGCATTCATAGAGATTTTGCCTATTTTTGCCTTTACATTTTCAAAGTTGTATGCTGCATATTTGATGTTTGTGGGGAAGGTTTAATATTTCTATTCAAATCCCTTGACACTTAATTTCTAATTCAGTTTCTGAGGAGTGGATTTTCAAACTGTAGCAAAAGCTGACAGCCATGTGTGACAAATGAGTATTGACATGATGGAATTTATTATGTAAGCCTACAACAGATGACTGAAAACATTAAGTAAACGATCTCAAAATTCTTTGTAAATGATAGTATTATAATTGAATAGAGTTGAAAACATTGTCGCAAAAGGTGAAATTGCTCATTTAGCCACAATGGTTTCGAAAGTCGTCTGATGCAGAGGTGTTAGAAATCGTCTATATGTGGGAAAGGGTTAACAATTTCCAACTTGCATTTGTAATTTGATGCATGATGTGCTGCAGACAATTTTGGAAATCATTATGGCAAAAGAAGATATTGCTCATATTTTTCCCTTTAGTCACAATGTTTCACCTCCATTCAATAATTTTGCTTTAATTTATATATAAAGATTTACCATAATTTTGGCCTAGACCTTTTCAAAGTTGTCTGCTGCTGATATGCTGTATGTGGGAAAGGGTTACGATATTCCAACAGTCCAAAACTCTCACACTTCCCCCTGGTAGAAATTACTTTATTTCTCTCTATAGACTTTCTCTTTGGCAATATGCACTCTCTTTATACAAGGTCAAATATACTTTCTCTTTGATAAAGTTTAAATTCTTTAAAATTTACAAACTCTACAGAAGATTGTTTTCACAATCTCCACACACAAAAAAAGAATCTCATAGTTGATTTGATATTTATTTTGTTGGTAAGTTCTGTAGGATTTGGAAATAAACAAACAACTCATGGCCAGATATAATTGAATTTACTTTAAAAAGGAGTACAGAGAAAAACATTGTTTTAATTAAATGTTCCAGGAGAAAAAATAAATACATGTATAAAAAAAATACCATCATTACTATTTTCTATCACGAAATGTAGATTTTCAAGACATACTTTCTTTTGCGCCTAAGGAGAGCTGAAAAGTAATCACTCTGTCGTTGGCTACTGATTGAGTGGCATTAACAAAATGTATATTTTATTCTAGGTATGTATAGCTATTATTTATAATCAAGCCACCACCCTGTGACCTATCCTGTTTTGCCACTGCCAGGTCTTAGTGAATTGCTAGATATACTCAATGTTTGTTCTTTTAAACTATAACATCATATATATTACTAAGATGACTTAAGACTCTTCTGAACTGATTTTATATGAAGAAAATAATTGAAAGGTGTGACTAAAATGAATTTGAAATTGAGACATAGTAAAAAAGATCATGAGATGTTGTCCTTTTCCAACAATATTCTTAAAATATCATCAGCTGCAAAGGCATCTGAAGTTTGAATCCCTTAAAACACATAACTCTTTTCCCTTTATAGTGCAACTGAAGACTTTTAACCGTTTCCCACATACAACAAATCTGCAGCAGACTACTTTGAAAACATGCAGGCAAAATTATGGAAACACTCTATAAGGGAATATATGATAATCTAAAAGAGTTGAAAACAGTTTGGCCGCAGATGCATCCGAAAGCGTCTCCATGAGAGAAAGGACCAATATATATCTCACCTCAGTACTTTGGCCGAGGACCACCAAAGAAACATTCCTGTGAAGTTTGGTTAACATTGGCCAATGGACTGAGAAGGAAATGTTGTTATGCTAATTTGTTGAATGTTTGCCGTACAACATTAGACTGACATAGGGTGATAAAAGTTTCTCATCTCACGCACTCTGTTTTCAAGAGAGCCTTAAACATTATTGAAAAAGAAGCAAATGTTGAAAACGAGAATTTTTTCCTTTTTCCCATAATGCAATTCTGCATTAGTATTTTTTCTTCTAGTTCCCCTTAAATTCATGGCAAATATTTTCTCATATGACTAATATATATATATATTAACCCTTTCCCTCATATAAACGCTTTCTGACGCCTCTGCAGCAGACAGCTTTTTGAAAACATAATGACAAAAGAAGAAATTGCACAAAACGTGCAATTTCTCCTTTTGCCACAATGTTTTCCACTTTTTGTCATAGGTTATCCATTCAATTATGGAGATTTTCTGTGTTTTGACAAAATACGTTCAAAGTCGTCTGCTGCAGAATTGTCGTATGAGGGAAAGGGTTAAAGCAGACACATCTTAGAAATCCCAACAGGTTATTATTATGTAAAAATATTTAAAACTGTGTCTTAACTGTTTTGGACAAATATTGAAAGAAAAAAAACACCCAGTAACTTGAAATAAACTAGTCACATTTGATTTAAAGCTTTAACAACATTTGAAAAAGGAATGCATTAAAATACAGGTACATGCAGTAAGTATTAACATTCACAATAATGAATAACATTAGAAAGTGACGAAAAACAATATATCGGGTCAAAAAGTAAGATAGAAAAATTGCAGGATACAGACTGATTAAAACAGTCCCATCTGCTTCTGTGGCAACAGATTAGTAAAAACAGTGACATATAAACATGTGTTTATATGTCTCTGGTAAAAACAACATGCAATAAGTAATTCAATATGAAAAGTATGAAGCAATACATAAATGTAAGTGGAATGTTGTAAAAGTCATATGTATACAGTGTCAGATACTTTAACCCTTTTCCCTCATATGACAATTCTGCAGCAGACGAGTTTGAACGTATTTTGTAAAAACATAGAAAATCTCCATAATTGAATGGATAACCTATGACAAAAAGTGGAAAACATTGTGGCAAAAGGAGAAATTGCACGTTTTGTGCAATTTCTTCTTTTGTCACTATGTTTTCAAAAAGCCGTCTGCTGCAGAGGCGTCAGAAAGCGTCTATATGAGGGAAAGAGTTAAAGCTCTGAAAACGTTCTTTGTTCTCAGAAATGAACTTCATGCCCCAAATAAGGATTTTGATTGGTCAATTTGGAGAACGAATTTTGTTCTGCCCAATCAGATACTTGAGCACAAATTCTGACATTATAGCTCTACATTGTTCATCCAAGTTGAACAGACCTGAATGTGGATTGAGTTTTTGATGAATTATAACGGCTAAGATGAATTTGGCAAAGAATATCAAATGTTACACCTGTAGCATACAACAATAGTAATATTTTTTGGGGAAAAGAAATTGCTAATCAATCTCTTTTCAATTTATCTATCATAATTTATGCATATCACATTCACATAGATGGCTTCTGAAGTCATCTGCTGCATCAATATGATCTTTATTAGGGAAAAGATTTAACACTTTCCCTCATTAAGATGCTTTATGATGCTTCTGCAGCAGACTACTTTTGAAATCATTGTGGTCAAAGAAGAAAATGCTCATAATGAGTTATTTCACATTTTGCCACAATGTTTTCAAAAGCTGTCTGCTGCAATCATGTCAAGATGCTCACAATGAACAATTTCCCCTTCATTTATAGAGATTTTCCATTATCTTTGCCTAGATATTTTAAAGTCGTCTGCTGCAGATTTTTTGTATGTGTATCAGCAGCTTCTTGCAACAACAAAACTACTTTTATCAAAATGGTTTTAATAGTTATGTTTACAAAAGATCGAAATCTTTACCAAATGTGGACACATTTTGACGCTTCTGCAGCAGAAAACAGTTTTCTTTTGAAATCATTTTGGTAAAAAGAAAACCCTTTTGCCAAGATGTTTTGAACTTGATTTCATTATTATACTTTTGTAGATCTACATGTAATTATTATGCTTGCCAAGGAATACAATGAAGGAAACTAATGAAAATGCTTCATAACACTTATATATCTAACATCAATTTTTTTGTTCTGACATCTTACATAAAAAAACCAACAGAGACTAAATTAGTACAATGTGAAAGGTTGACTCAGTTCTCAAGAGATTTGATCCCAGAACCATCTGATCATGAGGCCCACAGAATCCGGCATGGCCGAGTGTTAAGCGTCGGGGATTTGGAACTGGCTTCCCAGGTTCGATCCCCAGTTGAAGCACAACAGTTATGGTGGAGTGTCCTAGGGCAAGGCAAATTTCCTAGCCTTGTACTGGTTTGTCTACCCAGGGATCATAAATAAGTGAACTGTTGCCATGATATAAATGAAATAATGTTGAAAATGAAGTGAACCCCAATAAAACAAACAAGCATGAGGCCCACACTCTACATCTACATCTCCAATATAGGTTTCGTACTTTATAAATAAAACACATTTAAAATAATAACTTTGCACAATACAAACGTTTGATATGATGTGTTGTATGATACATGTATAACATTAAAGAGAAATAAAACACTACTTTTGATATGGTACTTAGTTACTACTAACTGTTTGGCGAGATTCAAGTCCTATAAGCCGTTTCCAACCTGTCAACGCATTTTGACGCATCTGCAGCAGACGAATAATGAGCAATTTCTCCTTTTGAAACACTGTTTTCAACTCTTTTCACTAGTTTGACTTTTATTTATAGACATTTTTCATATTTTTGCCTAGACATTTTTGAAGTCTTCTGCTGCAAAATTTGTTGTATGTGGGAAAGGGTTAGGATGACATCCTTCCATATCCCGTTCCAAAATACATGTCTGCAGCAGACAACTTTCGAAAACATCTTGGCTAAAATAGGGAAAATTATTCAATATGAAACTATAAATTATTGAATAGAATTAAAAACATTGTATCAAAAGTTGCTGTAAAAATAGGTCTGCGTATGGAAAGAGATATTCAATGACTGTGACCATTGTTAAAGACATTTTCCATTTGACTGCTTCTTTGACTAATTAAAGAATATTACAGATCCCGATTAAACTGTTTATGGATACATTATGGTGATCCGAATCTACGCTGCTTACAAATGCACTACAGTTGTACTGCATTGCAGCTTATACAGTGTTAACCTATTACTCTACATGATATTTCAAATGTTGTCTACTTTACAATCAACAGAAAGAAAAACAACTTAAAAAATCTGGAAAACTGGACGTAAATTCTTGACATAGATTTGAAAATATTGCAATCAGAGGTGAAATTGCTAATTTTGAGCAATTTCACCTTTTATTGTAATGTTTTCAAAAGTTGTCTGCAACAGCAGGCGTCAAATGTGTGAAGTCATGGGTTAAAAGCTGTGATGATAAGTAGCTGTTCATATGCTGGCTGTATCAGGGAAATTATTAAAGCTCATCATGTCCTTGTGTTGTTTTCTGTTTGTCTGTCCGTCCAGAGGCTTGATGATACAGACGAGACTTAAACAAATCGTTCCGTGTGTCCGTGTCTAGGGTATCCTCCATGGTAGACTGTGTCGTCTCCTCTGTCACTGAAGTCATACAAACATAAATTATCAGTACATCTGTTTATCCAGTAAGGGACTTTTTACGTTATTTGCTTATTTGAAAATCTTCTGAGTGAAATAATCAGGTACAGTGTATTAATATGACAATAAAAAATATACACAAACAAATAAATCCTCCTCAAATACAGGAAACTTGAAAAAATATTTTTGGAAAAGGAGAAAATGCTTATAATAAGCAATTTATCCTTCTCCCATAATATTTTTAACCACATGTACATGTATCGTTATGTGTCAACTAATGTTAACTTTTTCCTACTTGCAGACATATTTTGATGCATCTGCAGCAAACCAGTTTTGAAAAGATGAAAGAAAAAGAAGAAATTGCTCATAATGAGCAATTTCTCCTTTTGCCACAATGTTATCAGCTGTATTAAATTATTTTACTTTCATTTACATAGAATTTCAACATATTTGAAAAAATTGTAACTGCAAATAAGCTTGCAGCGTAGAAAACATTCTAATAAGAGTTTTCTGACCATAGGATGTATGCTTATAGAGATATGCCAGACACAAATTTCCGTAATGGACCAGCTGATAGAAGAATGGCGGACAAACATTGGTAATTATAAATGCTTCGCATCTCAAAAAGCATCCTCGGGACCCAGGCTTTTCATAAAACATATGATATATTTCATGAAAAGCCTGCGTACCGAGGATGCTCAAATTGTAGGTAGGAGAATAAATATTTTGAGGGGAGACAAACACTATCTACCTTCCTCTTCTTGGTCCACTTGAGCGTGTTCTGTATCATCTCCCCTTAATTTTTTTTTCAACTTTTTCTTCTCCTCTTGTTCACGTTCAAAATCCATGATCTTCAAAAACTCAAATCCTTTATTCAAAGGTTTCCATTCTGGGTTGGACAGTTGTACTGTAATAAATATACTCGTATTTATTGAACCCTTTCCAACAAAAACAAACAGCAGCAGACAACTTTGAAAAGAACTAGAAAATCTATAAATGAAAGAGTAATTACTAAATAAATTTGTAATCATTGTGACAAAGAATGATTGATTGATTGGGGTTTAACGCCGTTTTCAACAATTTTTCAGTCATATCACGGTTCACCTACTCATGCCTACTCATGCGATTCCTGGTTTTCCCATACCAATACACCACACAACATACTTTCCAAGCAACTGGCTGCTTTTCCACATAGAATGTTAAACAGCCCATTGGTGAAAGACGAATGACGCAGGCCATAATAACTTTTGTCAAACGTCGGAAAGAATGTTGGCAGAGCTGGGATTCGAACTCACATCCCCTGGATTGACAGCCTGTGTCGCTACCGGGACTCAACTTTGTGACACAGAAGGAGAGGTAGAAGATAAATTGCCTTCCAAATGTCAACGGCTGCCAAGATATCCATTGTCATCTTTTTCAGGATAGAGACTAATAAAGTTGTCCCAAAACCTATTCAGGAGATTCCTGTCATTTACACTTTAACAAAATTATGAAATAAAATTTCTTTTATGATAAAACATATGTACTTTTCTCATTGAAGTATGAAATGAGTTCCATGAAAAATGACAGGACTCTGTTTTTGTTCTCGGAGTTAAATAGGAATTAAAACTATCCTCATATTAGCTTAACCCTTTCCCTCATAGGACAATTCTGCAGCAGACGACTTATTTTGTCAAAAGATGGCAAATCTCTATAATTGAAAGGATAACCTATGACTAAAAGTGGGAAACATTGTGACAAAAGTAGAAATTAGAAATTGCTCGTTTCGAGTAATTTTTTCTTTTGTCACTATGTTTTCAAAAAGCCGTCTGCTGCAGAGGCGTCAGAAAGTGTCTATATGAGGGAAAGGGTTGAGAAACAAGTTTTAACCCTTTTCCTTAACAATATGTTTAAAACTTTTGAAAACATTGAGGACAAAGGACCATTGCTAGAAAGAAGCACCTATTTTTAGTAATATTTTTTCCCTAGATGCTTTTAGACCAGATTTTTAAAATACATGTACTTTGTCATGTAAATAATTTATTACTAATCTGACAAATGGTGTTTACTGCTTTGAAAATGTTTGAGAATTTCTTTTTAAATCTCAAAATTGGGAGTACAATTTTGATAACCCTTTCCCACTTGTAGATCCATTTTTGACGCTTCTGCAGTAGTCGACTTTTGAAAACATTGTGACAAAAGAAGAAATTGCTTAACCCTTTCCCTCATACGACAATTCTGCAGCAGACGACTTTGAACGTATTTTGTCAAACCTATGACAAAAAGTGAAAAACATTGTGGCAAAAGGAGAAATTGCACGTTTTGTGCAATTTCTTCTTTTGTCACTATGTTTTCAAAAAGCCGTCTGCTGCAGAGGCGTCAGAAAGTGTCTTTGAACGTATTTTGTCAAAACAAAAAATCTCTATAATTGAATGGATAACCTATGACAAAAAGTGAAAAACATTGTGGCAAAAGGAGAAATTGCACGTTTTGTGCAATTTCTTCTTTTGTCACTATGTTTTCAAAAAGCCGTCTGCTGCAGAGGCGTCAGAAAGCGTCTATATGAGGAAAAGGGTTAACACAAGCAATTTCTGCCTTTGTCATAATGTTTTCAACTTCATTCAGTAATTTTACCTTCATTTATAGAGATTTTCCATTTTTTGACCATATGTTTTGAAAGACATCTACTGCATATTTGTTGTATATGGGAAAGGATTGAAGGACACAAAATATTGGCATAAAAGGAGAACTGGCTCATCATGAGCAATTTCTGGTATCACAATACTTTCTCGCAAGTCACCGGCTGCAGAGGCATCACAGCTCACATATATCAGGGAAAGGGTAAAGGAAGATGTTTCAAAAGCTGTGTGTAAGTTGTCTTAGGTAGAAAATAGTCTCCAATAAAATATTTACACGATGGTTCTGTGGTTCCCTTGACAACGGATCCTAGCCACTGTATCATATTCTGTCTGTCAGGACTGGGACGTCCAAAATTAAATACCTCACCCTGTAGTACAAAGTTATCAAAAAATATAGTGTTTGTTAATTATAGTGGCAACACTAGTGAAAGAGCCAATAAATTCTGAAATTTAAGACACTTTGTACTGAACAAATAACAATCGTACAGAGTTGATCATATTGTGTGTCAAGAAAAGACTGATCTTTTGAATGATTTTACCCTTTTCCTCAAGGCTTCTCAAATGTCACCTGAGGAAATAGCATCACAAGGGTAGAGCTTACCTCATGCCTTTTGCCAAAACATTTTCAATTCTGTTCTATAACTTTTATACTTTTATTTTTTGTACTTTTATATTTTGAGGTTTCCATTGCTTTGTGTCTATGTTATCATACTTATCAGTATGTGAATGTATTCACAGACCATTTGCAAGCTCTGTTAACCTTTTCCCACATGACACATTTTGATGCATTTGCAGCAGATAACATGGTGCCAAAAGAGAAATTGTTCATCAAAATTTCAATTTAATTCAATAATAATACTTTTGTTTATAGACATTTATGACATTTTTACCTGGATGTTTTCAAAGTTGTATGCTCTAGACTTGCTATACATGGAAAAGGGTTAAAAATCTTCACTATTAACTATTTTTGAAAATAAAATCTTTCAGACTCAATACAAACCTTTTTAAAGTTAACATAAGATAGGAAGGGTACTTCGGGTTCGGGTGTGTATGTTTTTAGCACTTTAAAGGCCACACTTGATTCATCAGACCTGAAACATATAAATACTAATTTTAACCATTACCCTGATATGGATGTCGTATGATGCCATTGAAACAGGCAACATTGAAAACATTACTAAACAAGAGGGCAATAAGGCCCTAAATCACTCACCTGAGAATGTGCTGTTAATAATAAGATCAATATTAACAGGACACTGAATGATTATGATCAATGCAACTAACCCTTTCCCACATACAACAAATCTGCAGCACAAGTCTTAAAAAATATCTAATAAAAAAACTCAGATAATCTCTGTAAATGAAGGTATAATTACTGAAAAAAGTTGAAACCATTGTGTTAAAAGTCGTCTGCTGCAAAGGTGGGAAAGGGTTAAAGTGAATCTGTTCATAGTTGTAGATGTGTCTAGTAATGGACACAGTTCTACGAATAATCTAAGAGGTAAAAAGCCTGAAATAACTTACAACAGTGTAGGCAGCATGGTGAAGGACATATTGGTGAACCTCTGAGATTTCACCATTTCCCTGAGATCATCTTTAGCTGTGGTACTGTAGGTGGACTCGTCCGTAAATAATATCACCATCGAGTCACCCTGTCTTCTTAACTCGGGGAACATGAGGGGGGTCAGAACAGTCTAAAATGACATAATTAAAGATATATCTTCATAGTGTCAAAATATTTAACCCTTTCCCATTTAAACAAATCTGCAGCAGATGACTTTAAAAAGATCTACTAAATAGTATGGAAAATCTCTATTTTTGTAGGTATAATTACTGAAAAAAGTTGAAAACTTTATGGCAAATGGAGAAATCGCTTGTTTTGAGCAATTTCTACTTTTGTCACAGTGTTTTGAAAAGTCATCTCCCGCAGATCGAGGGCTTGGCGTGAAACGGTTGTAACTAAAATTGTTATTTTTTTACCAAGGTTAATCACCTCGCCATAAAGTCTTTATAAGCGTTAAATCATTTTACTTGGTAAACAATGGAAATTTAGGTGCCATTGCTCGTTCTGAGCAATGGCACCTAAATTTGCATTGTTTACAAAGGGGTCGAAATTGCCCCTTAACCAGGGTTTTCAAAATAGGTTTTTAGTTACAACCGTTTCACGCCAAGCCCTCGAGATGCATCAAAATGCGTCTACAGATGGGAAAGGGGTAAAAATCATACTTTAATTTATGTATATTTGTGCCTCGATGTTTTCAAAGACATCTGCTGCTGCAGATTTGTTGTATGTGGGAAGGGATTAGAATTGACAAGACTAATGGAAGATTAAACTACAGTCCCCTATGTCAAAACCAAGGGGGGACTCATAATATGCCATTAGCAAAGATTTAAAGTGGAATATCTGAACTCAGTCAACTTAAGTTTTGCTATGTGACATTATTTTATGAGGACCTTGTGCTTATATTCAAATACAAGTCATATAACCAATTATTATTACATTCTGTTATTTCAAATGTTTTCATATACTGTAAGAACTACTATTTAACTTTAAATATAAAGTAATAACTGGTTCTATAACCATTCAATAAAAAAGTAATTTGGTCTACCTACAATTCTAAACTAGATTTCTCAAAGACAAGTTAACTATGAAAATACATGGTGTTTGAGGGAAGGCATGTGTCACCTGCTTATAACCAATAACTAAACCCAAAGTTAAAATGTGATAGACAAATAGAAAATAGAGTTATTCCGAAGTGTCAGTCTGCCTGGGCAAAAGCTACACAAAACCCATATAGTTGATATTTCAGCTACATGTAATTTGAATCGGATGAGGCAGTTATTCTTAATTGTGTATCTGATATGATATTTTAAGTCATATCTGCTTTATATATGAATATTGATAACTCTTTCCATCATACGGACACTTTCTGATGCTTTCTGACGACTATTAAAAACAATGTGACGAAAAGCGAAATTGCTCAACACTGGCAATTTTTCCTTTTGCTACAATGTTTTCAACTCATATCATTAATTAAACTTTCATATACAGAGATTTTCCATATTTTTGCCTAGATGATTTTAATGATGCCTGCTGCAGATTTGTTGTATGTGGGAAATGCTTGAGTACGATTTAGATACAGAATTGAAAACCTAGCAAGAAAACTAGAAACTGGTTGATTTGAACAATTTCTGTTGATCCAAAAATAATCTCATGTAGGTGGTGTGTGGCATGTTGGTTCTACAAACATAAGACTTTGTTTGCGTACACAATTCAATAATGTATGGAATGACTTACAAGTTTTGGTAGTTTATTTTGTTGTACAAAATTCTGAATGTTTTCCACGCTGTACTGCCCTTCAAATGTGACATGGGACTGTATGACATCATCAAATTTAGACAGTATAATACTCGGTACTTCCCTACCAAATTGCTGGGCTCTGAAATAGTACAGCATACCCTCTTTTAACCCATTTCCCACATACAGCAGACGACTTTCAAAACATAGTGACAAAAACCTAAAAAATCTCCATAAAAATGTTAAATAAAGTTGAAAACATTGTGACCAAAGGTGGAATTGCTCATCATGAGTTATTTCACCTTCAACCACAATTTTTCAAAAGGCATCTGCTGCTATTGCATTAAAATGTGTCTGCAGGTGGGAAAGGAATAAATACACAACGATTTTGCACTAACTAAAGCATCTGATTTTTAGTAATGTTTGTTTGGAAGCTTTTTGACAAAAATAAATAATTTCTAGGAAATTTGAAAAATAATTACAACAATGTTTTCAAAGCTTGTCTGCTGCAATGATGATAAGCATTTTAAGCGTTGTCTACTGCAAAACTGACAACTTATTGTCTGCCTTATATTGCATATGTTAAGTTAAATTTGCATTGAAGGATACAACTTATAAACCTTTTGATCACTTAACAATTTTCATAATCTGATATGATATTCCTAGAAAATGTCTGTTTTTGAAACATTGCAGAAGAAATATGCAACCATGTAATGCTAGTTTTTAGACAACAAATGTCAGAGAAAAGATTTAAGCAAAACACTCATTGATTTGTAGGCGTATTACATACAAGGTAAAGTATAGATTCATACACTTATAATTAATTTATTTTTGGAACAGAATGGAAACATTGTAGATAATTGAGAAATTGCTTGTTATAAACATTTCCAACTTAATCAATAGTTTTCCTATTGTCAAATGGTATTACTTAAAACGGTTTTAAATATACGAATTCAAACATTTGAAAACAAATATTCTTCCATTGACACAGGCAACATATGAACAAAATATTCTGAAGAATAGGAGAAATATGTTCAAAACAAGAAATTTCTTATTTTCCCACTATGTTTTAACTGTATATATCAAAACCATACTTTTTGACTTCAAGATATTATACAAAATGTCTCTTATGTGTTCATAGCAAATGACACTGGTTACCCTATCTAGTAAATATATAAACATAAATGAGTAGAAAGTAATGAATACATGTACACACATTTTCTTGGAATCTGCTGTGTCTATATAAACAAACATAATTCTATCTCTTGATATTTCTGCAACGTTCTTAAACATTTCCATCTCTGTGAATTAGAATTAAAATTAGAATAAGAATACATAATACTGATAAAGTAAGTGTTTCAGATGCCAACATTGCATTTCTCTTTTCCTTTTACAAATTACTTTTCATTTTATCACACATAGGTAAAACATATCGGTTGCAGATAACTTTGGAAACATCTTATCAACAATGTGAAAAGTCTCTGTAAATGAAAGTTCCATTAATAAATAGAGTTGAAATGTCTCCTTTCTTCACATTGTTTTCAAAAGGCTTCTTCTGCGGATGTGTCAAAATGCGCATGTAGGTGGAAAAGGATTAATTCTTTTGAAAAAAACAACTTTGAATACATTGCAGAAAAAAGAAATAGCAATGAATGGATGCTATTTCATCAAAAATGTTTTCACATCTGTATCAAATGTATTCTTATAATTTTTCAGATCTTGGACAATTTTCATGATTGTTTGCAAAACAGATGACCCTTAACCCTTTCCCCTATATAGACGCTTTCTGCAGCAGACAGCGTTTTGAATACATAATGACAAAAGAAGAAATTGCACAAAACGTGCAATTTCTCCTTTTGCCACAATGTTTTCCACTTTTAGTCATAGGTTATCCATTCAATTGTGGAGATTTTCTATGTTTTGACAAAATATGTTCAAAATCGTCTGCTGCAGAATTGTCGTATGAGGGAAAGGGTTAAAACATAACATACGGTATAACAAGAGGACCATGATGGTGCTATATTGCATACATGAATTCTATTGTTGAATTTTAAGGAGTAGGAAATTATATTGTTTAAAGATGTTTCTATTTTTAGTTCTATAAAGATCCATCCAATCAAGCCTTTTATATGCTTCTGGACAGACAGACAACACCAAACTAATAATCTATCAGCCTTTAACAAGGCATAATTATACATTAATTTCTAGAGATTTTCAGAATTTTGCCTAGATTTTTTTCAAAAAACAAAGTTATCTGCTGCAAGTATGTGGGAAAGGGTACCTTGTTTGTCAGGAGCTTCATGAAATTGTGTTACACGCAAACTGTACAGTCTGCAATTGGAATCTATACAGGTGCATGTAGCAAATACACTACAGTTAGTTTTCCTACAGCATAGCTCAATATAATAAAACTATATAACATGAATAGGATACCTTTATAGCTCTTCTTGTCAAAAAGTCCAACCACTGTTGTGTTGGTAACCTTGGTGATATCTGTGTGACCTTGACCTACTAGATAGGTCATGACCTCTACTGGATCCTCCACTTGACGTGGTGAGGACAACTCCAGCCTGTAAAACATTTGTTTAAACTTGATATAACAACTCTTTTCATGACTGATAATATTCTTTCAATTTGCCATTCATATTGGGGTAAAATTTTCTTAAGATGCTTTCAATTTGGAGGTTTTCAAAAAAGTCTGCAGATTTGTTTATCTGGAAAATTGAAATATTGATATATCATTGTTTTTCGTAATATTTATATATATTTGTGGTATATGTAAAAGTGTGAATAGCAAACAGCTCTAAACAGCATATCAGGTGTATATTTTACCCTTTTCCACATACAACAAATCAAAGCATAATTAAGACTTCAAACACATTTTGGCAAACAATACTTAATCTTTCTAAAAGAATTTTATTACTAAAGAGAGTTCAAAACATTGTGTCAAAAGGAGAACTTGCTCGACTGAGCAATTTCTTCTTTTGTCACAATGTTTTCCAAATGGGTCTGCAAGTAAAAAAGGGTCAACTCGTACATTTTCATCATTGAGAACATTTCTTGTGGATCCTGTGGCCCTTTATAATCCCAGGCCATCTTTCCCTTTTTAAATACCCTCAAGGTCGGGTAATGTCCAATGTTCCGTTCTTGACAAACATCCGTCCAGTCATAACAGTTTACCCTGGCAACTGTTAGTGTCGTCTGATCGCCAAGCCTGTCTGCTGCTTCACCAAAGTACCGTAGATTAATACTGTTCATCGACGTAACTTTAAATAGAATAGAGGCAAAACACAAATGAAAGTAACATGTAAACAATAAATAAAACACTTGATAGTTTACACTTGAATCAGATATGGAAAATACAGGTTATTTTGACTTTCTCTATTAATATTTGTTTGTCTTATAAAAATGAATTTCTATGACACTTTAACATATAACTTTAGATTTTTTGTTATCATTTTATTGTTTCCTGTCCAAACAAAAAATCCAAAGTATTCCTCAATAGAAAATTTAAAACTACAACAAACTGGTTAAACTTTTTTCTGATTCAAAAGCAGTTGACACCTGTGCAGAAGAAAACACTTTTGAAAACTCTAATAAAAAAATAGAGATGGTACAGAAAAGAGTAACTTTACTTATCCAAGATTGTTTTCAACTCTGTATGAAAATTAGGCATGCAATTGTCCTCATTTTATCATTTTTACCAGAGATATTTTAGAAGCAGATTCATGCTCTCTTAAAAAGTCATAAAAGGTAAATTGTAATGTAAAGTAAATACAATTAAAACTAGAAATATCACTGAAGGTGATAAATACCCCCAAAACAGCACCTTGACTCAAAATATGGCTTCCGACTGACCAACAAAAGGGCCATAAATCTGTAAATTAACATGCAATTGTAAAATCTTTGTGATATGCTCATCTCCTCTTGGTATAGAAGCTTCATGTAAAATGTTATTGAATTCTACCCAGTGGTTTGTAAGAAATAGGCCGGACAAAATATGGCTTCAGACAAAATATGACCAACAACTTAATAAGTAAAAGGGCCATAACTCTGTAAAAAAACATGCAATTGTAAGACCTTTAGGGTAGGCACATCTCCTTTTGGTATAGAAGCTTCATGTAAAGTTTTATTGAATTCCACCCAGTGGTTTGTAAGAAATAGGCCGGACAAAATAAATATGACTTTGGACAAAATATGACCAACAACTTAATAAGTAAAAGGGCCATAACTCTGTAAAATATCATGCAATTGTAACCCCTTTAGGATATGCACATCTCCTCTTGGTATAGAAGCTTCATGTAAAACTTTATTGAATTCCACCCAGTGGTTTGTAAGAAATAGGCCAGCAAAATATGGCTTCCGACCGACCGACCGACACAGTGACTCCTATATACCCCCCCAAAACTTTGTTTTTTTGGGGTATAAATAGAATTAAAGGCAAAAAATTAAGAAAACTATGAACAATAGTACCATTGTACATGTAGTAGAGTGGTCTATCCCATTATTCTATAGACAGACAATATGTAGCTATGTGTTTGTATAAGGGAATACTTATACTGCCTTGCTATAGCTTTTATAGTGACATGGTAGGGTGTTCGTCTCTGGGACAAGAGATCCCAAGTTTGGTGGGCTCCAATGTAACCCATGTAAAGCCATTGACGGCTCATCTATATGTTAGCCCCTAAAGCCAAGAACAATTTTTACGAGACATTAAATTATTCAGAGCAATGCAACTAACCCCTTCCAAACAGAGAACAAGTCTGCCATAGACTTTTCAAATAACTGGCTGCTTTTCCAAATAGACTGTTAGCCCATTGATCGAATATGAATGACGCTTGTTTCAGTCATTTTTGTCAAAGATTAAACGTCGGAAAGAATGTTGTCCGAGCTGGGGTTTTAACTCACAACCGCTGGATTGACAGCCATGTCGTTACCAACTGAGCTAACGGAGCTCAATTTTAAGTTCTACATAGAATTTAATAAAACAAGTTAAGTTGTAAATTGCCAAGTGGTTTAGGAGTAGATGTTGTTTAATAACCCTTTTCCCGATGAAACTAATCTGCAGCAGATGGCTTTGAAAGCATTTTCGAAAATATATAAAAAATCTTTTAAAATGAAAGTATAATAAAATAGAGTTGAAAACATTGAGGCAAATGGAGATATTGCTCATTGTGATCAATATCTCCTTTTGCCACAATGTTTACAAAAGTCATCTGCTGCAGAGGTGTCAGACAGCGTTTGTTTGTGGGAAAGGGTTAAAGAAATTGAGAAATTGTTGACAACAAGGCACAACAGTGCTTGGATGATCATAAAAGTTTGAATAGTTTTGTAACTCACATGGAAGGTAGAACAGGATAATAGTTTTGTGACCAGCTTTAATTGTTGTATTAAATGTCTTGTCAGTAAGAGCAGGAACAAGCTCCAATTTCATTGGTATTCTTCTGGTGTTGGAAACGGAGAAATCAACTATATCATCTTGGTGTTCAACTGAAAAATAATGTTTTTTTCCATTTTTCATACCTGTTTATCTGACATTTTAAGCCTTTCCCGCATAAAAAAAATATGCAGCAGATGACTTTGAAAATGTCTACTAAAATTATGGAAAATCTCTATAATTGTAGGTATAATTACTGAAAAAAGTTGGAAATGTTGGGGCAAATGGAGAAATAGCTTGTTTCTCCTTTTGTCACAATGTTTTTTTAAAAGTCGTCTGCTGCAGATGCCTCAAAATGCGTCTATATGTGGGAAAGGATTAAAAGTGACCTGGTTTGAAACCATTAGGGGAAAATTTGTGATGCATCTTTAATTTTAGAACTTAAAACACTGCAGAAAAGTTAATAAATGTTCACAAGAAGCTACCTTTTCCAAACAAATGTATTCAAAAAGTTAATTCCACTGCTGCAATAGGGAAAGGGTAAAATATCCTGTAGCTCTTAGTTAGCTCTTTACCTAATACAAAGGACTTTTAATGCATCAACACTTATGGGACAAAAATCCTAATGTATGTTCAACTCTGCAACAAAAGTATGATTTAAATGTTTGAAATAGTTGTGACAAAAGAGTAATTTCTACATTATTCAATAATTATACTATATTTTGCCTCAATGTTTACTAAGTTGTCTGATTCTGATTTGCTGTAAGTGGGATACTATCATAAAACAATTACTTGACGACTCTCGCATATGACTTATGCCCATGCAGCAGAAGACTTTTGAGAACATTGTGGCAAAAGGAGAAATTGCTCAAAACTAGCAATTTCTCCATATTGCCACAATGTTTTCTACTCCATTCAATAATTAAATTATCAATTACAGTAATTTTCTCTTTCTTAGTTGATATGATTTCAAAGTTGTTGAATGAGGGAAAGGGTTAAAATGTAGATCTTTTCCTACAACGCTTTAAAAGGTAGTCTGCTGCATAGCCATCATATGTGGTCCTTTTCAAGGAACTAGTATTTTAGGACATCTCAGTTGTGTGCTTTTTAGTCAACACGTATCTTCAATCCGTTGTGAGTTTTTACTATAAATTGTTTTAGTGATTAATTAATGTGATAGCAAACAGTGCAGAATGTGATCAGACTGCAAACTCACAGGTTGGTTTCAATTTAGACTGATTGAAAATGTACAGGCTGATCTGATCAACACTGGTCGCAAATGCCAGTTTATCGTGCATGAAGGCTCATTTTACCTTCTTCAATATCCTGGAAGTATTCTTCACTTCGCTCTTCCTCCTCGTGGTCATCATCATCATCATCACCATGACGACCATCAGTCACTGCATTTTTGGCTGGGAACTCCAGGTTGTCGTCCAAAAAGCGGAACAGGAATTCAATGTGAATATCACCCTCAAAGAATTTCTCCTCTGTCTTAAAATAGAAATGATGCAACAATGTAAAATTACTCTTAAGATAGTCATCCTTCATTATTGTGGATCATATATATAGGTAGTAATTTACCCATTTCCCACATACAAGAAATCTGCAGCAGACAACTTCGATCACATTTTGGTAACATTTTGAAAAATCTTTAAAACCGAAAGTATAATATTTGCAAAAAGTTGAAAACCTTATGGCAAAAGGAGAAATTGCTCATTATTAGCAATTTCTTCTTTTTCATTACAATGTTTACAAAAAACGTCTGCTAAAGTGGCATCAGAAAGCACCTGTATGTGGGAAAGGGTTAATAACTAGAGATCCTAAGAGATCTGCAATGGATCCATGATCACATGTAGGCGTGACTCCAAAATGTGCTCCCTTTATAACCATGTCAGTCAACCCTATCAATGTGTCATAATTAGCCCTTTCCAACATATATCAAATCTACAGCAGATGACTTTGACTTTGAAAACATCTTTTGAAAAAATACTGAAAGTATCTATAAACAAGAAGGCCATGATGGCCCCCGATCGCTCACCTGAGTTATACAATATTATTTGTTATGCCAACCACATTAACTCATTTTGCAGTCAAGTAAGCTTATACTAGAGGCCCAATGCCCAGTATGTATAGCTCAACTGGATACAAAGTGAAATAACCAAACCTAATGTTGTTTGCCTTTTGTCAAATTAATTTGACTTGAGGAAATGGTAGGTCACCAAAGAAATGTTTATATACTGATAAGTATTCTAAAATCAGACAAGTATTTTCTTAGGAGAAAATTTTCTTAATCTTACACTCTGGGCATAAAGGATAAAGGATAAAGAAGCCCCAACCCCTGGTGATTATGTTCTTAAACCAATCAATATGGATAATAGGAATCTTGAAGAGGGTCACTCAAGTAGCATTTCTTCAAAATGACTTGAAAATCAGCTGGATACTTTCGGAGAAGAAGATTTTTCACTATAGCAATATAAGGCAAAAAATTGCTAATGGTAAGCAAATTCTCATGTTGCAACAATGTATCAAAATTTGTCTACATTGTGGGAAAGGGTTAAATAATAGATGTCCATTTATGATATTTCTGAACTGGCAAAATATGGGAAGTTTGAAATATAACATGCATTATAAGTTAGATTCATGTCTTGAAGCAGGATGAGTGGCTGTGTGGCCAGTTCTAAATTGTGTCTGGAATAAAAGGAAGTTCTATCATGTGACCATGTCCATGAAGTTTCAGGATTCTAAATGTCAAAATAGTCTCCATATACCACGCTTCATCCAATCCCACATGCGGACACATTTTGATGCATCTGCATCAGAAAACCTTTGAAGACATTGTGGCAAAAGATTCAAATTATGAGGATTTGCAAATACTTATTTTAACAAAATGCTTTTAGCTCTCATAATGTCAATTATGGTAAAAGACGTTAAAATGTCATCTTAACCCTTTTCCTCATATAGACGCTTTTTGACGCCTCTGCAGCAGATGGCTTTTTGAAAACATAGTGACAAAAGATGAAATTGCTCCAAACGAGCAATTTCTCCTTTTGCCACAATGTTTTCCACTTTTAGTCATAGGTTATCCATTCAATTTTAGAGATTTTCCATTTTTTTGCAAAATATGTTCAAAGTCGTCTGCTGCAGAATTTTGGTATGAGGGAAAGGGTTAACCCTTTCCATCATATAGACGCTTTCTGACACCTCTGCAGCAGATGGCTTTTTGAAAATGAGCAATTTCTCCTTTTGCCACAATGTTTTCCACTTTTAGTCATAGGTTATCCATTCAATTATAGATTTTCTATGTTTTGAAAAAATATGTTCAAAGTCTTCTGCTGCAGAATTGTTGTGTGAGGGAAAGTGTTATCATTGTACTGTGTTAGTTTTATCAACATCAGACACAAAGTTCCAATTATTCTTTAACGCTAAACCACATACAGCAAATCTGCAAAAGACAACTTTGAAGACATTTAATCAAACATTTGGAAACTCTCTATAAAAAAAGGGAAGTTATTGATTAAAGTTGAAAAATGTTGCTTGTTTTGGTTTTCAAAAGTCGTCTGCTGCAGAGGCTTCAGAAAGCATTTGTATGTGGGAAAGGATTAAAGACTGAACACAAATTACCCTAAAGCTTAAACCTGATGGACACAACATCAACCTCTAGGCCAGGGTGAGAAGAATAGTCCTCTTCATTTTTTGAGAATCTGAAAATGCCAGTGTGGCGTGAAACGCCCTTAGTATTCAGGATATACGAGTCTACAGTAATATCTAACTTAGTTACCTCTCCTTTTCGGATCAGACTAACAGCTGGTAGTTTTCTATCACATTTATGGTGCTTCTGAACCTCCATATCCTCCCTGAAAGAGTTAATACCATTTGATTTATTCATTTAACCATTTCTACATACAACAAAACTGGCAGCAGACCACTTGGAAAACAGGTAGGTAAAAATATGGAAAATCTCAATTATGAAAATATGATTTATGAATACAGATGAAAACCTTGTGGCAAAAGGAGAAATTGCTTCAGAATGCATCTGCAAGCGGGAAAAAGGTTAAAGCATTAGCCTTTGCAACAAGGTGGCTTTTGAAAATATTTGATGAAAAGAAATTTTGCTCATCATGAGCAATTCATTATTTTCCTACATCAAAATTATATACAGGAGCACTTTTTATTAATAGCAAAGAGGAATGGCTGTTAAAGGGAATTAATTGTATTTTCAGAAGCGCGTACAGTTATTTTAGTGTTTATTTCTCAGAGGTGCAATTTTGAAAGTTTATAAATACGGTCTATACTTTTCCTGTTTTTCTCTTCTTTAACCCTTTCCCTCATATAGACGCTTTCTGACGCCTCTGCAGCAGATGGCTTTTTGAAAACAAAGTGACAAAAGAAGAAATTGCACAAAACGTGCAATTTCTCCTTTTGCCACAATGTTTTCCACTTTTTATCATAGGTTATCCATTAAATTATAGAGATTTTCCATGTTTTGACAAAATATGTTCAAAGTCGTCTGCTGCAGTATTGTCGTATGAGGGAAAGGGTTAACACATTCCCTTATAAACTTATAAAAACATTGTGGAACAGGAGGGTCATGACTGTCTTTTATGGGTTACCAGATCTGATTTAAAATAACTTTAAGGATTCTATGTGGCTGCCATGTTTATTTTTGGAACAATCAAGATTGCTTGAACAGTCTTTGTAGAGTGTCACAAAGGAACATTTGTGTGAAAGTATTTTGAAATCAGACCAGTACTTTCAAAGAATAAGATTGCCAAAATTTCCACTAATGACAGATAAAGTAAATAGCCTGCAATGTGGTGGCCATTTTTTTTTAAGACAATCAAGATGGCTTGAATGTTGGGGGTCACTTAAGGAACATTTCTATGTACTTGTTTTGACTAATAATTTAAAGGTTTACAAAGTTTGTACTTAAGGCAAAGAGGTGAAACTTATGCCACCCTATTGTAGCCATCTTTTTTTTTATAATCAAGATGGCTTGAGTGAGAGTGAAATAAATTAATTATATCTTACATGTTGATAGTGGTAATTCCCAGGACAGACATGTAGTTTTTACTGATAAGGTGAGCTATGTTAAACACTTCTGCCATTCTGTCGAGTTTATAATAGAATGTGATAAGGTTAACATCAGACCCATCATATGTGTGGGTCATCCCATCAGTGGGTATGCTGAACTGAAATTAAAGTCAACAAGGATTAAAATACCAATGATCCAGCTGGAAGTATGCTGAACTGAAATAAAAGTCAACAAGGATTGTGGTACTGCGTTTTGAGCTGGAGGGTATGCTGAACTGAAATAAAAGTCAACACAGATTATAGTACTGCATGTCCAGCTGGAAGGTATGCTGAACTGAAATAAAAGTCAACAGGGATAATAGTATGTCGTGTCGGCTGAAGGGTATGCTGAACTGAAATAAAAGTCAACAAGGATTAAAGTACTATGTGTCTAGCTTGAGGGTATGCTGAACTGAAATGAAAGTCAAAATAGATTAAAGTACTACGTGTTCAGCTGGAAGGTATGCTGAACTGAAATAAAAGTCAACAGGGATTATTGTATATCGTGTACAGCTGGAGGGTATGCTGAATTGAAATAAAAGTCAAAATATATCAAAGTACTACGTGTCCAGCTGGAGGGTATGCTGAACTGAAATAGAAGTCAAAAGGGATCATAGAACTGCATGTCCATCAGAGGGTATGCTGAACTGAAATAAAAGTCAACAGGGATTAAAGAACTGTTTGTCCATCAAAGGCTATGCTGAACTGAAATAAAAGTCAACAATTGTTAAAGTACTGCATGTCCAGCTGGAAGGTATGCTGAACTGAAATAAAAGTCATCCAGTAAAATAATACAACATGCCTAGCTGGAGGGTATGCTGAACTGAAATAAAAGTCAACAGGGTTATCATACTACATGTCCAGTTTGAGGGTATCCTGAACTGGAATTAAAGTCAACAAGTACTAAAGTACTGTGTGTCCAGCTAGAGGGTATGTAGAACTGAAATAAAAGTCAACAGGGTTTAACATACTACATGTTTAGCTGGAGGGTTTGCTAGGTTATAAGCAACTTCACCTTTTGCCAAAATATTTTTAACTTTATTGAATAATATTTCATTTTTATGCCAAGATGTTTTCAAAGTGGTCAGCAGCAGATTGGTTGTATGTGGATTAAAGTGTCAGATTCAACTTGGACTTCAATGAAAAAACAATAAAAACATGACAGTTGAATGCAGCCGGCTACATCAAAATGCAGTACTAAAGACCCCCTTCCCACATACAGAAATTCAGCAGGGGACCCAAAATGGTAAATTGGTCTTAGGCCATTTTCAACAGTATTACTGTTATATCACAGAAGCCAGTTTTAATCATTATGACTTCCTGTCTCTCTCACACCAGTTTTTCACACACCATTCTAACCAGGTAACTGGGTACCTTCCAATATAGAATGACAGCCCATTTACCGAAGACACAATTATTCGGTGCCAGTCACATGACATTTGTCATGCATCAGAAAGATTGAATGGCCAAGGCAGGATCCAGACTCACTACTCCTGAATTGATAGCCCTCATGATAGTCACAGCTTGAATTATGGTAGAACTGGAATAAAAATCTATGATAAAACAAAAACTTGTGAGACTTACCAGGGCAGGTTTACTGACGTACTTGACAAACCGAGCAAGTTCAGCAAGATTGAGAGCCCCTTTGTACTGTAGACTTCCGTACGACTTGTCCTTCTTTGTCAGGTCCTTTGTCCAGACCCACCAAAGAGTGGATGCATCTGATTTTAGGACTGGTTCTCTACAAGTAACAATAAAATACACAGGATTAAAAAAATTGGCTACCTCCCCTATATCATGCTATCGCGTAATATTGTACACTTCGACAAATTTCTAATTGGCCACCATATAAAATATGATATTATGAGACATATTTAATCAATAAATCTAAAGTTTGGTTATTTTTGTATTTTACACATCAATCTATCGATTTACAGAAAGAAAACAGGTATTCATGTACAAAATCATCCATGCGGAACGGTAGGTGCAAAAATACCCTATGTGCTCGCGTTCCTCGTGCACGGCATGGTAGTTATCGTATTTGGTAGGAATGTATTCTTCGTGGATTGTCTTTTATGAAAAACATTAAATTTGACAAGAATGAGCAATGCAGAACACGCTCAAGCCATCGGAATAATTCGTGCCGGCACCCCCATCAGACAGGTATGTTACGCGTCGTTATAAAACGCACCATGTTACACGGCTAGAAGCACACAAGTAATGCTTGCAGGAAACAACGTGCGAACACTCCAATGGCCTGCAAAAAGTCCGGATTTAAATCTGATTGAGCATGTGTGGGACCTTTTGAAGCGCAAGGTGTGGGCCCAGCAGCTGCAACCAATCTCAGAGAGCTCAGGCATGTAATTCATCAGATGTGGCGACCATTCCACAACAGTATCTTCACAGATACATTATATCAATGAGGACAAGGTGCCTTGTTGTAATTGCTGCAGCAGGTGGACATACAAAGTATTAAAACGAAATCAACTACAACGTGATTTGATCTTGCAGTTTTTGTTTTAAGGGTGTCCATGTTAACACTCTCTGTTAAGTTTGTTCCCGTGATCAAATTTAAGTTTTGTTTTACATATTAGGAATAAATTGTATTAAACTTATATATTGTTATTTGTATTTTTTTCTGAATACTTTTCCTAAAATATGATAAAAACTAGGCGGCCAATCAGAAATTTGTCGAAGTGAATAGGGATCGGTACAGGCTAATCAAAATTCTGCCCGTAGGATTTTTACAAGACTTCAGACCAGACTTTCCATATCCTGTGTGTCTCCATTAAAAGAGCTCTTGATACACAAACACTTAGCAAGTTTAATCAAGTTATGGTCATTCTTTCTAAATATTTTAATTTGACCTAAAACTAACTTTGTTTGTAACAAAAAATCCAAATCATCGGTGGATCAGCAGTTTTGACAATTTGAAATAACAACAAACGTTATGTGTAACATTTAATTTGATTGGCTGGAGCACGTCCACATAAAACCAGGTAGGGATTAGCCTCTACACATTGTCATATAAGTATGTTCAACAAGAAACCAGTTTTAGGATTCAATAGCCAAATTTGAAGGAACCATAATTAGTTTAGAATAAATAGCCAAATCTGCAAAGGATTATAAATACATGAAGGGTGGCGACAGATTAAGATCTGCCAGTAGAGTAATTAATAATGATCAATTTCCCGTTTTGCCACAATGTTTTCAACTCTGTTCAATAATTATTCCTTCATTAAATAGAGATTTCGTTTCAGGAAAGGAGCCTATATATTTTGGCTGCTGCAGATTTTGTTGTATGCGGGCAATATATCAAATAACCATATTTTATGTTTGGTAAATAATATTTTTTATATGAAAAACTGATAAATGCAACTCTTTTTGAAGAATTATTATCCCTTTCCAACATACAAAAAATCTGCAGCCGATTACTATGAAAACATCTTGACAAAAATATGATAAATCTGTGTATATAAAGGTAAAATAATTAAATGGAGTTGCAGAGGAATCAGAAAGCATCCATATTTGGGAGAGGGTTATACAAAAAGCACTACTTACTCAAAAAGATCTGCGGCTTCCTTGTTTGTGCAGATAGCGAATTTCATTTTACTCTGATAGGCATAGGCCACTTCCATAAAAACCCTGTGGTCTGAAAAAGATATAAAAGAACTTAACTTAATAAGGTATAATTATTGAAATAAGATGAAATTATCATAGCAAAGGGGGAAACTATGAACAATTACTCCTTTTGATTTTGATGTTTTATTTAAAGTCTTCTGTTGCAGATCACAGGCATCTGAATATTTGGATATATCCACACAAGACCGTGTTAAGATTCTACAAAATAATCGCGCGCTATGGTTCATTAATGACATGAAGATGTATTACCAAATGTTCCAATAGCTTTCATGTATCCAAAAATAACATCTTGTTTTCCTTTCTGTTTACCCAGAAACGTATGAACTTCCTGTTGGGATTGAAATATGGGGACATCTCTCAATAAGACAAGTCTGAAAAAAGAAGCAAGACATATCATATATTAGCCGTTTCACACATTGGACAAATCTGCAGTAGACGACTTTGATTTACATATAGCCAAAAATATTGAAAAGCTGAAAGCATGAATATTTAACCTCTTCCCTCATATAGATGCTTTCCGACGCCATGCAGCAGACGACTTTTTGAGCAATTTCTCCATTTGCCACCATATTTTCAACTCTATTCAATTATTATACTTTCATTTAAAGGGAGTTTCCAAACAGTTTTGGGTGTGTTTTCAAAGTCGTCTGCTGCAGATTTGTTGTCTATGGGAAAGGGTTAATACAGTTGAAAACAGTGGTGTGCTGCAGATGCATCAAAATGAGTCTGCAAGTGTGAATCCATAAGCAAAGAGGTTAGTATTATTGTTAACATCCTTAATCTTATTTAACCATTTCCCTCATATGACAATTCTGCAGCAGACGACTTTGAACATATTTTGTCAAAAAATAGAAAATCTCTATAATTGAATAATATATAATATATAATGGATAATCTAAGACCAATGACTAAAAGTGGAAAACATTGTGTCAAAAGGAGAAATTGCTTGTTTTGAGCAATTTCTTCTTTTGTCACTATGTTTTCAAAAAGCCGTCTGCTTCAGAGGCGTCAGAAACCATCTATATGAGGGAAAGGGTTAACCAATTTCCATATGCCAACAATTCTGGACACATCTGCCGCGCGCGGCACTGACCACTTTTAAAAAGATTATAATCATAATGAACAATTTCTCCCTTCGCCACAATGTTTTTAACTCTATCCAATAATCATTCTGCAACTGGCTGCTTTTCCACATAGACTTAGCCCATTGGTGGAAGACGAATGACGCATGTCGCAATGACTTTTGTCAAACGTCGGAAAGAAAGTTGGCCGAGCCATCTTCTGATGGAGATTATTAATATGTAGAAAAGGGTTATAACTTCACTTTGCAAAAATATAATGTTTACCATGTGTAACTAAGTAACCCGAATTATAAGTAGAGAAACATTTCGACCCAATACCAAAATACTGAATATATATTTTTGCCAGTATTTATAGTACACATAAAAGGAATTACTTATTAAATAGTAGTCATTCAGAAGTAATCCTTTCATTCAACATGTGTACTCTACATGTCAACCGTACAGTGCAATTACCGTGTCGTAGGAAATAGAGGCATGAGAGAAAGTCACTATCAATTCTAACTTTACACATAGGATAAAAGTGGTTTGTATCATATCAATACTTACTGTAGTAAGTTTGACATAATAGAATTAACATCAAACATCGTCTCCAATTCCAACTGTAACAGCTGTATGCCATTCCTGGGTAAATTATAAACAAAACATCCCATTTAATTCTTATAAAAATTAGACTTTGTTTCAAATTAGAATCATTAATAAACATTTTCCTTAACCCTTTCCCTCATATAGATGCTTTCTGACGTCTCTGCAGCAGACGGCTTTTTGAAAATATAGTGACAAAAGAAGAAATTGCACAGAACGTGCAATTTCTCCTTTTGCCACAATATTTTCCACTTTTTGTCATAGGTTATCCATTCAATTATGGAGATATTCTATGTTTTGACAAAATACGTTCAAAATCATCTGCTGCAGAATTGTCCTATGAGGGAAAGGGTTAAGATATAAATAGCGTTAGTTCACTCTGCAGCAAACAACATTTGTACACATTATGGAAAAGTGAGAAAGTGTTTGTTAATGTAATGCTATAGATGAAACAAGTTATACTAAAGCAATGATTTACATGTATATACATAGTAAAACAACTCATTACTCCCGAGACAAAAGCCAAAGCACTTTCAAAGATACATGGTTGCAATTTAATCTTTAACCCTTTCCCTCATATAGACGCTTTCTGACGCCTCTGCAGCAGACGGTTTTTTGAAAACATAGTGACAAAAGAAGAAATTGCACAAAACGTGCAATTTCTCCTTTTGCCACAATGTTTTCCACTTTTTGTCATAGGTTATCCATTCAATTATAGAGTTTTTCTGACGCGTCTGCAGCAGACGGCTTTTTGGAAACATAGTGACAAAAGAAGAAATTGCACAAAAGAAGAGTTTTTCTATGTTTTGACAAAATAAGTTCAAAGTCGTCTTCTGCAGAAATGTCGTAAGAGGGAAAGGGTTAACCTGTATATATAAAGTAATCGAGAGCTCCATGATGGCCATGTATCTCTCACCTGAGTTATGCTAACCACAAAGTCAATCACAATAACTCATTTTGTGGTCAGCTAAGGTATCACTAGAGTGTTAACATGTTTTCTCTTCAATTTGGCCTAGAGAACGCATTTTTGTCCAAACCGTGAACGCCAGGTAAAATGGAAGGAAAATTTTGTTAAAATCTGCATGCCACATATTTTATCTTTAGCATGATGAAACTTTGATTATTAATAACTGTCTTGATGAATTCTAGGCTAAGTTAAAATATGCCAGTCATAAACTAGTTCACTAGGCCAAATTGGTGGAAAATCTTGTTAACTCTCTAGATATTGCATTTTTTTGCTTCAGTAGCTTGAAACCTTGGTGAAATTTAGGCCAAGTTGGAATATGGGTCATGTCGGATCAAAAGCTAGGTCACTAGACCAAATTGAAGGAAAATCTTGTTAACACTCTGAATGCCCCATTTTTAACTTGAGCATGTTGAAACTTTGTCAGAATGGGTGTTTTGATGATATCTATGCTAAGTTGTAATATAGGTCATGTCTGGTAAAAAACTAGCTCACTAGGCAAAATTGAAGTAAAAACTTGTTAACAGTTTTAGTCTTAGCATGGTGAAACTTTGTCAGAATGAGGAAGATTAACTAGGCTAAGTTTAAACATGGCTCTAGTCCAGTCAAAAACAAGGTCACTAGTGTTAACAAGATTTGCTATCAAATTGGCTTAGTGACTTAGTGTATGACCGGACATGATCTAAATTCAAATTTAGCCTAGATATCATCAAGACAATTATTCTTGCGCCGTTTCAACATGCTAAAGTTAAAAATAGGCCTTCAGAGTGTTAACCTTTTCCCAGGAAGCAGACATCGAGCGTGATTAATATAAGCTGAAAGTTTGTTTCGCAATCGATGTAAAATAAATAAGTTTAAAATAATAACCCTTTCTGACGCCTCTGCAGCAGACAGCTTTTTGAAAACATGGCGGCAAAAGGAGAAATTGCTCGTTTTCAACTTTTCGTCATAGGTTAGCCATTCAATTATAGAGATTTTCTATGTTTTGGCAAAATATGTTTAAAGTCATCTGCTGCAGAATTGTCGTATGAGGGAAACTGTTAAACAAGATTTTCCTGCACTCTGACCTAATGACCTTGTTTTAGAAACACATAAAACAGTTTTGAACTTCGCCAATATTTGATGAAGATGCATGTTCTGTTAAACTTTCATGAAGATTTGATGTAAAATGTTGCCTGTAGGGTGTTAACAAGTCAATGCAATTGTCGATGATGGACAATGCAAGATGGACAGATGACCCGATGTTTCTTTTTAGGTGGATTTTCGTATTGGAAAGTTGACTTCATACGAACGACTTTGTTTACAAATGGCCGAAAGCTGAAACCTGATCTCTTTTTGTCGTTACTTTCCTACTTGCATGATGTTCATGGGGCTAATATAGCGGCTTTTTCTCTTTGATTTAAGCCTAATTCACTTATGTTATGTCTTAGTTTTTCATATTTCACCAGTATTTTCGTTTTCTTAGACGGGTAGGGTAGATCAGTTCAAAATCTTAAAAATCTAAAAACTTGGCGTTTTATATGCATGATACGGTGATATTTGGAAACAGTTTTTCAATATGTTTAAGGGTCAAATGATGGAAAATTGGTAATTGAAATGTAAATTAGAGGTTGTTTTTCATATGTTATGAGGGTTCGATCCCCAGTCGCGGCAATTCGGTCATGGTGGAGTGCTCTTGGGCAAGGCACATTTTCTAGCCTAGTACTGGTTTGTTCACCCAGGGATCATGAATAAATAAATTTAAATGCGCGCTAAATGACCTTAGCTGTCGATGCGCCATAAAACAATATACATTCATTCATTCATTCATATGTTATGAATTAGATTTTCGGTTTTTTTAGTTTATATAATCATTTCTTAGATATCAGTTATTGGTAAAAATGTTCTTCCAAAATACCGGTTAATTCACTAAGCGTGATAAATACACGGCGTGATAAACACTTCCAGGTAAAAATCGATAACCGAGACGAGATATCCCGTACGATAAGACGTTTATACTAGGGCGTTTCTAGACCATACTATTTGAAAGACCCTAAGTGACCTGAGTGACTGCATGAGTTCAACCCAGGAAATCAAAATGTGATGTACCATCTAATTACCTGTATGTAAAAACACTTCTCTCAGTTTTGGGTTTGCCACATTCAGCAACATTTTTGTTTTCTTCGTTTGAGCAGTCAACCTAAAAGAGAAAATTATAAACCCTTTGCTTCATAGTATTGACATTAACAGAGTCTATTTTAACTTTTCAAAACAATATATATTTTTTTCCCATTATTCATGAAAATCAACATTTCCTCCTAATACAGACTGATGTTCTTTTTGCGCCTAAAAGCAGAAGAATTTTGAAGACCGTATTGGAAAAGGAAGGAGAAATTGCTCAATATGAAAAAAAAAATCCATTTTTCTCAAGGTGTTAATTTGTGTATCAATTTTATACTTCTGATTTTCCAAATCCAGAAATAATCCTGAAAATAGCAAATTTGGTAAATGTTTATTCATAACTTACTTGAAGCAAAATACACACATAACAAATCTGCAGCAGATGACTTTGAAAACATCTTAGGAAATATTTGAAAAAGGTACGAAAATAATATTACAATGATTAAACAGAGATGAAAACCAATTGGTAAAGGAGTAATTGCTCATTATGAGCAATATCTCCTTTTTCCAAAAAGTTTTCAAAAAGTTGTTAGCTGCAGAGGGTCAAATTATGTCTGTATGTGAGAAAGAATTAACCTTTCATGCATACAACAAATCTGCAGCATCACTTCTCGCTGAGATATATTCAATATCCACTCAAAACAAACAAATATCCTCTATGTCTGCTGCAGATGAGTAAAAATATGTCTGAATATGAAAGTGTAGAATGACTGATAATAGTTAACTTTTGGTTGATCATTTAGAAAAGATAAAAACAAAACATTTATTCCCTCCAGCAATAACATCTTTAATCAAGTCATTTATCATTTAACCCTTTCTTACATTTAGAATAAAGACACTATTTTGAAGCATTTGCAGCATACAACTTTTGAAAACCCATATAGACGCTTTCTGACGCCTCTGTAGCAGACGAAATTTGAAAACATTGTGGCAAAAGGAGAAATTGCTCATTTTGGGCAATTTCTCCTTTTGCCACAATGTTTTCTATTATTAACAGTAATTATACCTTCATTTATAGATATATAAGTCGTCTGTTGCAGAATTGTTGTATGTGGGAAAGGGTTAATCTAAATAAGTCGTTCCCAACAGATTTGTTGTAAATAGAAAAGGATAAACTGCAATACCACATACAATATTTATGTGAATTGCATAATTATTATCTTCTATGTATTTTGCTATTTTTACTGTTGTGCATGATTGCAAATGAAACATTTTGTACTGTATTTACTTCTTTCTGGATATTTATCTATATAGATATTTTCAATATTTACATGATTTATTAATTTATAGTCGTCTGCTTTGAAAACATCTGACAGAAAGAATATACCATCTCGAAAAATGGAAGCATAATTTTATACAGATTTTAAAAAAAAATGGAAAAAGGAGAACTCATTTTAAGCAACCACAATTTTTCCTTTTCCAAAAATATATTCAAAATTCTTTTCTCCTTTTCCAAAAATGTTTTCAACTCTGTATTAAGATTTAGAAGAAGGTATAATCGAACAACATACCATACATATCTTTACATTATACAACTCTACAAATTCTACGGATTTGTCCAGTTCTTTCAGGAAAAGCTTGTATCTGTTCTTAAATTCTGAAATATAAATAAAACTGTCTTGGACAGGTATCTGAGCAGTAGCCTCATGTTAGTAGGCTGTGTTTTCAGGCAAATTTTCTTATTATACATGTCCAAGAGGGCCATGGTGACCCTGTAATGCTCAACTGCATACCATTGTTTTGTATGATAAGGTATAAAGAATTCATAAAGAAAACTTCAATAAGTTCAATTAGTTGTTAGATAAACAAGTCAAACATGCAGCTTCTAGAGAGTCCATAAGATTTTTCTTAAATTTGACCTTTTGACCTTAACTTAATATGACCATACATATGATATTTTCCTTAAGTCAATAGAAATATTTTGACAAATTTTGGTAGAGATTCCTGTTTCTGTGTTACTAAGAGGACATGTTTTTATCACACAACATATTAAATCTTGGACCATAATGACAATATCAACTCCGTTTAGTGTCTTAACCCTTTCCCTCATATAGACGCTTTCTGACGCCTCTGCAGCAGACAGCTTTTTGAAAACAGTGTCAAAAGAAGAAATTGCACAAAACGTGCAATTTCTCCTTTTGCCACAATGTTTTCCACTTTTTGTCATAGGTTATCCATTCAATTATAGAGATTTTCTATGTTTTGTCAAAATACGTTCAAAGTCGTCTGCTGCAGAATTGTCGTATGAGGGAAAGGAATAAAACTCCCCAAAGCTTGAGTGTCTGCTTAAATCTGACTAAAAAATCTCACTTGTGAAAAGCCCTTTGATATTGTTTTAGTGGAAGATTCATTCACCAATAGGGTAAGTCAAGGCTTTTAACACTTTCCCACATGCAGACGCATTTCTAACTTAGCCTAGGTATCATCAAGAAAAACTTTTGACAAAGTTGCATCATTCTTGAGTCCAAAATAGAGCCTATAGAGTGTCTGCAAGATATTTTACTAAATTGGACTAGTGATCAAGATCATGTTTTGATCCGACCCATATTCAAATTTAGCCTAAATATCATCACTCTGACCTTGTTTCAACATGCTTAAGACAAGAAACCGCTGAAGACGGTAAGGCTGGATTGTCGGCAATTTGACCTTGAAAATCGACAAACCAAGGTCAAGGTCAAAGTAACCATAGAAATCAATAGAACTTGTTACTGGTTACCTTCAGGCAAAGTTTCAAGTGTGTAACCCTTTCCAGTGCTGAGATTTTGCCTCAACCTGAAACTTTAACCAAAATGTTGACGGACAGACAGACAGGCAAGCCGGTAGTCGACGTGGGATTCGCCTTTGCATATATATATACATATGAAGAACAAGTCTGATAGGGTCACTATTGTGGTGACTGGGTGAACAGTTGTCAATATAAATACATGTACATGTATATACAATTTGTATGTGCTTACTTTATCAAAACAAGGAAACAAACAGTGAACAGACAATATTATCATGATCATAATGAAATGGGAAATGGAGCATGAGAACATTTCAACACACCCATTTAACCCTTTCTCACATATAGACTCTTTCTATGCCCATACATCGGTCACATTTTGAAAATATCGTGGCAAATGGTGAAATTGCTACAAATGAGCACTTTCTCCATTTGCCACAATGTTTTCAACTGTATTAAATAATCATACCTTCATTTATAATGATTTGCCATTTGTTTGCCCAGATGCTTTCAAAGTCATCAGCTGTAGATTTGTTGTAATGGGAAAGTGTTCTTTAAGGGTTAATTTGAATGAACATGAGCAACATCATGGGAAAACCGACCTTTGAAAATAATCGCCTACATAAGAACCAGATAAATCTGACCATGATTTTCCCTTTGCCACCTATTCAATAATTAATCATTTTTGGAGATTTTCCATATATTTGCCAAGATGTTTACAAAGTCGTCTGTTGCAGGTTTTCTGTACATTGGAAAGGGTAAACCCATTTCCTAATATAGCAGACAACTTAAGAAACATCTAGAGAAAAACACAGAAAATCTCTTTAAATGAAAGTATCATTACTAAAAAAAGTTGAAAACATTGAGGCAAAAGTAGAAATTGCTCGTTTTGAGCAATTTCTACTTTTGTCACAATGTTTTCAAAAGTCATCTGCTGTAGATGCATCAGAAAGTGACTATATGAGGGAAAGGGTTAAGCTATCAATTTCTTAACTTACCAGGTTTATAGAAATAAAGCACTCTTATATGTGGTTCTTCCTTAAACTTCGCTATGGCTTCCTTTCCAACTAGAGGCTGAATATTGCTGAAAATCGTCTTCCCTAACTCCGACCCATTCGTCAGTAAGGGACAAAGTCCACATAAAATCAGAAAACCACACACAAACTTCATCGTAGCTGAAATATAAATATTAACATATATCCAGGTAAATAGATTTTCTGACATTTTTGTAGACCAGATCAAACTATGCATAAGCTGTTAGTCTGATCAAGATCTGTCTTGCTCAACATCCTGTAAGTTAATCGATTCCCACATATGACAAATATGCAGCAAACATCTTCACACAACTATGTCAAATCTGTATTAACCCTTCCTACATATCGACGCTTTCTGAAGCCTCTTCAGCAAACAACTTTTGAAATCATTGTGGCAAAAGGAGAAACTTCTCATCATGATCAATTTCTCCTTTTGCCACAATGATTTCAACTCTTTTCAATAATCATGCTATCATTATAGAGATTTTCTATATTTTGGACTTGATAACTTCAAAGTCGTCTGCTGCATATTTTTTGTACGTGGGAAAGGTTTAATGAAAGTTGAAAACATCCCGCTGAACCTTGCACAATTTGAATTTCTCCATTTGCTAAACTATTTTTATAAGCTGTCTGCTACAGATGCGTCAGCAGATAAGAAAAAGGTTAACAAATAAAAGGTTGAGCAATTTCTCCTTTTGCCACAATATATTCAACTCCTTTTAATTTCCCCTTATAAATATCATGTAACATAATCTTGCCCAGATGCTTTCAAAGTCGTCTGCTGCAGATTTGCTGTATATGGGAAAGGGTTGATATAGCTTCCTGAAGACCTTACCAGTCCCACTACATTTTTAAACAAGAGCACCGCCCGCAGGTGCCTGACGCTCGTCTAATATTATCCTTTTACTGTTTATTTATTTTATATAAAAAATATTCAAATCCGGAAAGAATATTTACATATTATAATGACTGCACATGCACAACTGCTATTTTTCAAGTATTGAAACAAGATTAACTATGTGGAAATAAATACAAGTTCATATACATGATAAGGAAGATCTTCACGTTGGATGGCTGTCACAATCAGTCAAGATTATCTATTTCACGCGTTTCGCTAGTATAGAGTGAAATATTTGTCTTAAGCGTTACGTGTAAGAAATAACGCGTACATGGTTCACAGTAGTGAAATAATGGATATTCCCTGTATGGGGTATCTTGTGCAGACACATGTACATGTGTGTATATTCAGTCCAGGTTTTGGTCATTCTACCAGACGACACCGAGCAAGTTAAATCGTTCCGTGTACAAGATGGCCACCGAAAACGCAATGCTGACGCGTCTAGAGGAACTCATGTCTGCTAAACTGGACGCATTTGAACACCGTGTCGCTAACTCCCAGAGGCAGATAACGCAGACGGAGTTATCTAAACTTCAGCACGGTTTCAATACTAACGAGACTTTTAGCTTTCGTAAGAAAGGGAATGAAGAACAGCACAGATTAAACAAAAACGTCTTGGGAAAAATGCAAGAGTCTCACGGATATCTTGCGGAGGCGATAGATACCGGTTCCCAGGAAGCTGTGCTTACGGCTCAGAAGAAGCTCGCAGAAGGTATTGATCTTATTTCTCACCGTCAGAAACTTATTAAATTGGCCGACTCATCCGAAGGCGGATGGCGCGTAGTCCATGAATACGAGGCTCACCCCTTAGCGGACGACTCCGATGATGAGAAAAAGATCAACAGAGCTCAGATAAAGACCGAGCGTAAGCTCAAACAGGAGAAGAGGGTCAGAACATGTCGTTTTGCTCCCTACACACCAGGCAGCGCGTCGCCTTCGACGTCTTCAACACCAAGCGGGCGGAACCAACTACCAACGACACATGCGATTGGAAGAAGACCTGGGTTATGTTTCCGGTGTGGCAGACCGGGACACTGGAGGCAGGAATGCAAGGCTGGTACTGAGGGTTATGGTGCTCTAAATAACGAGAAACAGATAAGTACTATTTGTCTTAAACCTTTGGAGAGGGTAAATGAGAGTGCAACTTTAAAAGAGGCGTCTGCTACACCAGTAAATAGGTTAAAACATTGTTTAAAACATTGGGAAAAGGCGGGTGCTAACGAATATGTTTTAGAAGTGGTAAATAAAGGTTATAAGCTACGTTTCAGAAATATTCCAGAGTCAGTTATATTAAAAAATAACAAGTCTGCTCGGGATAATCCCGTTTTTGTACTTAGCGAAATTGAGAGTCTTTTGGGTAAAGGGTGTATTTCAGAAGTGGAGCATGTACCTAAAGTAGTCAACCCTTTAACAGTGGCTTATGGTAAATCCGGGAAACCGAGACTGGTTTTAGATTGTCGTCATATTAATCCGGAGTTATTCAAATATAGATGTTGTTTTGAAGACCAGTCTGTGGCTCGGCAAATGTTTGGAGCCGGTGATTTTCTCTTTTCGTTTGATATAAGAAGTGCTTACCACCATATTATGATTTATCCTGAACATACCACATACTTAGGATTTTCCTGGCCATCGGAAAATGAGACGCGTTATTTTGTCTTCAGAACGCTTCCATTCGGAATTTCTACGGCTGGTTACATATTTACAAAACTACTGAGAGTAGTGGTTACTAAATGGAGAACGAATGGTTCAAGAATAGTCATGTTTCTTGACGATGGCTTAGGGGGCGCTCGTACTTTTGAAACAGCATTACAACTGTCAGATTATATGCACAAAGATTTATCCGAGTTTGGATTCATAGTTGCAGAGGATAAATGCATTTGGACTCCTTGTCAACTTATTACCTGCGGGCTGGGTTATAATTGGGATACACTTAAAGGTACACTATCAGTAACTGAAGATCGTATAGAGCGATCAATGCTGTTGATAGAAGATTTGTTAATGGAAATAATTTCAGGGCAATTGCTATTTCCTGTCAGAAAAATTGCATGTTTAGTTGGTCAGTTGATTTCAATGCAAAGCGCAGTAGGAAAAGTAGCTCGTTTCAGAACAAGGTCTCTGTATAGTTGTGTCACTAGCAGGGCTAGTTGGACGGCACCGGTTATGGTAAGTTCGCAGGCATTAGATGAGATTGATTTTTGGCGGGAAAATATTAGGGCTTTAAACGGAGCCGAGCTTAGTTATCATCATTTATATGTAGAGTCTGCACAAAAAGCGCAGACGTTCGTCTTTTGCGACGCCAGTGGAGCTGGATTTGGAGGATACATTGAAAACAATGAGGACAGTGACGTCATAGGTTGTTGGTCCGATACTGAATGTGGATTAAGCTCCACATGGAGAGAGCTGGAGGCTGTACATAGAGTATTGAACAGTTCTTTGGAACGTTTAAAGGGTCAAAGAGTACTGGTGCATACAGATAATAAAAACGTGGCAAGTATTTTAAATATTCGTAGCAAAAAGGCGCATTTGCAGTCTATTGCGGTCAGTGTTGATAATGTTTGCAAGCAAAACAAGATCCATTTAGATTTGAAATGGGTTCCACGAAAGGAAAATATAGAAGCAGATTTTCTCAGTAGATGCACAGATAGCGACGACTGGTCAGTAAAAACTCATGTTTTTGATACATTAAACAGACTTTGGGGTCCATATAGTTGCGATTTATTCGCTTGTAATTACAATACAAAATGCAACAGATTCTTTTCAAAGTACTGGTGTCCAGGTACAGCAGGTGTAAATGCTTTTAACTGCAATTGGGCTCGAGAAAATGGTTGGTTAGTTCCTCCACCACGTTTGGTCACTCAGTGTTTGAGCAAAATTATGAATGAAAGATGCAAATGTACATTACTTGTTCCAATATGGAGGTCGTCGCCATATTGGCCAGTTCTGTTTCCAGAAAGCAATAAAAGAGCAAAGTTTATACATGATACAGTACTGTTTCCTCCCGGTAGGTTAACAGTGAGAGGAAAAGGTCTAAATGGCATATTCGATGGAAGAGAATTGAAATTTGGGTTCATAGCATTACGGTTCGAGGGGGCGAGGTATATGGAAATCGATAAATAATGGTTATATTTTTTTGACAGGTCCGAGTCAGAAGGAAAGTATAGATGCAGAAGTACAGAGTAGTGGTGTAGATAGCGATCGGTTTGGAGAGCTCTCGACCAAGATGGCGGATTTCCTTATTTTGGCAAGAAGTGACAGCACAAACGTTAAGTACTGGGCTTATTTCAAAAAGTGGGAACAGTTCATTTCTGAAAAAGGGGGATCAGCAATTCCAGCATCCCCGATTCATATAGCGTTGTATCTAACGGAGCTCATAGACAAACGTGTATCCAGCTCCGTTGTATTAAAGACAGTGTATAGTATAAAATGGGCACATTCACTCAGAAACTTACCTGATCCAACAGATAATTCATTCGTCAAAAACTTAATGGAGGCATCGAAGCGTGTGTTAGCCAAACCAGTACGGAAAAAGGATCCAATATCCGTAGAAGTTATATTTACGCTGTGCAGCAAGTACAGTACATCCACAGACGTTCTGATAGTTCGTGACTTATGTATGATTTTAACAGCATTTACAGGTTTTTTACGTTTTGATGAGCTTGTAAACTTACATTGTAATGACGTCATTTCCTTCAGCGACCACTACTCTCTCCTTATTAGAAAAAGCAAAACAGACCAATACCGACAGGGTCATGAGATCGTTATTGCAAAAGGTAGCACCATCGCCTGTCCTTATAACATGCTTAAACGCTATCTCGATGTAGCAAAGTTAAGCACTTCAGAGGATATGTTTATGTTTAGACCCGGCTTTCGTTCAAAGGAAAGGTGTGGGCTTATCAGCAAAAACAAATCACTAAGTTATACCCGCACTAGAGAGACTCTGTTATCTAGGTTGAGAGAGGTGGTCACGGATTTAAACATAGGTCTTCACTCCTTGCGAGCTGGCGGTGCTACAGCAGCAGCAAATGCTGGTGTAAATGACCGTTGTTGGAAAAAGCATGGTAGGTGGAAAGGAGAGAATAGTAAAGATGGATATATTTCTGACTCTTTGGAGAGGAGACTTTCTGTTTCAAAATCACTAGCATTTTAAAATGAAATTAATAGTATGTGGAAAAGCATCCATGAAGGGTATAACCCTTAACTCAATCTTAGTCTGCCGTTTAAGATGCGCATTAATGATAAATACGTTATTTAAAACGTCGGGCATACATGGATGGGTGTACTGGGTGCTTTGATACATCTGCAGTACTGTCGCTCTAGCGTCATACTCGGATAGCTCGGATCAGTCAGTCCAGCCCGCTCTTTTTGTGTTTCTATAGCGCTCGTCTGGCATCGCATATATATGTTGTTGTGTTATATGTTAGTGTAGAGAAGACTATCTATTTCACGCGTTTCGCTAGTATAGAGTGAAATATTTGTCTTAAGCGTTACGTGTAAGAAATAACGCGTACATGGTTCACAGTAGTGAAATAATGGATATTCCCTGTATGGGGTATCTCGTGCAGACACATGTACATGTGTGTATATTCAGTCCAGGTTTTGGTCATTCTACCAGACGACACCGAGCAAGTTAAATTTTTGTCTTTCGGTGAAATATTTGTTAATAAGGGTAAATTCCCATTCGCTATCAAATCAACTTACTTTCTAATGTTTCTAATGATATAAATTTCTTGTCATGTATGTGTGAAAATCGAATGAGGTCCAACATTCATAGCGATCTGACAGGTGACAAATGGACACAGGTTTCTCAGAGCAATTCCATCCACACTTTGAAAACATGATGTTTTGATCTCTGTGTTTTTCCTGGGCGAGTCAGTTCGCATCAGCAAATCAAGGTTACATTCATAGCTTCATGACAAGGAACATTACTTTAAAGATGTACGTAAAAAATTCCTTATATCATTGCTTGTTACACTGTTTATGTCATACTGCTCTGTACTTCATTAAACACGGATAGCGCTCGTCTTGCTCATAGCGCTCGTCTGGCATCTCATATATATGTTGTTGTGTTATATGTTAGTGTAGAGAAGACCATGAGCTGAGTCTTGTGTATGCAATGGACAGGCAAATGATATTGGTACATTAAGTCAACTTTAACTAAAGATATTGAATATATTACTATTTTCCTATTTTTAGTAATTCTGATTTAAGATATTCATAATATGTTGAAGGACATTATGTCTTTCATTGTTTAGGAAAAAATTGAAATCAATGTAACAAAAAAGAATTACGCGTAATTAAATGTCTCGCTGTCCCGTACTTTGACTATCCATGCAAAAGTAAAAGACAAAAAGTAAAATAACAAAACTTTAACTTTGAGCTAAACACAAAGTTCAAAAATACAAGATATTCGAAATTTTTTTTTAGATAGACGCAAAGTTCAAAAATACAAGATAGTCAAAAAAAAAAAAAAAAAAGAGCTTAAAGCAATACTGAAAAATACGAAAGCCTATTAGGACCATCTGAGTAAAAAATAATATTGTAAAGTCGTAATAATGCGAAAAAAGGCGTTATAATGCGAAATAAGGTGAAGTAACGCGAAACAAGGCAAAGTAACGCGAAACAAGGCATAATAACGCAAAGTAAAGGCGTAATAATGCGTAGTAACGCAAATAAAGGCATTATAATGCAAAAAAAAGGGGTAATTACGCGAAATTAAAGGCGTATTAACGCTAATAAAAAGCGTTATAACGCGAAATAATGGCGTAATAACACGAAAATAAATGCGCAATAACGCTAAATAAAGGCATAATAACACTAAACAAAGGCGTATTAATGCTAATAAAAGGCGTTATAATGCGAAAGAAAGGTGTAGTCACGTGAAATAAAGTCGTAATAACGCGAAAAAAAGGCGTTATAACGCAATAAAAAGGCGTAATAACATGAAATAAAGTCGTTATAACGCCTTTTTAGCTATATATATAAATCGATTAATGCTTTGAAGACTCTTTTTCAACCATGGATCTATGACCCATATCAACCAATTCGCTATGTTTTTTCATTGGCTGAGCTACGATTTACGACCCAGATCAACCAACTCGCTATGTCTTTTGAGTGGTTCAGCTACGATCTACGACCCAGATCAACCAATACGCCATGTTTTTCTCAGTGGCTGAGCTACGATCGACGACCCAGATCGACCAACTCGCTATGTTTTTATATTGGCTCACCTCGATCTACGACCCAGATCAACCAATTCGAATTTTTATTTCAGTGGCTGAACTACTATGTAAGACACCATATATCAAACAATTTTCTATTTTTTTCAGTGGCTGAGCTACGATCTAAGACCAAGATCAACCAATTAGCTATGTGTTTTGAGTGGTTGAACTATGATCTATGACCCGTATCAACCAATTCGCTATGTTTTTTCATTGACTAAGCTACGATCTATGACCTAGATCAACCAACTAAGTATGTTTTTTCATTGGCTGAGCTAAGATCTACGAGCCAGATCAGCCAATCCGCTATGTGATTTGAGTGGCTGACCTACAATCCAGACCAACCAATTCGCTGTGTGTTTTGAGTGGTTGAGCTACGATTTACTTCCAAATATGAAAGCCCTAGTACCACTACTTATTGAGAAAAAAAAAAAAAAAAAAAAAACTTTAACGTTGAGCTAAACGCAAAGTTAAAAAATACATGAAATGAAAAAGCAAAAAATCCAAATGTTTGAGCCAAAATCCCATTTGAAATGTTGAAGTACATTATTTATGAAATATGTGTGCACAATTTGAAATCAATCTAACAAAACATGAGGGAGCTATGACCAAATCTCAAAGTCAACCAAAAAACACCAAAATCATGTTTTTTACCCCAAAAAGAAGGTCAAACTCAGTATCTTTAGCATACAATGTGAAGAAGGGTATTAGATGAACAAGTTTTCCAAGTTTCAAAGTATTATGTTTGATAGTTTCCATGTAAGTGACCTAAACGCAAAACTTAACCAACGCCGACGACGACGAGGATGACGACGCGGACGACGACGCAGACGACGACGACGATCAAGTGACGACAATAGCTCGTCTTTTTTTCCCAAAAAATCAGACAAGCTAAAAATCTGAAAGGCAGACCCAGCTCATCATCACCTAGGTATGCTATAAATTAATATGGGTTTTTGTTTTCTATAACTCTCACCATACTCAAAACACCTCAATGACGCAGTAGAAGGCGTCTGGAAATCCCAAAAAGTTCTATAAATAGCTCCCAAGAATGGTTATTGATTGTTCTTAAATCTCAATATTATAAATGCTGTATTTTGTAGTTGTTGCAATATATGAAAGTGTCTAGATGATAAGACTGATTTACAAAGGTTTAAAGGACACAATGTCATGCAGTGTACAAGTTAGACGCGTCTGTGCGTTCTAGCGTCAATTAGCAATCAATGCTGAAAGTGTAGCCGAATTGAGTTGGAGATCGAGCATTATCGAGCATTATCGTATATGCCTATATATATTGCAAATCGCAAGGCCTACACCGAGATTACTTCTTGTTACTTTGCAGGATCTTCTACACGACCGCCACTACTGTGCGTTCGGCGCTTTGATTTCTACTGTCATTCACTGAGAGAAACATGATAACACAATTCATTACAGCATATTTATGGCCAACAGAATTACATCTCAAATTTTAATTAGCACTGAATTTCTAATTAACACTTTCCCTCATACAACAATTCTGCAGCAGACGAATTTGAACATATTTTGTCAAAAAATAGAAAATCTCTATAATTGAATGGATAAACTAAAAGTGGAAAACATTGTGTCAAAAGGAGAAAATGCTCGTTTTGAGCAATTTCTTCTTTTGTCACTACGTATTCAAAAAGCCATCTGCTGCAGAGGCGTCCGATGATCGTCTATATGAGGAAAAGGGTTGAAAGGTATCAGGCTTACTACTATTGTCTATATATGAATCATAATTAAATGTTCACATTAGGGACTTAAAGTCTTAATCTGATGATGTCTCTGATTACAACTATCAATGTGGACATATAATTTTCAAGAATCAAGCTTTCAGCATATGTTATTCATTTCCCACATACATGTATATATCAAATCTGAAGCAGATGACACCGCAAAATCTCCATAAATGAAAGTGTTAATTATCATTGATTGAAGGTAAAAAACATTGTGGTAAAGGTAGATAATGCTTTTCTGCTTCAGGTGCATCGAAACGAGCCTGCACAAAGAGAAAGGGGTTGTAAAACTGTTCATATTTGGGGGCTTATCATAATCTTTATCGGTTTTACTCTAAATAAAAATAATGCGATTAAAAGAGTTGAACAAAAATTGGAAAAAACTTCAACTTGAGAAACCACTCTTTATTTTGCCACTATGTTTTCAAAGTCGTCTGCTACAATTGCTTCAAATTGTGGCTGCAAAGTATAGAGGCCTGGCAGTTTTCATTTAAAAAAATAAGAACACTCATATATAATATATATACCGGTAGATAAGGGATGTAAAATAACTAGAGCTATCGCAAGACAGCATGCTCGACTATTTGGCCATTTGATACTATAGTCAACAGTTGTTACTGAGATAGTGGCTTGATAGTATATTACTATAAATCAAGTTGGATACGTCTTGTTTGAATAGCATCTGCTGTTTGTGAGAAAAGGCCTTGTATGCAATTTCTAACTTCAACAAGGGCAATAATTTATAATAAAATTAGTCAGGAGTTACCTAACCTGTTGGTTTGATACCTTCAAAGACTATATTGAAGTTTGAAATCGATTCCTGAGTGGTTACTGAGATGCTTGCATGAAAGTACCATGTATGCATGCAAAACTTTAACCAAAGTTGCAACATCGACGCGCAAGTGACTGTAATAGCTCTCATATTCTTTGAATAGTCAAGCTAAAAAAATATGTTTGAATAAAGCGCTATATGTCAGCACGTAGCTAAATGGTTAACCTTAACACTGTTCACAAGGATTTTATCCGTAATCGATCAATTTACGAACACCAGATTTTAAAATCACACTACTTACACAACACTAACGGTTAAATTTTACAGGTCAGACACAGGTTTGCAACCTTACTTCGAGCTCATCTCTACTGATAAACGGTTATAAACCTATGATACAACTAGTTTGAGCATGAACTTCCTATGGCATCTAATGATAAACACAATTAATATGAAACTTATAAGTGATATTACTTCATTAGCACATTTTATTTATTCAAGATCACATCAAATGTGTCTACGTTTGAAAAAATTTAAGTTTTTATCACTTTTTTTTACAAAGCAACAACCTCTGATGCATCTGCAGCTGCTGGCTTTAGAAAACATTTTAAAAGAAAAAGAGATATTACCAATTACTTCTTAACATTTTAATTGTACTTTTAATTTCATAGATTTGGAATGTGTATCACTTTGAAACGGGGTTTACCCTTTCCCACCTATAGACGCATTTTGACACATCTGCAGCAGCCGACTTTTGAAAACACCGAGACAAAAGGAGAAATTCCTCAGTTAAATAATGAAGGGCAATAATTTGCATTATATGCACAATAGAGCTACCTAACTTGAATATTCAAATAGGTGTTATGGTTGAGAAAGCCTGTACACAGTTTCAATGCTATTTACTGAGATTTTGCACTCAAAACTTAACTTTCTTCCATGTTTACATTGGTGTGGTGGTTGGGAAGAGATGTACCAAGTTTCGATGCAATGCATCAAGTAGTAACTGAGATACGGACTCCTAATGTAATTGCACACAAAACTTTTACCAGAATTTAAAAAAGGGCCATAATTTGCATTATATTCAGGATAGAGTTATCTAACTTCATTATCTATATAGTTGTGATGGTTGGGAAGGATTGTATACAGTTTCAATGCAATGTATCAAGTAGCAGAATTTCTAGGGCAAAAAAGGACTATAACTTGATTTAAATGCAGGATAGAGTTAACTTACTTTACTGTTAGTTACTAGGATATCGACGCTTTATGTAGTTGCAAAGATAACTTTAACAAAAAATTTCAAAGTAAAACAAGAGGGCCAAGGTGGCCCTAAATTGATCTCATGAGTGATAGTAAATTAGTATAAAATATTAAACTGCAAATATCTGGGAAAATTTGATCAGGACTGCAAATGAAACTTCAAGGAGAGGACACTGTTAAAGGAAATAGCTTATCAGTAAAGACCATTTGTATCTTGAAATCTAACAAGAACTTAAATAAGAATGGAATTATAAAGTTTTGTCATTTTGCGCCTTTCCTGATGCCACCTGACTGCCAGGTTTTTCAACCAATCAGTATGGCTTGAACAGTTTTTGTAGAGGGTCACTCAAAGAACATTGCTACTAAATTGTCTTGGAATTGGACAAGCAGATTATGAAGGAAAAGGATTTTAAAGTTTGGGTATTTTTCTCACTTTCTGATGCCGCAGCAACCAAAGTTCTACACAGAACATAAGTCAATTTTGAAAGAGAACCAACAAAGGAACATTCCTGTGAGGTAAAGATGAAATTGGTCCAGTGGAATGGTAGGAGTTATTATTATTATTATTATTAAACCACATTTATATAGCACTTTTATCATAAAATACATACGTTCAAAAGTGCTTAACAAAAAAATACATGCATACATACAAACAATCTATAAAAAGCATCAGGTATTAAAAGATTACAAATGATTAAAAGGAACACTACAGCTGTACGGACGATAGTATATCTACAGAATATTTAAACTTTTAAAAACAAAACCTGTATGAAACTGAAAAATTAAGGCTTGAGTTTATAATGACATTTGGTTCCCATATATCTCAATAAAAAAATGTGTCTTCAAGGCTCTTTTAAAAGAAGCAAACGTGTCACAGTCCCTTATTCCTGCCGGAAGAGAATTCCATAGCTTTGGGGCAACAGTCACATAACTTCTGTCACCATACATTGTAATACTACATCTTGGTACTACTATTGTCGTAGCATTATTTTTTTATCTAAGGTCTCGTTGGGGTCTATTATAGACCTTTAACATGTTTTTGACATATTCCGGGGATTGACCATGCAAGGCTTTGAATGTAAGAGTTAGTGTTTTGTAGCTAAAAGTTCAATTTTCCCCTTTTGTGATGACGACCGTAGGTTATGATTTTATAACTAATCAATATAGCTTGAACAAATTAAGTAGAGGATCACTGAAGTAAGATTCCTATTCAATTTTCTTAAAATCAGACAAGAACTTTAAACAAGAGGGCCATGATGGCCCTGGATCGCTCACCTTAATTATACAATGTACTACAATGCAAAATACATCAGGACAATTATTCTGAATGCAACCTCCACAGTGTTAACAAGATTTTCCTTCATTTGGCCTAGTGATCTATATTTTTTTACCTGATATGACCCATATACCAACATGGACTAGATATTATCAAGACAACATTCTGACAAATTTTCAACTTGCTCAAACAATAGTTTGAACAATATTTTCCTTTATTGACCTTGTTTCTGACCCTACATGATCCATATTCGATCTTGGCTTAGATATCATTTAGATAAACATTCTCATAAAATGTCAAGCTGCTGTAGCAAAAAATGTGTCTTCTACAGTTAACAAGATGTTCCTTCAATTTGGCCTAGTGACCTAGTTTCTGACCCAATATGACCCATATTCGAACTTGACCTAGATTTAATTCAGACAAACATTCTGACCAAATTTCAAGCTGCTGAAGCAAAAAATGTGGCATCCAAAGTGTTAACAAGATTTTCCTTCAATTTGGCCTAGTGACCTAGTTTTTGACCCTACATGATCCATATTCGAACTTTATCTAGATATCTTTAAGACAAACATTCTGACAAAATTTCAAGCTGCTGAAGCAAAACATGCGGATTCTACAGAGTTAACAAGATTTTCCTTCAATTTGGCCTAGTGACCTAGTTTCTGACCCAATATGACCCATATTTAAACTTGACCTAGATATCTTTAAGACAAACATTCTGACAATATTTCAACATGCTCAAGTTAAAAATGTGGCCTCTACAGTGTAAACAAGATTACCCTTCAATTTGGCCTAGTGACTTAGTTTCTGACCCGATATGACCCATATTCGAACTTGACCTAGATATTTTTAAAACAAACATTCTGACAAAATTTCAAACTGCTGAAGCAAAAATTGCGGCCTCTAGAGTGTTAACAAGATTTTCCTTCAATTTGACCTAGTGACCTATTTTTTGACCCGACATGACCCATGTTCGAACTTGACCTACATATCATCAAGACAAACATTCTGATAAAGTTTCAACATGCTCAAGTTGAAAATGTGGCCTCCAGAGGGTTAACAAGATTTCGCTTCAATTTGACCTAGTGACCTCGTTTTTGACCTCATATGGCCCAGTTTCGAACTTGTCCAAGATATGATGGAGATGAATGTTCTGATACACTTTCATGAAGATTGGATGCAAAATGTAGCCTGTAGAGTGTTAACAAGCTGAAATGTTGACGACGCACGACGGACGACGCACGCCGGACGGACGCCGGACAAAATGTGATCACAATAGCTCACCTTGCACTTCGTGCATAGGTGAGCTAAAAACAAGGGAATTCTCAAAGTTTGCCCCTTTTCTGATGCCGCCTGACTGCCATGAGTTTCAACCAATCAGTATGGCTTGAGCAGTTTTTTATAGATGGCACCAATGGAATATTTATATTATAAAATTATATTGGAATCTGATTTACAGATTCAGAGGAGAAGATATTTAAAGTTTGGACATTTTGCCCCCTTTCTGATGCCGCAGCAACCAAAGTTCTAAAAGGAATTTAAATCTTTTAACAATTTTGAAAGAGTGCCACCAAAAAAACAGTCTGGTGAAGTTTGGATGAAATTGGTCCTGTGCTTTAGGAGGAGATGATGATTAAAGCTAAATGTTAATGACGGACGGACAATGGACAGACAGAGAGTGATCAGAATAGATCATCTTGAGCCTTCGGCTCAGGTGATCTAAAAAGGGCCATAACTTGCATTATATGCATAATAGAGTTATCTTTTTGGTCATTTACATAAATGTGATAGTTGGGAAGCATTGTAAAAAGTTTCAATGCAATGCATCAAGTAATTACTTAGATATGGACTATTAATGTAGTTGCACACAAAATTTTAACCAGAATTTCTAAGTAAAAAAAGGGCCATAACTTGCATTATATGCAGGATATAGTTATCTGACTTAGTTATTTACATAGATGCGATAGTTGGGAAGGATTGTAGAAAGATTCAATGCAATACATCTATTAGTAACTGAGCTATGGTGAAATATATTGTTCTTGCATGACAAACCTTAAGCAAGGTGTGACGCCGGCGCCAGGGTGAGTGCAACAGTTCTCATATTCTCCAAATTGTCTAGCAAAAAATTGTTCACAATCTTAATTTTGAGACAGAACTGGTGAAAGCTAAAACCAGGACCTTTGATAAAACATCCCCAAGATTTGCACCTACATGACATTGTAGTATAACCAAGTGTATGTACAAGGAGGAACTTTTATACTGCTTTGCTATTGAGCTAGCCTTTGTAGCGACATGTGGAGCATTCTCCTCCAAACTTAAGAGATCCAAGGTATGAGCCCTGGTCAGGTCTTAATTTCAATGTCTTACTCTGACACTCATTATTGGTTTGCATAGAAAAATCTCATAAAGCAATTCTTGGACAGTTAATATAATACATTGCTACTGATTTAGCTTTGTATTTGTCTCAATATTTCTATGCTACTGTCAAAATATAAAATCTCACTTAAGTACAGAAACCTTGACTAGCTTTGTAACAACAATGGTGAAAGTTCACTTTTGGACTGGCTAATAAAAGCTGTCTTCTACAACTTATCTAATACATTGTCTATTTGATTGGTATCATGCATATTATATTTCTCTGTTCCTTTACAATTCTTTGTTTATGGTTTCATGATTCAAGCTTGAGAATTATTAGAGATATTTTACAAGGAGGATGTGTGACATGTAGTGGTGTAAGTATGTGGAGTACAGGGTCCAGGTGGAACAATACGCACAGTACAAAATATTTAATCACATTCCAACCATGTACAGAAATCTGGACTGGAAGATATCATGTTTATACGGGTAAACAAATCGACGGCGAAGCCGGCGATGTTTCACGTCAATAGGTAATGTGTATGAACTTTGCAAAATTTTGCTATACCGTCTTTCCAAAAATTGTGTACAGAATGGATTTTTCGATGCAGTCACGATTCTGCTACAGTGCTACGTTTTGATTGGATGAAAAGAAAATATCGAAACAAAAAAAACTTCTAGAGAAAATAATTAAATATGATAATACGTACTCGATAAAGGAACGAGCACAAGTAATTTTATGTGTGATAATTTCCGTTTAATAACACTCGTCGTCTATTTCTAAAACGAGTTCAAATAAAACTCGTAAGGGTTTTTTGACCTTTGATATTCTGGAAGTTATAAATCCAAATTCCTGTAATATGACGTCATTCTATTAGTGGTGCAGAGGTAGAGCGTCGGCCTCTTGTATCAAAGGTCCCTGGTTCGAGTCCCGTGATGAGCGGGTCCTGACTTTGGAATTTTGTTTTTGTTTTTGTTTCACAATCGATGTAAAATAAATAAGTTTAAACTAAATGAACCAAAAGGAAAACGACAGAAATTATAGGAAACGTTACTTTGGCATGTCACAAATGTAGTTCCGTGAATTATGGAATCGTTTTATTTGAAGTACTTTATGAAGGGCAAGTTGATTATTTGTTGTACCTGTCATCATATTTTCATGGATGTAAAATCTTGGCTATATTTTAAAGTTAAATATAAGCTTAACCTGATGATGATTTTTATTTTCTTTGCTTAGGTCGGTAGGACTCGTAATTGACGTAAATAACTGATCGTGCTGCAAGCAAGGGGCTAACTGCAGTTCGCGGGGAATTATTCACCGATCACAACATATAATAAATGTTTACCCGAAATAGGTAGCACCCGGTAGCACCTATACTCATATTAAGTGAGCTGATTAGTTCTGGACATAATGATATTAACTTACATTTGCTATGTTTCCTTTTCTGACAAATGTGTTAATTGCATAAAAAACAATCAGAAGTGAAACTAGTTTTTTAAAGCGAATGTATAAATTAATTTGTTAATTAATTCATGAAATACTTGTCCAGAGAGCTAGAGGTCTTACATTTGAGACCTGGGACAAGCTGCACATTAAGATAAGAGTGAAATTTAAGAAACCAGAAGAAATACATTGAAGAAACTTGCAAAATTGATGGCAGCATTAAAAAATGTATGCTTTTATACATGTATAGTATATAGAATATTATAATATTAGCTGTCAAACAGCTGTCAGATGTAGATTTAATTTTTCTGTGAAAGAAATTGAAAGAAACAATTGAAGAATATATAACAGCTGTAATAACAACAAACCTGATGCGTGTCAGCTGAATAACAATGCCTTTAAGTGTCCAATGAAAATTAAACAAGTTACTGATCTGTATCAAAACATCCTGGTTTTTAATTCTCACGAGGAAATAATTCGTACGGCTCACAATTGTGTTGTTGTTGTTGTTGTAGAGGGCGCTCGATAGTTGATAGAAACCAAAATGGCCGTCTAATTTGACGTTGATTTATTTTTTATTTTTTGCTGTTATGGGAGGCTTTGGTAAGCTTATCGCATTTTACAGATATACAAAAATGGCACAAAAATTACTTATATTGCACCGATTTCAACTTTGCACGACAAAGTGAATGACATTAATGTGAAATCAAACTTTCTCAGAGAATAATTTTTGACTTGTCAAGAATTTCTTGTTCGATCTTGTCATGCGCAACGAACTGAAACGAAAATGATTTTTAGCTCGTCTTTTGAAAAAAACGAGAGCTTATTGTCATGACCTGGCGTAGTCGTCGGCGGCGGCCTGGTCGTCCGGTTAAGGTTTTTTGTTTAGCTCATTTTTTTCTTTCTGTTTTCAACCTATCAGTCGAGCGTCTGTACCGTACGCGGTGCTCTTGTTGTATTTGTGGTCATTGCTGCTATTTAAATCCACATGTTTATATGGTCATTTTAAGAAGGCTGTCGTTTCTATTCAGCAATAAGAATAGAGATAAGTTGAATATACATCATGACGTGTAGGATAAGGTATTTTTATTTGTGTCAGAACCAGCAATTTTAAAATGACTGTTGTTTGACCTGTTTCAGTTTAAAAATAATATGAGTATAGGTGCTACCTATTTCGGGTAAACATTTATTAACTTTTGTGATCAGTAAATAATTCCCCGTGAACTGCAGTTAGCCCCTTGCTTGCACCACGATCAGTTATTTACGTCAATTACGAGTTCTACCGACCTAAGCAAAGAAAATAAAAATCATCATCAGGTTAAGCTTATATTCAACTTTAAAATATGGCCAAGATTTTAAATCCATGAAATAAAGATGACGGGTACAACAAATACATAAAGTTCTTCTAATGTAACGATATCATAATTTACGGAACTACATTTGTGACAAGTCAAACTAACCCTTCCTATCATTTCTGTCGTTTTCCTTTTGGTTATTTAATCATCATTTGCGTTACGTTAATAGAATGACGTTGTACTATGACATCATATCACAGGAATTTTGATTTGCAACTTCCGGAAAGTCAAAAAAGTTTTTTAAACCCTTATGAGTTTTTATTTGAACTCGTTTTAGAAATAGACGACGAGTGTTATTAAATGGAAATTATGATCACACATAAAATTACTTGCGCTTGTTCCCTTTTCGAGTATGTATTATCATATTTAAATATTTCCTCTAGAAGTTTTTTTTGTTTCGATATTTGCTTTGCATCCAATCAAAACGTAGCAGAATCGTGACTGCATTAAAAAATCCACTCTGGACACAATTTTTTGAAAGACAGTATAGCAAAGTTCATTACCTATTGACGGAAAACATCGCCGTTGATATGTTAACCCGTATCAAAGCATTGAATGATATTGGCAAATAAATTGAAAGCGTAAACATTAGATATGAAAGAAAATCAAAACAAACCTTCAGGTCACAAATAGTCCCTCATAGATCAACATTGCATCATACTTGCATGTATTCATTTTGCATAATTTAGGTATTATATATATGTCTTTCTTTTTTGCAATTCCTGACCATGAAATTGGTCGGAACATTTTGAGACATTTCAAGGGCCAATTGTGGTACAACGATGGTCAAATATTTCAGATCTCAGATGATCACCCCAATTAAATACATTGTGATCACCGCTCCCCGCAATGCATCACCATGATATCTTCGCGATTGATACCTGCACCAGTTAAAATTTATTAGTTTTTATCAAACATATTGTTTTTGGTTCCAGTATATTGACGAATCACATCCATTGCATTTTAAAAAATGTTATATTTAATTCAATGGAGAATCCCTTTTTTTGGCCGGATTGCTCTAGCAATTCCGGTCTATAGATTGGCGATGTCCGTCTGTCTGTCAACATTTTGGTTAAAGTTTCAGGTTGAGGCAAAATCTCAGCACTGGAAAGGGTTACAAACTTGAAACTTTGCCTGAAGGTAACCAGTAACAAGTTCTATTGATTCCTATGGTTACTTTGACCTTGACCTTGGTTTGTCGATTTTCAAGGTCAAATTGCCGACAATCCGGCCTTACCGTCTTCAGCGGTTTCTTGTTTTCAAACTTATTAACCTGAAAAATAATTCTCAAACATTTTTGTAAAATAGCAATTAATCCAAAATTAAATTATCCAATGTCAAAGAAAATGTGTCTCGACCATTTTTACAAACATATCTTGAGCAAACGATTTTGTCAGGACTTCCTGTTTCAAAAAGTTAATGCAAACACTCAGACCGCTTTGTTTGTGATGTCATTAATGATTATTCTTATCCTTTCATTGTGTGATATTAATGACAGAATGTAACTTCTGATTTCCAAAGATTTTCAGGCAAAATTGAATGACAAGTTATGCTAAGATCTTCAAGCAACAATTAATGGCAATATGTTCAGGCAACAGTGATGCATGAAATAAACTGTATTTTCCAGGTATGAACAATGATACCAAGATGAAATCAACATCAAACATGCGTGGTCAACTTGGTGTTAAGAGTGGACGTAAGTATTAATCATATATGGTATTGGATTTTGGTGTATCGCTTCTGCAAAAAGCTAGAGGTTGTTTTTGAAAAGGGAATGTTCATCTTGCTTTGCCACTGGACTAAGTTTTAATAAGGTTGTTGGTAGATTGTGCAGCTTTTACACTCATGCATAATACCTGGCAGGGCTGAATCTTTCTGAAAACCCATTGCAAATTTATATTACAATATCTTATGCTTCAAGACCCTCTTACTGACAAACTAACATGACACACAGTATTTATACAAACAATTGAAGGATGCATATTTTTAGATATTTTCTTTCACCTTTGTCCTGTCAACTTTGTATTCATAGCACAATCATACAACTGGCAGTATGGAAAAGAAAGTTTAGAATTCAAGTCTTTTATTTGCATGCATTCATTCAACTTGACAGGAAATTGTATCAAGTGTTGTTAATGTAGTTAATCTAATTATAAAGGTAAAACAGTTATTTGTTTATTAACCTATATTAATTATTTCGTTATCATGGTAGCTTATTTTACAGGCGTTGGCTTATAAAGTTACCATCCATTCCTTACTTGTGTGACAGAAAGTTTTTGAAATTTCCATTTATTTTCAGCTCTTGCACCAACCTCTGCCAAACTAACAACGCAGTACCTTGTTTTAGATCATATGACCAACCATTACAGTAAAATAACTAAAGCCAAATGTAAGTGTAGTCTATCTCATAGTGGGTTCTACAAAGATTTGAATTGTTTGTGCATCCAAAGATTATACATGGGTAAACTAGTTATCATTTTATAGGCCATTGTCCAAATGAAAAATTCTCTAACCCTCCATTTCTTACATGAAGAAGCATTTTAACCTATATGCATCAGATAAATTATAAAAATGATTTTGCAAAAGTAGTAATTGCTTATAATGAGCAATTTCTGCTTGTTGCACGATATTTGCAGCTCATTCAATAATTATATTTTAAGTAGGTCTGGGTCACAGTGAGTTATGCAGTCCTTAAGTAAAAGTATTTGGGTAATTTGTGTTTTAGCTCAAATATTGATGAAATAGATCATGATGATAACAAATCAGAAAGACAGGCAATATATAGATAAAGGACTTACTACCTCCAAATTCATGCTCACTCAGGATCATTAAGTTAGGCTGTTGGAAGGGAAAAGTTTAACTTGTCTTTTATTGAGCATTATATCTTTTTAATTCAAGCTATCCCGTGATAAAAACCACATCTTCATCTGTGAATATGCATTCATATTTGATTAAACTTGATTTATATAGTTTAAACATGCTGCCTATATTAAGTCCTTGACATACACTTTATGCATGTAAGACATGTTGAGTTTTGTGTAAATACCTAATGATATCTCTGGTGCTATTTTCTCTGATTTTATTTCAGCTGCCATAGATAGTAAACCTCCAAAGTCTATAAATCAGAGCCAAAAATGTAAGTTTTTATCTAAATACATTAATATACATTTATCCATATAGAAGGTGTTATTCTAGGTGTTTGTTAAACCCTTTCCCACATGTAGACACTTTCTGATGCCTCTGAAGCAGACGACTTTTGGAAAACATTGTGGCAAAAGAAGAAATTGTTCAAAACAAGCAATTTGTCCATTTTTCACAATATTTTCAAGAGTTTCTGCTGTAGATTTGTTGTATGTTGGAAATGTATAAGAGAGACACTTTTACGAACTTATTACTGAGCATGTTTGTTGTGGCACCTTTGAAGGGAGAAATACACTTAATAAGGATATCATCTCTTCTGCTGTCTGTTACACTTTAACTTACTGACATATTGGGAGATGACACATTTGTTACTTGGAATACTCTTGTATGGTGATATAATAGAATGTGTTACCTCAGAGGCAAGACGTATTGTAAAATGGTTAACATATGGTTTAAGCCTTTCCCACATACAACAAATATGCAGCAGACAGATTCAAAAACTTCTTTGAAAAAATCTGGAAAATCTCTGTAAATGTAATAATAATTAATTGACCAGAGTTAAAAACATTGTAGCAAATGTAAAAATATGGCTCATTATGAACCATTTCTAGCTGGTCTGATTTTTTGGAAAAAAAACAAGAGCCATTGTCCTGACTTGATCGGTGGAGGCATTGGTTAAGCTTTTCATTTAGGTCACTTACATGGAAACTATCAAACCTGATACTTTGAAACTTGGAAAACTTGTTCATGTAATACCTTTCTTCACATTGTATGCTAAAGATGCTGAGTGTGGCTTGTTTATTGGGGTAAAAACATCAATTCTGAGGTATTTTGGTTGATTTTGAGCACTGGCATATTGGTTAAGTTTTGCGTTTAGGTCACTTACATGCAAAAATTATCAAACCTATTTAATACTTTGAAACTTGGAAAACTTGTTCATGTAATACCCTTCTTCACATAGTATGATAAAGATGCTGAGCAGAGGCCTATTTCTTCGGGTAAAAACATAAATTTTGATGTATTTTGGTTTGAAAGCCAGTCGAGCTTATGTCACATCCAGATGTGGCGAATTGTCCTTCATGCGTGCATCTGTGCGTCAACCTTTTTCATCTTCTCCTCCCTTACCACTTGGCAAATTGGGATGAAATTAGCATCCTCTCAATGTCCTCTCCTAAATTCCTTCAAATTTGTTGGATCGATGTAAAATTCTGGTTTCCATGGCAACTGGAAAAACAACATTTTTGCCTTATATTGCTATAGCTATAGTGAAAAAATCTCCTTCTTGGGTGACCCTCTATCGGATTCCTTCAAGCCATGTTAATTGGTCGAAAAACATGGCCACCAGAGGGCGGGGCTATTTTGCCTTATATGGTTATAGTGAAAACCTTAAAAAAAATTCTCCGCCGAAAGTGTGGCTGATTTCCAAATAAATTTGTAAAAATGTTCAAAGGGTGACCCTCTTTCAGATTCCTTCAAGCCATGTTGACTGCTCGAAAACTATGGCTGCAGCTATTTTGCCTTATATGGCTATAGTGCAAACTTTAAAAAATCTTCTCCCTCTTATCGGATTCCTTCAAGCCATGTTGATTGGTTGAAAAAAGTGTCCGCCAGGTGGCAGGGCTGTTTTGCCTTATATGGATAAAGTCGAAACTTAAAAAAATCTAAGGCGAAAGAATCTGGCCGATTTTCAAATAATTTTGTAGAAATGTTCCTTGGGTGACTCTCTATCAGATTCCACCAAGCCATCTTAATTGGTCTTAAAATATGGCGGCCAGGGGGGACGGGCTGTTAACTTTATATTGGGTTTAGTGAAAACTTTAAAAATCTTCTCCTCCAAAACCATTTTGCCGCTTTTCAAATAATTTTGTAGAAATGTTCCTTGTGTGACGCTCTACGAGATTCCTTCAAGCCATGGTGATTGGTAAAAAAAAATGGCAAACAGGGGGGCGTGGCTGTTTGGAGATTTAATTTTTGTCTAATGGCATTGGAGCGATACTGGCACTCTTGGGCATCTTGTTGTTGCATTGATTTTAATTTTTTCCCAAACAATAAAAACATAACGTACTTCAACATATTATGAATATCTTTTATCGGGTTGTGTTTTGGGGGTCAAGGTCACTGTTACTTAAAATAGGAAAACAGTAATATATTCAATATCTTTACAGTTGACTTAATGTAACCATCTCATTTGCCTGTCTATACACAAGACTCAGCTTATGATCTTGACTGATTGTGCCAGCCATTCGACGTGAATATCTTCCTTATCATGTATATGAACTTGAATTTATTTCCACACGGTCAATCTTGTTTCAATACTTGAAAAATATCAGTTGTGTGCATTCATTATAATATGTAAATATTCATTCCGAATTTGAAGATTTTTTTATATAAAATAAATAAACCATAAAATGATAATATCAGACGAGCATCAGGCACCCACAGGCGGTGCTCCTGTTTCTTTTGTCACACTGTTTTCATTATTCATTTTCTGCAGATGCATCAAAATGTGTTGATAAAGACGCTTTCTGTCACCTCAACTGCAGACAGCTTTTTGAGAACATGGCGACAAAAGATGAAATTGCTCAAAACAAGCACTTTCACCTTTTGTCACCATGTTTTCAACATTAATCAATTTATTTATTTTCATTTTTAAAAAGGGATTTTTTTGTGCGTTTGCCTAGACTTTTTCAAAGGCGTCTGCTTAAGATATGTTGTATGTGGGAAAGGTTAATTGTTATTTTTCAAATTTTCCAGCAAGGGACCGTAAAACACAAGAACACATAAAGAAGACGGGTGTGCGGCCATTCAGCGCTGCTGGTAGACCCCACACAACAACTGGTTACTATCAAGATGATATGTATGATGAAAATCTCTGGGTAAATAAATACTAATAGTTAAAATTTAAATAAAAAATACACAAGAATATGTTTTTGCAGTATAATACTTGAAAAGGTTGTTGGAAAATGAGAAATTGCTTAATATGTTCAAATCCTCGATATGTCTTGGTTATGAAGAATGTGTGCTCTTTTCTATGCACTACTGTAATACATATTCAGACTTGCATGAGCAATTGATAGTTAAAATGTGCATTGTTTATTATATATACTCGTAAATAAAAGTAAGTTGATAATCTTGTCTTCAGGGAGAGCCTAGTGATGAAGACGAAGCTCTTGTTAACACTATAATGCGTACCACTTTGAGGAGACCCGAAGATATGGGTGGAGCATATAATGCCTACACCCACCAGAAACCGCCTCCAAGGCAGCGTCCATCATCTGCTCGTTCTCAAAGATCCGTGGGTAGTAATGTATCCAGAACTACAGTACAGGTTCCAAAAAAGTCAACCTACGACGGTGACGTGCTTGAGAAAAGGAAACATGTGTTTACTGAAGAGAAACCATTTACACCTAGAACTCTAAAAACTGACAGGAAATCCAGGCTTAGTCAGTATAAATATTACAATAAACCTCCACCAAAAGGAGACAGCAAAACTCAGAGAAATGTCCCTGCAACTCAGCCTACAATTGACAACAAAGCTCCCCAGAATCGAAACACAGAGCCTGCAAAACCCGTGCCACAACCCCGTCCAAGTCGAAGACTGGATAAGACACGAGAAGGCCCAGTAACCATGAACTCACTGATGTTTGAAACACTGCACAGTCGGGATTTTACAGACAGCCCAAAAAATCCAGATGTTCCAAAATTAGACATTTCCATGGACAAAGATCATTTGAAGTGGATCAAAGAGCAAGCTTCTAGTGCGCAATTGAGAACCAATAATGAAACACTAAAATCACTTCATGAAGAGGAGGAGGAATATGATACAACAATAGATTATGGGAAAACTGGGGAAATGTCCCTGACATTTGGGACATTAGGTAGTACTAAAACAAGGTAAACCACTCATTTTACTTTCACAATGAGACTTTCCAAGTTTCTTTGAATGAATTATGCAGGTGGAAACATTTTCAGGAAGCCTTTCGAAGGTGTTATTTTACAAAAAAGACTAAAAATCTTGATAATCTTTTTCAACCTGAATCATTTTCTATCAGTTTGTTGATAAATGACAAAACAATTATTCTAAAACTTCTGTTTGAAAAGAAATACAGCTCTTTTCAGTGAACTAACTTTATATTATTGTGAGGTTTATGTTTATTGTGCTTATCTTTAGTGATTTTATTTTAAGTCTTTATCCTAATTGTTATGCCCCAGAATTGAGGGGCATATAGTGTTTGCTCCGCCTGTGATTGGTCCATTGGAGATAATTATCATTGTATTGTTTTATCATTTTAACCCTTTTCCTCATATGGCAATTCTGCAGCAGACGACTTTGAACGTGTTTTGTCCAAAAATAGAAAATCTCAATAATTGAATGGATAACCCTATGACAAAAAGTGGAAAACTAGTGGCAAAAGGAGAAATTGCACGTTTTGTGTAATTTCTTCTTTTGTCACTATGTTTTCAAAAAGCTGTCTGCTGCCGAGGCGTCAGAAAGCGTCTATATGAGGGAAAGGGTTAAATATTTTAATATTACAGTTTACATTTGTTTGCAGATTGATAGAAATTTGAAGCAATACTTACTTTAGCAATGCTTAATAGGTAGCTTTAAATTATATTCACAATTGCACAAACAGAGATTTTTAAGCTTTTTAAATTTGAATTGAATTTTGATTAAATATATCAGGACATCTCAAACAAAATTTGGTTTTAATTACTGAAATCAACAATATAATCCTAGAAAGTAAGTAATATAATATATATCATATGACATTATAACTTGTTTATAGAGAATATGTTTGTTTTGTAGCTATGGTGGAAGCTTGTTATCAGGTTACTGTAGTACTAAAAAGATATAATATCTATTGTAGGGTAAATCATGGAAACAAATAATCAAAATAACCTTTGTTTCCACCTAATGTTGTAATATTTCATATCAGCATGCAATTAAGTGAATATTGATCTACATCTCTTGCATGAAAATACTACCAATCAAATTATATTGTGTTTTATGCTAATGCTAAACATAATCATCTGAATCTATGTGTTAAGTAAGAATAACAATCCTTTTACTTTTTTATACACATTTGTTTATATTGAGTGCTGAAAATCTGTCTAACTGTATACTGGTACATCTAAACTGTCCATCTAACATCTATTTTTAGTTCCGTTTGCTTTGAATATTTCTTCGGGAAATATCATGAAAATTGGAAGTATTATTTGAAGACATTGTTTGAAATTGAGATGTTGCTCTAATTTGTTGTCCTGTATGATTTTAAAAGACTGCTGCAGTGGCACTTATATCAGAAAAAAGGTTCATCTTACTTGAAAAGATTGTCACAAAAAAAATCCAAAAATTAAAAACCATGTTACTCTTTCCCATCTACGACTTTGAAGACATTTTAGCAAAATGTAACATCTCAGTTGAGGAAGGTACAATTAATTATACGAGTTGAAAACATTGTGATAAACGGAAGAAATTACTCATTTTGAGCAATTATTCCTCTTGTCACCATGTTTTCAAAAGTCGTCTGCTGCATAGGCTTCAGAAAGCAATTGTTTGCAGAATAGTATTTAATTAGTGATATAGACATAGGTTTTCTGCACATTTGTTATGTTATAATAGGCATGTTTGTGTAATCTACCCCTATATTTTATTACACTCTAACAGACAGCATCTTGCAACAAGTCAGACGATGTCAAAAGAGTGAGTACTGAATCTCTTTACTGTCATTGCCCTCTCTTTTCACAATGTTTTATATATCTTCCACTTCGATAGAGATTCAGAGAAGGCTTTGTATATAATTAAGAATTAGAACTTTGTTGAGAATGCTGTTTTATTATAGCCTAACATTTTTAAACATACACAAGCCTTCTCTGTCCCTATCATATCGTTACTTCATTTCCCTTAGTTATTAATCAGTTTTCATCCTTAACTCATTGATGATAACTCAATGTCCTTGATTCTGATTCGGCAAGCATATCTATTGGAAACTAAACACTGATGGTGTGTAGTCATACTTGTCTCTATAATATTATAAGGTATAACTAGAAATCCTTCTCTGTCCCTATCATATCTTTACTTCATTTCCCTTAGTTATTAATCAGTTTTCATCCTTAACTCATTGATGATAACTCAATGTCCTTGATTCTGATTCGGCAAGCATATCTATTGGAAACTAAACACTGATGGTGTGTAGTCATACTTGTCTCTATAATATTATAAGGTATAACTAGAAATCTGAACTCAAGATATTACGAAATCTCATTTCTGATACATTTTCCTTTCCCTGATATAATACATAAAGAATTGTCTGCTATGAAACGATCTTGAGGTGAAAAAAAATACCTGTAATATCTTGATTATGGTGAATTCTATTTTCATACTAAACGGAAACATGGTGAGAAAAAAACACTTGGCTTCTTATAAGCAAATTCTCCTTTTCCTACAATGTTTCTAAAAGTTGCCTGATACACGAGGCATCCGTAGAACTTTGTCAAAAAAAATACTTAAAGTTATTATTTGATATATATAGCAGTTATAATTACGATAGTGTCCGTGGAAAGTTTGGAAATACTTGAAATGTTTTTTAGATGCAATGTAGCACAGTCTAACAAGGACATTGTACATGTATCTGTAAATTCCTACAGATTGTTATGCTTTTTGAGATAAGGAATATTAATAGTTATCTAGAATGGAATACTTTGAGTACTTTGTAATCATAGTATACTTGTCAATCTTTTTAATATTTATATTTCATTTCTCTGTCACATGTTGTATTTCTGTTACTTTAAAATGCAGTGCAACATGCAAACTTGCTTGAATTGAAGAGCCCTATTAACAGTTTCCAAAATGTAGCATGTTTTGACATGACTGCAGCAGACCAATTTGAAAACATCGTTGCAAAAGAGAAACTTGCTCATAATGAGCATTATCTCCAGGAACTACAATGTTTTCAGTGCTGCTCAGTAGTAGTACTTTCATTTATATAGATTTCAGATTGTTTTGCCCTAAATATTTTCAGAGTCATCTGCTGCAGATTTGTTGTATGTGGGAAATGCATGCATTTAAAAAATATGGTGACTTCTTTAAGTCTTTCAAAAACCAAATGTTTTGGTTAATGTAAGAATTATTTTCAAACCTGTTTTAACCCTTTCCTGCATACAACGAATCTGCAACAGACAACTTTGAAAACATATTTGCAAAAATTTGAAAAATCTGTGTTTATGAAAGTACATTATACATGTATCCTGAAATTATAGAGTTGAAAACAGTGTTGAGCAATTTCTCTTTTTTTGTCACATTCTTTTCAAAAGTAGTCTGCTGCAGATATGTCAAAATGTGTCTTTGAGAGAAGGGAGGTGTTTTGAAATAAGCTGATTATAAAATAAAATAAATTTGATTCCTTCCATTCCATAAATAATGGGAATTTATTTAAAATGTATAAGGATTTGCATGTTGTAGGTGCTTTAACTATATCCCTCAAATGAAATACACTTTTCTTCGGTTCTTTTTTAAAAATTCTTTTTTTCCAAAGAATCATCAATTTTCTATAATTTCTATTATTCCCAAATGTTGACAAAATTAAAAAATCTTCAGTGTGGAGAAATGTGGAATGATGAGGAAATGGGTAAAAACTACTCACCAGAGCTCTGGATAAGGATCAGATAAATGTTCATGTAGTTTTTAATTGATTATCAAACCCACTATTGTGTACATGTATATTCAAAAGAATATAATCTGAATGAGACAATTCTTTAAACTTGTCTTTGGAGAACTTTCAGCATTGTGTAAAAAGCCCTTTTCCACATATACATGTAGATGTTTTATGATTCCTCTGCATCAGACGACTTGAAAACGTTGTGACAAAATGAGAATCTGCTCATGATTAGCCATGTTATATACCTTTTTCCACAATGTTTCAACTTAATTCAAAAGTTGTTCTTTCATTTATAGAGGGTTTCCATATTTATTAAATGTTTTCCAAGTTGTCTGCTGCCGGTTTGTTGTATGTGGGAAAGAGTTTGGGTAAATGACCTGATCAATCCCCCTTATCCGAGTCTCTGCTTCTCTTTTGTAGTATAGTACATATTTATATTGCACCATATCTGTGACAACCCTTTTCCGGCATATTCACACTTTCTGAAGCCTCTGCAGCAGACGACTTGTGAAAAGATTGTATGTGAGAAAGGGATAGAATATATTACTTCCTTACTAAGTTGTGAAAAAAGCTTTTTTGGCTTAGCCTTAATTTCTCATTTTACTCAGTTTTGTATGATTTACTTGCTTAATTTATGTTTAATTAATTGTTAATGAAAATAAAATTTGATATACCCTCAAAATGTGCTCATCAAAATTCTATGTTATTTCATTGTCAAGTGAGTGTAATATTTTTCATTTTGTAAATTCTGTGTTGTGTATTAATTTTAAAAGATATTGTAATTAAATTGAGCAGAAATCAATAATACACTAACCGCTATGCATTAAAAATATGTAGAGAAAAATAATGTGTAATTTATGGATGTCTTTTGTGAAAGTTTTAATTCTGACTTACTATTATATTTATTACATTTGTGATATGTTTAAATTGAAGAACATTCTATTATGGCCTATAATTTATGCAGTTGTGGAGAATATCAGTCCTTCAAAGACAGCTTATGAATTGTACAGAATAAGTCGAAACTAATACAAATACTATTTTAATAATATATAATTCCATTAAATCTTACCATCTATGATGATAAAAATGCAACCAATTTGTAAATATCAACATCACATATCTAGGGATGCATTAGACTTGTGTATATTCCTATATGTTGTGTGAAGTAGTAAAAGTTGAGGATACTTTAACACTTTCCATGATACCAACACAACTTACTGGAAAAGGAGGTATTGTTAACAAAATATCCTCAATGTTTTTAGCTGTACATTAAAATCGTACTTCCAATTCTTCCGAATTTCTATTTCTGCCTTTCCTGGAAAGTTTTCAAAACTTATCATACCAGGCTTGTACAATACTTGGGGAGTGCTTGTCTTTAGCCGTGATTTGATTGGTTTATTCAACTAGCACATGTCCGATTGCATGGTGTGTGAGTACACCTAGCTAAAAAATATTCAAAATTTACTATATCAATGTCTGATTTAAAAAGGTTTGATGAAATTAATAAAGTTGTTATCTAAATGATGATTTTTTAAGCCATACACTCTGAAAGAAGGAGAGTAGCTTTTGTTGAAATCTCAAGCTACTTTCTCTTTGAAGCATTGACTTTCACAATTTTTCCAAAGTTACATTTAAGGTAAGTAATTCATTTCAGTAATCTGCAACTTCTGAGAGTCAGAACTCAGATGAGAGGAAAAACTATTTTATTTTTGTGTCACCGTGCGTAGCATGGTAGGCACTTAGGGATTACTTTTTCATGACACTTTCAATGAGCAGGTGCAGGTGACACACCGTGCTCCGCGGAGCACTCCATTCTTGTTAATTACTGTTAATGTCAAGATGAAAAACGGATCTCGGTATACACAAAATAAAATAATTATCGACTGAACTTGTTCATGCAATGTAATAAGTGTAATAGTATAATTCAATACATATTTTAATATATTTTTTTAGAAGTGTGCCATTGTACAAACTGATAATTAAGATTTGTGATCATAATATGTTCTTAATTTATTGAGTGCTTTGTCAGAATAAGTGTGCCATTGGTTTTCTAAAATCACAATAAACTTGTGCTGCCTTATTGGAGCACTAAATAGCAGTAAAAACACACCTGATTATATTTGTTATGATGTGGTAGAAACATAGTTCTCTTTGGGTTTGAATCTTCTTATTTTATTTCTGGTAAATTTAATTTCACTTACACATCACCTTATATATTAGCTTTGCAGATTTCCTTCTGAAAATGTCTTCGTATAAATCTATTGTTTCATGTTTTAGCTCATCTTTGTGATCAAGATGACCTATTGTAATCACCATGTTTCTATTGTGTGTTATCATTGACACTTTCTGTAAACAACATCTTTAGAACCATTGGCCATTTTTTACCAAACTTCACTGGAATGTTTCTTTGACTGCTTGTCTGATATTTAGCTGAAGCAATTGGGTCAGTTGAGCAATACAGACTCTCATGTTCTCAAACACCATGTACACATAGTGCTTAGGTGTAGCCTCGTTATAATCATTTCCAACCTACAACACTCTGAAGCAGACAACTTTTAAACATGCAGGCAATATGAAAACTCTCTGAATTAAAGTCAAGTTATTAAGTTCAATAGAGTTGAAAGTATTGTGGCAAAAGCAGAAATTTCTCTTTTTGCCACCTTGTTTTCAAACGTTAGCTGCTCCAGATTTGTCAAGATTTGTCTGCATGCTGTAAGAGGGTAGGAAATATACTATATCTGATTAGGAATTTGCCCAAATATGAAAATCATACCCTATTATATATAGGGCAGATTTTAACTGCAGCCGACTTGAACATTTTGTTGGGAAAGGAGACATTAGTTTAAGATAATCAGTTTCAACTTGTTTATTTTGCATCAAACTCCTACTTAATAAATTGTCCAGATGATGTGTTAATTTCCATTTGAAAGATCCAGCTAACAGGTTCTTGTGTGAATTTTGAAAACAATACAAGGTCCAGTAAAGACTTGTGAGCGACAACATTATTATTTCTTGGTCTTCAACATGTCATTACCATTATATACATTTAAATCTACTTCATCATTATGCTGACTTGATTTGTACATTCATTTCCCACATAAATCATATCAGCTACCTAAAGTTTCATAATGTCAGGAATATATTGATATGTCAACCTTTCACCGTGAGTGATGTACTCAACAGTGGAAGATTAGTCTTCTACATAAACCCTTTCCCTCATACGACAATTCAGCAGCAGACGACTTTGAACATATTTTGACAAAAAATAGAAAATCTCTATCATTAAATGGATAACCTATGAATAAAATTGGAAAACATTGTGGCAAAAGGAGAAATTGCATTGTTTTGAGCAATTTCTTCTTTTGTCACTATGTTTTTAAAAAGCTGTCTGCTGCAGAGGCGTCACAAAGCGTCTATATGAGGGAAAGGGTTAAAAAAGGAATAATGTCTATAAATTTGCATTTTTGAAAAGCTGTGGTTGCTTATAGAGAAGAGCTATTTTTTATTCAAATTGAAAAAGTCTAAACATAGCATAACTATTAACCCTTCCTGCATACAGAAGCATTTTGATGCATCTATAGCAGACAACTTTTGAAATCATTCTCCTTTTGCAACAATGTTTTCAATTATCAAAAAGTGTACGGAGATGGGTGAGATCTTCTATTTGATGTGGGAAATGGGTTTAATCTCGTTTTTTATTCTACTAGCTGTAGTCTGTTTGTTAACAAGTTTGTTAGAGAACCTGTAGTCTGTTGAATAAACCTCTCATACAACTATCCTCTTAGTTTGTTTTTCCTATGGTTGCCTGGAGAAATATATTGACCCATATTCTCATTATTAAGCAAATTAAATGCTCTTACATCATAAAAAGATCTGAAGAAAACGAGAGGGGAAATATGGAAGTGGGAGTACATGTATTATGATTTCATGTTTTTTATGAGTTATTGAGGAAACAGAGTGATTATAATATACCGATTAACATTCATTAATCCTGTTATAATGTCACTGTTGAATTAAGTCTTGTTTTAACCATATATTTCAAACAACAAATCTATAGCAGACAAGTTAGAAAGAAAAAAACATCTAGGCAATAAAATAGAAAATCTCTATAAATGAACAATTTCTCCTTTTGCCTCAATGTTTTACATCTGTGTCTGCTGTAGATTTGTGAAAATGCATCTGCACATATGGTTTAAGCAAATCTATCTGTTTTGCTTCAATACGTAAGGGACTTGTACTGCCAGCTGTTTGCTCTAAACACTCTAGGAAAAAGAAGAAGATGGTGATTTGTCAATCTTGACAAGAAATGCAACATTATCAAACCCAATAAAATATTTCAACAACAAAACATTAGTCAATACAAGCAGTTTCTCCTATTTTAGCTCACCTGAGCACAATGTTCTTAAAATGAACTACTGTGATCACTCACGGACCATTGCAGAAAAATATCAACTTTAAAGATTTGAACTGGAGACCTTTCAAACAGGAAGCTGCCATTCAAACTTGGTAATGAAGAGGGTTTTTCTCCTGTGATGGTTTAGATCTTCTGTATGAACACATGTAACGTATCTGAAGCAGACAACTCTGAAAGCTTCTAGATAAAAACATGAAAACAATATCCGTAAATTGAAAGTACATGTACATTTATTCAATAGAATAACAATACATTGTAGTAATAAAAAATGTGTTGCCGATTCATCTGTTCGTGAGAAAGATTTAACCCTTTCCCTCATATATACGCTTTCTGACGCCTATGCAGCAGACAGCTTCTTGAAAACATGGTGACAAAAGAAGAAATTGCTCAAAACGAGAAATTTCTCCTTTTGCCACAATGTTTTCCACTTTAAGTCATAGGTTATCCATTCAATATAGAGATTTTCAATGTTCAAAGTCGTCTGCTGCAGAATTGTCATATGAGGTAAAGGGTAAAATGGTTTTTTGAATTATTATGCTTTTGGTGTTTCAGTCAATATCAATCTCAATAAAATCAGGCCTAAACTGCACTAGAGTAGCAGACACTTGTAAAGCAAAGTATTTTGGTATGAAATCAAATATGTAAATTTAACACCTCCCTATTGCCTAAATTGATTCTATTTTGTTCTTTGGACATATTGAGAAGACTTAAATTTCAAAGGGATAAAGTTTTATTTTAATCTGAGGACATTGATGAGCTCAACAAAGTACACACATTTATATTAGAGCAGAAATAAGCGTATTTTATCTTCAATGTTTGTGAAAATTATCTTCGTTTACTTTCATGTTTCATCCCAGTTTTTTTCTTTTACCATTAATATTTGTGAAAAAGTTATTTTGATGACCGTAACCCTTTCCCTCATACGACAATTCTGCAGCAGACGACTTTGAATACATTTTGTCAAAAAGTGGAAAACCTCTATAATTGAATGGATAACCAATGACTAAAAGTGGGAAACATTGTTTGAGCAATTTCTTTTGTCACTATGTTTTCAAAAAGCCGTCTGCTGCAGAGGCGTCAAAAAGCGTCTATATGAGGGGAAGGGTTAAACCTTTCCCAAAAATTTGCAGCAGATGGCTTTAACAACATTAAGTTAAAATTGTTGAAAATCTCTGTTAATGAAACTGTAATTATTGAATAGATTTGAAATATTGTGGGAAAGGAGAAATAAATCAAAAGTCTGCTACAGGGGCATCAGAAAGCGTAACTATTAGGGAAAGGGTTAAACAAAAAAGTAATTGTGATGGCCTTAACCCTTTCCCTCATATAGACGCTTTCTAACGCCTCTGGTGCAGACGGCTTTTTGAAAACATAGTGACAAAAGAAGCAATTGCTCAGAACGAGCAATTTCTCCTTTTGCCACAATGTTTTCCCCTTTTAGTCATAGGTTATCCGTTCAATTATAGAGATTTTTCTATTTTTTGACAAAATATGTTGAAAGTCGTCTGCTGCAGAATTTTCGTATGAGAGAAAGGGTTAAATTTGGAACTGGGCATGCCTGTTTGATCCCTAGTTGTGGTGGTTGTGGTGAAGTACCCTTGGGGCAAGCCATATTGCCTCGCCTAGTACTGGTAAATTAAAAGTACAATAGAACAATCAATTACCTTAAATACTTCTGGAAGTAATCTGCTTTTACTTTCTTTGCTTCTAGTAATAGTTATCTATAACATATGATTAATTCATATACTGGAAATTTATTCTAAGACAGAATGGATCTGAAGTTTTATTTTATGAAACAATATTCTTTTAATGTAATTCTATCTCACATAGAAGTACTTTGATTAACATAAAAACTATAGTAAATATATACCTTTTCTTGTTTCAGAGATGAAGAGTCTCTGTATGTGAAGTTCATGAGTGATGTCACAAATGACATCATCAACAGAGGAATTTACACAGACAGGTAGGTCTACGGCTACTTTTAATGGGTTGTTTTGGATTATAAAATACTTCATCAATAGCTCATGCAGGCAATACAAACTCTGAGTTTCTTATATATATACTGAGTGCCATGAAAACAAACATTTGTTAACTGTAGATTCAGATCACCAGAACGACATATGCATCTGTACAGTCTGATTTCAATCTGCATTGGTTGCCAATGAGTCGCAGAACCATTAGTGAACTATAGATAATCAGCATTCTACGAATAAAGTAGCATAAAAGGGAAGACAGAGTTTATTTGTCATTAATCTTTTGACACAGGAATTCTATTAACCTGCATGTTACAAATGTGTGCGCCAGTTGTTGTTATTAGCAGATGAAATTATGATAAGCTAATAGCAATGATGTATATACAGATTATTATCTATAATCGTTATACATAACCTATGGATTAATTTGTTAGAGCAAGGTTCATGCCATCATATACACAAAACTCTCGCACAATGGCTCAGGTTGATAAAGAAATATTCCTTATGAAAAAGTGTTCAAAGCTATGATAGTTATATTATATTCACAGGGCTGTAAGACAAGTGTTCAAGACTTTGATTAGTCATACTATATTCACAGGTCTGTAAGACAATTGTTCAATACTATGATAAGTTATATATTATATTCACAGGGCTGCAAGACGAGTGTTCAAGGCTAATATAAGTTATATTATATTCACAGGGCTGCAAGACGAGTGTCCAAGGCTATTATAAGTTATATTATATTCACAGCAGGGCTTTAAGACAAGTGTTCAAGACTATGATAAGTTATATTATATTCACAGGGCTGCAAGACGAGTGTTCAAGACTATGATAAGTTATATTATATTCACAGGGCTGTAAGACGAGTGTTCAAGACTATGATAAGTTATATTATATTCACAGGGCTGTAAGACAAGTGTTCAAGACTCATATGGGCAGAAATAAAGGCAAGCTAGATCAGGTAACTATAATACAAGTGTTAATCCTTTCCCACAATACGACAAACCTGCAGCAGACGACTTTGAAAACCTCGACTTAAGATACGGAAAAACTCTAGAAATGAAGGTATTCTTATTGAAATAGTATTGAAAACATTTTAGCAAAAGAGAAATTGCTGTTTTAAAAAGTCTTCTGCTGCAGAGGCGTCTGAAATCGTTTATATTTGGGAAAGGGTTCTTACAGTCTTTTTTAGATCTATGATTTTCACTATTTAGCTTGACTATTCGGAGAATATGAGGGCTATGATGATATCCCTGGCGTTAGAGTCACACCTTGTTTAGGGCTTGTCATGCAAGTACATATAACATACAAAAAATGTCGTTCACCTAGGTCAAATGTTAGAATAACCTTTTGAAGACTAGAAGTCAATTTTTTCATCCAATCTTCATGAAAATTATTCCGAACATTTGTCTCCATCAAATCTCAAATTCGAAACTGGTTCATGGAGGTCAAAAACTTGGTCACTAGGTCAATTTTATAATAACTTAATTAGTACTTTAGAGGCAACTGGGATCATAAACTAGAATACTAAGTCAAATATTAGAATAACATTATATGAACACTCTAGAGGCTACATTTTCATCCTATCTTCATGAAAATCATCAGAACTTTTTGTCTGCATCAAATCTCAGTCTTGATTATCACTGTAAAAGCCACATTTTCTTCTGATCTTTATGAAAATTCAGCAGAACTTTTGTCTTCATCAAATATGTAGTGGGTTTTATCATTTATCATGACATGTTAATCTTCACTTACTTTTTTTTCATCAACTTTATATTTGTTTGCATATAGATACCATTTAATATGCAGTTTTCCAAGAAGGGCCAGACACCCTCAGCCTGAGGTCTTGTTTGACTTAGAAACTTTCGTTTAATTTTTGCATGCAACCACATTAAGATTCCATGTCTCAGTAACTACTTGATTCATTGCATTGAAACTTTATACAACCCTTCCCAACCATCACACCTTTTATAGCATTGTGGAACTTTTTTTTCAAATATGTATCAAATTATACTTTCCCACATACAACAAATCAGCAGCAGATGACTTTTGTAACGAAAACGTTCGGTATACGTTGCATTTGATATGCAAATTGACATCACCGTTTCGGGGTGATGGGGTTTAGGGTTACATATATAAGGCAAGTGGACCCCTTCAGGGTTGAGTATACTTTTCACTGAAGGGATCTTCTGCGTCTTTAGCCCGTCACGTTACACTTTGATAACATCTAGACACAAATATGGAAAATTAATGTATATATATTGAATAGAGTTGATTCGAGTTAAGACATTGTGGCAAAAGGAGAAATTGCTCATAACAACTAAATCATCTTTTTGCTACTATGTTTTCAAACATCTTCTGCTGCAGCGGCGTCAGAAAATTTATGTATGTGGGCAAGTATTAATGGAGCTGAACTCCAGATTATAGATAGTATAGTCTAGGTTTAAAAACGGTTCAAAAGTTGTCTTGAAATATTAAAATCATAATTTTGGGATAAAATTATATCAATAATTTCACTTTCCAGTACAATAAACATCTAAATATTAATGCTTCATTTTTACGGCTCAGACATACTCAGTAAGCCAAATTTTGTACATTTTCATGACTTTCAATTGACTATTTTTTCAAAGTTTACTGCCAAAGAAATTTTTAACTATTTATTACTTACTTTGTTGTCACTACATGTATAAGCAATATTTGCACAGGTTTCAACATTTCAAAATTTTGATCTCCATCTGGAGTTCAGCACCTTTAAGATCTCATGCAGATGACTCTGAAAATATCAGATCAAGAAATGCCAGTAATGTCAAGCAAATGGTAGTAATGGATTCCTTCCTCGGCACACAGGATGGATGGGATAGCATTACTACTGATGAGGACAAGCATCATTCGTCTTCCACCAATGGGCTAACAGTCTATGTGGAAAAGCAGCCAGTTGCTCGTAAAGATTGTTGTGAGGAGTACTGGTGTGAGAAAACCAGGAAATACATGGGTACTTGAACTGGCCGCCGTGATATGACTAAAAAAATCAATTCTTCTGATGAGCATTGTATCAAAATAAAATACCAGCAGTTCTGGTAATTTAACCCTTTCCCTCATATAGACGCTTTCTGACGCCTCTGCAGCAGATGGCTTTTTGAAAACATAGTGACAAAAGAAGAAATTGCACAAAACATGCAATTTCTCCTTTTGCCACAATGTTTTCCACTTTTTGTCATAGGTTATCCATTCAATTATAGAGATTTTATATATTTTGACAAAATATGTTCAAAGTCGTCTGCTGCAGGATTGTTGTATGAGGGAAAGGGTTAAATTCAACATGTTGTGTTATAACTGAAATATGGTTGAAAGCGGTGTTAAACCCAAAAACAACAAGTAAGGGGTTCACTATACAGACATGTACGATGCCACATGGTTTGTAGTGTTGAGGTCTGAAATAGTATTGGTCATATACATGGTGTAGTTTTTTAACCCTTTCCCGCCTGTAGACGTATTCTGACGCATCTGCAGCAGACGACTTTTGAAAACACTGGCAAAAGGAGAAATTGCTCATGATGAGCAATTTCTTCTTAAGCCACAATCTTTTCAACTCTTTTCAATAATTACTGATGTATTTATAGACATTTTACGCTTTCTTTCCCAGTTGTTTCAAAAGTTGTCTGCTGCAGATTTGTTGTAAGTGAGAAAGGGTTTATGTCTGTATGGTGAAGACCTCAATCCGTTGTGATAGCCACATCAACATCCAGGATCTGAGCTTCTGATATTTAGCAGTGATTATACTTAACAGGCTATTCAATGCACACTTAACCCTTTCCCTCATATAGATGCTTTCTGACGCCTCTGCAGCAGACAGCTTTTTAAAAACATAGTGACAAAAGAAGAAATGGCTCAAGACGAGCAATTTCTCCTTTTGCCACTATGTTTTCCACTGTTAGTCAAAGGTTATCCATTCACTTATAGAGATTTTCTATTTGTTGACAAGATGTTCAAACTCGTCTGCTGCAGAATTGTATTAAATCCTTTCCCACATACAACAAATCTGCTGCAAACGACTTATAAAAATTATTATCAAAAATATGGTAAATCCCTATGAATGAATGTATACTAATTGTATAGAATTAAAAACATAGTTGCAAAAAGGGAAATGGATAATTATGAGAAATCCCTCCTTTTGCCACGATGTTTTCAAAAGCCATTTACAGATGTCAAAAGGGGTCTGTAAGTGGTAAAGGGTTAAACTACAATACCAAGGAAAGTAAATCAAGACGTTTGTCCAATCCAGGAAGTGTGCTTTTGATTTTTAGCAGTGATTATACTTATCGGGCTATTCAATGCACACTTAAATCCTTTCCCACATATAACAAATCTGCTGCAAACGACTCTGAAAAACTATTATCAAAAATATGGTAAATCCCTATAAATGAATTTATACTTATTGTATAGAATTGAAAACATAGTTGCAAAAAGGGAAATGGCTAATTATGAGAAATTTCTCCTTTTGCCACGATGTTTTCAAAAGCCATTTACAGATGTGTCAAAAGGGGTCTGCAAGTGGTAAAGGGTTAAACTACAATACCAAGGAAAGTAAATCAAGACGTTTGTCCAATCCAGGAAGTGTGCTTTTGATTTTTTGCAGTGATTATACTTATCGGGCTATTCAATGCACACTTAAATCCTTTCCCACATATAACAAATATGCTGCAAACGACTCTGAAAAACTATTATCAAAAATATGGTAAATCCCTATAAATGAATTTATACTTATTGTAGTTATTTTTCCAATCCAATGAATCTTTGTCTTCAGTTTGCTCATCATTTATTAATTCTTAGCAAATTCCACACAATGAACATACAAGAACCTTTGAGGAATCAAAGTTGATGATAGGAATGGAAGAAATTCAGCAGATAAAGGGTTAAAGTATGGTCTTTGACTGCATATTTCAAATTGTTTCTTAACCTTTTCCAACAAAGAAGCAATCTGCAGAAGAAAACTTTGAAAACATCTAGGTAAAAATATTAAAAACGTCTCCTAATGAATCTACAGTTTTTTTAATAGAGAATACAAGATTTGCCACACTGTTTTAACCCTTTCCCTCATATAGACACTTTCTGATGCCTCTGCAGCAGAGGGCTTATTGAAAACATAGTGACAAAAGAAGAAATTTCTCAAAACGAGCAATTTCTACTTTTGCCACAATGTTTTCCACTTTAAAGTTATCCATTCAATTATAGAGATTTTCCATTTTTTGACAAAATATGTTCAAAGTCGTCTGCTGCAGAATTGTCATATGAGGGAAAGGGTTAAGAGATCTTCTGCTGCAGATGAGTCAAAATACGTCTGCATGTGTGAAAGTGTAATAATTCCAACATCTTTGCAGGTACGTATGAACCAGATAACAGATGAAATCAGAACTCAACTAAACATTCCACGATATGACCTCAATGATGACACCAGTTACAGTATGACAGAACCAGGTTACCAAACAAGAAACGACAATGACAGCCTGAGACTGCAGTTAAACCAATTGGAAGTGACAGCAGACGTTCACCATGGAGGAGAAATGAATGGCACTATGGATACAACCATGAAGTCAAAGGTATCCAAAGGAAGCACTGAACAGTCAGCAGACAGTTATAATTTTAAAAGTACTGAAGATGACGAGTTATACAGTACCATAAGATCCGATGCCAACAACACAGCAAATCTAACAGATACACAAACACTTAAAACATACCAGAATAGTATCATAGAAATAGATGAGGGTGAGGAACAGGGTGGTGAAAGGGTTGGAGACAAGAATGGTTACCATGACAATCGTAGCCATGTTGATAAAAATGATGGTGGGGATGATGATTATGAGGATGATGATTATGAAGATGATATTTATGAAGATGAAGGGGATGATGAAGATGAAGAAGATGGACACCAGCCAACTGATCCCACAGCTACATACAGGACTGATGATGATGATTTCTAAATATTCACTTAATCCTTTTAACCACATACAACAAAGATGCAGCAGAGGACTTTGAAAGTATTTAGGCAAAAATATGGAATATGTCTATAAATAAATGTATAATTACGGAATCGGTAGAAAATATTGTTTTCCTTTTGCCAGAATATTTTGAAAAGTGGTCTGCATATAAAAGAGTTAAATTTGGTTTAAGTCATGCAGTGTTATCTTATTCTTAATTGTATCAATCGGTGGTTGAGTTATATGTATATGTTATAACATGTTAGAGGGGAAGATTATATCAGCTGTAGGTTAATGGTTTAATTTGTTCATGACAAGAAGTTCCTTGTTCTATTATTACATCATATGAGCCGCTCCATGAGAAATTCAACATTGTGGACTAAGCATGCCGCACAGGCTAACCCAGACAGACACTTTTCGGCTCCTGTGAATTTTCTGTTTCAGGAATCAGTACTTTATACCTCTATCTCCCTGAGACAGAATGTGTTGGGCCCAGATTAGCATGCACGGACTGCAGACTCCGCAGAGTCCATAATGTTGTTTTATCTCGTGGAATGGCTGATATGTAGAAATTTTATCCCTATCTCATTTACAATATAGCTTAAGCAGACAACCTCTAAAACATTTTGGCTAAAACTTTGAAAATCTTTAAATAAAAGTATAATTATTGTATAGATTCGAAAACAGTATGGCAAATTGAAAAAATGCTCATAATTAGCAATTTCTCCATTTGCCACATTATTTTCAAAAGTCGTCTGCTGCAAAAACATGTCGAAATGTGTCAACAAGTAAGAAAGGGTTTAACAAGTCAGAAACAACTCATGATTCTTGTGGATAGTAGAAACATGTTGCCTCAAAACAGGATAAGCCATTTGGAAAACTTTTCAGAATATTCAGACAGAAATGAACTATCTATGTGGACTGTTTGCCTTATGGAACTCAATGTCTGAACTTTTTCCCTGAAACAATGCTATTTGACTCATCTGCAGCACAACTCTTGTTAACTTAGTCTGAAAGGAGAAAGTACTCAAAATAAGCAATTATGTTCTCCCTAAAATATTTTCAACATTTCATCAAAATTAAACTCCCAATTTTTAAAATGCTGCAATTAGACCCCAGTGTGCAATGCTTTCATCCTTTCCCTATAACAGCAAATTTGCATCTGACAACTTTGAAAATATCTATTCAAAAATATTGATCATTAAATAGAGTTGAAAACATTGTGCAAAAGAGAAATTGCTCATTATGGGCAATTTCTCTTTTTGCCACAAATGTTTGAATTTTTGTATACTGCAAATGCATCTGCAAGTAGAAAAGGATTAAAATAGCATGAACGGTAAACTGTTAATTCATATAGGTCCGTGCTCGCCACATAGTTCATTCTGCAAGGCGAGGGTAAACAAAATCAAATCCTTTCATATAGGCAGTTTATATTTAATCAAAAGGTTTTACTACTGTAATGTTTTAACTTCACTTCTAGATTTTTGCGTAAAAGTTGTTAAAGACCTTTTCTTTCATTATAATGATGTAATATTTTAGTGCAATTTATTTATTTTTTCCATAGATAATATTTTTGTTGTTGTATTTATTCATTGTTTATATATGTTGGATATTTAGTGAAGTTTTGTAATAAATGTGTTTTGTTGAATCAGGGACGTAGATAGATCTTATCTACGTTCCTGGTTGAATTTACAAATCAAACAACTATTGGAGTCAATTGGGTTAAAATAACTCACTTTAGACTTTCATCTCAATTACGCTTTTTTTTCCTATATAACAATTTTACAGCAGATAACTTTGAAAATGTCCAGGCAAAAATATTGAAATCTATAATTGAAATTACGATTATTGAATATAGTTCAGAAGATTGTGACGAAACGTGAATTTCTTCATTATAAGGAAACTCTTTCTTGGTCACAATATTTTCCAAAGACTACTCAGTACTGCTGCAGATGCTTCAGAATATGTTTGCAAGTGGGACAATTTTAATTGAAAGGAGATTTAGACCGAAAAAAGATAGGCTAAAAGCCCTTTAAATGAATGGGACCAGTATTTTATAGATAGAAAAGTAGGGTAAAAAAACTTATATATAGTTTATGTATACATGTATAATTAATTATGTTTCTGCACAATCAATTTAAGTTTATTTTTCATAAATTTTAATTTGTGAAATGTTCAAAATGTCATATTTTTAAATAAATGCATATTTATATATATACGTACAAAAAGTGCTTAAGTATTAGAAAACTCATTCATACATAATATTGTAAAGTGATATTTAAAAAAAAAAATCACTTATCTAATACAGGTGACAGTAGAAAAATTTTAAAAACATGGTTGGAAAAGAAAAAATTGGTAATTTTGTCATAATGTGTATCCAACATATGTCAAAAGTTTCCTGTATAAGGTTAAGGGTTACATTTTAAATATCTCTTTTTGATAATGAACATTTGTCAAATTATTGTTCATTTGTACTATGTCATACTGAGATTTTAGACGGTTTCATTGTGAATTCTAATCAATTACCGAATAATTTGATATGTTTCGCCCTTTCCAACGTATGCCCAATCTGTAGGAGACAATTTAGGTTAAAAATATAGAATATATCTATAAATGAAAGGATAATTATTGGATATAGTTCAAAAGTTGTCTGCTGAAGATGCATCAAAATGTGTTTGCAAATCGGAAAGGTTTGCATTTGTAACAGGAATAAAAATCTTAACATATTTAAAGTATAGTTTTGATTTCAAGTTGAAATTATTGTCACATTATGTGAAATGTCTTCTTTACCAACAATGTTTTCGAATTTTAATCAAAATTAATCTTTTAATGTTCCAGATAGATTCAATTTATGCTGTTACATGTACTTTACAAAGCAGCAGACTCCAACCCTTTTCCACATGCAACAACTCTGCAGCAAATGACTTGGGAAACATAAACCAACAAATTTGGAAACTTCCTTATTAACCCTTTTCCTCATACGACAATTATGCAGCAAATGACTTTGAACATATTTTGTAAAAAAATAGAAAATCTCTATAATTGAATGGATAACCTATGACTATAAGTGGAAAACATTGTGGCAAAAGGAGAAATTGCTCGTTTTGAGCAATTTCTTCTTTTGTCACTATGTTTTCAAAAAGCCGTCTGCTGCAGAGGCGTCAGAAAGCGTCTATATGAGGGAAAGGGTTAATGATCAATAATTGGAACATGGTGACAAAAGCAGAAATGGTTTGTTTTGAGCAAGTTCTTCTTCTGTTACCATGTTTTCAAAAACCTGTCTGCTGCAGAGGCATCAGAAAGTGTCTATATGAGGGAAAGTGTAAAAATGTGATTTAGGTAAATGGTTATGGTAGTTCACTTTATCTCCTGATGTAAAACTTGAAATAATTTAAAGTTTGTTTCCTTTATTTCTATATATAGAGTTTATTGTATCCTGTGATATATTATCAACTGCTGTCATTGTCATTGAATATTGCTCATTCGTCATCATTTAGAGGTGAAACTGTTCATTGCTTTATAAAGTCGGAATAACACATTTTGTTGTTATTCAGGGTTGAAACTATTCACTGCTTTCATCAGATTTGAAAATAATATAATATCTGGAAAAATGAAATATAGTTGAAATATTGTATAATTTTAAGCTATTTCTTTTTTTCCAACAATGGTTTCAAAAATATTTATTCAGTTTCTATGACACATTATGAAACTATTCAAAGTAAATACTGCTGACTTGTTTGATAATAGTAAGTTTATTAAATTAGTATTACATACCGGTATTGGTTGAAGCTCAACATAATGTATTTAACTGCCCTGATTTCCACATTCAAGGAATCTGCAGCAGACAACTTTGAAAACATCTAGACAAAAATATGGATGCTCTAAAAAAGAAAGTACAATTATTGAGTATATTCGAAAATGTTATGGCAGAAAGAAAAATTGCTCCTTATGAGAAATTTCTACTATTGCCACAATGTTTTTAAAAGTCAACTGCTGCAAATGTGGTTAAAATATGTCCACATGTCAGAATGTGTTATAGGACATATACAGTGTATTCACAATAATCATTTACTTTTATGCTCAAGATAGAAATTTATTATTTTAAAGGAAATTTATAAACCGCTACTGCTGATCTTAAATTAAAGGGACAACCATGTGATAACCTGTCATATAAAGTACAGAAAATTTACCCTTCATATTTAGACCATTTTCAAAGTTGAAAAGAAGGTCATCTGTACAAGGGAAAGGATTAAATCCTTTCCCCCACGTACAGCAAATCTACAGCAGACGACTTTGAAAACCTATATACAAAAACTCGAAATATCTCCATAAATGAGAGTTTAATTATTTAAAAGAGTTGTGGCAAAAGGAGAAATTACTCGTTTTGAGCAATTTTTTCTTTTGTCATATTGTTTTCAAAAGACTAATGCTTCATAGGCGTCAGAAAGGGTCTTTATGAGGGAAAGGATTAAGTACTTCATGAAGATTTAAAAACTCATTAAACTTTAATCTAAAGATCTAATAATGTGTTATTAGGTCTTTGTTTAATCTAATGAGAGACATTTATGCAATCAATGCTTATGTGCATTCCGTCCATTTGAATGTTACATTTATTGTTCAGTATTATGATGTTGTCACAATAAGTCACCTTGAAGTATGTATTACGGAACATGATACAACCATATATTTTAAAAGTGTACCATCTTTGTTTATGAAGAAGACGTTAGTTAACAACTATATGGCAATTTAACCCTTTCCCACATGTAGACGCTTTTCTGACGTCTCTGCAGCAGACACTTTTGAAAACTTTGAGACAAAAGAAGAAACAAGTAATTTCTCCTTTTGTCACAATGTTTTGCAACTCTATTCAACATTTAAAGTTTTCCTTATAGAGATTTACCATATTTGTACCTCGATGTTTTCAAAGTTGTCTGCTGCAGATTGTATGTGGGAAAGGGTTAAATCTACTGTGCTGAGAATTGGCATTTTTTAAGTGTTTTGAATTGGTTATGTCTGTAATAGTTCTCCTTTTGCCACAATATTCTTCAAAATGTTTTCTGTCACAGATGTTTTAAGCGATGGTTAAAAAAGTCATCTTCTACATACATCTAATCTTGTGTGAGAGGGAAAACTATTAACCCTTTCCCTCATAAAGATGCTTTCTAATGCCTCTGCAGCAGACAGCTTTTTGAAAACATGGCGACAAAAGAAGAAATTGCTCAAAACAAGCAATTTCCCCATTTGCTACAATGTTTTCAACTTCATTTAATAATTATACTTCACTTTAAAGAGATTTTCCTAATTTATTTGGGTATGGTTTCAAAGTCGTCTGCTGCATATTTGCTGGATGTGGGAAAGGGTTAAACAATGGCTTAAAAGGTCATCGTATACTGACATCTAATCTTGTCTGAGAGCAAAAACTTACGGATATATCTATAGATTTCTTGTATCTATATGATAATTAATGTAAAGGTAACTTGTTTTTTATTATTTCCAATATTCACTGCAGAATTGGAAAATTTTGTTCATGTAATTGTTTATATTTTCAGTGTGATATATATAATGACTGTCTCAGAATGCATTGTGTTAACATGTAATTGAATTCTGTTACAAAACACTTCACTATGTATATATTCAGATCCAATTTTGTTTCGTTCATCATAGGATAATAAAAATGTTCGACACATTTCTCCCTCATGTTGTTTCATTGAAATTGTGCAAGCCATTTCAGAGATAAACAAACCTTTGGAGATATTAATTAAAAGCTTTTCCAAAGTTGTATATACACATTTTGATGCATCTGCTTGATTGATTCATTTATTGGAGTTCATGCCGTTTTCAATAATATATTTTATAACTCACAACCAGTTCATCCAATGTGTTTCCTGGCCTTCTGTCACCGGTACTCCACACAACTGGAAACATTCCTACATAGACCAGCGACTAATTAAGACCATTGGTGGAAGATGTATGGGTTTGAACTTGAAGACATTGTGGCAAAAGGAGAAATTTAACATAATGAGCAGTATTTTCTTTTACTACAATGTTTTTATAACTCTATTCAAGAGTATTCATATGTAGAGTGTTTTGCAATTCAGAATTTACAGATAGATCCATCAACAGGTTGATCTACAGCCAAATAGTCTATAAAAAACAGTTTGCCTAGAAGTGATTGTTTATCTTCACCTGATTTCATCGAGGTGCAACAATGAGTTGTTTTAATTGATTGTAAATATGTATGGGATGCACCGGAACTGTTTAGTTTAATGACTTTTGTAGAGAAAATAGAGTACATTGTACAAGCAAATAAATTTCTAGCCAAACCGGATTGTGTGCAAAGTGAAGATAACCATATTTGTGTAGCGATTACTTTCTTGCATAATTCATGATCGCCCTCTAGGTCCAGCACCCGTCAACATCTTCTCCTCTGTAACCAGTGGGTCAATAGGGATGAAACATCATGGAGAGCATCCTCACCAAAATTCCTTCAAATTCATTTGATTCATGTAGAGTTCTGATTTCCATGGCAACTAAAAGACAAAAACTTTAAAAAAAATCTTCTCTCAAAGAGGTTGACCTATATTCGAAATGCACCTTGGGTGAACCTCTATCAGATTCCTTCAAGCCATTTTGATTGGTCAAAAAACGTGGCGTTACATACATGGCTATAGTGACAACTTTATGAAAATCTTCTTATCCAAAAGTATCTTGCCGATTTCAAAATAACTTTGTAGAATTGTTCCTTGGGTGACCTAACTGGTTCCTTCAGTCCATGTTGATAGGTAAAAAAACGTGGCAGCCAGGGGCGGGGCTGTCTTGCGTGACATGGCTATAGTGAACAGTTTAAAAATCTTCTCCAAAAGTATCTTGCTGATTTCCAAATTATTTAATAGAAATGTTTCTTGGGTGACCCTCTACAGGATAACTTAAAGCCATGTTGATTGGTAAAAAAACGTGGTCTCCAGAGGGTGGGACTCTTTAGCCTGATATGACTATAGTGATATTCTCTTCCGAAAGTATTGGACTAATTAAAATAATTTTGTAGACATACTCGTTTGATGAATCTCTTCCTGATTCCTTCAAGCCATGTTGATTGGTCAAAATACATGGAAGCAAGGGGCTGGGGCTGTTTTCCATTTATACTCGGAGACTCGGAGTGTATGATTTATTTAGAAAATTATTTCCTAAGAAAGTAAATGTCTGATTTTTAAATACCGGTACTTACTAGTAGATAAACATTTCTTTGGTGACCTTTTAAGTCATATTAATTTGACAGAAGACAGACAACATAGGGTGTGGGTTATTTTGTTGTGTGGTAGTTGAGCTATACTGGTCCTCTTCTACAGCTTACCTTACCGCAAAATGAGATGTGACTGGCATGACAAATTACAATGCATTTCTAAGGTGAGCTATCAAGGGCCATCATGGCCCTCGTTTCGGATTATTTTAAAATTCTTTTTTTATCATTTACATGGAATTAAAGGAGGAATTTAATTGATAACCTTTGACATTCATATACGTTTTCAAAGTCATCTGCTGCAGTTTTTTTGTTTGTGGGAAAGGGTTAAAATTACTGGCAATTGTGATCATATTGTATACTTTCAGTTAAAGGTCTTTTAAAAAGTTCATAACTGATTCCTAGAGGCTTATACAACTAGATGGCAAACATTCCTGATCAGAATACATGGAGATGTAGGCTTATCTGGATCTTTGCAGGTCGCAGTCATTGTTGTGCCATGTATCACATAGGAAGACATTCCTTTTTAGCTCGGCTATTCGAAGAATATGAGAGCTATACTACTCACCCTGGCGTCGGCGTCCACGTCACACTTTGGTTAAGGTTTTGCATGCAAGTTCTTAAATACTACATGTATTGCATTGAAACTTTCTACAACCCTACCAAACTATCACATTAATGTAGATTATCAAGTTAGATAACTCTATCCTGCATTTTATGCAAGTTATGGCCCTTTTTTACTTAGAAATTCTGGTTAAAGTTTTGCGTGCAACTAAAGTAAGAGTCCATATCTCAGTATTTAATTGATGCATTGCATTGAAACTTTCTACAGCACTACCCAACTATCACACCTATGTAGATTATCAAGTTAGATAACTCTATCCTGCATTTTATGCAAGTTATGGCCCTTTCTTTACTTAGAAATTCTGGTTAAAGTTTTGCGTGCAACTAAATTAAGAGTACATATCTCAGTATTTACTTGATGCATTGCATTGAAACTTTCTACAACCCTACCCAAGTATTACACCTGTGTAGATTATCAAGTATGATAACTCTATTCTGCATTTTATGCAAGTTATGGCCCTTTTTTTACTTAGAAATACTGGTTAAAGTTTTGTGTGCAACTAAATTAAGAGTCCACGTCTCAGTATATACTTGATGCATTGCATTGAACCTTTATACAACCCTACCCAACTATCACACCTATGTAGATTATCAAGTTAGATAACTCTATCCTGCATTTTATGCAAGTTATGGCCCTTTTTTTACTTAGAAATTCTGGTTAAAGTTTTGCGTGCAACTAAATTAAGTCCATATCTCAGTATTTACTTGATGCATTGCATTGAAACTTTCTACAACAACTATCACACCTGTGTAGATTATCATCTAAGATAACTCTATCCTACATTTTATGCAAGTTATGGCCCTTTTTTTACTTAGAAATTCTGGTTAAAGTTTTGCATGCAACTAAATTAAGAGTCCATATCTCAGTATATACTTGATGCATTTCATTGAACCTTTCTACAACCCTACCCAACTATTACACCTATGTAGATTATCAAGTTAGATAACTCTATCCTGCATTTTATGCAAGTTATGGCCTTTTTGGACTTATAAATTCTGGTTAAAGTTCTGCATGCAACTACATAAAGAGACCATCTCTTAGTAACTACTTGATGCATTGCATTGAAACTTTATACAGCCCTTACCAACCATCACATCTATGTAAACAATCAAGTATGATTACTCTATCCAGCATTTTATGCAAGTTATGGACCTTTTTGGACTTAGAAATTCTGGTTAAAGTTTTGCAACTACATTTAGAGTGTAATCTCAGTAACAACTTGAAAAATTGTATTGAAACTTTATACAACCTTTCCCAATTGCACAACTATAAACACAACCAATTAAGATAACTCGATCCTGTATATGGTGCAAATTGTTGCCCTTTTTTCACTTAGAAGTTATGGTTAAAGGTTTGCGTGCAACTACATTAAGAGTCCATATCTTAGTAACTACTTGATGCATTCCATTGAAAGGTTATACAACCCTATCTACCCATCACACCTATGAAAATAATCATGTTAAATAACACTATCCTGCATATAATGCAAATTATCACCCACTAAGAAATTGTGGTTAATGTTTTGCATGCAACTACATTAGAGTCCATTATCTCAGTAACTTAAATAAGCGGTGGAATAGTCGAGCGCGCTGTCCTCCGACAGCTCTTGTTATTCATGTAGACCAAAAGCTCTGATTTGAGCTGTAAATCTTTTAACCTTTTCCTACAAACAACAAATCTGCAGCAGACAACTTTGAAAACATATCCGAAAAAATGGAAACTCCCTTTATATGAAAGTACAATAATTGAATAGTGTTGAAAACATGGTGACAAAGGGAGAAATTGCTCATATTGAGCAATTTCTTCTTTTATTGCCTTGTTTTCAAAAAGCCATGTGCTGCAGAGGCATCAGTAAGCAGCTATATGAGGGAAATGCTGTTTTTTGATAGTGTACACTATGTACAAGCAGCTGAGAAGTGCAGCTAAATTGTAAGACAATTTCTCACTAACATTTCTACTACCAACAAAATAGTTTTTGATTTGCAGATGTGCAAGTGATAAGAAACAAACTCTAGCAGTCAATTTTTGGAGATCCCGGCATTTTTCTACTATTTAGTCTGACCAGTAATTTTCAAACTATTTATACAGCTGTAAACATGAACAGTAACTCTTTCTTGTTAAATTTTTGAGTTATTACCCTTTTACATGTCTGACCATGTTCTGGACAAACAGATGATACCCATGTTCCTTTGATTGCTTGTTGATCCAACATGATCCATATTCAAACTTGGCTGGCGACAAAACTATGTCTAAAAATTGGATGAAAACTAGCCTCAAGATTATTCACAAATTATTTGTTGATGAGGCATGACAAGAAGCAACAAGAGGCCCAAGAGGGCCAGTATCGCTCTACTACCATTAGGCAAACATTAAATCTCGAAACAGCCCTGCCCCTTGGTGGCCATGTTTTTTGACTAATCAACATGGCTTGAACAAATCTGATTGATGGTCACCAAAGGAACATTTCTACAAAATTATTTGAAAATCTGCCAATCAGTTTGGGAGAAAAGAATTTTAAAGCTTTATTCGTTTTGTTGCCATGGAAACCAAAATTCTGCATGGATCCCAAAAATTTGAACGAGTTCTGGTGTGGTCATTAGGAGGATGCTTTCTGTAAAGTTTCATCCCAATTGACCCACTGGTTACTAAGGAAAGGATGTCGACGCACGCCGGACGCCAGACAAAAGGCGATCATGATAACTCATCTTGAGCAATTTTTGCTCAGGTGAGCTAAAAAGTAGAAATAATTCAGGAAAACTTAAATGCATTCCCCAACTGCCAGCCAAAATATAATCTGTAACTTGTCATAACACAACTACACTCCAAAATATCACTGAAAATCTGCATGCATTGCAAAGAAGTGAGTGTAACCACAAACAAATAACATTTTCGTGTGACAATATCTGCTCAGGATAATCCAATGGTACCTAGACTCTGACTTGGCCTGTCTCTTGTCATCTACCATATATATCATTGCATTATTTGCTGCATTACTGAGAAATTGAGTGGAAATGGTGCATTTACTCAAAGTCCAAGGGAAATAACTTGGCATGTAAACATAGTTACATAACACAACTACCCACCACATCTCAATACATTATGACAGAAGATTAATTGATTGTTTGGTGTTTTATGCAGCTTATAACAATTTTTAAGTCATATGACTCATATCATACCGTTGCCTTGGTAAATCACCAGTACTGCTGGTCTTGATCCTGACACCAGCCAGTCAGTTGAAATGCCAACCCCGCAACCCTGAGTGCTTATGAGGGCAGTCATTACTACCATGTTTAAAAGACTTTGGTATGACACAACTGGGGATTGAACCAACAACCTCCTGTGACCAAGGTGAACACTCTACCACAGAGGATGTACTGTGACAGAAGGCGGCGAAGGCTAACACTATGACACCTGCCTAGTTACGTGGGGGCATTTATTAGTAATTCAAAACTGATATTTAGCAAAACATGAATTGATTGAACTTCTGAAAGTTTGACATACATTGCTGGTCATAATACCACATTTTTCAAAACCATTATCCAGTATTGCACCACTTGGTACCACATCGAAAATTTACATGGCAAACTTGTTTAATTCATCAATGCAAGTTATGCATAATTATCTGAACAATTAAAATCGGAGGTTCATGAGAAAAAAGAAAAAGACTTTAAATTCAAAGAGTTTTATTCTTTAGAAGTGTAAACTTTGAAGCAAACCATACATAGAAGAAGAAAGTTTAATTTCATCGCAGAATTTTGCCATTGGTGCGTTATTTTATACCAGGCATCTAAAGTTAAGGCTGTCATGGTGGAATTCCTTTGACATGGCTATACATGTATTTCCTAAGCATAGAACTGGTATGTATCCTAGGAATCATAGATTAAGAAACTGTCATCATGATGTAACTGAAATATTGTGGAAAACAGCTAAAAGACCATGATGATCTATATTGCTTACCTTATTAAATAGTACAGGTGGCCATGTTTTTCAAGTTTTTAATATCTTTTGCCATGTGAAACAGTTACAGGAGTTTTGCATGGATTTTTTTTCTTTGAACAATTTTGAAAAAGGACCACCTAAGGAACATTCCTGTGAATTTCTTTTGAAATTGGTCCATTGCTTAAGAAGGAGAAATTGTTTATAGGAAAATATGAACAGACAGACAGATGACAACAGCGGGCAGTGTAATTTCTCAAAATTATCAATTTATCAGTTAAACTATTTATTTTTGGTAACTTTTCAAGAATAATTTCATGCTTATGGTTATAAATCAATGATAAAAATGTTTTATTAAAATTTACATTTGTTGTCAAATATGACTTATTGGAAGCATTCCTGTAGGGATGCCTAGAAATTTAGCACAATGAGACTATTTAGACCTGCCAGCGTGACCACATATCGGGAGTTCTCTTTGATTTAAACATATTTAATTCTCATATATTTTTACATAGTAATTGGAAGCATTCCTGTAGGGATGCCTAGAAATTTAGCACAAGGAGAATATTTAGACCTGCCAGCGTGACCACATATCGGGAGTTCTCTTTCATTTAAACATATTTAATTCTCATATATTTTTACATAGTAATTGGAAGCATTCCTGTAGGGATGCCTAGAAATTTAGCACAAGAAGAATGTTTAGACCTGCCAGCGTGACCACATATCGGGAGTTCTCTTTGATTTAAACATATTTAATTCTCATATATCTTTACATAGTAGGTAACATCAAAAAATATACAATGGAGAAATGGATTGGACTGAAAGCTCATAGCTTATTGAAGGTCCTCTCCAATAAAGATTGATTTACAGGAAGCACGGTGTGAATATTTAACATGTGCAGAAAATATCAGGTTACTTTAGCTTTGTAATTTGTAATACAAGAAACAGATACATAAAAGAGAGTGGAGAGAGAGCAAGGAGTGAGAAAGTTCTCTTTGTCCTTACTAAGTACATTAATTTAAGGTAATGACTTTTAAAAACAAAAGACAAAGGCCAGTATATTAATTGAATGTATGTACATTTTTATTTAAGCAAAATTCAAACTGTATCTAGTCTAAACAGTAAAAACTGAATTGATTACCTGTCTCATACGCTTTATTATTTCGATAATATTTAAACCGGGAACCATAAACAAGAGGCGCGCGCTAAATGTAATCTGGTTCCTTACATGATATGATATATTACGCAGTAATTAGATGAAGAAGCCACGGCCCGTATTTAGATTTTTGACTAAAGCTTTATCTTAATATTTAGTTCACTTTTTGGATTCCCGGTAATTAAGATTTAGTCCGTATTTACCAACGCGTTTAAAACCGATCTCAATTAAACCATGCATCTATAGTCTATTTATAGATCGTTCTCTTTTCTTTTTTTTCGTAATTTCACATAGATGGCATGTTTCATTCATCCTAACTTTTCATTTGCTTTGTTTTTAATAATCTGACTTTCGTTCCGTAAGAAAACCAACAATTCTTACATCGAGTGACCATGGAAGGGAAACAATAACACGACCTGGACATGTGTAAACAACATCAGAAATTAGGAAATTCTATAAAGTATAATCCTTGAAAACAGTTGAAAAACATTATGGCAAAAGGAGAAACAAAAACACGACCTTGACATGTGTAAAAAACATCAGAAATTAGGAAATTCTATAAAGTATAATCCTTGAAAACAGTTGAAAACATTATGGTAAAAGGAGAACCAAAAACACGACATTGACATGTGTAAAAAACATCAGAAATTAGGAAATTCTATCAAGTATAATCAATGGTCGACGTGTTCAATAAAAGGGTAAATTCATTTTTTTTTATGTTTGACCAAACTTTCAAAAGATTTGTGTTTGTTAAAGAATAAATTGTAAAATAATTTCTCATAAACCTGCATTAAAATCCCTTATAATCCAAATGATTTCACAAACCTGCTTAAAAATCCCTTATAATCCAAATGAGATCGTCCAATTTCACAAACACAAAAGGTCACAGATTTTAACACCGAAATTTGGGAGAGCCTATATGGGAAATGGCTACGTCATAGCGCGTGAGGATTTTACTCAAATGTACCGCGTCAGCACAAATTCCGCATTTGGATAGTTTTAGTGTAATATTGCATAATAAGATCAATTTGCATTTTTGTGTGGTAGGTTTTTGGTAATGAATCGTCATGAATTCATGATCAGACTGATCTTTTCCTCGCAAGGTCTTCCCCCTTTTCGTATGGTCTGGTACGAATCCTTTAAACAACAAATTTGGGACAGAAGTGAAATAGATTTTCCGAATTTGTTATATGTGGATAATCCAAATTAATTGGTGGGTATACCAATCATAATATATTATATATCTCATAATTGAAATAAAACGGACAGTTTTGGACAATTAACCTTTTCTCACATACGGCAAATCTACACCAGACAACTTTGAAACGATCTAGGCAAAACTGTGTACAAAACTCTTATGGTTGATTAGATTTGGACACTATTTCAAAACAATTCAATCATGTCACGGTCAAAACTTGGAACATCTTGCTAAATGAAGGTATTTGTAAAATTTATGGACATAAAGTAGAAAACATTGTAGCAAAAGGATAAATTCCTTGTGAGCATATTCTCCCTTTGTCACAATGTTTTCAAAAGTCGTCTGCTGCATATGTTATAAGGAAATGGTTAACAACATATGGACTTTACCCACCCATTGAATTGTACATTTATTGTTTCATTGAAAAACTTACCAGTGAAAGATTGGCTGCTTTAAGATTAATGTTGACTGCACGAACGTTGTGCCCACATTTTCTCTCTTGTCAGTGTTTCGGATTATGCGTTTCCTTGAATTTCTGAATGCTAATCACGACAAGAGTTCACATTATTCTCGTCCACTCGAGATTGTGCGTTTGTAATCTGACAGCTTTGATTTTCAATTGCTTCATTTTCCACAATAATTTAAACTCTTACTATCATTTATGGAGTTTTCTATGTTTTGCACTTAATTATTTCAAAGTCTGTCAAGTTAAACATCATAGAAATCGTTGTGTCAAAAGAAGAAATTGCTCATATTGAGCAATATCTGCATTTGTCACAATAATTTCAACACTTTTCAATTATCATACGATCATTTATAGAGATTTTTTATATTTTGTACTTGATAATTTCAAAGTCATCTGCTGAAGATTTGTTTTATGTGGGAAATGGTTAAACCCTTAGCCACTATCATGACTTACCGATAAACCAAAAACAGATGTTCTGTGTCAGCATTATTTGACAAAACATAATCATAACAGGGTGTGTGTTCAACAAGAATAGTTTTTGGTACAAATTGAAATTTATCATAACCTCTTGTCCATTTATCTTTAGTAATATATAAGTCACTTTCCATGATCAGTTTAACTCTTAATCATCTCTTTCACTTAAAACACTGACCCTGCCAGGTTAAACATCCTACATAAAAGTTATATCTTCAAATACCGATATCAGCATTACTGACTACAGTTTAAAATGTTCTAATGTTTGTGGATTTAAATGTTCTTTTATTCTTAGTTCTACATGTGCAACGAAATATTGCGGCTTCTCTTTGACGCTTTGCGTCAAACATTCGTCTTGTTAGTTGGTTGAAATGCAACAATTGTTCGTGCATGAAAGTGTGTACAGTAAAGTTGGCCATATCACAGTTCTGTTTTGTATGCAATAGGTAATTGCAAGTGATATATTTTGGTTCTTTCTTTTTCATATTATTTTGATAAAAATGTGAAATAAATATCTTGTTATTATAAAACGGCTGTTTTGTATAATATAATATTGTTTGAGATTACCCCTGATAACAAAAATAAACATTTGTCACGTGACCTGGAAATGGCAAGTTTGACCCGAAACTGACAAAATTTAAAGCTTGCAAATGCAGACACTAAAGATACATTTTAACAAATTTATTTAATTGTTGAATTATATCATGGTGGGGATGAAGTATTTGTTGAAAAATGTATGTAGTTTGGTTACACTCAACTTTATTTTCAAAGAGACAAGATTCGTTAATTTGGTTACTGACCCGGAACTGTCGAGTTCATTGTATACTTACTGGAAAAAATATGAAATAATTGTGGCAAAAAGAGAAATTGCTTGATTTGAGCAATTTCTCATTAGTCATATTTTCCAAATCCTCTGCTGGCAGAGGGATCAGAAAGTGTATGTATGTGCAAAAGGGTTAATATTGATTTCATCCTTTCATATATGCAGGGTGTATTTAGATGTATCTGCAGAAGAAGACAATTGAAAATTAGCAATTTCTTCTCTTGCCACAAAGTTTTGAACTCCATACAACAAGTACTTGTATACAGTCATTTATAAATATTTTTTATATTTCACACTTTTTATTTTAAAGTTGTTGCTCAGATTTGCTGAATTAGGGAAAGTGTTGAAACAATACAAGCTATGTTATTTCTTTTCAATTTTCTAACTTCTACGGAAGTTTATTATTTTCCCATTTCTTTTTCATTTTATTCTTTCTGTTATAAAAGACAACTTTAGATGCCTCTGTAACTGACAACTTATGAAAACATTAAAAGAAAAGGAGAAACTGCTCAGCTTTGTTTCAACATTATACTCATCATTTCCCAGATATTTGCTGCAGACGACTTTGAAGCCATTTAGTATGGAAAATCTCTATAAATGAAAGATAATGACTGAAAATAATTGAAAACATTGTGGCAAAATGAGAAATTGCTTATTTTGAGCAATTTCTCCTTTTGCCTCAATGTTTTCAAAAGTAGTCTGCTGTGTACAGATGCGTCAAAATGTCTCTATAGATTGGAAAAAGTTTACTGAGATGTTTTTAAAGCAGACAATTTTAACTGTCCATTCTTTTATTTAATTCTCTTTTGAATGTGTAAGAACTTTAAAACTACCTATGCAATAATGGGTTTATTAGTCGCGACTTATATTTTTAATAGCTTTTTGGAACTGACATTGGAGGAGTTAATATTAGATTAAAACAAGTTTAGATGTCTTGAACATATTACAATTGTGTTTGTTTAAAGACACTTAGTTATGACACCTCTAAAATAAAATAAATAATCTGATCTTTTAAGTATTTGCAGTTTCTTTATTTTGACTCTCATTTATGTTTCTTTTGTTTTATTTACGAAGACAAAAGAGTCCCTGCTGACTGTTATGTGTCAATATCGAGATAAAAATCACGTCGAATTCTCCTTTTAATAGCAATTTTAACTTACTGAATGTTATTTTCATGTTCAAAAAGATGTCTTGATTTGTGTAGAATTCATTTCATAATGTTAAACCATGTATATGATCTAAAATAGGAACTGTTTCTAAGCTAAATATAGTGACCTTTAAGATCGATGTTCGCGCATGCGCATTTCGATATGAAGAAGCGAGTGGTCAAGATATTATTTTATTTTAGATAAGTATCAACATAAACTGGTAACATAAACAAAAGCAAGAGGCCCAAGAGGGCCAGTATCGCTCCACGGCCATAAGACAAAAATAAAATCTCCAAACAGCCCTGCCCCCTGGTGACAATGTTCTTTACCAACCACCATGGATTAAAGGAATCTTGTAGAGTGTCACCCAAGGAATGTTTCTGCAAAATTATTTGAAAATCGGCCTGACACTTTCGGAGGAGAGGATATTTTAAGTTTTCATTATAGCCATATAAGGCAAAATAGCCCCATCCCCTGGCGGTTATTTTTTTCAACCAATCCACATGGCTTGAAGGAATCGGATTTCTACACAATTATTTGAATATCAGCCAGACACTTTCGGAGGAGAAGATTTGTTTAAGTTTTCTCTTTAGCCATATTAGGCAAAATAGCCCCGCCCTCTGGCGGCCATGTTGTTTTTACCAATCAACATGGTTTGAAGGAATCTAATCTGCTCAACACTTTCGGAGAAGAAGATTGTTTAAGTTTTCACTATGGCTAAATAGCCCCGCCCTCTGGCGGCCATGTTTTTCGACCAATCAAAATGGCTCGAAGGAATCTAATAGAGGGTCACCCAATGAACATTTCTACAAAATTATTTGAAAATCGGCTGAACACTTTTGGAGAAGAAGTTTTTTTAAGTTTTCACTATAGCTATATAAGGCAAAATAGCCCCGCCCCCTATCGTCCATGCTTTTCAACCAATCAACATTTCTTGAAGGAATCTAATAAAGGGTCACCCAAGGAACATTTCTACAAATTTATTTGAAAATCGGCCTGACACTTTCAGAGAAGAAGTTTTTTTTAAGTTTTCACTATTTCTTTCTTTTGGTTGCCATGGAAATCATAATTATGGATTGATAAAAAAAAAATGAAGGAATTTAAGAGAGGACATCGAGAGGATGCTTCCTATGAAGTTTCAAGCAAATTGGCCAAGTGGTTAGGGAGAAGAAGTTGTTTAAAAGAAAAAGTTAACTCACGCACGCACGCATGCACGCACGCACGCATGCACGCACGCACGCACAATTCGCCATGACATAAGCTCGACTGGCTTTCAGCCAGTGGAGCTAATAAGAAATATTTTGAGAAAATATGTTTCAAATATATGTCTATTTATCAGTCGTGAATGTCAAAACGCGTTTTCCTCAGTTCGAGACCTAGTTTCATATTGCCAAAATATAAACGGAAGTAACCGGAAGTAAAATGTAAACTTAGAAAAGTGACGAGTTATGCAGATAAAAAATGTCGCTCGAAAAATTGATTTCTTATACGTCACGAAACGAGTGCATGTGCCGAATGTAGGAGAAAGAAAGAGAATATGGAAATGCTTTTATCTCTCGAATGCTGTGGAATAAAACATGCACTAAAGCTTTGCCTGATTTTTTATTCACTTTCTTCGTTGTCACAACGTCTCGATCTTGACACGAGGTCAACATTTCGAAAGAATACTCAAACACCTATTATTACAGATAGCTAGCTAATATTACACACGTAAATGATTAAATGTATGTGATATTAAATGTTTATTTGGCTTGAAACAAATTGAAACAAATTAAGAAAAGAACAAAATCTGATTAACAATAATTTTAGAAATAAAGAAAATCTGGTCTTTCGCAACCAATTAATTTCATACTTGCCACCTTTTAAATAGTAATGGGACTCGCAACAGTCATTTCTCTTGCGCCATACATATATTGTATGCATCAATGATTTAAATAAACAATTTAGCTGATATGTTGTTTTAAGTGTGGTCTACTTTTTAAACATATGAGGATAAATTTTAACATCTGTGAAATACTTATTATAATTATTATTAAAAAGAAGGAAGTACATGTCTTCAGCAATTTAACCGTTTAACTGTTTTGTCATGATACGGTAGCAGTAATATTGAATAGTTTTGATCACTCAAACACGGCTAAACAAGCATCATCAAGAATCATGGGTATACGATGGTTGTTGATAACTGGCACCAGTGTCTGCTATCACATGATCAGAAGCTGGTTCTTTGTTGTCCATGGTTCCGTAAGAGTGAGCCAAACTGTGTGTGGCTGACAGGATACCCACAGCTTCAGAGAATCTTGAATTACCTTTGACTAAAACACTTGCTACACATTTCTGAAAATTTGAAATAATGATAAAAGATTAACCCTTTTTTCGATGCAGACAACATTTGACATACATCTATGTATTCTGCTGTTCTCTTTTGAAAAAGATTATTTGCCAACATTTCTTAATTTTCAACAATATTTCCAATGTTTTATAAATATACAAATGTTTCATTTACAACAGTTATTATAATAATAATAATGATAATAACGACTTTATTTTATGAGGCTACACATTTGGGTTGTCCTAATCTTCAAAGTAGGTGACTCTTGAATTATCAAACAAATACATGGAGTTAAATGTCTTACATGTAAAGAGGAGTATTTTACACTTCTTTCATTAATTTGAGCAGAAACTAAGACAAACAAGAAATCTGTTTCATTGTTTTGCCATTTGCTTAAACTAAGAAAGGAAATGCTAACATACAAAGGCACAAACAATTAGGAGTTTAATGTGTTAATTGATTTTGCTGATGCAAATGCCCAAACAGTAATTGACTTTTGAAAACATTATGGGGAAACGAAAAAAATCCTCAAATTGAGTTATATTTTCCTCCAACAATACTTTATCAAAATAAATAAAACCTCAATTTATCCAAAATGCATTTTTCTTCCAAAGACGTTTCAAAGAAGACATCCCCTAATATATCATATTATGGATAACTCTTACCCACATTCAGTCAGTAGAGACGCGGGCTGTCAATCCAGGGGTTGTGAGTTCGAATCCCAGCTCGGCTAACAATCTTTACGACGTTTGACAAAAGCAAATGCGACCAGTGGCATTCGTCTTCCACCAATGGGCTAACAGTTTATGTGGAAAAGCAGCCCGTTGCTAGGAAAGATTGTTGTTTGGAGAACTGGTGTGAGAAAACTAGAAAACACATGGGTAGGTGAACTGGCCGCCGTGATATTACTGAAATCTTTTTGAAAACGGCGTTAGACCCCAATCAATCAATCAGTTTTAAACATACAACAAATCTCCAGCAGATAGCTTTAAAGGCATGTTGGCAAGCATATGGAAAATCTCTATAAATGAAAGTATAGATATCAAATAGAGTTAATATCATTTTGGCAAGAGGAGAAACTGCTCATAATAAGCTTTTTTCTCCTTTTACTGTAATGATTTCTTATGCATAAGAATGCATCTGCAAGGCTTGCATCTCTTGGACTCGCTAAATCGCAATAGAAAGAACAGGAAGAAAGGTTACATTTAGAGATCAATCCACGGTAAGTCCTAAACCATTTCATATAGTTGAGAATTAAGGGCCGCGAACTCCTATTCCAATATTCTAACATTGTTATCATCTCTATATTAATATGATATGACCAGTTTTCAAGGTGCGACTTATTTTTTGTAATGACTTTTATAAATATTTTCATAGCAGACAATGCTGGAATACTATATCGGGTAAACTGTTAAAAAAGCAAGAAATTTAAAATCTCATTGAACATGCATAGAAACAATAGTAAAAGATCAAAGGGAGAGAATTATGAAATGCATCAAAGAACATGCGCCAAGAAAATAATTTTCACCTTCACAATTATATCTTCATAACCTTTCCTGAATTCAATCACAATCACTTGAAAATGTGCCCAGTCTGAACTGTACCATATAATAATATTCAAATTACTTTGTGTTTTATTTGCAAGGATAAAACACAGCTAATAACAATTTTGCCAGAGACGTATGAACCATACTCTACGAAAACCAGGCTTTTGAGATGTGGTGTAACGATCAATTTGCACATCCATACAATAATATCTAAATGTACACTTTATGTCAGAAGCTTCTTGAATGCTTTAACCTTTTCCCACATATATATCATATGCTTTCTGATGCCGCAGACGACTTTTGAAAACAGTGTGACAAAAGGAAAAATTGATCATGGAGATGATCAATATTTTTGCTTTGATTATTTTATTGTCGTCTACTGCAGATTTGTTGTGGTGTTGGAAAGGATTAAGATAGATTGTTGATTCATACCAGATGTTCAACCACAACCATTGCTTTCGCAGAGTTAACCAGATACAATAAATCATCAGCAAGCGACTTTGAAAATACCTAGGAAAAACTATTGGAAAACTCTATTATTAAAAGTAGGATTAATGAATAGAGTTTAAAGCATTGTTGGAAAAAGGAGAAATTGCTTATAAGGAGCAATTTCCCCTTTTGCTACAATGTTTTCAAAAGTCATCTGCTGATTATGCATCAAAATGCATCTGCAGGTGGGACCAGGTTAATATCAGTAAGCTACTATCACAGCTAGCTCATTAGATCTGCCATATACAAGTTCAAACTGACTCTGCTTTTGTGGACAGTGCTAATAATGGAAGTATGGAGAAAAGTGTTCCAAACCCAAAGTCGTGGGAACCGGCATTGTCGGACATTGTTATTATTGATTATCTTAAGCGGTTGGATAAAAAATGAACTTCATAGATGAAAGGTTACATAAACTGGACTTACTTGAGAAAAAGGTTAGTAGTTTTGAACACGAGCTTTGAAAATTCATGTATATGATAATATAAAAACAATGGTGGAAAAGGTAACAGGTGCAGGATAGAGTTGCAACAATGGATTTTTCCCTTGGATTGGCCAACTAGTTGTCACAACTACAAAAAGAATAGGGTGTCGTGAAGGACCAACTGTTGTACGTCCAATCACAATCAATGAGGAACAACCTGTTATTTTCAAACATTATAGAATCCGAAGGAGAGAGTCCCGTCCAATCAGAACAGATAGTGCGTAATTTATTGATTGAAAAACTTCAAATGGCTCAAGATATGGTTAACGAAAATAAGTTTGAAAGGGTACACAGAGTCGGTCAAAAGCAATACCAATCTACATATCCTCGTATGATGGTTGCCAAGTTCTGTAATTACAAAGACAGTGAAATGGTATGCAAATAATCTTCAGAGCTAAGGAACACCAACTTCTACATTCCTGAGCAGTTTCCGAAGGAAATCGCGGCAAATAGAAAGAGCCTCATCCCCCAGCTTAACGCCGCAAAACGGCAGGGTTAATCGGCATGGTTGAACTATGAAAGGTTGAAAATAGATGGGTGACCGGTGCTGACGGATTCTTACTAACGGTGCGCCGAGGACGAACTAAATGTACTATCTTGGAACGTACATGGTCTTAGCGATAAACTCTCAGACAGTAATTTTTGTAAGAAAATTGAATCTAATGACATTGTGTTTTTGTATGAGACACGGGCAAAATCTAATACAAAATTAGAGATTAGTGGCTATAAAAGCTATAACTTTTACAGGAAAGCGAAAATAGTCGTGCTCGTAGAAAGAGTGGCGGTCTTGCAGTATTTATCCGTCAATCTATCAGTGCGGGAGTAAAGATCGTTAAATCACATTTTTACACAATTGTATGGCTATGCTTTGATAAAAATTTCTTTAAAACTGATAAGGACATAATTATACATCGCTGCAGTATATCTATGGGTAGAAAACTCGCACTACTATAGTGCTGTAGATGTCAATTTATTTCAAACTCTACAAGAGGACATTGAGCATTTTGAGGAAAAAGGAAGTATTTTTATATGTGGCGATTTTAACGCACGAGTTGGTAATATGGGTCAAAATGTGATTACATTGTTTGTGATTATAATTTGTACATTGATAAGACTGGGTATATTGTTGATGAAGCACTTGACCGTTGTTCAATGGATTCAGTCAGTAACTCACACAGGATTAAACTTCTCGATTTGTGTAAATCGACTGGCATACGCATTGCTACCGGAATATTATATTCCGACCACGGGGTGGGTACCTATACATATGCTAGTAAGCTAGGTTCAAGCGTAATTGATTATCTTTTGCTTGACAAATGCGATATAAATTTGTAAGCGGTTTTGAGATTTGTTCTTATTGCGAATGGTCAGATCATGGGCCTCTGGTTTTGAAAATTAAATGTCACCAAACCGCAACAAAAAACGATAATTCTGGCAATGTGAGCCATATCATAAAGTTGTATAATGATTTCCGCAATGAATTTCGAAGTAAGCTGATCTCCCAATTGCAACTATTACATAAAGTTACAGACTGTATCCATGAAACATGTAATAAGGATGATGTATATAAGTATGTTTTTGTTTTTTCTAGTGTTATTAATGATGTTCACCGCAGCACAGCCTTTATGTAGTAAATCTGTATATAGGTTGAATGATTAAAGTATTTCAAATGATCTTAACATAAACAAGAGGGCCAAGATGGTCCTAAATTGATCACCTGAGTGATAGTAAATTAGTAGCAAATATTTAACTGCAAATATATGGGAAAATCTGATCACGAGTGCAAATGAAACGGCAAGGAATGGACACTGTTAATGAAATAGTAAAATGGCTTATCAGTAAAAGCCATTTGTATCTTGAAATCTAACAAGAACTTTAATAAGAATATAATTATAAAGTGCTGTTATTTACGCCTTTCCTGATGCCGCCTTGCTGCCCTGTCTTTCAATGAAATCAATATAGCTTAAACAGCTTTTGTAGAGGGTCATTCAAAGAACATTTCTACCGAATTATCTTGGAATCGGACAAGCAGAATATGGAGGAAAATGATTTTAAAGTTTGGGTATTTTTTCACTTTCTGATGCCGCAGCAACCAAAGTTCTACACAGAATGTAAGTCTTTGAATAATTTTGAAAGAGGACCAACAAAGGAACATTCCTGTGAAGTTAAGTTGAAATTGGTCGAGTGGAATGGTAGGAGAACTTTGTCATTTGTAGCTAAAAGTTAAATTTACCCCATTGTGATAACACCTGGTTGCTAAGATTTTGTAACCAATAAATACGGCTTAAGCAAATTAAGTATTTCCTGTTAAATTGTCTTAAAATCAGACAAGCACTTTAAAAAAAAATAGAATTTTCATTTTTTTTTTCATTTGTCCCCTTTTCTGAAGCCACCTGACTGCCATGGTTTTCAACCAATAAGTATGGTTGAACAATTTTAGTAGAGGGTCACCAAAGGAAAATTTCTACTAAATTATACTGGAATCTGACAAGCAAATTCAGAGGAGAAATTTTTATAGTTTGGATTTTTCCCTTTCTGATGCCGCAGCAAGCAAAGTTCTCAATGGAATTTCAATCTTTGAGCATATTTGAAAGAGGGCCACCAAAAGACCATTCCTGTGAAGTTTGGTTGAAATTGGTTCTGTGGTTAGGGAGGAGATTTCTGACGCCTCTGCAGCAGACAGCTTTTTGAAAACATAGTGACAAAAGAAGAAATTGCTCAAAACGAGCAATTTCTCCTTTTGCCACAATGCTTACCACTTTTAGTCAGAGGTTATCCATTCCATTATAGAGATTTTCTATTTTTTGACAAAATATTTTCAAAGTTGTCTGCTGCAGAATTGTCGTATGAGGTAAAGGGTTAAAGCTAAAAGTTAACGACGGACAGAGAGTGATCAGAATAGATCACCTTGAGCCTTCGGCTCATGTGATCTTAAAAGGCTGAATCAATGGTTCGATTTTGATTGCCAAAATGCGAAACAAATTTACCTTCAATCCTTAAGTAAATATAATGCCTGTAAAAATAACCTAAATAGGGAAGAAATGTGCCATAGTAAAAGGGTGTACAAATAACTTATAAGCATAAGGAAAAGCGCTTTTGTTTACAGTAAGGTTAAGAAAACAGAAGACATGAAACACTGCAGCGCTAAAGATTGTTGGAAACCTTTTAGTAAAAAGAATTAAACAAAAAGTTCTGACATTAGCCTAGAAGATTTTTACAAATATTTTTCTACTCTAAATGAAAATTTAGGGCAGACACAGAACCCTAATGCCAAATAATTTTGTGCAGACTAGGATTTTGATTCTACCCAATGCAGCTTTGAAGAATTGGACAAGCCCAAAACATGTGCAGAAATTGAGCATGTAGTAAGTCAATTAAAGAAAAATAAATCATAAGGTAGCAACAGCTTGCTAAATGAATATTTTATCGAATCAATAGATATCTTGTCCTCACATTAAGTAGATATTTTTAATTGTATTTTGAATTCTGGTCATTTTCCTGATAATTGGTGTGAAGGAACTGTCATACCGATATTGAAGAAGAATGACCCGAATGATGTTAATAATTAACGAGGTATAACACTAGTCAGTTGTTTGTTTACAGGTATATTAAATAAACACATAGGTGACTGGGTCGTTACTAATGATATTATAAGTGACGCTCAGTTTGGTTTTAGACAAGAACGTTCTACAACAGATGCTATTTTTGTTTTAAATTCCATTATTCAGCACGTTTTAACTAATCAAGGCAGGTTGTATTGCGCTTTTGTTGATTTAAATAAGGCTTTTGTTAGCATTTATAATAAAGGTTCATGATATAAGTTATACAAAGTTGGAATCCAAGGGAAATTACTGTGTATAATACGTGACACGATACAACTGTCAAATTAAGGATAAGATGTTGTAGGGATTATTCAGACTTTTTCGAATGTCGGGTAGGATTGAAACAAGGGGAGGTAATTTCACCTATAATGTTTTCCCTTTTTCTAGAAGACTTAGAACTTGTTCTTAATGACCGTGCTAACTCTGGACTTACTATTGGCGACATTATTTTCATTTTAATGTTGTTTGCAGACGATATGGTAATCATAAGTAACAGTCCTGAAGATCTTCAAAAACGCCTAAACTTATCGGAAAGTTAATGTGATCATTGGGGTTTGTCAGTGAACATAAGACAAAAGTTATTTGAATTTAGGAAGAGGGGTGGGTAAGGGCTAACGAATCATGGATTTTTAAGGGGCAAGATATTGAATTACTCAATGATTCTAACTACCTTGGATCTGTTTTTAACTTCACCGGTTCTTGTCTGTTACACAAAGATATTAATGCCTGGAATGTTCTAATGATAAATATAAGGAATATAATATGAAAGTAAATACGTTATATCAGCTTTTTTATTCCTTTGTTGGAGGCACATTATATTTTTTTTCAAATTCGTAGCAGTTATATTATAGAATAATAAAATATTGGTAGAAAGTTATTGCAACAGATAATGTGATTATCAGTCGAATGTATCCAACAATGCATAAAGATTCTATAAAAGGTTGTAATAATTGGGCATAAAATGTAAGGAAACAAGCAAATTCATGAAATTTATATCCCCCGCTTGCAGGAAATATTGTAGGAATAAAGTCCGTCGAAAGTGACGATCGAACTTGGCCTAGCCCTTAAGGAATTTTACGTTGTTACCAAGTTTGAAAAAAAAAAAACGGTTCCCATTTGTGGCAGTTATTGCACGGAAACAGCAACAAACGACATTTTTTGTTAGTTAAGGGGCCATAACTCCACCGAATAAAGTCCGTCGAAAATGACGATGGAACTTGGCCTAGGATGTTACCAAGTTTGAAAAAAAAAAACGGTTCACATTTGTGGCAGTTATTGCACGGAAACAGCAACAAACGACATTTTTTGTTAATTAAGGGGCTATAACTCCTGCGAATAAAGTTCGCCGAGAGTGACGATCGAACTTGGCCTAGCCTTTAAGGCATTTAACCTTGTTACCAAGTTTGAAAAAAAAACGGTTCACATTTGTGGTAGTTATTGCACGGAAACAGCAACAAACGACATTTTTTGTTAATTAAGGGGCTATAACTCCTGCGAATAAAGTTCGCCGAGAGTGACGATCGAACTTGGCCTAGCCCTTAAGGCATTTAACCTTGTTACCAAGTTTGAAAAAAGCCGGTTCACATTTGTGGCAGTTATTGCACGGAAACAGCAACAAACGACATTTTTTGTTAAATAAGGGGCCATAACTCCACCGAATAAAGTCTGCCGAAAAAGACGATCGAACTTGGCCTAGCCCTTCAGGCATTTAACCTTGTTACTAAGTTTGAAAAAAAAACGGTTCACATTTGTGGCAGTAATTGCACGGAAACAGCAACAAACGACATTTTTTGTTAAATAAGGGACGATCGAACTTGGCCTAGCCCTTAAGGTATTAACCTTGTTACCAAGTTTGAAAAAAAAACGGTTAACATTTGTGGCAGTTATTGACAGACGGACAGACGGACAAACCCAAATTAATAACCCTCCTTTTTTCTTCGAAAAAGCGGGGGATAATAACTTATAGACATATTTGGGTTATCTTATGCTTGGTAAAAACCAATCTATTATAACTATAAATCATTTCCTGGGAATGTTAAACAGAGATTAATTGATATTTTCAGACAAGGATGGTCATATAATTTAAATAGTAGCTGCTCACTGAGAACACAAGAAGAGCTGTCAGAGGACAGCGTGCTCGACTTTTTCGAACTTGCCAATATAACAAAACCTTTTTGGGTGGTACAGTAAACATAACCAAATACTTTATAAGTCGTTAAAGGGTCATAATTCTTACAAAAACCTTCACTGAATGATGCACTCTTGGCTGTTGGTGGAGGTAATTATGGTAAAAAGATATTGTAAAAGTTTAAGCTACATTTCTAATTGTTTTTCTAAATTGTAATTCTAAATTTAAAAAGGGCCATTATTCATTAAAAAACATTGACAGAGTTATGTAGTCTTGTCTGTTGATGGAGGTTATGATGGTTAATAAGTATTGTAAGTGTAAAAGCTATATCTCTAATGGTTTTGAAAACAAGAGGGCCATGATGGCCCTGGATCGCTCACCTGACTTATGCAATGTGATTTGTCATGCCAACCACAGGCAACCACATTAACTCATCTTGTGGTGAGGTAAGCTAATATTAGTATAAGAGACCCAAGATGGCCAGTATCGCACCACTGCCATTAGGCAAAAATTAAATCTCCAAACAGCCCAGCCCCCAGGTGGCCATGTTTTTTAACAAATCACCATGGCTTAAAGCAATCTCGTAGAGTGTCACCCAATACATTTCTGAAAAATTATTTGAAAATCGGCAAAATAGTTTTGGGGGAGAAGATTTTTAATGTTTTCACTTAAACAATATAGGCTAACAGCCGGGCACCCCCCCCCCCCCCCCCCCCCCCCCCCCCCCCTGGCAGCCATATTTTATTGACCAATCATTATGGCTTGGTGGAATCTCATAGAAAGTCACCCAAGGAACATTTCTACAAAATTATTTGAAAATCGGCCAGATTCTTTCGTCCAAGAAGATTTTTTAAGTTTTCACTATAGCCATATAAGGCAAAACATCCCTGCGCCCTGGTGGCATTGTTTTTCAACCAATCAACATGGCTTGAAGGAATATGAAAGAGGATCACCACAGGAACATTTCTACAAAATTATCTGAAAATCGACCGGACACTTTCAGAGGAGACGATATTTTAAGGTTTCACTATAGCCATATAGAGCAAATTAGCCCCGTTACCTTGGTAGTCATAGTTTTCGACCAATCGACATGACTTGAAGGAATTTGTTAGAAGGTCACCCTAATTGAAAATTGGCCAAACACTTTCGGAAGAGAATATTTTTTTTAGTTTTCACTATAGGCATATAAAGCAAAATAGCCCCGCTTCCTGGCGGCCATGGTTTTTGACCAATCCACATGGCTTGAAGGAATCTGATAGAGGGTCATCCAAAGTTCTAAGTTGAAAAAGGGCCATAATTATAAAACACTTTGACAGAGTTGTGTAATCTTGTCTGTTGATGGAGGTAATGATGGTAAAAAAGCTGTAAGTTTCAAAGCAACATCTGCAATGGTTTTGAAAAAAAGTGAATTGGTACAAACACTTAAGCAAGGTGTGACACCAACGCCAACGCTGAAGCAGACGCTGATGCCAATGCCAACACCGAGGTGAGTATTTTAGCTAGCCTTTTCTTCGAAAAGTCGAGCTAATAATTACTTAAAAATACATTTGACTGTGAACATTATTTGAATGTGTTACCCAGTAATCTATTTATGCATCTTGCCAGACTACGCTTATCGTCTCACAATTTGAGAGTAGAATATGGTCGGTATATACTCCTCAAAGGAAGGCCATTAGTAAAGATATTGTAATTTCTGTCATGAAAAAGATATCAAAAAGTTAGAACCAAACTTATTAAACCTTATTACAGAGTTAAGCGATCTGTAAACAAATTTATTGATTTATTAAAAACTGATAAAATATCTACGTGAAGCTTTTGTACAAAGAATCTTGGTTAATACCAATAATAGCCATTCTCTGTAAGCATTTAACTTTTTTGGGCACGCATGGTCTCGGATTTTGCTTAAACGTATGCCATATGTTGACACTAGTGAACTATTCAGAAAAATAATGTTATAAATTCCAAATATTGCCCTGTTGCCATGGAAACAGTGTGCAAATTTAAGTTTTTTTTTATGAAAAACGCAATATTTACCACTTGTTATTAACAAAATGCAGCCATCTCCAATTAAGTGCATTGCATGAATGGATCGATGAACATTTGCTTAATCAAATGCGAGAAAAAAGCTTCAGTGGACATATGCTCGTTTTTGCATAAAATAGATTTTAAAAGACCTCATCACCAAAATATGCAAATTACCTCCCTTAGTTATTTAGAAGAATAAAATAAACATGAATTACCTCCCTTGGTATTTAGATTTTTGTTTTATCGGGTTTTTTTTATTCGTTTTAACATTATGTCAGTTATATCATTGCAACAGTTCACTTGTATGTGATCCCTTGGTAAACAAACCAGTACTATGTAAGAAAATGTACCTTCCCCAAGGGTACTCCACCATAATTTGTGCGAGGTGCTTTTGGATCGAACCCGTGACTCTTGGTTCCAAATCCCCGACGCTTGCCATTCGACCAAGGCAGATTGGTTTTAGAACTTTTTTTTTATCATGACATCTAATGATATTTTTGTTTGAAGATTACAATTTTCCATGTTGTTTAAGTGTAGCTTCTACTTCTTTTTTTAGTTAGGCACTATTTCAAATGCGTTAAGATTTGTATAGAATCTGTGCACAGAGTGAAGACTGATGAGAATGTATGGAGGCTCTCACCAGTCTTTACTTAATTGTTATGTTTTAAGTTTGTTGCTAGACATGTTTTATTGAGTTATATTCATTATATATTAGAAGTACTTTGAAAATGTTTCATTGAGTTTATCTTGTTTTGCTTGAGAAATTCATTAATTTTATATGTCTTTTGAAACAGAAAAACACACACCAAACGTGAACATATTTTGTGCATCCTGTCACACTACAACGTATGGCCTTAACGTATGCCAGCGTATGAGATTTTTTGCCAATACGTTGGTGTACGTTGATATAGGTTAGGGGTACGTTAGGTGTTCGTTATCAGCACGCTGTCATACGCTGTCATACGTTCATGAACGCCGAGACAAAAAAAATGTTTTGGGTATGTTCAAAACTTTTGAGCGTATGACAACGTATATTTCATAGGTTAAGCATACGTTATAGATACGTTGGAGGTACGTTAGACATACGTTGAAACTCGCTAGAGGTACGTTGCTGGTATGTTAGGCATACGTCAGCGGAGGGTGTATCGTACAGCTAACTTATTGACAACGATTGAGTAACTTATTTCTAACGTATTTCTAACGTGTTTATAACGTATGTTGGCGTATTTGAAACGTGTATTGACGTATTCAAACGTATTGTACGTATGCTAGGCGATTGAGTAACGTATGTAACGTATATCTACCGTATAGCTAGCGTTCCTTTGGCGTACAATGAGCGTTTTACAGGCGGGGTATATAACAACAACAACAACTTGCGTGTTTATAGCCAACACATATGTTACAACAATATAGTGTATATATATAGGGTCCATGTGTAACTCAATCGGTACTACCATTGAGCAGTTCAACCAGAGAGGATGGATACATACCAACTAGCCGTTCTCCAACATCAGCATGACATCAATCAATTAGAACTCGCACAGGTCCGTGCCATTATTAAAAGGAGGAGGCGAAGAGCTAGAAGGAGGAGGTTCTGGATCAGACCATGGATCGGTAGACGACGTCAGTTTGGCATATATGACCAGCTTCTTGTGGAACTCCGTAACGAGGACAGGGCATCCTTCCACAACTTCATGCGTATGCCTCCAGAAATGTTTGACGAACTGCTAACCAGAGTGGGTCCCCGGATAACCAAAGGACATACTAGTTACAGGGAACCCGTCGAGCCTGGCATGAAGCTTGCCCTGACTCTGCGTCACCTTGCCTGTGGGAGCAAGTATGCATCGATGAAGTTCGGGTGGAGAGTACCTCACAACACGCAGTCACTCCTCGTCCGAGAAGTCTGTCAGGCCATCATTGATGAATACCTTAGCGAGGTGATGAATTGCCCCACCCATTCTGATGGATGGCGTGCCATTGCTGACCAGTTTTTTCAAAAATGGAACTTGCCTCATACATGTGGAGCACTTGATGGGAAGCATGTTGCCTGCCGGAGTCCTCCAAAGAGTGGATCCATGTACTACAACTACAAAGGATTCTACTCCATTGTACTTATGGCGCTTGTAGATGCAGACTACAAATTCATCTGGGCAGATGTCGGTGGTATGGGATCAGCATCAGACGCTCAGATTTACAATGACTGTGAGCTGAAGGAATGCGCTGAAGCTGGTACCATAGGTTTCCCGGACCCAGAACCTCTCCCCAACGACACCCAGGATGTGCCCTACTTCTTCATCGGCGACGATGCCTTCGCCCTCCGAACGACCATGATGAAACCGTACGGTCACCGGGGTTTGACAAACGATGAAAGGATCTTCAACTACAGGCTTTCTCGAAGCAGAAGAGTAGTAGAGAATGCCTTCGGTATCCTGGCAAACCGATTCCAGATTCTACTGACTACAATGCAGCATGACCCTTCCACCGTCAAGCTCATCGTCAAAGCATGCATGGTTTTGCATAATCTGATGAGGATCCGGTATCCACAACTCCAGAATCAGCAGCTTGACCGTGCAGAGAATGAGAACCGTAATTTCGTCCCAGGAGAATGGAGAGCGGACCATAACTTGGAGGACACCCAAACAGTGACTGCCCCCAACACCTCTTCAAGGGAAGGAAAGAAACAGAGAAATCTGATCAAGCACTGGGTCAACTCTCCAGCCGGTGCAGTTCCGTGGCAAGACAGTATGATCTAAATGTGTGGTAAAAAAGGAACATTTCACTGGTCTTGTTGAACTCCCACATGGTTGAATTATAGTGTTATTATCACATTACATATGTCTATCGTAATAAATGTGTGTGTTTTAAAATAAACCCTTGGTTTGTTTTGTTTAAACCTACCGTATTTATTTTACATCGATTAGGAACAAGTTCTTACAACTTAGCTAAGTCATTCTCGATGACTGCGTCCTGGGTGAACAAATCGACCAGTACTCGTGCCCATTTTGTGGGTTGTAAAATACATGAAGTCCAATCTCGGCGCAGATGGGATTCGAACCTACGACCTTCGGATCCAAGGTTGTACACTCTACCCCTGGACAACGCTTCCTCCACATTGGTTTGTTTAATCTATGATTACTAGAATGGAGTGATCTCGCATGCCGTCGCCTTGTCACAAAAATATTTGGATTACCCCTCTTTTGTGTACCCATCACACATATTGATATAAACATTTGTCTGAAGTTTCAATTAAATCCTTCACGTAGAAAAGAAGTTATTCGATTAAATGTATTTTTGATAGAAAAGGGGCAATAAAACGTGACGAAAGACGTATGACGCAAAAAGTGTGACGGACGGACGGACGGACGGACAGACGCCGGACAAAAAAAGTAATCCCTAAGTAATGACATCATATAACTGAGTGTCTACTATACTCATATCATTACTTGTCAATTGATAGGTGGTTGGGTAATGGAGGATCTACTGTACACATGGATACATTTTTAAATACTTTAGTACTTTCACAATTTTTTTATTAAACTTCAACTGATCAACTGATCAACAATAATAATAATGGCGCATGATAGTAATGGTACATTGTAAATGTCACAACAATCACAAATCCTACTTGTCTCTTTTAGTTGTGTACCTTGTTAAATTTATAAACTTCAAATGTTCAACTGATCAACTGATCAACTATAATGCATGAAATAATAATGAAAAACGATAGTAATGACACAAAGACTAAAATTCACAAAAATAACAACTCCTACTGGTCTCTACGAGTTGTGTTCCTGGTCTCTATCACTGTTCATTTAGCGTCGCGTGTTTAATTCAGTATTTGTGACAATCATGTCCGATAAATCAGATGAACCAGAAATGTTTGAAGTGTTTGATTGGTTCAAACTCCCTACCAAACTCGTGTCCAGGGGTGTCAGTGTCTGGGAAGCTGAGCCAAAATAGCACTAGCAACCGAGGTAGAGGTATGTTGCTGTTGTTGCGGTTGCTCTTGCCAGTAGGAATCCATGTACTCTTGGGACTGTGATGCCCATACAGAAGCTTGAGGGGGTTGTGGTTTCCACATCTGTGGAGCTGGCTGGTACTGATCACCTGATGACGGGTAGGGGGATTTTGAGGCACGGGATGAACTGGAGTAAGAGCCATACCTCGGACGAACTTGAGGAACAATGAAGCCCATATTGGCGCTTGGCATGGAGGGACCAGCACTTGGAATGTCATCTTCGCTGTCCTCCGCCATCAATTCAGATAGTAAACAGTTAATGGCCGATCTCGCCTTCTTGAACTTTGGCTTGCCCATGCTGATGAGGCTGTCACGAACATAGTTGGCGAAGGCTGTCCTGGTGGTGACTGGCTGCTGGGCTGCAGGCTGCAGACTTGCGAGAAGCTCTCCACTTTGCTGGACTCTCTTCTGGAGGGAGGTCAACAACGCATCTTCACGGTCTTCCTGCAAACGCTTGCCCTTGCCCTTGGTCACTGTTGGCATGTTTTCGTCATCCAAGGCAACACCAACCTCGACACAGGCAGTCTCTGCAGCACACAAGTCCCCCTGGTGTTCTTCAATTGTGGCCTTCACCTGCAAAGACAAAATAATAAATTTTAGGAACATTAAAAAAATATCAGATTATAAAACATACTTAAGGTGGTTCCAATATACACATTTACAAGGTGGATACAAATTTGAAGTAAAACAGTAAGAGCATGTGAGAATGAGTTATTTTATGTATTAAAACTTATTGATAAAAGTGTAATTGATTTTCAACAAAAGAAAAAAAGCATGCAACACAAAAAACAATGTCAATATTTAATATAATGTGTAAAAAGATGCTTTTATAAGCCAAAGTATACTGATAAAAATTAACCGTTTTTCAAACCCAAGGCAGTCTTAAATACGAAGAATATTAAATACACACACGTTTAATTTAAAACGCAGTATGTTAATTGAGGGCAAGGAAGACGAACATTCATAAAAGATTATATAACTTTTACAATATTGAAAAATTTGTTTGAAAAAAACATTTTTTTCCTGCACAAATTGGCAAAATATTGAATTAATCATTTAATTCCATGCAAATAACATAATAATTTACGAGTTTTCGTCTTCGTTGCCCTTAATTGGCATACTGGCTATCATAATACATTAGTAGGAATGTGTAATTCCTTGTAATTGATTCTGTCTTGGGTTTGAAAGAAAACTCATATTTTCATTGCAAATGGTGGCGTTTACGGTAAGGAGAATAACTTTATCCGTTTTTTCTGACCTTCCTTGAAAAAACATATCATTAGGCTGAAGTTACATTAACTTTTACCATTCAATCAGTTTTAATTACTTTAAAAAGTAGGATAATCACGTTACCTCACATATCTTGAGATATGATGGTGTATACAGGAGAGAAACCCCTTAAAGTCACAAAATACTTTTATTTTGTTCAATTGACCAATAAGCTATTATATTTAACAAAACAAGCTGGTCTGTTGATCAACTTTATCTGGTATGAATACTAATGTATAAATCCCAAACGATATTTTGATCGATACACCTTTATCATATTGTTAAAAAAAAGTGAATTTGGTATTGAAATCATGATCTTTGACTATGCAGTCCGAGATTCTAAGCTTGCATTGAATGTATAATGATTTTGATTTATGATTTTAGCACACAATACACCTATTGTAAACAAAAATGTAAACAGCGTATCGTTCAAATTAGCGTTTTATATCTTTGACATAATTATCGCGAAAACCCATAACAAATGACGCTGTGCTGCACATTTTTCGTTTAAAATGGTCTAGTTTGATTAGTTGTGAATTGATTTTAACCAACTTTTTGGCAGTTTTGTTATAAGAGTTATTGCCTTTCATCATATGCAAAGAAAAAAATCACCTATATATTATGTAACATTAATATACAAAGGTAGTGTGGGCCTTTAAGGCCTAAACGTCGTGAGGTCACAAGCCTGGCAGAAAGATAATTAATTATTTAAATTGTAACGAGTGTGATTTTTAAGCGAAACTTACAGATTTACAAGGCTCCGGACGGTGTCTGATGACGGAATTCAGGAAATCGAAGTTGTTTTTGATCCATAGCTCCCTCTCGGTCAGCTCACCAGGAGCGCCGTCACCACTCTTCTTCTTGTGCAGCCTGGTATGTGTATCCCGGAGTGACTTGAACCATCCTTGAAGATGTTGAGCTGAAAATACAAATAGGGATTGATATGAGTCCAATGAAAACATTAACAATTACGATGCCAAATTAGGCAAGTCCATGTTGGTCGCAAATTAATTTCTTAGTCTACATTTACATGTTTCAACATAACGACACATTTCTCAACATACTCGTAGGCACATTTTACATAAACACAATACTAGTATTCATTTTGAATGTGAAAAGGTTAAATATTCAAGAAAAAATATGTATCAAATGTTGTACTTACATTTTATTGGTGGTTCCATACTAGCACCCTGGTCTTCCCAAAGCTTGGCCTTAAGGTCAGTTCGCCTGTACCCACTTAATTTGCAGTCCCAGATCATTGGATGTACTTGCAAGAACTCCAGCATACTCTCCTCCTGTTCTGCGTTGAGTGAAAAAACAATCTTCTTAGCCCTCTTCTTTGCCTGCAGCTGATTAGGCTGGCTGGTGGAGTTGGAGGCAACAGAATCGACAGAGCCTTCACGGGATGGAGGAGTCGGTGAGCGAGGTTCTCTCGATTGCGATCGGCTGGTAGGAGGAGAGTCATTGGCAGGTTGGTTGCACTGGTCAGGCTGGTTTGACTGGACATGCTGATCAAGCTGGTCTTGCTGTTCTTCAGGTGGTGGTGATGGTTTGGAAGGTTGATGCATACTGAGTTTCCCTCTCCCTCTCCCTCTGGAAAGTGCCTTAGACCGTTTGGGTGGCATGGTACGTAGATGCTGACTGAATGAGGAAATTCCTAAAAAGCGGCGAGGTATTTGTACTGTTATGTCACGTGAGTGTTAGACACACCAAGCACGTTGTGCATGCGCTACTCATAGGCTACCCATACGCTGGACATTCGTCGAGAACGTCAGACACTCGTTGAAAATACGCCCAGATACGCTCCCATAAGTTATGTATAAGTTAAAGATACGCTATACATACGTTGGACATACGTTGGACATACGTTCTGTATACGTTAGATTCGTTGTGTATACGTTATGTATGCGACCAATCCACAACAAATTTGATTTTTAGGTACCCGGGTCGACGTATGCCGGCGTATGGACACTTTTTCAAAAAAAAATCATTCGTTCGGCATACGTTAAGTCCATACGTTGTAGTGTGACAGGGCCATAGTAATGCCATTGAGAAGAATATTTTGAACCTATATGTGCGATACATATTTGCGATACATGTACAGAAAATTATCAGATGTATAACAAATGACTTTACTTCATCTTTTGTGTAGGTTTATGACATAGTGAAATGTCAAATGTTTATCTTGGCATCCTGTCACCATGGGAACAAGAATATTTACGCTAGTTAATTGTCGTTTCTTCTGGAATTTGTTTAACAACATTCATTTTACCAATTTATTTTTTAATTATCAATTTATATCAAGTTCTTACCAAATACATGAACAAATAATGTTTTTGCGAATATTTAAAAAAACAAACTTTTTGTAACCATGGTAACTCATTAACATATCATAATCCCTGCATTTATTAACTCACATGTCTTCAATAGTTTTATAAACATTAAAACTATTAATTATTTTGTCAAAATTTAAATAATGATACCTTTTGTAGCCATGGTAACATATTTTAGAGGCACTGTTCCCCATTGCTTTTTTACAATTTTTGTTAAAAGAGGTGTTGATGTTCATTAATCCAAAATTCATTTTTGTTCATAAGGCCGCATTAAAATTAAATAAGCATTCAAAAACTGGCATTCCCTTAATAAAATTTATGACTTTTGATAGAAAATATAAATTTCTGCAAACAATTCTTCATTTATACAAAAAAGTGATTGGAAAATTTAGTGAATTTTCTATTTAAATCATAACGATTCAGTTCAATGAAAAAAGTGAGCTGGTTGCTATGGCGACCCAAACCCATACTAATGTATTTGTTGGGATTTTTGGTTTATTCCATCAAGATGAGAACATGTATGAAGTTTGAACAAAGTCTGTGACCATGCGTGCAACACTCCCTATATGAGAGTGCAAATGCTTACAGAGGATGGCTATTAAATATCTTGAGCTATCATGCAATATGTACGATGGCACAGAGGTGACTTGTGTATGTTTTTATTTATCTCGTGCACAAGACATACTAAGTCGTGCCCACGAGATAATTAAGTCTAGCGCACAAGTTACTAAGTTGTGCGCACAAGATACTATGTCGTGCGCACGAGTTACTATGTTGTGCGCATGAGTTACTAAGTCGTGTGCACGAGTTACTAAGTTGTGAGCACTATATACTATGTCGTGTGCACGAGATACTAAGTCGTGCGCACAAGCTACTAAGTTGTGCGTGCGAGTCACTAAGTCGTGCGCACGAGATACTATGTCATGCGCACAATATATTTAAGTTGTGCGCACGAGATACTATGTCGTGAGCACGAGTAACTAAGTCGTGCGCACGAGATACTATGTCATGCGCACAAGTTACTAACTCGTGTGCATGAGATAATTAAGTCGTGCGCACGACCTAATTAGCCAATCAGATCGCCTTAAAGAAACCGAATTTCTTCATACGTTAACCCTGCATTAAAATATTATAGAATAAAATCGTTTCTGCTATCAGCCATTTTCAAACAACATTCTTGTATGTAAAGTGTATTCTGATTTTATTATGGCTAATTAACTTGTGCGCACGACATAGTATCTCATGCGCACGACTTAGTAACTCGTGTGCCCGACATAGTTTCTCGTGCGCACAACTTAATTATATCGTGCACACAACATAGTATCTTGTGCGCACGACTTAGTATGTCGTGCGCACAAGATAAACAAGGGCACCGCAAAGCGGATGCATCCCCTCGGTATTAAATTTAAAAATATGGCCAATGACCTGGATATTAATGTTATGTACCAGACAACTAATGTTATTTGTCCTTGCCTTTATCAAATTGTTATTAATGTTATGTACCAGAGAACTAAGTGTAATTTATCCTTGTCTCCGCATTTGACCTTTGCCAAATGACCCCGCCTTTGCCCATTTACAATCAATAGGCTTCTAGACCTTGCCATATACTAACTGTATGGCAAGCTTGGTTAAGATCGGTCAAAGGATGTTCAGTGTAGAGTGGTCACAAGGTTGTTACGGACGGAAAGTCTAATTTTGACCTTGACCTTGAAAATAGATACACTTTTAGACCTTGCCATATACTAACTGTATACCAAGTTTGGTTAAGATCGGTCAAAGGATGTTCAGTGTAGAGTGGTCACAAGGTTGTTACGGACGGACGCACGGACGCACAAATAAACAAACGAACAAACGAACGGACAGCCCCGTTACTATATCCCCTCTCAAACTCTGTTTGACGAGGGGATAATAAAAACATACACATGTCACCTCTGTGCCACCGTAGATATGCCATGAAAATCCAATATATTTCTTATAATTTATATGTATGTGTAAGTATACGTAAACATTATATGTCTATTTAAATATTTTCATATATTTCTTACATTTCCATATATGTCCAATCTTATTTATATATTGATAGAATATGTTTGTCGAAACAACATTGTGCACATAGTTGTCTTGACTTGATCTGTGTATCATATATCATATTATTCATATGTATGTTATTAGAAACTTTGTAAAGTTAACGTTACTGAATAAAGAAATCTTGAATCTTGAATCTTTATAGTAACTGATTCTATAATATGAAAGAGCTTTTTATTCTCCAAATTATACACATTTTAGTTACGCTAGGCATTACTAGGCAGCTACGTTTATAATATATCACATCTGTTATGAGAAGGGATATCAATTTCCATAGGTTGTATATGAAATACATCATTTATTTACCTTTAACCCTCCAACATATAGACGCTTTCTGATGCCTCTGCAGCAGATGACTTTTGAAATCACTGTGGTAAAAGGAAAAAATTCTCATTAAGACTCTATTCAATAGTAATACTATCATTTAAAGAGATTTTCTATATATTGCACTTGATCATTTCAAAGTCGTCTGCTGCAAATAATAGTATGTTGGAAAGGGTTAAACATTTGATATTCAAATGGTTCGTATTCCGCGTGATTTTACCCTCTAATAATAAACTCATGCTCACACATGGAAGTATCACTAGGTATAGTATTCCAGTGTCAAAAGTCTGAAGGTTAATTAACCCTTTGAGCAATTTCTCCTTTTGTCCCGATGTTTTCAAAAGTCGTCTGCTGCATATGCATCAAAATGTATCTATAGGTGGGAAAGGATTAATTAACCCAATATAATCCAGTGTGGAAGTAGTGTAACTTACCTTATATTGTTTCCTAAAACCTTCATTACACATTCACAAATATAGTCTTTTAAACATCCAAAATACACTCTCAAGGCAAACACAAACAGTGTTAAGATTAAAACAACAATGGCAAATTGTGACAGTGGAGTGTCTAGACCTGAAACAACACACATAAGCTTGTACAAATGAATGAACCTAACTCTACACTGTAAACATAAATACTATAACTGTTGATCTACATTGTAAAAAAATACTATAACTGTTGATCTACATTGTAAAACAAATACTATAACTGTTGATCAACATTGTTAAACAAATACTATAACTGTTGATCAACATTGTTAAACAAATACTATAACTGTTGATCTACATTGTTAAACAAATACTATAACTGTTGATCTACATTGTAAAACAAACACTATAATTGTTGATCTACATTGTAAAACAAATACTATAACTGTTGATCTACATTGTAAAACAAATACTATAACTGTTGATCTACATTGTAAAACAAATACTATAACTATTGATCTACATTGTTAAACAAATACTATAACTGTTGATCTACATTGTAAAACAAATACTATAATTGTTGATCTACATTGTAAAACAAATACTATAACTGTTGATCTACATTGTAAAACAAACACTATAACTGTTGATCTACATTGTTAAACAAATACTATAACTGTTGATCAACATTGTAAAACAAATACTATAACTGTTGATCTACATAGTTAAACAAATACTATAACTGTTGATCTACATTGTTAAACAAATACTATAAATGTTGATCTACATTGTAAAACAAACACTATAACTGTTGATCTACATTGTTAAACAAATACTATAACTGTTGATCAACATTGTAAAACAAATACTATAACTGTTGATCTACATTGTAAAACAAACACTATAACTGTTGATCTACATTGTTAAACAAATACTATAACTGTTGATCAACATTGTAAAATAAACATTATAACTGTTGATCAACATTGTTAAACAAACTCTATAACTGTTGATCAACATTATAAAATAAACACTATAACTGTTGATCTACATTTTAAAAACCCCACTATAACTGTTGATCTACATTTTAAAATAAACACTATAACTGTTGATCTACATTTTAAAAAACCCAATCTAACTGTTGATCTACATTTTAAAATAAACACTATAACTGTTGATCTACATTGTAAAATAAACACTATAACTGTAGATCAACATTTTAAAATAAACACATAAACTGTTGATCTACATTTTAAAAACCCCACTATAACTGTTGATCTACATTGTAAAAAACCCACTATAACTGTTGATCAACATTATAAAATAAACACTATAACTGTTTATCTACATTTTAAAACCCCCACTATAACTGTTGATCTATATTTTAAAATAAACACTATAACTGTTGATCTACAGTATAAACACACACTATAACTGTTGATCTCCATTGTAAACAAACACTGTAACTGTAAATCTACATTGTAAACAGACACTATAACTGTTGATCTACATTGTAAACACACACTTAAACTGTTGATCAGCATTGTAAACAAACACTATAACTGTTGATCTACATTATAAACACACACTATAACTGTTTATCTACATTGTAAACAAACACTATAACTGTTGATCTACATTGTAAACACACAATATAACTGTTTATCTACATTGTTAAACAAACACTAAAACTGTTAGATCTACATTGTAAAAAAAACACTATAACTAGATCTACATTGTAAAACAAACACTATAACTAGATCTACATTGTAAAACAAATACTAAAACTGTTGATCTACATTAATAAACACACACTATAACTGTTGATCTACATTGTAAAACAGACACTATAACTGTTAATCAACATTGTTAAACAAATACTATAACTGTTGATCAACATTGTAAAACAAATACTATAACTGTTGATCAACATTATAAAATAAACACTATAACTGTTTATCTACATTTTAAAAAACCCACTATAACTGTTGATCTACATTTTAAAATAAACACTATAACTGTTGATCTACAGTATAAACACACACTATAACTGTTGATCTCCATTGTAAACAAACACTGTAACTGTAAATCTACATTGTAAACAGACACTATAACTGTTGATCTACATTGTAAACACACACTTAAACTGTTGATCAGCATTGTAAACAAACACTATAGCTGTTGATCTACATTATAAACTCACACTATAACTGTTTATCTACATTGTAAACAAACACTATAACTGTTGATCTACATTGTAAACACACAATATAACTGTTTATCTACATTGTTAAACAAACACTAAAACTGTTAGATCTACATTGTAAAAAACCCACTATAACTAGATCTACATTGTAAAACAAACACTATAACTAGATCTACATTGTAAAACAAATACTATAACTGTTGATCTACATTAATAAACACACACTATAACTGTTGATCTACATTGTAAAACAGACACTATAACTGTTGATCAACATTGTTAAACAAATACTATAACTGTTGATCAACATTGTAAAACAAATACTATAACTGTTGATCAACATTGTAAAACAAACACTCTAACTGTTGATCTACATTAGTAAACACACACTATAACTGTTGATCTACATTGTAAAACAGACACTATAACTGTTGATCAACATTGTAAAACTAATACTATAACTGTTGATCTCCATTGTAAACAAACACTATAACTGTTGATCTACATAGAACATTCGAAACAAACACTATAACTGTAGATCTACATTCTAAACAGACACTTTAACTGTTGATTTAATTATAAACAAACACTATAACTGTAGATCTACATTGTAAACAGACACTATAACTGTAGATACACATTGTAAAACAAACACTATAACTGTAGATCTACATTCTAAAACAAACACTATAACTGTTGATCTATATTGTAAACAAACACTATAACTGTAGATCTACATTGTAAACAGACACTATAACTGTAGATACACATTGTAAAACAAACACTGTAACTGTAGATCTAAATTGTAAAACAAACACTATAACTGTAGATCTACATTCTAAAACAAACACTATAACTGTTGATCTACATTGTAAACAAACACTATAACTGTTGATCTACATTGTAAAACAAACAATATAAATGTAGATCTGCATATTTTATCTTGATGTTTTCTAAGTCATCTTCTGCAGATTTGTCGTATGTAGAAAAGGGTTAAGAACTTGATATTTGCCCATCATCTATAACTCTTGGACATTGTATATATGAATGCTATAATAACAACCATACCGTCAATGTATATAAAGGCATTGGATGGTATATACCCTTATCATCTTTTGAAAACAGATGAAAACTAGAACTATCACTGAAGATGATAAATACCCCCTAAACAGCACCTTGACCTACACCATAACTTAATAAGTAAAAGAGCCATAACTCTGTAAAATAATATGCAATTGTAACCCCTTTAGGATATGCACATCTCCTCTTGGTATAGAAGCTTCATGTAACATTTGTAAGAAATAGGCCTGACAAAATATGGCTTCCGACCGACCGACAGACAGACAGACATACAGACAGCCCGACACAGTGACTCCTATATACCCCTTCTTCTTCGAAGGGGGTATAATACTTGATTGTAGTTTACCAGCAATATTTATTTTGTCAAACAATTGTTTTGTACCATAGATATGATTTATTTGTTGGTTTATAGGCCCAACTGGGATGGCACTAACCCTTTGCTTATTATGAGCAATTTCTGTGTTTGCCACATTGATATCAAAAGTCATCTGCTGCAGATGCATTAAATAGGAAAATAAATGTGGCAGTGTTATTTATTGTACAAATAAAAATACATGAACAGGCAGATAACCATAGAACATGGACAGGCAGATAATCATAGAACATGGACAGGCAGATAATCATAGAACATGGACAGGCTGATAATCATAGAACATGGATAGGCCGATAATCATAGAACATGGACAGGCAGATAATCATAAAACATGGACAGGCTGATAACCATGGAACATAGACAGGCCGATAATCATAGAACATGGACAGGCCGATAACCATGGAACATAGACAGGCCGATAATCATAGAACATGGACAGGCCGATAACCATGGAACATAGACAGGCCGATAATCATAGAACATGGACAGGCCGATAACCATGGAACATAGACAGGCCGATAATCATAGAACATGGATAGGCTGATAACCATGGAACATAGACAGGTCGATAACCATAGAATATGGACAGGCCAATAACCATAGAATATGGACAGGCCAATAACAATAGAACATGGACAGGCTAATAACCATAGAACATGGATAGGATGATAGCCATAGAATATGGACAGGCCGATAATCATAGAACATGGACAGGCCGATAATCATAGAACATGGACAGGCCGATAATCATAGAACATGGACAGGCTGATAAACATGGAACATATACAGGTCGATAACCATAGAATATGGACAGGCCAATAACCATAGAATATGGACAGGCCAATAACAATAGAACATGGACAGGTCAATAACCATAGAACATGGATAGGCTGATAGGCATAGAATATGGACAGGCCAATAACCATAGAACATTTACAGGCCAAGAACCATAGAACTTGGATAGGCTGATAGCCATAGAATATGGACAGGCCAATAACCATAGAACATGGACAGGCCAAGAACCACAGAACTTGGACAGGCCAAGAACCATAGAACATGGACAGGCCAATAACTCATACTTACCATCTCTGATCACGGAGAAGAAGACCAAATTGAACTGTACGAACACAACTGCGACAACCACCATGTTAATGGCTGTCATGTGGATACTGTGACTAATATGTGATGGTGCGTATGCAAAAAAGATGTTATATCGATCTACCATATGTTTCAATATCATATACACCAGCCCTGTAATAAATCATACACAAAATAGATGTTATATTGATCTACCATATGTTTGAACATCATACCCCAGCCCTGTAATAAATCATATACAAATTATTTGTTATATCAATCTACCATATGTGTGAACACCATGTACAGCACTAAATCATCAATAAACCAGATTGAAGAATCAGATCAGTTTTGTGGCTATGCAGTCCTTACCAGAAACAGTCAAACTTGTCTTAAACAGCCACCCTGTTGAAATGTGGCTGCAGAAGACAGGTGGCTTTTAAAAGTCAAATATATAAGATAGGTTTATTTGGCTGATCTTCTACTGGCCTGGAATACCAAAGTTTCCAGGCTCGAATCCTGTGTTGAGGAGGTTCTGCCTTTGTTATTTTTCCACACAAATGGCACAAGTGATGATTAATTAAGTCTCCTGGAAGCAGACATCAAGCGTGATTAATATAAGCTGAAGTTTGTTTCGCATATCAATGTAAAATAAATAAGTTTAAACTAATGTTCTACTGGATGCTTAATACAAATTGGCTGCTTAATTAAGATGACCACTTATACAAGTTTGACTTTATATCAAATGTAGGAGCTGAATTTATAAGTATATGTGGTTTTTTAAAACTCTATTAATCAAACTTTATCTTAAATTATGACTCTTTTTTTGAGCTTCCCGATTTGAGCATTAAAAGCATTTGTAATATCCAAACCTACTTACCGAATGGTGTGATCAGAGGGCATGATATGCTGTAGGACATGATAGTGGCAAATACACACAGTACCCTGGCATATTGTATACCATACTGGTACTCCCTCAGTACATGCTGTAATATACATATATATGTACATGAAAAATCTTATGTGTAATGATTGTATGAGATATGCAATATCAAAAAATATATGTGTAATGTTGGTATCAGGGCTTCGGAAATTTTGAAATCTCAATCGGTCGATCCGGTGAGATTTTTACCCCCGCCCTCGTTTTTGAAAACATATGATATTGGAACACTTTTCAAACACTATACATAACTTTCATGTTTATTGCAGGTTACCTTGCATAGATGGTTGCATAACATTTTCTAAAATTTGCAGACGTACATAACCATGCATGTACGTACTAAAGAAAGTTCGACCCCATACTACAAGTTAGTCCTACTTACTTGAAAATGATTGGTTACGCACAGAAGATACAATTCTCTTATTTACTGCTCTGTTTGTACGGTAAACATTGTTTTGTCTACATAAAAATAAACTCTATACTAAAAGATACGTCTTTGTTGTTTTGAAATTAATATAATCCTGACATAATTAGAGAAATCCATTTTTTAAGTAAGTACTTTTAACCATTTGAGTCTGTAAGAACCGGTTCCCCAACCCAGTTGTCTTTGTCAACATGATTCGGGTTGGCAATCCGGTCATTTGACTTTTTGAATATCGCAAGTAAATTGCGTAATAACACATCAAAATCTAATATCGGTGACAATTATCGACTTCAAAAATATTTCCATTGATAAGCAACTTAAATGTAGCACAATGGTTTGAAACAGTTTGAAAATAACATGTGAAAGTAAAAGTAACATGTCAAATAGCCGTTCAGTCCGGAGTGGGACCGATTAAAAATTAGTTAGACTGATCAACTCGTAATTAACAAGCTAAAAACACTTTCAAAGAAGACCTATACCCCATAACCCATGTATTATCTATCAAACCGCAGAGAATAATAAGATATATAACACATGATTGTCAGTTTATTGGACCGATTATATTGTTTACGTTACGGTAAGTGACTTTCTCGAAGGAATATAGACGTATCTAGTGGGTAGAATATTCTTGGACCTCACAAAGGCATTTGATCTTACTATTCATAGTCTTCTTATTGAAAAACTTAAATGTTATAGATTTTGCTCAAAGTCAATAAAATGGTTTACTTCTTACTTAACAGGTCGCTATCAAAAAGTAAGTATTTCAGGGAAACTATCAAGTTCAAGAGAAATATCTGCTGGCGTCCATCAAGGCTCTGTTTTAGGGCCGTTACTGTTTATAATTTACATAAATGATCTTCCGTTATTTATTAAAGATTCAATCATTGATATGTTTGCTGATGACACCACAATAACTGTTGTGGGTAAATCAAAGCCAGATATAACTCAAACTCTGCAAAATGAAATTTGTCATATTGAAAACTGGTATCAACAGAACTCAATGTTACCTAATGCACAACAAACAAAAGCTATGTTCCTGTCTGCTTCATACCCAATAAATCATTAATCAGATGAGATAAAAATACTATTACAAAATCATGAGTTACAACAAACGTACAAAGAAAAAACTCTTGGTGTATGTATAGACTCTCAACTTAACTGGAAACATCAAGTTGAGCACACGCTAAAGAAATGTAATTCGTTACTATACCTACTCCTAAGAATTAAAAAGTTTCTTAATATACATTCAAGGAAACTTTTCTTTAATGCCTACATACTTCCTCAAATTGACTATTGTTGCACAATATGGGGCTCCTGCAGTCAAAATCTGCTTGATAAAATGTTAAAATTTCAAAAAGGTGCTGCACGTGTAATACTTGACAAACCATTTGATGCACCATCAGAAGAACTTTTCAAATAATTATCCTGGATGAAATTTCAAGCAAGAATAGACTATAAAAAATAAATTATCATCTATAAATCATTAAATGAACAATGTCCTAAATACCTCAGAGACAAATTCAAATACTCCCAAAATAAAGGTCTAAGATCCTTTGATAACAAGCTGTTACAATTACCAAAACCAAAACTAGAATTCTTCAGAAAATCCCTTACCTATTCAGGACCAAAAATTTGGAATGATATTCCCTTTCAAATTAGAACTGCAAATTCATTAAATTCTTTTAAGAAATTATATTTAGCATGGACGTTTTCTTGTAATTCTTGAAATTAAGTAATCTTTTATTTTGTTACCAATTTGTATTTGCTTTTATTTTGAAATGTTTATATGTATAACGTTGTGTATATAATGTATTGCTAACTCTGAGGCCCGCATGGAAGATTGAGACAACCCAAATGTGTAGCCTCATAAAATAAAGTCGTTCTTCTTCTTCTTATTATTATTATCAGAAACAGAGACGATGTGTACTAACTAGGATTCTATTGTGTTCTCGTTTACAAAGTGACATTATAGCGTAGGTTTAAGTGAGATTTATGAAAATATAAGTTTGATTGAAAAATCAGTCCAGACCAGCAAATTTCAGTTTGCCGGAGGCCTGGTTGGTATGATATATCAAACAAGAGGGCAATGATGGCCCTATATAGCTTACCCGAATTATACAATGTGATATCTAATCCAAAACACATCAAGACAATTATTCTGACAAAGATTCAAATAAAACCTCCAGTGTTAACAAGATTTTTCTTCATTTGGCCTATTGACCTATTTCTTTACCTTATATGACCCATATTCGGCCATAAACTAGATATCATCAAGACAAATATTCTGACAAAGTTTCAACTTGCTCAAAGTAAAAATGCGGCCTCCGTAGTTTTAACACTATTTTCCTTCAATTTGGCCTAGGGACCTAGTATTTAACCCAATATGACCCTTATTCAAAATTGGCCTAGATATCATTAAGACAAACATTATGACAAAATTTCAAACTGCTGAAGCAAAAATTGCAGCCTCTAGTATTAACCAGGTTTTCCTCCAATTTGACCTAGTGACCTACTTTTTGACCCAACATGACCCATATTCGAACGTGACCTACATATCACCAAGAAAAACATTATGATTAAGATTCAACATGCTCAAATTAAAAATGCGGCCTCCAGAGTGTTAACAAGATTTTCCTTTAAGCTGCTGAAGCAAAAAATGCGGCTTCTACAGTGTTTACAAGATTTCCTTTCAATTTGGTCTAGTGATCTAGTTTTTGAACAGACATGACCAAAATTCGTATTTGGCCTACATATCATCAAGACAAACATTCTGATAAAGTTTTAACATGCTCAATTTGGCCTAGTGACCTAGTTTTTAACCCAATATGACCCATATTCAAAATTGGCCTATATATCATTAAGACAAACATTATGATAAAATGTCAAACTGCTGAAGCAAAAATTGCAGCCTCTAGTGTTAACCAGGTTTTCCTTCAATTTGACCTAGTGATTTACTTTTTGACCCGACATGACCCATATTCGAACATGACCTACATATCATCAAGAAAACAAATCTGATTAAGATTCAAGTGCTCAAATTAAAAATGCGGCCTCCAGAGTGTTAACAAGATTTTCTTTTAAGCTGCTGATGCAAAATATGCGGCTTCTACAGTGTTTACAAGATTTCCTTTCAATTTGGCCTAGTGATCTAGTTTTTGAACAGACATGACCCAAATTTTTACTTGGCCTACATATCATCAAGACAAACGTTCTGATAAAGTTTTAACATGCTCAAGTTAAAAATGCAGCCTCCAGAGTGTTAACAATACTTCCCTTCAATTTAGCCTACTGACCTAGTTTCTGACCTAATATTACCTATATTCGAACTTGACCTGGATATCATTAAGACAAACATTCTGACAAACCCTGACATGACCAATATTTGAATTTGACCGACATATCATCAAGGCAAACATTCTGGTAACGTTTCAACATGCTCAAATTAAAAATGCGGCCTCCAGAATGTTAACTAGATTTCCCTTCAATTTGACATAGTGGCCTAGTTTTTGGCCTCATATGGCCCAGTTTCGAACTTGTCCAAGTTTTGAGGGAGATGAATGTTCTGATAAACTTTCATGAATATAGGATGAAAATTGTAGCCTGTAGCATGCAATTGTTGACGTTGGTGGGTTAAATGTTTTTTTTAAAAGTGTTTGCTAATTACTAGTTGATCAGTCCAACATTTTTTTAATCGGTCCCAGTCGGGTCTGAACGGGGAATCCGCTGTGGTCGAGTGGTTATCGTCGGGGATTTCGAAACCGGGTGTCCCGGGTTCGATCCCCAGTCGCGGCACTACGGTCGTGGTGGAGTGCCCTTGGGCAAGGCACATTTTCTAGCCTAGTACTGGTTTGTTTACCCAGGGATCATGAATAATTAAATTTAATTGCGCGCTAAATTACCGTAGCTGTCGATGCGCCATAAAACAATATACATTTGGGTCTGAACGGCTTATTGATATGTTATCTTTTACTTTCGAACCGTTTGTAATTTTTAGACTGTTACAAATGATCTACGCCGTTTCAAACCATTATGCAACATTAAAGGAACTTATTAATGGAAATGCTTTTGAAGTCGATAATTAGAATTCGATGTTTTATTACTTAAGAGACTCATCGTGTATATATAAGGCAGAAGTTTTAAATTTAATTGTCTTTCGATACTTTGTTGAAATGGCTCAACGCAATTTACTTGCGATGTTCAAAAAGTCAAATGACCGGCTTGGCAACCATAATCAAAGAGAACCGGATTGGGGAACCGAACATTATGACTCAAAGAGATGGATTGGCGAACCGACTGAGTTAGTATGTTGGCCTGGCAACCCAATTCATACCATCCGGCCTGGGGAAAAGGTTGATTAAATGGGTAAAGGTACACTGGATGCGTGTACATGAAGAAAAGGGTAAAGAGAGAAAAAGAGAGAAAAAGAAAGCTTAGTTGATGGGCATCCTCCGAGCAAATGTGTAAAAAGACAAAAAGGAATGATAGTTCTGTAGCTAAAGTCTCTCAAATGTCCTGGCTAGAGGAGTTCAAGTGGCTCAAGTTAGAAAATCGTGCAATGTTCTGTTCACAAATGTTCGTGTCTCGTCTTTACGTGAACACGGTAGTGGGCATTTAAATTCTTTAAATCTGGACTCAGACATTCAGTAGAAGCAGATTCTTTCAGTCTCAGAATGTATAAATAAGGAATCACACAAAATAGAGGCTGCTGTATGCCGACTCATAAGAGCAGCATATACTGTCGCTAAAACCCATATGCCAATATCTATGTATGCAGAGCTCTGTGAGCTACAGTTATGTAACGACACGTGTCGGACAAAAAACTGTACCAAGAAGGCAGTGCTTGTAGTGAGTTTATAATTCTTATCTCTCAGTCTTTTGACGATATTCTAATAGAAAAACTCAGACAGAGCCCAGCGCATGGGCCGATGATCGATGAAAGCATTGATATTGGTATGGAGAAACACTTGATATTGTTTATTATTTACTTAGATAAGGGCATACTGCAAACAAATCATTTGACTTTGATTAAACTTAAGGCTGCAAATGCCAATGTCGTATTTTCTTCCCTTGTTGGCTATGTCAGAGCCTGCGAAATTGATATTTCAAAGATTTATGGGTTTAGTTCTGACGGTGCTGCTGTTATGGTTGGAAAGCAAAACGAAGTTGCTCATTGAGTGAAAACTGAGAATCAATATATGCTATCTATGCATTGCGTAGCCCATAAACTAGCCCTATCAAGCCTTGATGCTGCTAAGTAAATTAAAGAGGTGAGCTACTTTGAAGGCATGTTACATTCGATCAACTCATTCTTCAATAGATTAAGTAAACGACTAGAGCACTTGCGACTTTGGCAGGACATTTTAGATGATCCAAAAGTTAAACCATAAACGGTTCATCAAGTTAGGTGGCTTAACTTTGCAAACTGTGTGACTAATGTACGCAGAACACTTTAGTCGCTGCTTAAATCTCTGCAGATGTCTGATTCGCTATTCAATGCTATGTCATCTTACACATTTTTGTACCTCACTCACTTTTTCCGTGACATAATGGAAGATATTGCGAAGGTGTCTCGCATATTCCAGCAACTTGATCTGAATTACAGTGAATTAAACGAAACTCTAACCGCTCTTTGCGATTTTATAAAGCAGCAGTACTTTGTTGAAGACGCTACATATGGCGTAAATTTACGTGCATTTCTGAACACATATGAGCATGCACAGACATTTCTTGATTTTGATATCAAACGCCATCATAGAGATGCTAGATTGCCCGTGGCGGTGTCTGAGTTTGCACTTATTCTGAAAATATTGCTTGCAAAATCGTTCTCAAAAGTTTGAAATATGGGATGCTCTGTCTACTTTTACAAGGAAACATTCCCAAAGTCAGTTCAGGAGAAATCTAAATTTGGACTCCAGAAACTGCCACTTCTGTTAAATCTTTTTGGTGAGAAAAGTGGTAGTGGCACATCCCCAATAAATATAAATGATAAAAAACAAGAATGTTCCCTTTTCAAAAACCACATGTTTGCTAAATGTGGGCGATTATTATCAGAAAAGCAGGACTCGCCAAAGATATAATTTCATCAGAACAGTTTGGAAAGGAATCAAGCTTATGGCTATCAGCAGAGTGCTATCTATTAGTTCTGTTGAGTGTGAACAAAGTTTTTCCAAACAAAACCTCATTGACAACCGTCTTCGGTGCAGTCTAAGCATCGATATGATTCATAAATTGATGCGTGTTTCTATCAATGGACCAAAATTGCCGGCATTTAACCTATTGCCTATATTTCGCAAATGGCGTGTTGGATACTATGACAATAGTAAAAGAAGGCATATCTTCAAAAACACAACTAAGCAAACAAAGCTAAATTTAAGTCGAAGAACAAATACCTTATTTGCCCAACCTGCAACCTGTTAAACACTAAATGTCACTTGCCTTTCTAACTGAGGTCCTTTCAGCTGAAGATTTGGCAAAGAGTAGCTTCCTGCCATAGGTAAATAACTCTGAGAGTCGTAACAACTCTAAACCAGTCCCTATAAATGCTGATGTGATCACATAGTTAACAAAGAATGCACCATTGCCTGATAAAAATATACACCTGGAAACAAAAATATACCTCTTGTTACCAACTTCTGGAATATGAAATACAATAATGATACAAAAAATCATTAGTGTAAATTTATTGTAAATGTGTATAGGATGCACTGAAAATGATTAATTTGATAATTTTTATTAGTATTTTGACCTCGTTGGAAAGTGAAAGTAGAAAATATGAAAAACCAGTTTCGTCCCAGCAAGATTTTGTCCAAAACGACGCTAACCATTTGCTGGGTGAATTCTTTCTTGCTCATTGCGCGACCCCCCTATTTTCTTTGGATTGTTATAAATAAACTTTTCAGTTGCAGATATGTCAAAATAAGCATGCTGCAAGTGGGAAACACTAACACAATATTATGTCAAAAATATGCAACTAAGACTTAATGATATGTATATGAACAGTGTAGGCTCTTGTGAGACTGTGTTGACACACAGGCTGGCACAAGTCTTTTTTGTATTATGACCAGAAATCGCTCAACGCGTCTCTGACAAAATAAAATTCAAATACAGCTTATAAGTTTCGTTCCTGTACTGATCTTGAATTTGATTCCTAATCTGAGATGCAACAAGACCCCTCTTTGCCTGGTGTGACTCATATATACATATAAGTCCAGGCTTTAATACTATGGGAAAAAGACTCCACACTTCTAAATTGATTATGAATACAGTTAACAGTGAACTTACTCCCATTTTATGTCTTCCTTTCCAAATATGAAGTAATCAAACAAAGCCTTGGCACTGAAATTAATTCATTTATAGTCTATAATTCTATAAACTTTCTTCATTTTTAAAGCGGGACATTTAAAATCCATATGGTCAAAACCCATATGGTAAACAAATGACATATACTAAGCAGTCAAAACACATATGATTGAAATTGCAGGGTATTCAAAACCCCATCACCTGTGACTGAATTAATACCAATCATTTGGGGTTTGAATGCCCTGCAATTTCCATCATTGGGATTTAGACTGCCCTGTAAATTCAGTTTTGACTACTATGTCATTTTGTACCATATGGGTTTTGACATACACTCATTTTTAAATGACAAGATATGTCATTAACTCTTTCTCACATACAATGAAGCTGAAGCAGACAACTTTGACAACAAAAAGTTTTGTATTAGTGGGGTTTTACACCGTTTTCAACATTATTTCAGTAATATTACTGCGACAGCTCAATTATTCATGATCCCTGGGTAAACAAACCAGTACTAGGATAGAAAATGTGCATTGCCCATGGGCACTCCACTATGACCGTTGTGCCGCAACTGGGGATTTAACCTGGGACGCCCGGTTTCAAATCCCCGACGCTAACCACACTCGACCACAGCGGAATCCTGAGAACAAAAAGGAGAAAATCTTGAAAATTTAAAAAAATGAAATTTATTTATAATTATTGAATAAAACACTTTGACAAAAGGAGTAATTGCTTTTTGACACATTGTTTACCAAAGTCACCTGTTTCATAAGCGTATGTTTGTGGGAAAGGGTTAAATAACAAATATTCATAGGTTCACATATGTCAACTGTCAAAATGTCAATAACAGAATGCATGACAAACAGACAATGGAGAAATGATTCTTATGTTTCACACTGCCAAAAGACAGACATACACTAAAGGAATAAATTACCAAAGAATGAAGCAACTGGCTAGGCTCCCTCATTTACTTTTAAGTCCATTTGTGGAAGACAAACGATGAGTCACAACTACGTTTGTCAATCATCCTAAAGAAAGTGTATCCGAGCTGGGATTCAAACTCTCGACTTACGGGTCAACAACCGTTGTCATTACTGGCTTCAAATGGCTTTTGTTTTTCATTTCTTTCATCTGATGTTTTAAAATCAGTTCTACTCTGAAAATACGATATCAGGTAAACAGATGACCATGGCTAGCAAGTCATCCCTACCTTGTAAGACCTAGAGATGGTAAAATTAGAACCATTAACAACAGATACACAAACGTCTTCCTCATAACGGCATGGTGCTCCGAGCTCCTGAAAACAGAAGATTTTTTTTTATTTATAAATGAAAGTAATTTCTCCTTTTGCCAAAATGTTTTCAAATGTTTACTGCTGCTGTTGCGTCTGCAAGTGGTAAAGGGTTAAACTGATAAATGCTCTCCAGCAGTTTCAACAAAATATGGACACCTGCCAGAAATTAAAACATGGACACACACACTGCAGCAGTGATACAGGAAAGCAGGGCTTTTAACATTTGGGACAACTTATATAGAGATCAATCCAAACATTCCTGCAGTCTCATCAGTATTTGGAATGCCTATTAGAACACTCTTTAATGACCAACTATCTTTATGCTAAACAATGCAGGTCCTGATCAGACTTTGCACATCCACAAAGTCTACACTGGTTTCAAATGTCTGATTAACCCTCCCAAACATATATATGCCTCTGCCGTAGAGGACTTTTGAAAACATTTGGACAAAACGAGGAATTGCTGAAAAAGCTTTCCACTTTTGCTACAATGTTTTCATTTGTATCCCCAGTTATTATACCTACCTTTATAGATATTTTCTGCGTTTTTGCATAGATAATTTCAAAGTTGTCTGTTACAGATTTGTTGGATTATTGACAATTATTTGAATCCGGGTTAACTCGGCCTCGGGGCGGGTCAACTCGGCCAGTACTGTTTGTTTATATACATATAGCTCGGCAGCCGCGCGTCACGGTTTTGGCGCTACATTTGGTAACCAATGGTCAATAGGGGTCTAACCAATACATTGGCATGAATCTGGTCTCATCAGGGACATAACTATATTGGAGTTTTTTTCCCTTGCTTGTGGCAATTCATATTTGGGGCACTAATTTGAGAAATAAAAAGGTCCTTTTCCGATGTGATAATCAAGCTGTTGTCAACATTGTAAATAGATAGACTATAAGTATAGTATATATAAAGTATAGTAAGTCAGACAAGGTCATGGTCTTAGTTAGAGCATGATTTACATTACACTGCTTAGATTGAATATTTTATTCAAAGCAGAATATATATCAGGTAAAATGAATTGTGTAACATATATTTTGTCTCGTACAGTTGAACAGATTTCATTCTCTGGCTCCACAGGCCGAACAGGAGGCAAAGGCTGTCCCCCCAAAGCTTTGGGACATCTTCGAAGAGGAGCTGCTAAAATTGGCCAGTTCCACTTAAACATATGGAATACTTTATTGCCTTCTTGTATGAACAAAAGTATTCTCCCAAGTCTGCATTCCTTTCTTTCAGCCATTAGCTATGCACATAAAGTTAATAACTTCATAAATCAAACTACCCGATATCGTTGTCAGAAACTTTTCGAAGGTTATCGTCGTTCCAACCCATTCACTGACCACCGTCTACCAATTTTATATGGTACTTTAGTAAAGGTATGGCATGAGGTGTCAAACGTTTGTTTATCAGAATTCGAGGCCCACATGTTTAGGGCAGCATACACATTAGCATTTGTTGGGCTTTTTAGGGTTAGTGAAATTGTATGGACAGCTGACATGGAACCTGACAGACAGTTACAAATGTCTGACATTTGCTTTGGTCCAAGCCCTGCAAAAGTCATGCGCGTCCAGAAATCAAACACAAATCAAGCTGGCACGGCATAAATAGTCAAGATTCACCCAATGAAATCAGTTGTTTGCCCGGTTAAGGCATGTCCCAATATTTATATGTTAGACCATCTATCTCCGGACAATTATTCTGTCATGTGGATGGGTCTCCACTGACAAGGTATCAATTTGGCGCTGTCCTCACAAAAACACTTCATGCTTTACATGTGGATACCACCCATTATACAAGAGGGCCATGATGGCCCTATATCGCTCACCAGATTTAATAGAACTTTAATAGTTTTCAAAGTTTTTACTCTATACATATAAGGAAAACATACAACCCTCCTGGTGGCCATGTTTTTCAACGGATCAGAATAAATTGAACAACCTTGGCAGAGAGTCACACAAAGAACATTTGTGCCATATTTGTTCAAATTGGGCCATTGATTTAGAACAAGAAGAATTTCACTATATAACATAAAAGGAAAACAAGCCCTGCCCCCTGGCGGCCATGTTTTTCATCAGATCAGAATAATTTCAACAATCTTGGTTAAGGGTCAGTGACCAAGGATCGTTTGTGCCAAATTATTTTTTAATTAGGCAGGTACTTTTGGACGAGAAGATTTTTAAAGTTTTTACAATGCACATATAAGGACAACAAGCCCCGCCTCTGGCGGTCATGTTTTTCAATGGATCGGATTAATTTGAACAACCTTGGTAAAATGTCTCCCAAGGAATACTTTTGCTAAACTATCTTTAAATCAGGCCTGTACTTTTGGACAAGAAGATTTTTAAAGAGTTTACAATGCACATATAAGGACAAGAGGACCATGATGGTTCTATATCGCTTACCTGATTTAATCAAACTTAAAGTTTTCAGTGTGCATTCCCCTATATGAGTCTATGAAAAACAAGTGACCCACGGGGAGGGGTCATTTTTGACCCCAGGGCTATAATTTGAACACTTTTGGTAGAGGTCCACTAGATGATGCTACATACCAAATATCTTTTAGACAAGAAGATTTTTAAAGAAAATTCTCCATGAGTCTATCGAGAACATGTGACCCCCGGGGAGAGGTAATTTTTGACCCCAGGGCTATAATTTGAACAATCTTGGTAGAGGTCCACAATGATGCTACATACCAAATATCAAAGGCCTGGGCCTTCTACTTTTAGACAAGAAGATTTTTAAAGTTTTCTCCGTATATGAGTCCAGACATGTGATATTTGAAGCCAAATAGGGAGATTTGGTATTTTTGGTAGGGAGATTGGTGTCCCAAAGAGGGAGTTTTTTTCGCGGCAACAATTTTTTTTTGAAGCTAAAATAGGGTCAAATAAAGCAGGGTATAACTTGCTCTAAGGGAGTCTATGTAAAACAAGGGGACCAGGATGGTCCTATCTCGCTCACCTGATTTAATAAAACTTAAAAAGTGTTCAGTGTTCTTTCCCCTATATGAATCTATGAAAAACAAGTGACCCCCGGGGAGGGATCAATTTTGACCCCAGGGCTATAATTTGAACAATCTTGGTAGAAGTCCACTAGATGATGCTACATACCCAATATCAAAGGCCTGGGCCCTGTATTTTTAGACAAGAAGATTTTTTAAGTTTTTTCCGTATATGAGATCAGACATGTGATATTGTCCTGAATAGGAAGATTTGGTATTTTTGGTAGGGAGATTGGTGTCCCAAAGAGGGAGCTTTTTTCAGGGCAAGATTTTCTGCGATCGTCCACAATACTTTTCATTTGAAGCTTAAATAGTGTCAAATAAAGCAGGGTATAACTTGCCTATGTAAAACAAGTGACCCCTGGGGAGGGGTCAATTTTGACCCCAGGGTTATAATTTAAACAATCTAGGTAGAGGTCCACTAGATGATGCTACATACCAAATATCAAAGGCCTGTGCCTTCTACTTTGAGACAATAATATTTTTAAAGTGTTTCCCCTATCTATGTCAAACAAGTGACCCCCGGGGAGGGTTCATTTTTGACCCCAGGGCTATAATTTGAACAATCTTGGTAGAGGTCCACTAGATGATGCTACATACCAAATATCAAAGGCCTGGGCCCTCTACTCTTAGACAAGAATATTTTTAAAGTTTTGTCCCCATATGAGTCTATGAAAAACAAGTGACCCCCGGGATGGGGTAATTTTTGACCCCAGGGCTATAATTTGAACAATCTTGGTAGAGGTTCACTAGATGGTGCTACATACCAAATATCAAAGTCATGGGCCTTCTACTTTCAGACAAGAACATTTTTTAAGTTTTGGTTAATTTCCCCTTTTTTGTTGCGGCAACCAAAGTTCTGCATGGAATAGAATTTTTTGAACAAGTTTGAAAGAGAACCACCCAAGGAACATTCCTGTAAAACTAAAACTATTTTGAATTTGGTTAATTGGTTTCGGAGGAGAAGTCGTTTGTAGGAGAATGTGAACGGACGGACGACGACGACAACGGACGACGGACGGTGAGCGATCACAAAAGCTCACCCTGCACTTCGTGTATAGGAGAGCTAAAAACGCACTCTTTTCGAATAGGTGCAGCAACCTGGCTTGCTAAACAGAGCACATCCCATGACACAATAAAGAAATCCTTTTACGTTATATTCGTCTTTAAGTTTATAAAATTTGTCATGTTTTGAAAATTAACGTCAAACACATGGGAGCATTTGCCATGGGAGCATTTGCTTATTGCTCTTCAAAGTGTAATTTCAGACGTATGGGTTATTGGCAGGCGCGTAGCTGCCTATACGCGAGTACGCGGCTGAATCCACATGATTCTGACAAAAAAAAATCAGCCAAAGTTGCAGTATGCGTACGTGACTACATACTCATATCAAATGTTTCTTGCCGTTTCTATACTAAATTACAATAGCTCTTAGAGCATATACGGCCCCAGCTCACATTTCCCCTACCAGCAGTGGAGTGCTAGCTTGAAACAAGGCTAGTACTTCGCCGTAAGCGCGGGTAGACGGTGGGACATGCCTTATAGCATATGCCGCCCCGACTCACATTTCCCTACCAGCAGCGGAATGCTCGCTTGAAACAAGGCCAGTACTTCGCTGTAAGCGCGGGTAGACGGCGGGAACTGCCTAATAGCAAATTTCGGCCCGGCTTACATTTCCCCTACCAGCAGCCGAATGCTCGCTGGAAACAGGTACAGCACATCGTTGTAAGCGCGGGTAGACAGCGGGACTTGCCTTATTACAAAATCGGCCACGTCTCACGTTTCCCCTAATACACGCGGCGGACTCTGCGAGAAACCCGGCGTTTCACTCCCGTGACACTACGGTGACAAAACAATAGATTTGAGTTTAACATAATCGGGGCTTGTTTAGGTATATTTTAGAGAAAAAACATTGCAGTGTAAAGGGTTTATTTTCTGATTTATTATCCTAAAACTGTCCATTTTCCAGTACTAAATAAAGCACCTCAGAACGCCAAGGATGAACCAGATTGCACCATTGTCTTCAACTTTTAACGGGGGCAAGCCCCCGGACCCCCCTACCACAATTATTAATCCACATGAATAGGGGGCTAGCTACGCCCCTGATTGGTGATTCCTACATCCACTGGTTGAAGAAATGGTCACAATTCCGAGACTAAGCTGACAACCTATAGGCTACAGAACTGTTAGAAAGGTCAAGTGGATAGGCAAGAGAGGTATGCATTGGTATCAGTTTAACTCTACCATGCAGTATACATTCCTACATAATAAACCTCCTTTTTCATTCATGCATCTAGGTTCGCACTATTTAACCTCCATAAAAGGCTGTGTTCTAGAACACTCCATGAGAGAAGGACATTCGCTCCTAGATGGAAAAACTTCCCATGACACGATTTATATTAGCCTTTTGCAATAATTAATAATATTGTATGAAATTGAGCAACTGTTACTTTTTAAGATTTTGTCCCTCTTTTTACTCAGTTTTGAAAAGACATCTGCTGCAAAGCTGTTAAATATTGTCTGATTTGATGAAAAGGATATATAGTCTGGTAGCTAAGATAAACAATCATGCACCTTTTGATACAAGTATGAAACTTGGTACAAAGGTAATGTGGTCTATACTTATTCTTTTTTCAAATAAGACACAACCATATTTTGCCTATAGCGGCCATTTTTTTAAAATGACCGACACGAAAATCTCTTATATTTTGACAAATAATTGAGATATTATCAAATAATATGATTGCATTGTAAAGTTGTGGAACTAGCACCAGACCAGAAAGTGAATGATTGATGACAGGACCTATCATTTTCCAGTTTCTGAGAGAATACAAAATATATTATTTAACCCTTTCTGAAATACAGGCGTTTTCTGGCACCTCTGCAGCTGATGCTGTTTGAAAACCTTTAAACTAAAGAAGAAATTGCCATAAACAACAAATATCTCCTTGTTCCACAATGTTTACAACTCTAATTAATATTCATATTTTCATTTATAGATATTTTCCACTTTTCTTGCATAGATGTTTCAATGTCATCAGCTGCGATTTGTAGTATGTGTGAAAGGTTTGAATGTGTTAGATTTGTAAATACATAATAAGAATTATCAATGCATAACCCTTATCAAACAGACAGACACATTTTGATACACATTTTGATACAACTACAGCAAAGGACATATTGAGCAATTTCTCATGTTGTCACATTGTTTTCAACTCATTTCAATAGATTTTGAACTTCATTTGTTGTATGTTGGAAAAGGTTTATCAAACTTCCGTCCAATGATCTATGAATTGATCTTAGTAGAAGTCAATATAATGTAAGTTATCTAATGTTATATCAACTGATTTGAGTAGTAGACCACATTAGGTACTTACTTTGTCCAATGTCTGATCAATTGATTTCAGTATCCAATGTCCTATCTCAATTGATTTGCGTATCCAATGTCCAGTCTCAATTGATTTGGGTATCCAATGTCCTGTCTACTACTTGAGTAGTAGACCACATTAGGTACTTACCTTGTCTAATGTCCTATCAACTGATTTCAGTAGTAGACTACATTAGATACTTACTTTGTCCAATGTCCTATCAACTGATTTTAATAGCGGACGACATTAGCTACTTACTTTATCCAATGTAATATCAACTGATTTGAGTAGCAGACCATGTTAGGTACTCAATTTGACCAATGTCCTATCAATTTCTTTGAGTAAAAGACCACAATAGGTACTTACTTTGTCCAATGTCCTATCAATTGATTTGAGAAGTTGACCACGTTTGGTAAGGGAGCTGTAGATGTCCATAGCAGTAAGGTGGGTAAAAATTGAAGTATCACTGCATTCTGAAATACACAAGTAACCAAACAAACGGTGATATTGTGTGAAAACTGGAGTATCATTGCATTCTGAAATACACAAGTTAACCCAAAAGAAACCAGTGATTATAATGTGTGAAAACTACAGTACCATTGCATACACAACTTAACCCTTTCCTACGCATTGTGTTGCATCAGCAGCAGATGACTTTTGAAAACAATGTGACAAAAGAAAAAATTGCTCAAAACAAACAATTTCTCCTTTAGCCACAATGTTTTCAACTCTTTTCAATAATTATCCTTTCATTTATGGGGATTATCCATATTTTTGCCTAAATTATTTCAAAGTCATCTCCTGCATATTTGTAGAATGTTGGAAAGGGTTAACAAGTAACCAAAAATCTAGGTCAGGAATTATGTTTTTGTTTTTTTTACCTGGGAAGTACCTTAACTTGACCTCTAGTTAAGGTTAGAAACACTTTAATTCATTCCCACCTGCAGATACTTTTTGACGCAATAGCAGCAGACGAATTTCGAAAACACTCATTCATTGTGGCCAAAGGTGAAATTGTCCAAAACAAGCATTTTCTCCTTTGGCAACAATGTTTTCAACTTTATTTAACAACTAAGCTATCTTTTATGAAGATTTTTCAGGTTCGTGTCATTATGTTTCAAAGTCGTCTGCTGCAGAATTTTTGTATGTGGGAAAGGGTTAACAAGTAACCAAAAATCTAGGTCATCAGGAATTATGTTTGGTTTTTTACCTGGGAAGTACCTTAACTTGACCTCTAGGTTAGGTAAGAGACACTTTAAAGCATCTCAGAATAGATGCTAAAACCACAACTTGCTACGCTTCCATTAGTCATAATGACTTTCATGGTCCCTTGATTGATAGTCCTGATCTTTACCAACTGGACTAATAAAATCGCGACATTGGAGATATGTATACAACACAAATATCTAACTGATGTCCTCTCATAAAGAGGCAATAAGAAAATTCAATATCAAAGAGAACATTTGACCCTATTCCAGGTGACAACTTTTGAAAACATTGTTTAAGAACTGTAGTGTATGCAAATCAAAGATTGACTCTGCCCACTCAGGTCACCATGTACACAATATAAACAATCCTACCCAACAGGCGACTCAAAAACTATTGTACCATGTACACACTATAAACAATCCTAACCAACAGGCGACTCAAACACTATTGTACCATGTACACACTATAAACAATCCTACGCAACAGGCGACTCAAAAACTATTGTACCATGTTAACAATAACAAGAAATATCTTTAAAAAAGATAAACGTCGAACAATATGTGAAAACAGTAAGAAATGCATCATATGCGCATATTATTTGACTTGAATATCACAGAGACGTGTTTATATGTCTCTGAAAATCAGAAAGGTTTTGCTTAGTTTAAAAAAGGTTTCTACACAAATTTGTGTCATGACAAATACGTCACATGACTGGAGATTACGCGAGGCTCCCAAGGGGTGTATACGTTTCAATTGACGATAAATAACTGAGAACATGTTTCAAAAATAATTAATATTTTGCTCTTAAATATTATATTTCATACGTTTTCAATAATTTTTTCACTCATATTTATTTTTTAAGGAAAACAATTAAAGGTTAGTATACAGAACATTTCATTTTAAAACTGCACCTTATAAGTGCCTCTCGTAGAATCGCCAACTTGACTATGAACCAATCAAAACGTTTCATTTCCTTTATTTCTTCCACATTATTCATTAAATACAACATTTGATTGGTCTACAATCTAGATCATTTGTTTAACATCTAGGTCAAAACTGAGGTTATATACGTCTATCGACGAAAAACAATCCTACCTTAAAAGCATTACTAATAAAGTCCTTGTAATGTAGTTTATCCAGCGTACTGAGGAAGATTGTGGGAGTTGTAAAGAAAAATAGCAAGATGAGGACAGCTAAATTCAGTAATTTTGCTTTAATCCACCACTTCCAGCCAGACTGAGATAACTTCTCCCTGTCAATAAAAAAATCAATTGAATTACAAAGTTTGTCTGCCAATAACAAATAACCCCTTTCTGTCATGTAGACCCGTCTGTAATAGACATTATTTGAAAACAGTAAAACAAAGCGGCCCAGCATGTAAACAGGAGACATAAAGACATGGGGTTAAGGAGTAGTTTTAGTGTTAACTCTTTCCTACATACAGACAGTATTTTGAAGTATTAACAGCAGACAATTTTTGAAAACATGGCAAAAAAAGAAATAGCTCATATACGACAATTTCTCTTTGTGTCACAATGTTGTCAAATGTATTCGATAATCATACTTGAAATATAAAAGTACATTGCAGTAACATTACCTCCTTTTGTATTATACAAAGGTTGTGAGGGATGGCATTTTCCATACAATATTATCATTATCATCTTTGTAGACAATACAGAAGCTTTAATATCTTGGCAACATATTTTTCTTTTATTTGTCTGTTTTTCGAATAAGAAAAAAAATGGGTTATTGTGATACCATTTGCGTCATCACAAAACTTTAACCGTATCTCATAACTTAAAAACAGTTTCACATATTCAAATGAAACTTGGTACACATTTTCTTAGAAAGAATCTGCATGTTTTGCGCCGGAAATTGTTTAGGTATACAATACAATACTAAATTACATTTGTAATTTCCAGGAGTCTATAAGAAACTTGTAGCAGCAGGGAAGAAGAAAGGCTGTCAAAGGTCAAAGATTGGGCGAGATCAGTGAGTAACCACTTATATTGGTGTGCTTCTAGTAGTGATGGGGATGGGGGAAATGGTTAAACAAAAATGGCTTTCAATCCTGAACCATATAGCTAATGTCCACGAAGGCCATGGAGATAAATTTCCACGATGTCAACATGGTGAACTTGAAGAAAGATCTTGGATGACAAAAGGTAAAACTATTTATATATTTGTAGTTAAATCAAGAAATTTTGTTAAAGGGTACACTACTTGACGTTTTTCCTGCCATAGGTCTGCAAGTACCGGTTTCTGTAAAAAGTGTGGGTTTAATGCGATTCTTAACATATCCCCTGCCAAACGTGAATGAGATATTGGTTGGGCGGTGTCCATCTGTCTGTCTGGAGCCTGTCTGGAGCTACATTTTAAGCTTTGTTGGATGGATTGTATTTATCATTTTTTTTAGGAAAATCAATTGACCTTTTGAGGTTTGCACCAGGAAGAAAAATAATGAAAACAGCTGTCTTTATACAATGTATTTTTTTGTTTTTAAAAGCGTTTAACCATGTTTCTTTTTTTATAAGGCTTTAAACCATATGCAGAAATGGAAAAGATTGTCAATGGAAGACTTCTCAGAAATGACATAAAGAAGCTGTCACCCACAGAACAGACATCATCCCTGGAGTATTTTCATCATGTAGTGTGCCATTTCGCATCAAAAGCTGTACATTACTTTTACTCACAAATGGAGGCCAGGTAATTCAAATAAGACAAGTACATACAAGATATTATGTTTATTTTAGTTCATGACAAACAGTAATCAAACTATTTCCATAGAAGACTTATTTGGTACAAACAATGTTTTTGTATTTTCTTGTCCGGAATTTGTCTCATGAACATTATTCTTCAGACACTGGATTAAAATTAAAAGCTCATGTTGTAACAACTCGGACTATCATTCTAGGGGTTGTTGGTTAAAACAGGGTTCTGTCCATCACTCATTCTAATAATTGCCAAAGGCTATTATGTGTGGTCTACTGGTTTAAACACACACTAAACCCTTTAAAACAGTGATAAAGTCAAATGAATCAATATATACATATTCTCTTCTGTATAAATTCTACTTTTATGGCAGTGGAATTTTTGAATTTAATATAATATCTACATGTCATAGGTAATGTGTGAATGATATGATGTTTATTTCAATCATATAACAGATTTTCCATTGATAATTATGGCTGTGAAATGAATTAAATTCTGTTAAAATCAGTGATAAAGTCAAATGTATCAATTAATACAATTATTACATGATAACTTTTTTAGGAATTCTACTTTTATGGCAGTGGAATTTAATGTGAGATCAGATGTAATGTATGAATGATATGATGTTTACTTCAGCCATATAACAGCTTTTATATTGAAAATTACTAGTACTACTAGTATGTTAGTCATATGTCTATGTCCACATTTCTGTATAATAAGAAGGGAAGTCACTACTTTCATTCTAAGCACAAAGCTGACCTTTTAAATTTCAGCATTAGAAATTTACCTGTAAATACATGAATCAATTGAAACTTGATTATAATGGTGTTTTTTTTTCAGATTAACTCTAGCTGCACTGCACTTTAATGAAAATGCATGTCGGGATCAAGCTATTACAGAAGATGGAAGTCACCAGTGGAGAATATCATTTCCAAAATCCAGACATGGTGAAGCCATAGCAAAGGAGGTGAAGATAGAGCAAACATTTGGTAAGATAACTCTTTCACATATGACAAATTTACAGAAGAATACTTTGAAAAATCATGAAAAAGTTTTATTAATACAAAATTTAAATAATCAAATTGATTTGAAAACATTGTGACAAACTCAGAAAAAATGCTCATTATGAGCAATTTCTTCTTTTTCAACAATGTTTTTCACTTATTGAAAACTTAAACATAATTTAACATTTCCTTTTTTTTTTCATCAAAGTTTAGATTGATCTTCTGTGATAATATTTCTTGGAGAAAAGTTGAAAATTTAGAGTAAAATTTTGTAGACTAAGTTGAAACTTTGTTTGAAAATTAGGAACATGTTTTTTAGCCATTTTTCTTCACATGGTTTTCAATAGTTGATGCTGCAGCCAGAAGAATCAAAAGTCGCCTGTAAATTGTAGGGGTCAAACTCCACAGTTGTTGTCACTGACAATGTCGGTTGATTAGTGTGAATTTCATTGACAAAATAAGAGTTGACAATTTCATCTAAAAGTATTATTATTTTCCTTCTCTAAGGTTATATTGATAAACTCATGGAAAATCTTTTGGAGAAACGTCAGCAAAACAACAGTTACATTAAGGCCAAGAGAGCAAACAGTTTTAGAATACAGGCAACTCCTAAACCACTGGCACAAAGCACACCAAGAATAAGAAAGGAAGACGTTGTAAAATCACATAAAGCAAGATTTAATAGACGATAAAGATTATGTTCAAATATGTAAATATATATATATATATATATATTGTGTTTAACCCTTTCTTTCCCTCATATGACAATTCTGCAACAGACTACTTTGACCATATTTTGTCAAAGTATAGGAAATCTCTATAATTGAATGGATAACCTATGACTAAAAGTGGCAAACATTGTGGAGAAAGGAGAAATTGCTGGTTTTCAGCAATTTCTTCTTTTGTAAACTATGATTTCAAAAAGACGTCTGCTACAGTGGCGTCAGAAAGCATCTATATGAGGGAAAGGGTTAAGTGTGAGGAAGTATCCAGGAAAGGAAAACATATTAACATTGTTCTATTGTCTAAAAAAGCAAACATATATTTTTCCTTTGAGGGGTCAATATACAAGTTTTGGAGGACTTTGAGAGAATAGATGGGAACATTTCTGAACAGTGAAGGTTCAGACCAGCCTGTGCATCTTCTCTGTCTTGACAAGCTTTACAGAAGTTGACAGGTGCTTTTAACAAGCTTGTGTAAGATACATGCGGATCTCGACTTGCACTGTTTACAAAAGTCCATTTGTTCCTTTTCCCATGTTCATTTGATTTTGATTAATACAGTGTAATCTATTTGAGAACAATTTTCTCAGTTAGTTTGAATTTGCTGAAAGACAAACAGTTAAAATAGTAAATAGACTGTATAAGTGCAGTCAAATCTTGTTATTTACTTTTTTGTGAATTATATTGCAGTTTACTGAGGATATTTGAAGCCGCAATATTCTTCTGAGGGAAAAGAGTTCCTTATTGCTGCTACAGCACATGCAGGGATGACTCGTCGTATTCTCTTTCCAAGTAGCCCATATACCCATCTTGTGACGCGTCTGTACGCTATGTGCCAATAGAGCCTGAAAAGAATATTTAAATAGTTATTGGTCACAATTAAATCTGGTGAAAGTACTGTATGTTGATTTGATCTGTAAAACCTTGATTGGTGAGGTTTTATCTTATACAGTGGCAAAATTTAATAAGGTAAATGTCGGGAGACTACTAGTACTCCTAACTCTATCTCACATACAAACATTTCCTCTGTAGTAGATAGCATTTAAAAACATAGTGACATTAGGAAAAATTGCTCATTATGTGCAATTTCTCCTTTTTCAAAGATGTTTTCAAAGTCGTCAATTGACAATGGTCTGGTTAATAGGTATACATGTACTTGTCTTTTCACAATATCTCTCTTAATACTCAACCAAACCCTACGTTGTATGAGAGGATTCTTCTGAGAACCCATAACATAGGTTTTTAGTATCAAATAAGTATCTTACAACATGAAAAAGTGCTGCTTATCTAGAGCTCTGAATTGGTAAACATTACAATTTGTTTTCAAGTTTAAATTCTTAATAATGAGAATTCCAGTGTATACCCTTTCCTACATACATGAAAAAACTATAAGTGAGAAAGATTTTTGAAAACATTACATCAAACGATGAACATTTTTTTCTTTTGCCACAATGTTTTCAACTGCCATCAAAATATAGTAAATATGGAAAGTGTTAAACATGTTTTTAATTATAAACAACTAATTAAAAAAATATTTTGACACACACAATAAAACTGTCTCTACAACTTTAACATCATCTGACAAAATATTCAAAACATCGAAAATATGTAATTAAATACTGATTCAAGTTGAAAACATTGTGAAACGGAGACATTTTTCAGTTGGAGCAATAGCTCTTTTGATCACAATGTTTCAGAGGTCTGAAAAGCGTCTGTAAGTGGGAAAGGGTTTATAGGGTTGATTATGATGTTATAAGTCTAGAAAATGACCAAACCAGATAATAGGTTGCTAAAATTTACAGTATTATTTATATAAAAATTATGTTTATTATATTGTCATTCCTATTGAAAGGGCCATTCAAGTAGAAATATAGCTGAACACCTGTTGAAAATGACAAACAGTCAATTGTAAGGGCGCAACATTTCTAACTAACGAGTTATTTTCAGTTATATAACGGCGTTTCCTGGGTTAGTTACCATTACCAATCCTGACCAATAGGAGGGTAGGCATTACTACCATTTTCAAAGTCTTTGCAAACATTCAACCTTTTTGTGTAACCACTTAGCTATAGGGTCAGGTATATATGTAGTATTCATTCAAAGAAGTTTTAATTTGGATGAAAGTAGTTACTGAACACTTACTGATGTATTAGTTGGTTCTCTTCAAGGGGGCCTGATGTCAGAACATAATCGTATTAGGCAACTTCCATTACATGGATGCTAAGACAATTGGAAATAAACCCCTCATGTTCGGTGATGCAGGTTGATGTCTCTTCTATTTTACCATCGACAACATTGGTTGTTTGGCAGCATTTCGCTTCTATCACAGTTGGCATGTTAATGCAGTTGTTACACCGACACCTGAATAAAAAATAAATCCCATGTCTTCAAAGTGAAAATTTATCATTGAATATATACATCTATCTAATATACAGTTTCAGATTTGTGAAACTTATCATTCCTAATGCTATCGGAAGTCGAAACCTGCAATCATCTTTTGATTTTATTCTCAATTGTAAGGACCCTATATTTTTAACAATTGGTTCTTGGACATTACTGATTGCATCTAAAGTCGATTTCTATCGATTGATTGAATATGATATCTAAGTCCATATTCTGTGTGTGTGTATTATATTCTATTAAAATTGAACAAAACATCAACTTTATAAATATTTTAACTTTTGTTTTTGCACATAAGTGAATTCGTCGCAAGCAAATATGCCTTAGTTTTGCATGGTAGGGTCTGGGGATATACAAATATGAAAAGGTCAGCCATCTTTAATTTTCTCAATAAAACGCTTATGAATATCATTGAATAACATATTTCATCTAACAGAATTCCTTGTTTGTATATATAATGATTTATAATAGACATGGTTTACGTGGCTAATGCAGTAGAAAATTCTCACCATATTGATACATCCGGGATTTGTTCGTCGATGTCGTTCTCGTATGAAGGATCAGAATCAGATGTGCTTTCTTCGTCGCTAGTAACTGTTTCTGAGCGTGCATTAGCGATCGGCTCGTATTGATATGGTCTTATTGGTGCGGGTTCATTAATGTCAAAGTCAGAAACATCGCTCAAGTCACTGTCTATTAAAATATCCATGGTCAATCGTATTTCTGTCGCTATAATTGTATTATGTTCAAACAGCACGAGATCAAATCTAAAGCAGTTATAACTTATTTTAATTTATACAATGGTGGCCTTTTTATACTGATAAATTAAATTAACGGCAATTATGTTCTCAAACTCCTTAATTATCTAATTCAATAAGAATACAGAATACAGAATAGTTTATTAGACTTTAGCATAACATAGCTAATCGTCATACAAATAATATTATCATGTGTGAGCATGCAAATACAGAGTTGTGATTAATAACAAAAATGGAAAATAATGCAGAAATATCAAATACGCTCGCACGCACTCACGCACTCACGCACACACGCACTTACGAACACACACTCAAACACAAACAACTATAACGTCAACGTATTATAGTTAATACGAGAGTGGTGATTTAAGAGTTTTTATGTTCTAATTTTCTGGGCACATATCACATATTTTGCTAAGTTATTTAAAGTTCTAACATTCTCACATTGGATAAGCCCAATAAATTTATACATGCTTGGTCTCGTATAGTAGTATCGAGGGATATACTGGTGTCTTAATGTCTCGTATTTATCACATATTAAAACGAAATGGTATTCGTCTTCAATGTCTTCATTTGTACACATTTCACAAATTCGATCACATCTCGGAATGCCTCTGTGTCTCCCAGTCTCTATATATAAATGATGTGACGATAAGCGTAGTTTTGACAAAGTATTTCTATGCTTTACGTTTACAATTCTTAACAAGTAAAAGGACATTTCAAATATAGTTTTAACCTGTTTAAATAAGCTAAGAGATAAACACAAGTTCATACCGGCTCTCCATGCACTAATGTAATTATCCTTAAGCCGTATATTTAATACAGGTATAAATGATTTAATATTAACCGAATCAGGAAAAAGCCACACGTCACTAAAGCCAAGACTGTTTAACAATGCTTTTACTTTAGTCACCCAATTCGGCTTTATTTCACACTGTTTATACAACATACAGTAAAGTCCAGTTATAATGCAATTATCGATTTTGCGAGACGCAATTTTAAGCCAGTATTTAATGATTCTCCCATGCCTTAAAATCACAAGTGGCAATCTCCCTGTTTCGCCGTATAATGCATAATTATTCGTGGTACTTTTGACATTCAATACCCATTTACAAAATTTTCTATGAAGTCTCTCTATATGTTCTGCCGCAATAAAGCCCCACACGTCGCTAGAGTACATAAGTATAGGCAATACATATGCATCAAACAAATTAAACATTATATCAACTGGCATTTGAATGTCATTAATCATAGACCACAATGCACCCATCGATTTTATCGCTTTCGTATACATGGCGTTTGTAGATTTTATAAATGACCCATTACTAGATAAAACAAATCCTAGATAACAGAATTGTTCGACAATGTCCAATTTTTTTCCCTGGAGACTCCAAGATAGTCCTCTCGGGAGGATACCGCCACCTCTAAAGACAACTATTTTGGATTTTTCTACATTAACTGTTAATCCCCATTTATCACAGTATATGAGCATGTTATCTAGATGTGATTGTAAACCATCCGCCGTATCGCTCATTAGCACACAGTCGTCAGCAAACAGAATGAGTAAAGTCGATAGTTGATCTATGTTAATACACCCGTCTTGACTTGACTGTAGTTCTACCTCGATGTCATTTAGGAACATGGAAAATAATATCGGGGAGCTTATCTCCCCTTGGAATAAACCGACTTCGCACTTGAAAAACTCTGAAAGATTGTCGAATTGTCTCACTTGCAGTTTAACATCTGAGTACATTGATTTTATTATTCTAAGTAATTTACCATCTATGCCAGATTTCACTAGTTTATACCATAGCCCGTTCCGATAGACACTATCAAAAGCTTTTTGAAAGTCGATAAAAGCACAATATAATTTCTGTCTCTGATTTATGTATTTTTCTATTAATGTTTGGAGAATAAATATCGCGTCCGTTGTGCTGCGGTCGGATTGAAATCCGAATTGTGCGTCCGTTATAACCTCGTTTTCTTTAGTCCACTTTTTTAACCGTTCATTAATGATTGTCGTGAATAGTTTTCCGAAACAGCTGATTAACGTTATTCCACGGTAATTGTTAGGGTCGTCTGCTGGCCTCTTTTTCATGATTGGTATAATTATCCCTTCCGACCACTGTTTTGGGAATGTTCCACTGTTAAATATGGTGTTAATAAGTAAACGGCAATTACGTTCTCGAACTTATCTAATTACAATACAATTATCTAATTAAGGAAGTTAAATAAACATTCAAAGCAAACTGTAATTAATTATGACACAGATACATTTACAAACCCCATCTGATTAATAATCTACAGCAAACATACTTGTATACAAACCTAAAAAGTGGCCCTTCCTCATAATCGGCCTTTTTGGACCATACATTTTTGGAAATTGGCCTTTTGATCTATTCATCTATTTAAATCCGGAGGTTCTACTGTGACGTCACAAATTAAGGGGAAATTACTTTTGTGATCTTAAAATAAGGCGGGGTAATCCATGGCATAAATGTTCGGGAATTCAAGTTAAAAAACTAAATAATGTTAGAAAAGATTATTTTTCGTAATTTATATGATTTAAAAATTGTTATTATGGGTTGAACTTCAATTATATTCAATAATAAGAAAACATAAAAACCTCCGTATATCACCTTTAAGGTGATTTTTAATATTTTTTATCTTCAAAGTCATTCCAAGATTGGTTGTATGGTGGAAAGGTGTCAAGCAGTGTATCACCCGCCGATATGCCAAACAGAAACCTTTATAACCGTTTCCCACATATAGACGCTTTCCGACGCATCTGCAGCAGACGACTGTAGAAAACTTTGTAACAAAAGAAGAAATTGCTCAAAATGAACAATTTCCTTTTTAGCCACAGTGTTTTCAACTCTTTTCAGTAATTACACCTACATTTATAGAGCTTTTCTGTGTGTTTGCCTAGATACATTCAAAGTTGTCTGCTGCAGAATTGTTGTATAAATAAAGTCAATATCATTATTATCATCATAAAACAATGTTTGGAAAAAGAGATATTGCCAAAAATAAGTTTTCATGAACATTCAGCTGTATTAGGGAAAGTGTTACTTGAAGCATGTAAATTTGTTGCTGTTACCAGCTATTGCAGAGTAACTATTAGTGATCACGGCATCAGCATCTGAGCCGTTGCATGAGAAATCCAACATTGTGAACTCGGATCAGCCTATAAAAGTCATCTGCTGCAGATGCATGAAATGCGTATACAGGTGGAAAAGTGTTAAGCATTTACGGATAACTTACCAGTAGATATTTTGCGGTGTTGGGGCATAATTCACGTCCCACTTTACCAAGAATAACGCATTATATACAGTGGACGGGATAAGGTTATGGGCTGCTTTACATGAGGTATGGAAATCATTCTTTATCCTGAAACAATACAAAATATATTAATACTTTGTATCATTAAAATTGAAAATATCATTGGAAAAGAACTGAAAATCTAGACGTGGATTTTCATCAAATATGTGATACTTCTATTTCACTGTTTTCCTATAATACTTTCAAAGCTTACATCTAAAAATATTCGAATCCAAAGATGAGTGGGTTTTGCCTTTGTCATTTTTCAAACCACATGGCATGAGTATCTGTTAAGTCTCCCGGAAGCAGACATCGGGCATGATTAATGTGAGTTGAAATGTAGAATAAATAAGTTTAAACCAAACTAAGAATATTAGATTATTTAACCCTTTTTCATCAACAGATGCATCTGCAACAGATGAGGTTCGATAGCATTGTGGCTAAAGGAGAATTTGCTCATTTTGCCTTTTTTTCTTTCAACTCTGTTCAATTATACATTATTTTTAGAGATCATGTATATTTACACTTAGAATGCTGCAGATTTGTCATAAATGAGAAAGGATTAAATGGTCAATATTGATTGCAATGTTACATCACCAGGATGCTTATATCACTAGAGCCTAAGCCTAGTGAGAGGGTACACAGAGAAAATCGGAATCATTGAGGTATATTCATCTTCACTTATCAATACCATATCAATGGTTAATAGAATTGTTTGCAGCATTACATTTAGTAATATTTCAAGTAACATTATGTCCACTAAGGTATGATAATAGCAGCACTATACAATCCTTTTTCTGTTAAAACAGTTGCCTTGATCTAGACGACTTTTAAAAGCATTTAGAGTAAAGGAGAAATTGTTCAGCGCAAAAAAAGGCCAACATATTTTTCTTTCAATAGACGACTTTTAAGCTCCCCTGTGCACGAAGGACTGAAGGTGAGCTATAATGATGGCCTTTTGTCCCTCGTCTGTCTTGCGTCTTGAGTCGTCAACAATTATTCTAAACCAATTAGATTGGATTGATTGCTTGTTTGGTGTTTTACGCCGCTTTCAAACACTTTTTAGTTATAGCATAGCCTTTCCTGGGTGATTTACCAGTACTACTTGTCCATTTATTCTGACACAAGCCAGTCAGTCGTAATGTTCGACCCGTAACCCTGAGCGCCAAGGAGGGCAGCCATTTCTATCATTATTTAAGTCTTGAGTATGACCCGTCTGGGGATCGAACCCACGACCCACCCCACCCCCTCCCCGCAACCAAGGCAGTCCATAACCAATTTGCCAAATTTGATGAAACTTTACGGGAATGTTCCTTGGGTGGTGACCTTTCAAGATTAATTCCATGCAAAACTCTGGTTGCCATGGCTCTCGAAGGGATTTAAAAATCTTGTCTGAAACCGAAAGGCCTACAGCTTAGACATTTGGCGAGTATTGTCTACTGGTCCTCAACAATGATTTTTCAAATTCAAAATTCAAAATATGCCTTGGGGTCACCTGTTTTACATAGAAATATATAGGGAAAAACTTTGAAAATCGTCTTGTCTCAAATTGAGACTTTAGATATTTGGTGTGTAGCAATGTCTAGTAGTCCTCTACCAAGATTGTTCAAATGATGTCCCTGTGGTCAACATTAGCCACACCCCAGGGGTAACCTGTTTTACATAGAGATATATAGGTAAACACTTTGATTATCTTCTTGTTTGAAACAGAACGGTCTAAAGCTGAGATATTTGGTGTGTAGTAGTGGTCTCTACAAACTCTGCTCAAATTATGCCCCTGAGGTCAAAGTTGGCCACAACCAGAGTCACATGTTTTACATAGAGATATGTAGTGAAAAACTTGTATATTTGGTGTGTATTACTGTCTCATGGTCTTCTACCAAGTTTGCTCAAATTATGCTCCTATGGTCAAAATTAGCACCGCACCTGGGGTCATCTGTTTCATAGTTATATAGGGAAAAGCTTTGAAACTTGTATGAAACCAAAAGGCCTAGAGCTTAGATGTGAGGCGTCTAATGGTCATCTAACAAGATTTTCGAATTATGCCCCTTCGGTCAATATTGTTTCTTCCAAACTCAAATTATGCCTGAGTAAAAACAATGTTCAATGTGTAAGATGTATTCCTACCTTTCAGCCATCCCCATATTTTCAAATGTAACAAAAGCAACACCAAGTGGCTCTTGTAGGGCTGTCACCTTTTCTTTCTCGCATTTTTCTTTCAATTCAGCAGCTTCGTTTCTATAGTAACTAATCGAATCCACCTAGAATGCATACCCATATTAACACATACCCTGATGGAATAACACAATTCCTTAAATAGTTACTATTTGGATGAGTCCAAAATATCATAACCGGTTATAGATTAAATGTGTTCAAATTAATCTGTAGATCAGAATCTACAAATAAAGGATGCGAAAGCTAGATTTCTTAAAAATCATGTGGTGTGTAATTTGTTTCATCCTTTCCCACATACAACAAATCTGCAGTAGACAACATCGAAAGCACAAAGCAAAAAATACTGAAATTATCTATCAATGTAAATATAATTATTGAATAGAGAATTGCAATTTCTCCTTTAATTAACTACGTTCATTTATTAAAGTTGTCTGCTGTAAATGTTTATTCAGGTTAGAAAGGGTTAACACTGAAACTCTGCCCATTCCCTGTTCTTTATGTCTCCTTGATTTTTTCATCATTATTTGTTAACTTATTATTCCATTCATACATTTTACAAATCTGCAGCAGATTAAAATAAAGTATAACTTACTTTAAACTTAAATGTAGAAAAAATAAATAGTGTGAATATTGGATGTGAGCTGAAAAAATATTGAAATTTAAGATTTCTGTTACCATTTACTGTGTTTAGAAGCATTTTAAACAACTTTTACATATTTAGCTAAAATGGCTTCAATTGTTTTCAATAATTAAACTTTCAATCATAAAGACTTTTGATTATTTAAAAGTTGTCGGCTGCAGACTTGTAGTACCTGCATAATTGAAGTACCGTATGTGGAAAAGAGTTAGACTTAAATTTATGAAATAATTAAACATAAGTAACATAAGATCAGCTGAGAACTATTAACCCTTTCCCGCATACACACAATTAGCAGCAGACGACTTTGTCAACATCTTGGCAAGAACATGTTATATCTTTATAAAGGAAAGTTTATTTATTAAAAGGAGTTGAAAACAGGGTGGCAAAAGGTTTTCAAAAGTCGTCTGTTGTAGATGCGTCCGAGAGCGTCTGTATATGGGAAAGGGTCAAGATTTCTGTTTATAGCGTACCTCTGTACATCCACAACACAAATACTGACCGCATGTATATGGTCGCAATGTCGGTCTTTTACCAGTCTTCTGAAGACTTTGTTCAGAATGCATTCCAGCTTCTATAGCAACCATTCTGTAAAATAACCAAATGAGAGGTACTACAGGAGAGTCAACAGTAGGGCATTTGTAACCAGTATATATTCAGATCTATCTGCCTTCAATCCATTCTTAAATGCCTCTAAGAGAAAGTCTTCATTTGGATCAAAGAATGTAATTGTGCAAATAGCTGTTTAATTTTATTGTCAGAAATCTCCTTAGATGGGTATCATGGGAGTAAAGCTCAACAAGAGCGCCGTGGAGCAAACGCCAACGCTTGTCTGTTTTTTCTAAGCCGAAAAAGGGGCATTTCTGAATAATTATTAAAGCCAAAGTTATGTGACTTGATATAGACATGCTTATTGTTCCTTGTACCATGCATTGAATTTAAAAATGTTGAACAGTTCTGAATTATGAAGAAAGGTTTAAGTTTTGTGACGACGTAGACTACTACGAGGACGCCAAGGGTATCACAATAGCCCACCTTTTTATCAGTCGAGCTAAACAAAACAAAATGAAAATTCATTGAAAACAGTCCTTGCATCTAGAATCTCTATTTCTTGCTTTTTATTCGGGGATTTAAAATCAAAATGATAATTGAATTAGAAAATTCATACATTTTCTGATACAAATGATTTAAGACAACTTTGTTGCAGAAGAATTTAAAACATTTTGAAAAAGATATGGAGAAATTGCTTAATACAATCTCTTTCTCCCTTTTCCCTCAATGCGTTCAGTTCCTTTTTTTACAAATTAAGTTATATATATTTCGAAATGTTCATAATTTTTTTTTTCTAGACAAACAAAACAGTTAAAGAATTTTATAATAAACATTTGATCAGATTCAAAATCCCATACCTTTTTCTGTCCATGTCTTTCCATTTTCTTACGTCATAAGCAAATTCAACATCCTCTACGACAACATTTGGATATTCTTCCCTGAAATATAAACGTAGCATGTCCAGCAGGAAGGATCTTCCTGTAACTGTAATAGCATACTCAAACACTGAAAGGTCCAGCAAGCCTGCACATTATGCAGTCTCACCAGAACCTGAACCCTTTCTGACCTGCAGCAGACAACTTTTGAAAACATTGTCACAAGAGGAGTAATTGCTCGCTATAAACAATTTTATTATGAGCAATTTTTGCTTTACCACAATGTTTTCGACTCTATTCAATTATCATACTTTCATTTACAGAGATTATCCAAGATTTTGCTTAAATATTTCCAAAGTCAACTGCTGCATATTTGATGTATGTGGGAAAGGTTTAACAGTCATCGTTTATTCTGAAGAGCCATGACAAAGTTTTCCAAGATTGTCTGTTGCAAAGGTGTCAAATGTTGTCTGTATGGGGGAAAGGTTTAACTGTCAGTCTTAGATGAATTACAGTTGCAAAGTATATTTTGTGGTGAGATTGCTATAACACTGTAATGTAGTATCACACAAATATAACGTGACTTACTGGAAATGTTGAAGAATCAAATCTTTGGAACATTTATCCTTGGGAACATTGGCTATCATTAATGTTCTTGACACCTGCATAGAAACAAACACATATTTGTAAAACATACATAATTATGTTTCATAACGGTTACCCTTTTTATATATAGCAGATCTGCAGCAGAATATTTTGAAAACATCTGGGCAAAATATTGTAAATCTCTATAAATAGAATGTAATTATTAAATCGAATTGACAACATTGTGGGAAAAGGAGAAATTGCAACAATGTTTTAAAACACGTCTGTAAGTGGGAAAGGATTATCTTGACAACTAGTTCCCAGGTAAAATCCCATTTTTTTTTCGAAAAGACCAAAAATGAATTTCATTTACCCTTTCCAACATACATCAATTCTGCAGCAGATAACGTTGTAAGGCTTGTGAAAATCTCTATAAACTAGAGATTGCTTTTTTGAAAAAGCGCATGTCTCCCCATTTGTGTGGTCGTAGGGGAGGAAAAGAAATGATTGGAGATGTATTTTGTAGTTTTCGACTGGAGATGAAGCAACAGTGAATTTGAAGTTCGGCCTATTAACCTGTAGACAATAGTGGACATGTATTGCATAAAATGCACAAGATAAGTGTTTATTTTTTTAAGAATTATTGAGCGGAAACCATTTTTCAGGTCAAAGTGTCATGACCATCCTGTATACCAAGTATGAAGTTCCTGGGCCCAAGCAGTCTTCAGTTATTGAGCGGAAACTATTTTTAAGCCCAATGTCACCGTGACCTTGACCACTGTGACCTTGACTTTTGACCTAGTGACCTCAAAATCAATAGAGGTCAATTGCTTGTGGTGACCAACCTGCACACCAAGTATGAAGTTCCTGGGCCCAAGCATTCTTCAGTTATTTGGCTGTAACCATTTTTTAACCCAAGGTCACTGGAACCTTGACCTTTGATCTACTGACATCAAAATTTATTGTGACCTTGACCTTTGATCTACTGACATCAACATTTATAGGGGTCATCTACAGGTTAGGACCAACCTGTACACCAAGTATGAAGTTCCTGGGCATAAGCGTGACCTTTACCTTTGAGCTTGTGACCTTAAAATCAAACAAGAGGCCCAAGAGGGCCAGTATCGCTCCACGGCCATAAGGCAAAAATAAAATCTCCAAACAGCTCTGCCCCGTGGTGGCTATTTTTTTTACCAACCACCATGGCTTAAAGGAATCTTGTAGAGTGTCACCAAAGGAATGTTTCTGCAAAATTATTTGAAAATATGCCCGACACTTTCGGAGGAGAAGATTTTTTAAGTTTTCACTATGGTCATATAAGTCAAAATAGCCCCGCCCTCTGGCGGCCATGGTTTTCGACCAATCAACATGGCTTGAAGGAATCTGATAGAGGGTCACCCAATGAACATTTCTACAAAATTATTTGAAAATCGGCTGAACACTTTCGGAGAAGAAGATGTTTTAAGTTTTCACTATAGCTATATAACGCAAAAAAGCCCCGCCCCCTGGCGGCCATGTTTTTCGCCCAATCAACATTTCTTGAAGGAATCTAATTAAGGTTCACACAAGGAACATTTCTACAAAATTATTTGAAAATCGGCCTGACACTTTTGGAGGAGAAGATTTTTTAAGTTTGCTCTTTAGCCATATAGGCAAAATAGCCCCGCCCTGTGACGGCCATGTTTTTTTACCAATCAACATGGCTTGAAGGAATCTGATAGAGGGTCACCCACGGAACATTTCTACATAATTATTTGAAAATCTGCTGAACACTTTTTGAGAAGAAGATTATTTAAATTTTCACTATAGCTATATAAGGCAAAAAAGCCCCGCCCCCTGGCGGCCATGTTTTTCGCCCAATCAAAATTTCTTTAAGGAATCTAATAAAGGGTCACCCAAGGAACATTTCTACAAAATTATTTGAAAATCGGCCTGACACTTTCGGAGAAGAAGATTTTTTAAGTTCTCACTATTTTTTTCTTTCGGTTGCCATGGAAACCAGAATTTTGAATGGATCAAAAAAATTTGAAGGAATTTAGTAGAGGACATTGAGAGGATGCTTCCCATGAAGTTTCAACCAAATTGGCCAAGTGGTTAGGGAGAAGAAGTCGTTTAAAGGAAAAAGTTAACGCACGCACGCACGCACGCACGCACGACGGACAATTCGCCATGACATAAGCTCGACTGGCTTTCAGCCAGTGGAGCTAACAAAAAATCAATAGGGGTCATCTACTGGTTAGGACCAACCTGCACACAAAGTATGAGTAATTGAATAAAAAACAGGTTTTTTTTGTGAATGTTACTGTGACCTTGACCTTTGACATTGTGACCTCAAAATCAAACAAAAAATCAATAGGGGTCATCTACTGGTTAGGACCAACCTGCGAAACCAAGTTTGAAGTTCCTCGACATAATTATTCCTCAGTTATTGAGCGGAGACCATTTTTCAGCTGAAGGTCACCATGTCCTTGACCTTTGACCTAGTGACCTCAAAATCAAAAGGGTCATTTGCTGGTGGTGACCAACCTGCACGCAAAGTATAAAGTTCCAGGGCCAAAGCATTCTACAGTTATTAAGCAAAAACAATTCTTCAGCTCATTGTCACTGTGACCTTGACTTTGCACGTACTGACATCAACATATATAGGGGTCATCTACAGGTTAGGACCAACCTGTACACCAAGTATGAAGTTTCTGGGCCCAAGTATTCTTCAGTTATTGAGTGGAAACCATTTTTCAGCCCAAAGTCACCGTGACTTTGACATTTGACCTACTGACATCAAAATCAAACAAAATCAATAAGGGTCATCTACTGGTTAGGACCAACCTGCACACCAGGTATGAAGTTCCTCGACATAAGCATTCTTTAGTTATTGAGGGTAAACCATTTTTCAGCTGAAGATTACCATGACCTTGACCTTTGACCTAGTGACCTCAAAGTCAATAAGGGTCATCTGCTGGTGGTGACCAACCTGCACACCAAGTATTAACTTCCATGGCCAAAGCATTCTACAGTTATTAAGCAAAAACAATTTTTCAGCTCATTGTCACTGTGACCTTGACTTTAGACGTGCTGACCTCAAAATCAATAGGAGTCTTTTACTGGGCATGGCCAACCTGCATACCAAGTATGGAGTTCCATGACCTTGACCTTTGACCTTATGACATCAAAATCAATAGGGGTCAGCTACTGGTCATGACCAACCTGCATACCAAGTATGAAGTTCCTTCGCCCAAGCGTTCTTCAGTTATTGAGCGGAAACAAGTTTGACGGACGTGACCTTGACCACTATGACCTTGACCTTTGACCTAGTTACCTCAAAATCAATGGGGGTCATTTGCTGGTGGTGACCAACCTGCACAGTAAGTATAAAGTTCCTGGGCACAAGCAAACACAATTTTTCAGCTCATTGTCACTGTGACCTTTCAGACGTACTGACCTCAAAATCAATAGGGGTCTTCTACTGGGCATGGCCAACATGCATACCAAGTATGGAGTTCCTCGGCCAAAAAGTTCTTCAGTTATTGAGCGGAAACTACCGTTTTACCTCACAAGGTCACCATGGCCTTGACCTTTGACCTTCTGACATCAAAACCAATAGGGGTCAGCTACTGGTCATGACCAACCTGCATACCAAGTATGAAGTTCCTACACCCAAGCGTTCTTCAGTTATTGAGCGGAAACAAGTGTGACAGACGGAAGGACGGAAGGACAGAACGAGCAAAAACAATATGTCACCCCCATGTATGGGGAAGACATAATCAAAGTTTGGCGATTGAATATATTTGAAATCATTTGGGTAAAAGAGAAAGAGCTTATTGTAAACAATTTCTTCTGTTGTCACAGTGTTTTCACTAGTTGTTTGCTGCAGATTCGACAACATTCTGTTATTTTCGAAGGACACTGCATTTAAATTAGCTAAACATGAAATGAATTACAATTACAAACTAGCAATTGTAACTGTAGCAACAGTTACAAACGATTCCCTTGCCATTTTATTTAACAAGGGGAGATAACAGAAACGAGTATTAGGTCATGCGCTAATACACTAGCGAAAGTAGTACTACTTGATTAGAAATACATGTACTAAGTTTCAAGTCTCGAACACTTGTCGTTATTGAGTTATACAATTCCGAAAAATCGACCAATCAGAAACGAGTATTCGGTCATGCGCTAATACACTTGAGAAAGTAGTACTACTTGATTAGAAACACATGTACTAAGTTTCAAGTCTCTATCACTTGTCGTTTTTAAGTTATACAAGTCCGAAAAATCAACCAATCAGAAACGAGTATTCGGTCATGCGCCTATACACTTGAGAAAGTAGTACTACTTGATTAGGAACACATGTACTAAGTTTCAAGTCTCAATAACTGGTCGTTATTGAGTAAGTCCGAAAAATCGACCAATCAGAAGCGAGTATTCGGTCGTGCGCAAATGCACATGAGAAAGTAGTATCACTTGATTGGGAACACTTGTACTAAGTTTCAAGTCTCTATCACTTTTCCTAATCGAGTTATACAAGCTCCAAAAATCACCAAATTATTAAAATATTGAACAAGGGGAGATAACTTTGCAAAAAACAGGCCCAGAGTTATAATTATTGCATCTTGCACAACTTCACATTGCCATCTATCTATGTTCCAAGTCGCTCGGACAAAAATAGAAGAAAAAGAATAAAGAATAATAATAAAAAACAGTAGAAAAACAACGTAAGGGGAATCGTAATTAAACAGTTAAAATATATTTCAAAATAGGTATCCATATAGTTTGCTTATTCATTTGACACTGATTGGGAAATAAGTTCTTACAACTTATACCAATCACACTCAAAGTCTACCTCCAGGGAATTGAACCAGTATGTGTGAAATCCTGACCCCCGCCTCATGGGATTCAAAACTTGACCCATTGCATCACATAGATAGTGTCTCATCTCGGGGCCCTCTGTCTCCCATATTTGATAAACTGATCGGAATTTTCTTACAGCCATAAATCAACCAGCAGATAATTTTGAAGACATATCTGTACATGGAAAAGAAAATTAAATGTAGTTGAAAACATGTGGCAAAAGGATTGATTGATTGATTGATTGGGGTTTAACGCCGTTTTCAACAATTGTTCAGTCATATCACGGCGGCCAGTTCACCTACTCATATGTTTCTTGGCTTTCTCACACCAGTACTTCATACAACATTCTATCCAAGCAACTGACTGCTTTTCCATATAGACTGATAGCCCATTGGTGGAAGACGAATGACGCTTGTCACAATGACTTTTGTCAAACATAGAAAAGAATGTTGGCCGAGCTGGGGTTCCAACTCACAACCCCTTGATTGACAGCCCGCGTCGCTACTGACTCAGCTACCGGGGCTCGGCAAACGGAGAAATTGCTAATTATGATAAAAAAAAATCCTTTTGCCATAATGTTTCCTAAAGTTTATGTGAGAGATACATCAAAATGTGTGTGAAAGTAGAAATGGATTAAAATAAAGCTGATTATTATAAGCCCTACCTGATCATCCTGGTCAGACTTGAGGTTATTTAAGAAGTGTCTCATGAAGAGGATAGCAAGTACCATGTAGACTAGCGAGAGTAGGACATGTACCCACAGTAAACTAGACCTGGTAATATAGACGGTATAAAATTATATCCTGATTATACGAACAACACCTTTACAATAATTACACAAGACAGTATGATAAGGAACAAGAGCTCTACAGAGAGAACAGCAAAGCTCGTCTGTTTTTGCTTAAGGTTTTGTGAAGAAAGTAGTTATATAATGAGGATAGCTCTAATACCATGTAAGCTAGCGAGAGGAGGACATGAACCCACATAAAACTAGAACTGGTGAAAATAGAGGGTATATATCCAGATTATACAATCAACACCTTTACAATAATAAGTTGATTGATTGATTTGGGACTAACGCTGTTTTCAACAATTGTTTAGACATATCACGGCAGCCTGTTTACCTATTCATGTGTTTTCTCACAACAGTACTCCACACAACATTTTCCATATAGACTGTAAGCCCATTGATGGAAGACGAATGATGCTCATCACAGTGACTTTAACAATAATAAGACAAGGCAGTATGATTAGGAACAAGAGGGATATGATAGCCCTAGATCGCTCACCTGAAGTATGCAATGTGATTCCTAATGCAAAGCACATGAAGACAATTATTCTGACAAAGATTCAAAATGCAACCTCCAGAGCGTTAACAAGATTTTCCTTCATTTGGCCTAGTGACCTATTTTTTTTACCTGATATGACCCATATTCGAACATGGACTAGATATCATCAAAACAAACATTCTAACAAAGTTTCAACTTGCTTAAAGTAAAAGTGCGGCCTCCGGAGTTTTAACAATATTTGAACTTGGCCTATATAGCATTGAGATAAACATACTGACCACATTTTAAACTGCTGAAGCAAATAATGCTGCTTCTACAGTGTAAACAAGATTATCCTTCAAGTTGGCCTAGTGACCTAGTTTCTGACCCAGTATGACCCATATTTAAACTTGACCTAGATTTTATTAAGACAAAGATTCTTAAAAATTCAAACTGCTGGGGCAAAAACTACTGCCTCTAGTGTTAACAAGATTTTCCTAATTTGTGCCCCGACATGTCCCATATTCGAACTTGACCTACATATCATCAAGACAAAAATTCTGATAAAGTTTCAACATGCTCAGGTTGAAAAATGTGGTCTCCAGAGTGTTAACAAGATTTCTCTTCAACTTGACCCTAGTGACATAGTTTTTGACCTCATATGGCCCAGTTTCAAACTTGTCCAAGGTTTGAATAATAGAAAGACAATACAATATCAGAATAATCTGCACAACAATAGTTTGTTCCTGCTAATGGAAATTAAATTAAATATTGGAGTAAATGATAGCTGCTCGCCAAATGGCGCGAGGGTAAACAACGTCATCAAACAACATCCAAGATTTGATGGAGATGAAGGTTCTGATAAACTTCCATGAAGATCGGATGCAAAATGTAGCCTGTAGGGTGTTAACAGGGCAATTGTTGACAACAGACGACGACGACGCACGGACGCCGGACAAAATGTGATCACAGTAGCTCACCTTCAGCACTTCGTGCACAGATGAGCTAAAAACTGAAAACTGTGTTATGAATGTACAGTCAAACCTTTGTAAAGCAACTCTCTGTCTATAGCAACCACACTTTTAATTTCCTAATTCCTCATTTTCTGCATAAATGACAATGCAATTAAAGACCACCTGTGAAAAAGACCAGATTATTCACTTTCCATGGGTAGTCTTTAAACACAGGTTGGACTGTATATAATGATGTTTGACTTGCATTTGTCTCGGATCAGAAGTGTTATTTATAACCCGTAGCCACTTAGACAGGCGTCTTTGAAAAAATCTTTGGGAAAATATTGAGACCCTCAATATAAAAGTCAAATTTCTCCTATCCCCAATTTATTTTCAAATCATCTGCTGCTGATGCATCATACTGTGTCTACATGTGGGAAAAAGATAAAGGATAATTTCAAAAGCTTGGTCCAGGTGCGCTTTCATATGTATAGTGATAAACATTCTAGTGAAACATCATTTGATTGGAATACTTTTAAGATATTTACATGACATAAAAATCACAAAGATTTTCTATAAAATTCTATCCTAGGTTTAGGAATGCTAAGTGTATACTGGGCGGCAGATCTTAAATTTGTATTGGTTGATAATGTAAATAGATTAGTCATATATTCTGGGAATTCATTTTTAAGGGATTTGTACACAAGTATAGCCTTTTTGTATGTAATTCGATCGTGAAATTTCATATATTTAAGTTCCTGAAAGAGTTCCTCACTTGGTGTGTCATATGTCTTGTCTAGGATAGTTCGTGCAGCTCTTTTTTTGGAATTTATACATACTGCTTAAACGTTTGTCACTACAGTTACCCCAAATTGTACAACAATAATCAATATGAGGCAAAATGTAGGCATTGTAAAACAGTTTTCGCACATGTATATTGAGAAAGCATTTAATTCGAAGCAGAAGGTAAAGTAAAAAATTGTAATTTTTGAGTACTTTTTCAACTTGGAGTTTCCAGTTGAGATTATGGTCAACTTGTATACCTAGTAGTTTTTCGACTTCAAAGTTTGCTAGTGAATGTTGCTGCCATATCATCGCGTATATCAGATATGCATGTAGTGATGGCTGTGATCTCTAGACTATTAATATAATTTGTTTGTACTTTTAAGATCATGTTTTTCATTTTTCAATTTAATGTTTTCATGATAATGTGTTTTTTTCCTTTTGTATTGTTGGTAGACTGTGAATTATCCAGTTTTTGTTTAGTTAGTTTGAGTTTTTCACAGAGGGATGTCATTTGTTTTGCTTGTTCTTCCACCTTTTGTTTTAGTTTCATATTTGTATTTGTAGAATCCTGTGTTTGAGAACTGGAAGATGATATTTGTTTTGCTGTAGTTCTAAGTTCTAAGTTGAAAACTACAGGAATTATTTAGAAAATCTGTGCTGTTACATTCATGTATTTTTGCAGATATTTCCCCCATTTCGGTGCTAGTACTTATTTCAAAACCTGAAAAACTCAATATATCACTATTGTCAAATATGCTACTTTGTGAGGAAAATGTTTGTTTGACATTAGTTTCTTCTGATGGGAAGTTCTGTAGTTGCTTCACTTCTGTTTCATGAGTTGTTGAAGAACATGTTTCGGTGCCTGAATTTCTTTCATTTCGGGGGTAAGGGTTTTCCAGCTGTTTAATGGGCTCTGTAATGGGCTGATTAGGGTGATAAACACCATAATCCAGATAATTATCCCTGGGTGTGGAGGTTAAAATATCATGATTATGAATGAATGTTACTTAATTGTAACTAAAATATCATGATTATGAATGAATGTTACTTAATGGTAACTTATATATCATGATTATGAATGAATGTTACTTAATGTTAACTAAAATATCATGATTATGAATGAATGTTACTTAATGTTAACTAAAATATCATGATTATGAATGAATTTACTTAATATTAACTAAAATATCATGATTATGAATTAATGTTACTTAATGGTAACAAATATATCATGATTATGAAAGCTGTTTTAGCTGAAAGATGGAATGTTGCAAAAACAGTAACCCTTTCGCACATGGCACAAATCTAAAGCAAAGGTCTTTGAAATTATTAAGTCAAAAACATTGAGACTCTAAAACTGAAAGAACAAGTATTGAAAAAGGTTGAAAACATAGTGGCAAAAGTATGAACAATTCCTCCTCTTTACCACAATGCATTCAATAGTCATCTGCTGCAAAAGCATCAGCAGGTGTCGATATGTAAGAAAGGGGTTAGTAATTACTTTGATGACCAAAAACATGACTTATTAAAACACTTACTCAGCATCTAAGTTAGCTATTGTCGTAAGTCCAAAATCTGAGGCATTTCCAACTGAAATCATAAATCACATATAATACTATTTTAACCCTTTCTCATCTGCTGCAAATGCTTCAAATTGCACATTTAATAAGCTCCAACATATAACCTGATATAAAAAGGATTTACCTTTTCTGACACAGTGTCGGAGTTTGATGCATCTGCGGCATAAGAGGTTTGACAACATATTGGAAAAGAAACAGCTCATCAATGAGAATTTCTCCTTTTGCAACTATTGCTTTGATATTTGCACATTTGTTGTATGTGAAAGTGGTTAAACAGGGACAAGCATAACTATTTTGAACGATACATGCCGACTTCCCTGATGTTTTAACCCTTTCCCACATATAGAAGCTTTCTGGCGCTTCAGCAGCAGACGAGTTTTGAAAACATTGTGACAGGAGAAGCAATACCTCATGATGAGCAATTTCTTCTTTTGACAAAATGTTTTCAACTCTGTTCAATAATAAAAACTTTCATTTCAAGAAATTTTCCACATTTTTGCCTCCATTATTTCTAAGACTTCTGCTGCATAGCTAGATACACAAGATATTTGTAACAGTATTTTACCTTTGAATAATGCTGTTGTATGACATTTTATCAATGGTCAATCAAGACAAATTATTGATTAAAACATTTGGATGGCATTTTTTAAAATGTAGGAAATGTTATAAGAACAGAAGATCCGTATATGATGTTTCATCAACAAACATTGTATAAGACTTAACCCTTTCCAACATATATATGCTTTCTGACGCCTCTACAGCAGATGACTGTTGAAAACATTGTGGTAAAAGGAGAAATTTCTCAAAACAAGCAATTTCTTCATTAACCAAAATGTTTTCAACTTTTTTTCAATAATTGTCCTTTCATTTATAGAGAGTTTGCATATGTTTTACTAAATTATTTCAAATTTGTCTACCGCAGATTTGTTGTGTGTGGGAAAAGTTAAACCCAAAGTGTCTAAAGTTGAATCTATAAAACAGTACCTCATGCAGACATTTTTGACACAAAGTTTTGAAAACACTTAAACAACTTTTACAAAATGCTTTGAACTCAAATATAAATAAATTTATAGATATTTACGATAGTTTTGCCTAGCTGTTTGTAATGTATTCTGCTGCAGATTTGTTATGTGTCAGTGTGGAAAAGGGTTGATTGATTGATTGGTTTGGGTTTAACGTCATTTTCAACTTTTTTTCATTCATATATTTCAAAGCAAATGGCTGCATTTTCACATAGACTGTTGTCAAAAGTCAGAAAGAATGTTGTCCGAGCTGGGGTTCGGACTCACCACCTTTTGATTGACAGGGTTAACACAATTTCAATAATCTCCATAGAAAATACATGGATTACAAAACTCACTAAAATTTCCTTTAGAATTAACTGGAATAATGATGACTGTTGACAAGAGGGTTACTATGGCAACAAAGACTATCAGGTATCGCTGAAAGGTAATGTAATGAATGGCATCCTGTCCACATTTTTTCAAAATGTCAGAATCCCTGAAATGGAAGAAATATCATTTTAAATGAGCTGTGACACACTTAATTGAATGATTGATTGATTGATTGATTGATTGATTGGGGCTAAATGCCGTTTTCAAATAAATTAAGTTATATCACTGCGGCCAGTTCACCTATTCATCTGTTTCCTAGCTTTCTCACACTAGTACTCCGATCAACATACTTTCCAAGAAGATGGCTGCTTTTCCCCATAGACTGTTAGCCCATTGGCGAAAAACGAATGACGCTTGTCACAGTGGCTGTTATCAAACTACAGAAAGAATGTTGACCGAGCTGTGATTCAAACTCACAACCCCTAGATTGATTTAACCCCGCATGTCTACTGACTGAGCTACCATGACTCGGCAGGACACAGTTAAACAAAGCCATAACAGATAAACCTGCACTTGCATGCACTCTAAATATCCCACAAGGTTTCGATGAAGCTTCTTACAAACATTAATTAATAAAACTAATTAATCCCGGTGAACATAGATTATGTAGGAGGTACCTGATCCATATAAACGCTCTTTCATTTCATACAGACATTTTCGGACGCCACTACAGCTGACGACATTTGAAATCATCATGACAAACGGAAACATTGCTCCACACGAGCAATGTTTCCGTTTGCCACATTTCTTTCTTAACTCTTTGCAATAATTAAGTTTTCACTTGTGGAGATTTTCCATATATTTACCAACATGATTTCAAAGTCCTCTGCTGCAAATTTGTTGTAATTGGGAAAAGGTTAATCCTTTTCCTACTGACAACAAATCCGCAGCAGAGGACTTTGGAAACTTCTAGACAAAGAAAATAGTCAATTAATAACAGTATAACCATTGAATAGAGTTCAAAACATTGTAACAAAAAGAGAAATCTCTCAAAAGTTATTGGCTGCAGATGCTTCAATAATTGAAAATATGTCAGGATGAAAACTAGAGAATTAGGATTCCTTGAATCGCTCGACTCATATCCTTTATATTGTAGGATTAGAGAAGTTTTCTACATTTTTCACTTTAGATTTCTACGTTAAATAACAAGTATCCGGGTTTGGGGCCTATTTAGACTGTACAATTCTGTTACTGGACTACTAGGTTATGATAAATACCAAATATAAAACCTTCAGCTCTTGTGGCTTAAGAGGATGTTTTATTTGAAGTGTTCACTAAATATTTCTTACTAAAAATAAAGTTTTTTAAAGAAAACATTTTTTTATTAGAAAATACTTACCAGTCATTTTATACCGGGAATCTAAAATGACTGGTAAGTAATTTCTAATAAAATTATATTTTACTTTAAGAAACTTTAAGTCAAAAATGCATTACCAGTCATTCAATACCTGATGGTTTTGCAGCATCGGTCGAGAGGATCGTCCAACTCCTTAATTGTACAAATAACAGTTGTAGCGCCTTGTAGTTTAAGCATATCAATAGTACTACTAATAAGGACACAACACCTTATAAAATAGGCAGAATGGGATTGAAATATTATACATTCAATCTGGTTGTGTACTTCATTATTTGTGGTATAGTTTAACAATTAGGATACAACTCGCTGAGAAGCCACTAGTGGGCCCAGAGAGAAGAGATTTTTTGCTTGTGAAGACAAAGAACTCAGATAAAAGGAAGAGAAAGTCGATTGCGACTTCCATACCACTGCGCGTAGAATGTCCTCTAAAAGAACATTGTTTGCAAAAGCCCAGCTAGTCAAAAGAGCTCTAATTTCATGGGGACGAAGAAATGCAAGATCGCGTACAGAAAAACCTTTGTATGATAATTTTATGGAAGAGGATATCCAGCAGGAAATGGACGCTGCTGACATATCCTTATCACCTATGAGCGGTAGAAATAACCGCTTCCTGCGGCCCCTAGATCCTTCAACTCTCTTAAGATAGAACTTAATAGTTCTGACAGGGCATATGAGTCTGTCCGAGTCTGAAAGACCACAGTTCGCAGCAAGGCTGGGAACTGTGATGGGTTTAGGAAGGACCGACGGCAATTGGTTTTTGGCTAGAAATCCAGGTTGACATAGGAGGATTATAGAACCATCGGATTGATTTAACCTGTGAAAACCCATTTCTACCGATAGTTCAAGCAGCTCACAAATGTGAGAAGAAATTGGGTCTTAAAAGTTAATAACTTTAAAGATGCGAAAGCTAACGGTTCGTATGGAGCCTTCGGCAAAGACCACAAGACACAAGATAAATCCCATTTTGGAGTTAAACTCCTAAAAATGGGTTTATCTAGTTCGAAGGAGCGCATAAATTCAGAGAGAAATAGATTATAACCAATGCTCTCTCCCCGTTTGAACTTTAAAGCATCAAAAACAGTCTTTCCTTTCGCCAAATGGGAGATTCGAGGTTAAGGGTGCGACTCTATGCTTGTATTTGCTGGCAGTCAGCAAAGAGGAGGATTTGACTAATGTCGCATCTCTTCCCAAAGACATAATTTCTGTGGCGCTCTGTAAATTCAGCGCCATCAGATGCTGATTACCCTTATCGATTGCCTCGAGAATTCTTGTCGCACCGTGACTAGAAACATTCCCATCTTTAAGTAACAGGGCAGGAGCTACCGCGAAATGGTCATCATGGGATGAAACCATGATTTCCAGTGGTGCTCTGGCCTCCCACTTCTCGAATGACTTTCCAGGAACCGTAAATAAAGTGGGTGCAGACAGACCCAGAGTCGACGCGTCACCGTCTAAGGCGGGTACCTTAATAGGTTAAATCTCCTTAGACGTAACATACGCCCTCGGAGAAACCCATTCTCTAGAGAGAGATGACTGGACGCATCACGCTTGCGCACAAGTGTCAAGTGACCTGGTCGCCTGCAGCTGTTCAAACAACCTGCCCACGTTGTTGCCTGCGGAAGTAAATGTTAAGGTGTAGACACCTCTGCATTCAATTTCTCTAAGCTAGACAGGTTTTTGCGACGAGGGGAGCGTCAACCTTTGGGCAGAGTGAATCAAGAACCACCCTGAACAATGATGGCCTTCTGGTGAGGGATGCGCCCGACGACATGAGGCTTTGATTTTAGCAGGTTTAGAAACTGGCAGATCAAAATCCGAATCCATGTTCGGCAATTGATCCCCTGATATATATCCCCTTCCCGCAGTGGAAAGGGGTCGCATAGGATCAATCGTCGTGGCCGAGCTCACCGTATGAGATGGTCTCGACCTCCCTTTTTCAGAGTTCACCGAGTGACCTTGGTTTAGGGATTGGCTGCCCGGTGCTCGAATGGCTAAGTCCGAATGTATTTCCCTGTTGCCCGGTTGCCTGGTTACCCGGTACCAGAATGGTTATGTCTAATTAAGACATTGCCAGATTGCACGGTGTCCAAACTGTTATGTACCAACATACTGCCCGGTTGCCCGGTGCTCGATTGATTATGTCTAAAAACATTGGCCGGTTGCCCGGTATCAAATCGGCTATGTTGCCTGGTGATCGGTTGCCTGATCACCCAGTCGCCCGTTGGGCAATTGAGAGTGTTCAAACACACTACCTGGTTGCCCGGTGTCAATTTGACTGTGTTCGAAAAGGTTGTGTCCTTATGCATTACCCGGTTGACCGGTGACCAAGTGGCTATGTACGAAGACATTGCACGGTTGACCGGTCTCCAAATGACTGTGTCCGAAGACATTTGTCATTGGAAATCTGTAGAATTCTGAAGAATTCATAGCATAAGTTGGCGCTAAAGTGGTCCAATCTGTACGGTTGCCCTGTGCCCAGTTTCCCAGTGTAGACTGAGCCTTGGTCCAATCCAAAGATCGAGCCTTAGCGCCTAGCGACAGATAACTGGGATATTTCTCTGCCCGACAGTGATTCTACACGGTGACCGGTCCGAAGACCAACGTTTCCCTGAAGAATAACAAGCATCCAAAGGTACCGACTGCTCCACCGCACCTTGAAGAGCAGGGCCAGCCGATGCTGAAAGTGGAACAGCTGTGAGGGACGGAGAAAGTACAGCTCTAACACTCTCGCCCTTCACGCTCGCAGAATCCGATTTAGAACCCCTTGAATTCCGCTTCACTCGCAGAGTCCAATACAATCATTTTAGGGACGTTTCGACTCTGACTGTTTTCTCCTCACACTGTTTCGAAAAGGAAACAGTCCAAGACGAGCAGCTATCACAAGGTGAACCCTGGGTGCATTTGGTGCACGAAACACAGGTAAGATACGTGTCCCATATGACCGCACGATCCACGTCTCTGTTCACCCTTATTGACATTGACATTTATGAAAGAACATTTTATAAAAAAATAAATATAATTTAGTTTTTTTTCAAAACAGTAAGTGATAACAGTGTGGTCGAGAGAAACCTAACCATTAATGGACGAACGGTTAATTTAACGTGCCCGACGACGTGCAACTGAAACAAGAGGGCCAAGATGGCCCTAAATCGGTCACCTGAATATTTTTAAAGTGAAACAAGTGATCCCCGGGGAGGGCCATTTTTGACACTAGGGCTATAAGTAGACCAATCTTGGTAGAGGTCCACTAGATGAAGTTAGATTTCAAATATCAACTTTTAGACAAGATTCTTTTTAAAGTTTTTCCCTATACAAGTATAATATTATGTTAAACAAGTGACCCGGGATGGGGCAATTTTTTACCCCAGGGCTATAATTTGAACAATCTTGGAAGAGGTTAACTAGATGAAGCTACATACCAAATATCAAAAGCCTGGACATTCTACCTTCAGACAAGAATTTTTTTTAAGTTGTTTTCCCTTTATGAGTCTTTGTAAAACAAATGACCCCCGGGGCTATTATTTGAACAAGATTGGTAGAGGTCCAATAGATGAAGCTACATACCAAATATCAAAGGCCTGGGCCTTCTCGTTTTAGACAAGAAGATTTTAAAGTTTTTTCCCTTTATGAGTCTTTGTTAAACAAGTGACCCCCGGAGAGGAGTCATTTTTGACCCCAGGGCTATAATTTGAACAATCTTGGTAGAGGTTTACTAGATGAAGCTACATACTAAATAGCAAAGGCCTTCTACTTTTAGACAAGAAAATATTTAAAGTTTTTTCCCTATACGAGTCCTTTGGTTAAGGAGGAGGTGATGTTTAAAGCTAAAAGTTAACGCCGGACGAAGGACACACATGTAAAACAAGTGACCCCCGGTGATGAGTCATTTTTTACCCCAGGACTATAAATTAAAGAATCTTGGTAGAGGTCCACTAGATGAAGCTACATACAAAATATCAAAGGCCTGGGCCTTCTACTTTTAGACAAGAAGTTTTTTCCCTATACGAGTTATATTAAAACAAGTGACCCCCGAGGAGGGGACATTTTGACCCCAGGGTTATTATTTGGACAATCCTGGTAGAGGTTCACTAGATGAAGCTACATACCAAATATCAAAGGCCTGGGCCTTCTACTTTTAGACAAGAAGATTTTTAAAGTTGTTTCCCTATACGAGTCTGTGTAAAACAAGTGACCCCCGGGGAGGGGCCTTTTTGACCCCAGGGCTATAATTTGAACAATCTTGGTAGAGGTTCACTAGATGAAGCTACATACCAAATATCAAAGGCCTTCTACTTTTAGACAAGAAAATATTTAAAACGAAGGACACAAAGTGATCAGAATAGCTCACCTTGAGCCTTTGGCTCTAGGTGATCTAAAAAGTGGGTGGGGTAACCGACTCGTGAAGTCAAAGTGAGCTTTACCTACGAAAAAACAAGCAATACAAACAATAATTTACGCAATTTATATAGTAGAGTATGTTCTAAATAGTTGATAACTGAAGGGAATAACTTGCCCAGGCGAAACGCCTTGTAAAAAGACTAAAAAATAAATATGAAAATGAGTTAAATTCTTAGCCTGCAAGGTGGTGAATCCAGAAATTAAAAGTGGCTAGTGTATCACGTGCACAGGTATTTCCATGCGGCCGTGTATATCACACAGACATGAGGGTTACGCAAGGCTGTGCGGTTTCATTTCTGGATGGAATTAAGGGTATTGAGATTATATATCAGGTATTAAATGACTGGTAATGTATTTTTGACATAAAACTATAAGGATGATGCCAATTCTGACACCAGGCTCATCAATTGTATTACTTTGAGTTTGATGCCAGGATGCTTCCTGTCAAGTTTCATGACAATATGTACAGATGTTACATGAGGAGCAGTCATTTTAATTAATTGTTTTAGTCGTGTGTTAATACTTAAAAGTATTAACACACGACTATAGCTAAAATAGCACTTTGTGCCAACACAGCTTTCATTCACCAGTATGCAGACATATATTTTTTAAATGGACTTGAACAAATTGAGGCAAAAGGGGAAACTGCTCATTATGAGCAATTTCTTCTTTTGCCACAATATTTTCAAAGGTCATCTGCTGCAGAGGCGTCAGAAAGCGTCTGTATATGGGAAAGGGTTAACATTGGTATTCCTGCAGTACAAAATTGTCACAAGGGTCGATTCAGCGTAAACCAAGATAACTCCCATCTCTTTAGATAGGTAATACACACACAGAATGTTTGATGTCAGTAAAGACTTTGTTGCAACTTTTAACCAAATTAAATGGTGTTCTAATTTCGCTGAACCAGGCCTGTCATTGCTTGTGCAATCTAGGCTGAACAAAAACATGCAAAATCTTTTTGAAATGAAATAATTATTATTGAATAAAGTAGAATGCATTAGGTCATAGGATGAATGGTGCATCATGAGCAATTTCTTCTTTTGATTCATTTAATTGTTTTAAAACACATCTGCAGCAGATGCATTAAACTGCATCCATATGATGGAGCAGTTTCAGTAAGATTTCGATGGTAATATATCAGTAAGGGTCCTAACACAATGTCTTTTCTGTTGATCTATAAGCTTAACATCTAATTTAGTGTCTGCACACACAACTGTGTGATTTACTGGACAGATACAGCCTTTGTAATACTGTAGTTATGAGGCAAGTCCAGGATTTATATTCCTCATTGTAACCGTGGGTTTGTTTATTTTTAACATTACCCGCAATACAACAAATATGAAGCAGACTCCTGCAAAAATGTCAGGCAAAATATGAAAAATCTACAAAATGTAACAAGGGAACTCTGCATAACGGGGCATCCCCCATAACAAAAATGCTGACTTTTCACCAGTTTTTTTTTAACCTTTCCACTTTTAGATGCATTTTGCGCATAAATGACTTATAAAAACATTGTGCCATTTAAAGCCAAAATTGCTCATAATGAGTGATTTATACGTTTGCCAAAATTCTTTCAACTGCATTATGAAGTAACTATTTCATTTATAGAGATAGTCCATAGTTTTGCCGTTGTGTTTTCAAAGTTGTCTTTTGTTTGTTGTAAGTGAAAGCGATAAGAGTAAGGAAGTTTTCAAACAGAAGAATTCTGTACTCTTACTAAACAAGTACTTAATTATATGGAAATACTTTCAGATGTGATTTATTGTCAGTATTTACCCATATCTGTACATACATATTGACAAAGTTAACTCGAGTTATCACAGACAGTGATTGATACACCCAAGGTACTGCTATGTCACATAAACATGGGGACTACAACTAGAGCTACCAATATAAGTGATTATCACTACCACAAACGATCTTAGGGGTGTTATATATAAGTGAACTTTTGGTCCATCTGTTGGATGGTCTATTGGCTTTTACGGTGCCCGGAGTGATGATAACGGATAAATTTTAATGATGTTTGGTATATATATGGGTTAAACCCTTTCCCACATACAATAAATTTGCACCAGATGACTTTGAAAATATCTAAGCAAAAACACAGAAAATCACTAAAAAAAACCATTGTGGTAAACGAAGAAAATGTTTTCAAATGTGGTCTGCTGCAGAGGGGACAGAAGGCGTCTATATGTGGGAAAGGAATAAGACGATAAAATACAGTCATTTAACAGGTTAAGAAAATGGTTAATCCTTTCTTTCTCCCCTAAACAAAATCTGCAGTAGATAATTCTGAAAACATCTAGGTGAAAGACAAGGAAAATCTTTATTAATTTAATAAAAGTACAACTAGTTGAGCAGCTAACCACAAAAATCATGCAAATGGTGATACAAGCATGACACTTTGTAAGAACATGCCTTTAGGTGTATACAATCATATTAAGGGGGTAGCCACGAAAAAAAAACATCTGATCATGGCGGCCATCTTTGATTTTCAAAATGGCGTCTATCCACGTTAAATACATCAAATGTATGTTCCTTTTTGCATACATATTGCTTAAATTTTATACAAAATGTAACTAGGTTGAGCGAATGAAAGTTTATTTTTCTGGTTGTAGTAATAAAACATCACTTCCGGTCAAATATCTGTCGAAATATCACTTCCGGTTTTATAAAAATCTTAAATTCGACCCATACTACCACACGCCAATGTTTAAATCATAGTACTTTGATAGCTATTAATTTGAAGCATCTTTTGGGGTTGGTCTTCAGACCTTATTTATAATTAATTGGTAATGTTAAGTCTTTACTTGGCGTCCGTCCTTAACCATAACTTGGCATTCGTACATTTTGATGTTGCTTGACTTTGTCAAATTTCATTCATTACCAGTCATTACTTAATACTCATTACTTATCACTAGAAGTCTTTCAGAGAGTGATTTATGTGCACTTCCAGGGCACACTGGTATAAATCACTGCCGATAATCTCGGCATGGGGTCCAGTATCAGCTTTATAAGATTAAAGTGCTCCCAAATACTCCATGATTGCCCCAATTATTAAGTCATGGAGTCGTACCTGAATCGACAGGATGTGCCAACGCGGAGAGCCGAGCCAAGGAGGAGGGGCTTATTCCTCTGGATGGTGTACAGATTGCACGGGAGTTGAATGGTATTGGATGAACGATCGGGCTGAATGTAGGCAAACTTTTTATTGGGTTAACCGAATTCAGTTGTATCCCATACAACAAAGTGCTATACAGGTGGTAAAAGGGTAGTCCCTCGGCCTGAATATCAGAAGTGTTCAGATATTGTACTCAGACAATATTTGCGTTGATGTTCTATCGTTAGATTGTTGATCACTTTAGTTTATTTTAGATATAAAAGTTGATTTTTAAAATGGCGAAAAGAATTCGCTTATCAGCTTCCTCAAAAGATAGTTGGGAAACTGACAGGAAGACACAACGGACCTACTGAAATCGTCAGATGAAGGATAAGTACCATAGTTTATGCAGAATAAAGTTTAACAATACAGAACTTGAGAGAGTCCAGAAACGCCATATGTCACCAATGCCATCTGGAAGTTCAAGTGAATGTAAGTCCCCTAAACGTTTTAGAAGAAGTTCGAAAGACCAACAACCAGATCCCGTAGAAAATGTGCATAAATGTTTCATCTGTGACAAGGAGTCGCCTTTATCCGCTTTAAGAGAGGCAATGACAATGAAACTGAACCAACGATTAGTGGATTGTGCAACAGTGCTACAGGATAAACAGTTGTTGGCAAAATTAAGTAGTGGTGATGTCATAGCACAAGAAATGAAATATCACCCTTCTTTTCTCGTAGCTGTATACAACAGAGAGAGAGCAAAGAAGAGACAAACAGAAGCAGAAAGCAGTTGTACTCAGGAGGAAAATATGATGAAAGAAACTGCATTAGCTGAGCTGGTAACATACATCTTTGAAACTCAAAGAAATTCTGAAGAGTCAGTGGTGTTTCGATAAGCAGACCTGGCAAGCCTATACGAAGAAAGATTGACACAACTCGGTTCTTCTTCTGCACAGGTACATTTTACGCGCCTGAAGGACAAGCTGGGTGCAATCAGTACGCTGACTTTAGAACCCGAATGCAGAACTAGTCAAACATCTATGACAAGTTTCTGTTGTTCAGTCGCCAGCCAAAGAAAAGTTCTGGTGAAACAAAAAGAAAGCTTGACCTCGCCCGATAAGATTGCAATCTGTTTTCAAGGCTTTTCATATCCTGTCAAAGCAGACAATTCGACTTGAAAGTGTTTTTCAGTCACGAAAATCACAAATTTCCTCCCTCATTGTCTCAAAGTGGCAAACTCAATATTGGCGTTAAATCACAGCTTATTGAAATTCTGGAAGCAAAGGGGGATTTGCCAAGAGAAGAACCTCAGTCAGACATGGTAGTAGTTGATGGTGCGGCTATGGTAAATTCGAGACCACCGCGTGGAACATACACGTTTGATGAGTACGCGAAAGATGTGATTTTGCCGTATATTAACCACCTTACTTCAAAACATTCAAGAGTACACATTATATTTGATATTTACATAGAGACAGCTTAAAAGCACAAACACGTAAAGCGAGGGGTGCTGGAACCAGGTGGAACGTTGTGGGCACCAGTAAGACTCCGAAAGCTTGGGCGAGCTTCCTTAGAGTGGATGAAAACAAAACGGAATTGTTTAATTTCCTTGCCGATCAAATTTGCTCGATTCAATCTTACAAAATGATTTTTGTGACAAAAGGCGATGATGTTATGACAAATTCTGATGGTGACAATGACGATCTCAGTCCGTGTAATCATGAGGAAGCAGACACAAGGATATTTGTTCATATCAAAAGTGCAGCTGAAAGAGGATGTAAGTCGACACTGATAATTAGCTCAGACACTGATGTAGTGGTTTTGGCAGTGTCTCTATTCAAGACACTACAATTAGAAAAACTTTGGGTTGCATTTGGAAAAGGAAAAGACCTGCGATGGCTTCCGATTCACGAAATAGATCATGCTCTTGGTCCTAAATCAGTGGCTTTGCCATTTTTTCATGCTTTCACCGGATGTGACACTGTCTCCGCTTTTCATGGAAAGGGAAAGAAGTCGGCATGGCAGACGTGGGAAATACTTGATGACGTAACCGAGGTGTTTGGGCGATTGAGTAAGAAACCTACATTGATCGGTGAAGCTGATATGGAGTTGATAGAGGCATTTGTTGTAGTTATGTACGACAGAACTACAACAACCTTTGACATCAATGAATCCAGGCCTGAATTGTTTGCACGCAAATAAAGACAGTATGACACAATTCCGCCCACCAGAGCTGCACTGCTTGAGCACACCAAACGAGCTGCATATCAAGGTGGTCAGGTAGTCACACATGAGCAACATCTACCTAGTCCGGGCAATTGGGGATGGGTTAGGGAGACAGCAGATGGGCTGTGGATTCCCGATTGGACACAATTAGCAGCCATTGCAGTATCGTGCCAGGAGTTACACAAATGTGGATGCAAGAAAAGTTGTTCTGGTAGATGCAAGTGTTATAAAGCTGGTTTGACTGGTACAACATTGTGTTCATGTAGCTAAATACATCGGAAAATATGGTAGAATAATACATCATTCGACCTCCCTGCATATCTAAGATAATTACCTATATATATCAAACGGACATGTTTAACGCATTTCCTTACCCCCATTATTTCACTCCCTTGTATGAACTTTTACCATCCTAACCGGAAGTGGTGATTTATTTTTACAATTCCTGTCAGTTTAACATATTTTCAGGTCATTTTGTTGTATTTAGAATAGTTGTCATCATCTATATCACGTTAAAAAAGGTGTGGATCTGTTTTCAATCTCCACTATTGAGCAAAATAATGTCAATTTTAAATTCAAGATGGCCGCCCTGAAACAAACTCAACAAGAGGCCCAAGAGGGCCAGTATCGCTCCAAAGCTAAGTCTCCGAACAGCCCAGCCCCTGGCGGCCATGTTTTTCAACCAATCAACATAGCTTGAAGGAATCTGATAGAGGGTCACCCAAAGAACATTTCTAAAAAAATATTTGATAATCGGCCTGACATTTTCAGGGGGGAATATTTTTTAAGTTTTCACTATAGCCATACAAGGCAAAAAATTCCCACCCTCAGGCGGCCATGTTTTCCGACCAATCAACATGGCTTGAAGGAATATGATAGAGGGTCACTCAAGGAACATAAGTATTTAAAAAACGGCCTGACACTTTCGGAGAAGAAGATTTTTTAAGTTTTCACTATAGCCACATAAAGCAAAATAGCCCCGCCCCCTGGCGGTCATGTTTTTCAACCAATCAACATTTCTTGAAGGAATTTTATAAAGGGTCACCTAAGGAACATTTGTACAAAATAATTTGAAAATCAGCGTGACAGTTTCGGAGGTGAAGATTTTTTTAAGTTTTCACTATTTTTTTCTTTCGGTTGCCATGGAAACCAGAATTTTTAGCCAGTTGAGCTAAAAACATGTTGGCTACCCCTCTAATATGAAAAAGTACACCCTATAGAACGTATGTGCCAAATCCTATGCTTGTATCACCATTTGCATGATTTTGTCAAATTTCGGTACTAAGCCGCCCCACTAAACTACAAATATTGAATACAATTGAAAACATTGTTGTAAAAGAAGAAATTGCTCATTGTGGTCATAAGTTGGAAATGGTAAAAGCCTACGTAAATTGCACTTTCAAATGACACCACAATAAATGGCTCGATGTGCTTTTTTTTTCGAAAATGTTAAAAAGGGAAAAAACAATAAATACATTGCACTTTCATATGCCATCACAATTGTCAAGTAATGTAGTGGATATAAATTGGCTTTAATTCCATAAGAAATTCTATATGAGGATTTTATATGACTCTTGGGACGGTAATGCGATAGTTTGTACAGGAAATATCCTGCAATCAACACAGAATAAAGACACAAAATTAGTTGTAATAGGTTGGTAGTTATTTGATTTGTTGATCAAGGAGAAAGGTTTTCAGAATAGAATATGTTCAACAAATCAATATGCGACAAATCAGTAGCTCCAGTTAACCCTTTCCCACATATAATACATCTGCAGCAGATGACTTTGACATTATCAAATCCAAAAATATGGAAAATCTCTATAAATGATCTCCATTGATGACAAGAAGAAACTCTTCAAATACCATGATTCATTGAGACACAAAAATATTCGAATCTCAAATGACCTAAGTTATATACAGCGTCAAATAATAAAGAGGAAATTTGATTACAGAGCCTAAGGGACGACGTATAAATCATCAAGGAACATATCAACGTGGTATACGTACATTAGATGATCGAAACAGTGAGTTCTTAAGGGCCAGTAATTCTAAAGACATAACTCATGCGGAAACGGAGATAGCCCATGACAATACTATGCTTGAAACATAGGAAATCGGCCGACGCTCTTCACATTTACACTTAGTTTATCACGTACAACATGGAACGTAAGGGCATTAGATCTAAATTGTCGCGTGATAATATAGACTTCCGTATTGAGTATTTACAGAACAGAACAGAACAGAAGTTTATTTACAACACAAGCATATAAGCTCATTGTGCATAGCATACATGATTAACATACATGGTAATGAAAATAGTATTCATTGAATTTATAGTTTTCAAACAAAGTAAATACATTTATTAGTTGATGATTATGTTATTTAGTTGATTAGCATACATGAATGACAGCATCTAACTACCATTTTGAAAAATACTATTTTAGATGGTGAGAGAGTATAATTCAAAAAAATAAAATAAAATAATATATATATAATTATGATACATTATCATATTAGTACATCAGTTATTGTTGAGTTTCTTTTTTTTTTGTCACTTAGAATCAATCAGTTTTGTAAAATTGAATAAATTTGGTAGATTAACGTAGTACTTTTCAATGTATTTGTTCCTTATTTGGGTAAAGGTTGGACAAAATATAACAAAGTGGTATTCATCTTCTAAATCGTTTAAAGTAAAAAGCTCACATTTCCTGTTGTTTCTGTCAATTTGTCTATATCTACCACTTTCTATCATTAGATTATGGGATGAAAGTCTAAGTTTGGCAATTGATTGTCGAAATGATTTGGTTTCTAATACGTCCAGATACCCTGCTCGAGCGAAATCAGTCTTAAATTATCTGTAAAAATATAGTGAAGGGGATAGTTGGATGCTTGCTTACCATTGATTAACTCGTTGGAATATTATATAGGTATAAACCGATTCACTAAAACCGTGAATTTTGGGATATAACCAAATGTCAGAAAAACCTGACAACTCTAGCAGATGTTTAACCTTATTTGTCCCGTTACTAACATCACTGTTCCTCGTTATTTCTCTACGTTGGTGAGTAACTATGGTAGATAATATACAGTTAGATGCTTTCGGCCCGTACAGTTTTAACCAATATTTAATTATACGGATCTGCCTATTTATGTAGAGTGGGAATCTATTAAGTTCTGGGTATAAAGCTAACGAGTTTGTTGACCTTTTCACATTAATTAACCACTTCCAGAATTTTCTGTGGACTCGCTCAAGGTTTTTAGCCTTGTTAAAACCCCACACTTCACAATTATAATTCAGTATTGAGGCTACGTATGAATTTATAGTCTTTCCTTTATGAAATACAACAACTTTTGTTTTGTCAATATTGATTGATAGATTCCATTTAGAACAGTATTGAGTTAGACTGTAGACCCGATGTAGTCTCGGATAAAACAGCCGCGTCGTCTGCAAATAGTAACAGGTATATAGTCAGCTGATCGAGGGTTATGCCGACATTTAGATTAATATGTAGGTGCAATACTATGTCATTCAGAAAAAGGGAAAACATTGTTGGATAGGTTATTTCCCCTTGTAATAATCTGACCATACTAGCGATGAATTCGGACAATGTACCCATATGTCTCACACAAAGCCTAACTTCCGAATACATTGTTTTTATAACCCTTAGTAATTTTCCATCTATACCCGATTTTATCAGTTCGAATCACAACGCATTTCTATAAATTAAATCGTATGCCTTTCGAAAATCGATAAAACAGGCAAATCATTTGTCTTTACTATTAATCTGATTTTCTACCAGGCAATTAAGAATGAAGATAGCATCATAACTATAACCGGATTTAAATCAAAAATAGGGCGTCTGTTAGAATTTCATTTTGCACCGTCCAATCTTTGAGCCTATTATTCAATACAACATTGAACAGTTTAGCAAAACAGCTTATCAGTGATATGCCCCTGAAATTGCTAGGATCAGATTACATAATTGGCCTTCAAGAGACTTGGACGATAGATGATATGACTATAGTTTCTATTTCCCGAATCACATATCATATGTATGTAAAGCAAAGAAATCGGTCGGTGGCTGACCAATGGGCGGTGTATTGGTCTTAGTTAATGAAAGACTAGGCAAATTAGTGAAAAGAATCTGTGAATATTTTGAATTTGGTATTATTCTCATATTAGATAAAACACTACTTGATGTTGAACGTGACTGTGTATACATTTCAGTATATATACCACCTGATGGATCACCATTCTATCATAATAGCACACACTTTGGTAGAAAATATAATTTATAACCAAAACCTTTACATATTTTCACATTGTATTGAATGGCGATTTAAACGCACGCACCGGAACTTGTGAAGATGCAATTGTAACGAACATCGAAAGGATATCATTAACTCAGACTTAGGTACTATACGATCGAATTCTGATACTAAAGTGATTAAGTACGGCAAATTAATCAATGTTTGCCAATCTTATGAGTTACGTATCGTTAAAGGACGCTTTGTCAGATACACTGGCAAAGGGGATTACACGTTTTTTTTAGCACCAATGGATGTAGTGTAATTGACTATTTTGTTGTTTCTAAAGCCATCATTAATATAATATCTAATTTTTAAATAATAAGTTATCTAGAAAGTTCTGATATGCCTGTTTTGTTAATGCTAAAATGTATTTTTGTGTCAGAACCACGTAACACTCTAGGAAATAAGCCGGTAGGCGACGTGGGATTCGCCTTTGCATATATATATATATATATATATATGAAGAACTAGCGTCACTGTGGTGGTGACTTGGTGAATACCGGTGAAAAGTGTGCAGCTTGTAAAAACACTCTCTGGTCAACCAACCATGTTTTATTACCATGCCAAGACGCATCCGTCTACACCCAACCGTTTTGCCTTGGTATACTTTGGTATATAAATCATGTAAAGAACGTTTTTGTAGCTCTTGAATAGCTCTATCAGATGGTCCAATAAAATCGCTATCGAATACTACCACTGCAGTGCTAGGGGTCATTGAAGTAAAAAAACGACTGTAAATAGATACCCCATCTTTGAAAGGCTAGCATTTGGAAACAAAGGCCTAAATCAAAAATTGTAACTCAGCTATCCGCATTTAAAACCGTAGGAGAAGATAGAAAAATGGTTTTGGTTCTTAAAACCCGTTCTTTTCTAGCTGCATAGTAACGGCTATCTTTGAAAGGCTACCATTTGGAAACAAAGGCCTAAATCAAAAATTGTAACGAATACGTTTCTTCTATATATATCGAAGTATCTATAACCGAAGTTTCAGCTCTGCACATTCAAGACTGTAGGAGAAGATAAAAAATGGTTTCGGGTCTTAAAACGCGTTTGTTTGCTATCTGCATAGCAACGGGTATGTCCTTAGCAACGAAACTCAACACGCACATCCTGATACCCTATGGCACCTGTTCACCTAGTTTCATCGGAATCGGCCTGTCGGTTTGGGCTGTAGAGCGTCGCTTTACAAACATTTGGACAGAACACGCGGTTTTTTGCAAGCTGCATAACAACGGTTGGGTCCTTAGCAACGAAACTTAAACGCGCACACCCTGAACTCATTTGGCACATTTTCAGTAAGTTTCATCGTAATCGGCCCGTCGGTTTGGAAAAGCCGGTTTGCAAAAATCCTGACAAAAAGGGATACCTAGCGAAACCCAATAAGCACCTGACTGATACACGTTATAATATTAATACTGACAATCGTGATGCTTATTTACAGTCTCTTGCAAATGAATTTGACGACAATTGCGTACAAACATTTGAAAACATCGTGAAAAACTATGATACAGACAAAGACAGCGTTATTAAAGAGTTTGAAAATATTTTGCTAACAAGCTCAGATAGCTATAAAATGATTGTTTTAAGCAAACAGGCTGGTTTGACAAAGAACGTATGTTGTAAAAAAAAAGCAAGAGTTAGCCATAAACGATTTCGGTTCAGCTGAATTGTAAACGATTTGAAAATAATATTAATGTAAAACGAATTTGTATATTAATGATGTTTTTGTAGATACGGCACATGATTGTTTATTTGTATAATTATTAATTCGATTATGTGATATCCCTTACACAAATCACAATTTGTAAAATGTATAAATGTATATAACATTTACAGTCGGTGGCCCGATTATGCAATAACATTTGAATACTGAATACTGAATACTGATCTTATGATTATTGAAATGAAAGCACTGTGGCAAAATGAATAATTGCTCGATTTTTAGCATTTCTCCTTTTGTCATAGTGTTTTCTAAAGTCGTCTGCTGCAGAGTCGTCAGCAAGCGTTGTTTCAATGTTGGAAAGGGTTAAAGGGATGATTCTTTCCTGATAATTTGGCATGTATGGGCAGGGTTTGATACAGATTTCTGCATACAGTTTTGGAGGTGAGAATTGTAATGACACACCTGCATATTACGTGAATACCAATAATGCATGAGTTTATTTTTACAATTGCCTCTGTTAAGTTAATTGATGAGTTTACTCAACTTTCAACAGTATTTCAGTCGTGTCATAGAAACAGAACACTCATAAGTGATCCCTGAGTAACTAGCCAGTATCAGAATAAGAAAATGTGCTTTGCTCCAGGATATCCACCATGACCAGCATTAGCGAGAATCAAACCTGGGAAACTAACACTGTCCAAAAACCTACAATCCCCTCCGTAAAAAAAACAGTCCAACTCAAACACAGATATTCACAGATTCATGTGTCAAATACTCATGACAAAACTGTAAAACACTTTGCGAATGTAGTCCAATATCAGCGTTTTTAATTGGCGTAGTCATGAATTCATTAAACAAGAGGGCCATGATGGCCCTGGAATCGCTCGCCTGAATTATGCAAATTGATTTACCCTGCCTCCTTGCGGCCATGTTTTCTTTACCAATTACCATGGCTGGAAGGAATCTCAAAGAGTGTCATCCAAGGAACATTTTTATACCCCCAGATACATAGTATATGGGGGCTATATAGGAGTCACGCTTGTCGGTCGGTCGATTTGTCGGTTTGTCGGTCCGTCGGTCTGTGGACATTTCTTGTGAACACTATTTCTCAGCAACCCTTGGTCAGAATTCAATATAAATTCACAAGAATGATTGATACCAAGCTTAGTTGAGCATATTGTGGGCGTGTTGTACTGAAAATATATTTAAATGAGTTATGGCCCCTTGAATTTCTCATACATATGTATATTGTCAGGTACCAGCTGGGGGTATTCATCACCTTGAGTGATATTTTTAGTTTCAAAATTATTCAAAAATCTGCCAGACGCTTTGGGAGGAGAAGATTTACAAGCTTTCACTATAGCCATACAGTGGCCCGATCACATTGGGTGGTTTGCCATTCCTTTTGTTTTCCGAATAGGAATTTGGGTGTTCGGGGAGCGAACGACTCATATTCGGGAAGCATTCGGTGTGGTCTAGGAGCATACTGGCTGTTCGGCTCCGTACGGATGCATTCGGTAACTCCAAACAAGTGTTGTGCATGTGTATTCAGGAAGCCTTCTAGGAGTATACAGCATGTACGGAAAACGTTCGGGAAGCAAGCGTCTAGTTCTTGGTGCATTCGGAATGAAAATGTGGGGGTGCTGTACGTGTTCTGTATGCTTTCCTAACACCCCAAATGGACCTAGATAATGCCGAATGCTTTCCGAACGTCTTCCGTACATAGTTCAGAGAAAGCCGAAAACCTTCGAAAAGCATGCGGAAAGAGTTTGGTCCATTCTAGGTTGATTCACCGTGTTCTGAAAGCATTCGGAAAGCATTCGGAACGGAAACCTTTGGAAGTCAACATGCGGGAAGTATTTGGTCTATTCTGAAAGCATTCTGAAACCACACTGAAAACATTCGGAAAGCAAACGCAAAGCATTCGGTGATACATTGGCGAAAACACATGCGGAGGGACATTCGGCCAGTTTAAAATATCACATCACTTTCATATAAGGAAACAATCGGGAAGCTCATTCGGGCCAGTGTGATCGGCCCATAATGCAAAACAGCTCTGCCCCTGGTAGCAATGTTTTTGACGAATCAACATGGCTTGAATGAATCTAAAAGAGGGTCACCTAAGAAACATTTATATAGCCATATCAGACAAAAACAGCCCCATCCCCTGTCAGCCATGTTTATTTATCAATCAACATGGCTTGAATGAATCTGATAGAGAGTCACCCAAAGAACATTTCTACAAATTTATTTAAAAATCGACCAGTTTGGGAGAAGTAGAATGTTAAAGGTATTTTTGTTTGGTTGACATGGAAACCAGAATTCTGCATGGATCCAACAATTTAATGGATTCTGGTGAGGTCATTGAAGGGATGTCTCCTGTGAAGTTTCACCCAAATTGACCCACTGGTTACTTAGGATAAGATGTTGACGGAGGCACGACTTATGACGCACGACGGACGCCGGACATCACAATAACTCACCTTAAGCAATTTGTGCTTAGGTGAGCTAAAAACAGAAACTTTGCAAATCGTCCTCACACTGATCAAACGCGCGCATAATGGAAATGTACTTATTACTACGAACAAATGTACCCGTTATCACTTGCCCGTATTAGGTGTGAAATAGAAACAATATTAACAACATAATTTCATCCGGTACTAGGCCTTAATAAAATAAAAATTAAAATGTTCTGACAAGCTTATTAACAAGAGGCTATGTGTGAAAAACTCTACTATAATGCGTAACTGGTTTGTACCAAGTTGTCTACACTCAAGGTAGAATGCAATCTATCCAGTACAAATCAGTTAGGAGATAATGTATAATTATAACATACTTGTAATTATCAAATTGGCTAAAGTAGCATATATTGGAATATCTAAACATTCCGGACATTATTCGCGATGGTTATTAATATGCAAGGAAAGCAAAATAGATTTTCCATATTTTAGAAGATACGTTTTCAAATAAATCTGCTGCATAATTGTTTCATGTGGGAAAGGGTTAAATCAGTTGATCAGACAGATAGAGGTGTTTCTTTTGAGTACTCACAACATAGGTCTTAATTGACTATTTGGGCAAAAACATGTTAACTCCTTCACGTAGAGGTCTGGTTGAAGAGTAAACTCAATTAATGTAAGTGGTAAAGGAATCCTTACAGATGTTTACAACAGTTTAATTTTCTTGTTAACCCTTTCCTATATATACATACAAGTCTACAGCAGACTGCTTTTGAAAACATTGTCGCAAAATAAGAAATTACTCATAATGCACAATTTCTTCTTTTGCTACAATTTTTTTAACTCTATTAAACAATTATACTTCCTTTATGGAGACTGTAAGTATGTTTACCTACATATTTCGAAGTCTTCTACTGCAGATTTCTTGTATGTGGGAAAAGGTTGAACATTTAAATCTCATTTGTCTGAGACATAAACACATAAGGTTTATATGCTTAAGAAAAACAGTTCTTTCCTCCCAGCTAAGTTGTTCAACTATTTTCTCACAAGCAGACAAATCTGCAACAGGCTACATTTTAAAACATTGTGGCAGATTGAAGACATTGCTTATAATGAGCAATTTCTCCTTTTGCCAAATGTTTTCCATTTTTTTTTTATTTATAGAGATTAGTTACACTTTTGCCTAGATGACATAAGTTGACTGCGGTAGGGAAAATGATAATATAATCATAAGTCATTCATATACAATCTTATTACTGGTGTTATATGTTACGTTGACTTGTGATGTTGTTTTATAACCCTTTCCCACATACAACAAATATGAAAACATATTGGTGACTTTGTGGCAACAGGAGAAAAGGCTCATGATAAGCAATTTCTCTGTTTACCACATGGGTTTTATTTAACAGTTGTCTGCTGCAGAGGCCTCAAAATGCGGTGGGGGAGGTGGGTTAAACCATGTATTCGATCGTTATATGATATTTCAACATACAATCTTTTGACCCCCCCCCCCCCCCCCTTTCTGATGTCCTGGCAAACATAATTCTTCATTGCTCCAAAAGATTCGCAGGCATCTAGTGCACAGGACATTGTAAGGATAATAACTATTGAAGTTTGATCACAATTGGCCCAGTGGTTACAGAGAAGATATTTGAAGGAACATATGTGTCGCCTGCCAATAAGCAAGCAAGTTAAAGTGGGATGGACAGAGAAAGAAAGATGACGGACAGAATAATAACGATGATGGAGAAATGATCCTTATGTATCACCTTTCGATGGCAGTTCACACAAAACAATGTTGACAGACGATGGACATAATTTGCTTATAAAAGGTCAACCTGAGCAGTTTGTGCTGGGATATGTCAATGTAGAAATAACCTGATCACCTGAGTGATAGTAAATTAGTAGCAAATATTTAACTGCAAATATCTGGGAAAATTTGATCAGGAGAGCAAATGAAACTGCAATGTGTGGACACTGTTAAAGCAAATAGCTTATCAGTAAAGGCAATTTGAATCTTGAAATCTAACAAGAAATTAAATAAGAATGTAATTATAACGGTTTGTCATTTTGCGGCGCCTTTCCTGATGCCGCCTTGCTGCCCTGTTTTTCAACAAAATTAATATGGCTTGAACAGTTTTTGTAGAGAGTCACTCAAAGAACATTTCTACCAAATTATCTCGGAATCGGACAAGAAGATTATGGAGGAAAAGGATTTTAAAGTTTGGGTATTTTTCTCACTTTCGGATGCCGCAGCAAACAAAGTTCTACACAGAATGTAAGTCTTTGAACAATTTTGAAAGAGAACCAACAAAGGAACATTCCTGTGAAGTTAAGTTGAAATTGGTCTAGTGGAATGATAGGAGTTGTCATTTGTAGCTAAAAAGTCAATTTAACCCTTTTGTGATGACGCCTGGTTGCTATGATTTTATAACCAATCAAGACGGCTTGAACAAATTAAGTAGAGGATCACTGAAGTAAGATTCCTATTCAATTTTCAAATTGTTCATTTTGCGCCTTTTTTGCCATGTTTTTCAACCAATTAGTATGGCTTGAACAATTTTCGTAGAGGGTCACCCAATGAACATTTCTACCAAATTATATTAGAATTAGACTAGCAGGCTCAGAAGAGAAGAGTTTTAAAGTTTTGGGCATTTTGCCCCCTTTTTGATGCCGCAGCAACCAAAGTTCTCGTAGGAATTTGAATCTTTGAACAATTTTGAAAGAGGGCCACCAAAGAAACATTCCTGTGAAGTTTGGATGAAATAGGTCCTGTGGTTTAGGAGGAGATGATGTTTAAAGCTTAAAGTTAACGACGGACGGACGACGGATAGAGAGTGATCAGAATAGATCATCTTGGGCCTTCGGCTCAGGTGATCATAAAACCATAAGAACCTTTTCTTTTTTTTTTAAAAAAAGACAAATACATCGAGTACTTACTTTAAAAAGATAAAAGGTTTAATCCATGTCAAAAAGCCCTGAAATGAGATGGTAAAAAATGCTATTTCATATCTTCTTTTCAACAAAATATAAAAAATAATCTGATTTGACTTCGCACAAACGTTTTTCTGCCATTGAACCTTTATCCATATACAACAAATCTAAAGCCGACAACTTTGAAACACATTCAACCAAATTATTGTAAATATCTATAAATGATATATATTTATTGAATAATACTGAAAACTTTGTAGCAAATGGAAAATTTACTTACCTCTGCTATGATTTCAAAATTCATCTGCGTCTGTATGAGAGAAAGGGAAAGGGTTAAAATAATATTTCAATTCAAATGTTGAAAATTATGTCAGAGGAATAAGTGGCATAATATCATGAACAATGTTTTATGCAGCTTTAAAAAAAACACAAGAGGGCCAAGATGATCCTGAATTGCTCCTCGGTGTTTTGACAACCACATTACAATAACTCATGTTGCAGTCGGGTAAGCTAATAGTAGTGTCAACAAGATTTCCATTCAATTAGGCCTAGTGACCATGTTTTTGACCCAACATGACCCATATTTGAATTTGGCCAACAAATCATCAAGGCAAATCATTTTGTCAAAATTTCAACATATTCAAGTTAAAAATGCAGCATCCAGAGTTTTAATAAGATTTTCCTTCAATTTGGCCTAGTGATAGATTTTGATTGGACATGACCCATATTCAAAACACCTATTCTGACAAAGTTTTAACATACTTAAGTTAAAAATACAGATTCCAGAATGTTAACATGATTTTCCTTCAATTTGGCCTCGTGGCCTAGTTTTTAACCAATATAACCCAACATAATCCAAATTCGCAAAGCTTCAAGCTGCAGAAATCAACAATAAGGTATCTAGAGAGTTAACGTATTTTTCTCAAATTTGACCTTGTGACCTAGTTTTTGATTGGATATGACCTGTATTCGAACTTAGCCTAGATATCAAGACCATTATTCTGAACATTATTCTACAACATGCACACATTAAAAATGCAGCCTCCAGAATGTTCACAAGATTTTCCTTCAATTTGACCTTGAGACCTAGTTTTCGACCAGTTTCGAACTTGACCAAGATTTAAAGAAGATGTATGTCTGATACACTTTCATGAATATTGGGTGCAAATGTTGCCTTTAGAGTTTTCATAAGGCAACAATTGTTGACGACGGGCAATAGACAACCAATGGACGACGGACAATATGTGATCACAATAACTCGCTTTGAGCACTTCGTGTTCAGGTAAACTAAAACAGGACTTACATTACCAGGTTTTCTGCACCACTACTTGTTTTTGAGAGTCTTTGGTATGAGATAATGCAAATGATGAGCAAAGCTTCTGTGCACATACTTTTGTATGATTTAACCCTTATCCAGCTCAATTTGAAGATTATGTTTATTTAATGTTATGCAAATGTTGTAATTCATTTTAACATTTGGACAAACCTTTGAATGTATAATATAAGTGGTGAACAGATAGGACTAAATAATAACACAGATAGGACTAAATAATAACACAGATAGGACTAAATAATAACTATTTTTATATCTTACACAATTTCTTGATATTCATTGCATGTGTAAATCATTAAATTAGGGTGACTCAATATGTGTGTCCTCTGTTTCCTCCTAAGTAGTTGTCATGGACTCTGTATAAGCAGGGTCTAATATAAATTCACAAAGTTTTAACTTCATAATTTGAAAGCATTTAGTCTTTTATTCATTTATAAATGGATATCAAATTAAAATTTAAAACAAAAGGACCATGATGGTCCTATATCGCTCACCTGATTTAATTAAATCTAAGAAGTTTTTACAATGCACATATAAGGAACATTTGTGCCAGATTATTGTTATTTCGGGCCAGTACTTTTGGACAAGAAGATTTTTAAAGTTTTTACAATGCACATATAAGGAAAAGAAGCCCCACACCCTAGAGGCCATGTTTTTTAACGGATCCGAATAATTTGAACAATCTTGGTAGAGGGTCCCTCAAGAAATATTTGTTCCACATTATTTTTAAATCGGGCCAGTACTTTCGGACAAGAAGAATTTTAAAGTGTTTACAATGCACATGTAAGAAAAACATGTCCCGCCCCCTCAAGGCCATGTTTTTTTTTATCGGATCCGAATAATTTAAACAATCTTAGTAGAGGGTTCCCCAAAGAACATTTGTGCCATGTTATTTTTAAATCGGGCCAGTACTTTCTGACAAGAAGAGTTTCAAAGTTTTTACAATGCACATTTAACGAGACAGGCTCCGCCCCCTGTTGGCCATATTTTACAATGGATCGGAATAATTTGAACAATCTTGGTAAAAGGTCTCCCAAGCAACATTTGTGCCAAATAACTATTAAATCGGAGTAGTACTTTTGGACAAGAAGATTTTTAAAGTTTTGGCAATTTTCCCCTTTTCCGATGCCGCAGCAACCAAAGTTCTACATGGAATTAAATTCTTTTAACAACTTTGAAAGAGGACCACCTAAGAAACATTCCTATTCAATTATTTTGAAATCAATCCATTGGTCAGTCAACTGTTGAAAATATTTTGTACAAGGTAAACATGCTTACAATGACATACTGACGGACAATGGAGAAGAGACCCATTAAGTGATAAAGAAAAAGTGATTGACATTAGACTGACCTTGTTCTGAGCATTTATCTGGGTGTCCAATGATTCAAATGACACAATATGTCTATTCCCTTCATTATTTCCATAGACCAAGCACGTCCATCTGAAATAAGAACAATGTTAACAAAACAACAGGTTTTTGTACAGAAAACAATGTCTTGAATCTTTCCTACATGCATACGCATTTAATTGCATCTTTAGCAGATGACTTTTTATTTTTTTTGGGGGAAAGGCAGATATTGCTCAAAATGAGCAGTTTCTCCTGTTTCCCACAATATATTTAACTCCATTCCAGAGTTATTTCTTCATTCAAAGAGATTTTCCATTTGTTGACTTAATGTTTTCAGTCATCTGCTGTAGATAAGTTGTATATGGGAAATTAATTAACCTTGTCCCTGTCACAGGCATAATTAGATACTTTCATAGCAGACTTCTTTTAAAATAATTTTGAGCACAAAGTGAGCAATTTCTCCATTCCACAATGCTTTCAACTATGCGTAGAATTTCATACACTTCTATGTTTCGAGAAAGGTCAAATTGGTTCATTTAAAATAGTTAGAATTACATTAAAATAAAGCAATATAACCGTTAATTTATTGATAACAAACTGCAAAGCAAGGTAGTATTAATAAAGAAAACAATGTGCGAAACGTAGTCAAGGTCTAAATACTGAGGAGTAAATTGTCTCTCTTATCACTACATCTAGCTCCATTATTGTTTAATGAGACAATTCTTTTGAGTAACCACAACATAGGGTTTAGAAGACAAATATTGATATAAGAACATGAAAAATGCCTTTTATCGTTCAATATACCATCAACGTTTTCTTCAGCCAAATCCTTTTGAATAAAGAGTCAAGGCCAGGGGCGTAGCTGGGTCGAAATATGGACTACGCACCATTCTAGGGGGGTAAAAAAGAATTCGTCTATATGGGCTCAGGTGACTTCTGCCGTATATTTCACAATATCTTAATGAGCCTACTTGATACCTCTATGTACGGCATATATACACAAAATACCCTTAAATCATTTGCAGCATTCGGAATTTATTTTTTCTGGGGCATTCTCCCGCGGGAAAAAATTCGTCTATATGGGCTCAGGTGACATCTGGCGTATATTTCACAATATCTTAATGAGCCTACTTGGTACACTTATGTACGGCATATATACACAAAATACCATGAAAACATTTGCAGCATTTGAAATTTATTTTTTCTGGGTCATACTCCCCCGAGAAAAAAAATCGGCTATATGGGCTCAGGTGACATCTGGCGTATATTTCACAATATCTTGATGAGCCTACTTGATACCCTTATATACGGCATGTATACACAAAATACCCTTAAAACATTTGCAGCATTCGGAATTTATATTTTCTAACATTGACTGTCACTTCAAAAAAATTGAAACTTCGAAGGCATGAATTCGAAGGGCCCACAGTTAATAGTTCGACCTATCAGTACTTTGTGCTTTAATGTAGCCGAAGGACTGTGTTTTAGTTCGATAATTCGAAAGAGCAGGTTTTCGAGTTTTTCAGGTTAAAAAAACATTAATTTTATGAGGGTTTGGCCGGGACCGAGGGAGGAGTTCGAGTTGTCCAGGGTGTTCGACCTTTCCCATGTTCGAGCCAACGAGGTTTTACTGTACATTCCGATGATTCATACTAGGTACTTTCTTTAAGCCTACACGCGAAATAGAAGGGCTAGTCGTCGCTTCTTTCTTCTTGCAAACACATCTATCACTAAATCAGTGTTTATGTCACGATCACGGTAAATGTTCATCAAAACAAGCCCGGATAATCTACCGGTGGTAAGGGTTGGCCGTATATATGTTTTAACCCTTCTCATAGTGGTAAACGAACGTTTCGCGTTTATTTCTGGTTGCAGGTTGCGACACTAGCGATCTCTTCTCAGATCCAAATAAATGGCACGGACCACAATTCGCTCCACCAATAGACTTCGAATATCGTACTCCCATGTACAATATGAAAATACTATATAATTGTATACATACAAACTACATGTATAGGCATCTAATATTATCAATAAACATAGATGCTTCATTTGACAATTTGTCCATGTATGAATTGTTCTGATTTGTCCGTTTTCAACCTTACCCCCCTTAGGGTTCAGTTTTCATTGCATTTTTCGCATTTGTTTCATTTTTTATTTTGGAACCTCTCGTACGTGCGTAAGCCTAGCTACGCGCCTGAATGCCACTTGTGATTGATGGAGTTACAGTAATAGCTTGCTTGCATGATGGAATGTAATCAAATGGATGAGTTAATGAAGCTTTTAAATGAAAAGATTGCCAGATTCCTTAACAATCAGGTCTTAAACAGAAACAAATAATGCGAAAAATAATGAAAGAAATGAAAAAAAAATATGACAAAGTACAAACAAAAATCAACTCCATGCAATCTTCTTTAAGCCATTATTAAAATAACCCCCCTTTCCAAGATACAATAAATCTGCCGTAGACCACTTTGAAAGCATCTATGCAATAAAATGAAAACTTTCTACAAACTAAAGTATTATTATTCAATATTGTTGAAAATATTATGATAAAAGGAGGGATTGCTCATTATGAGCAATTACTCCTTTTTCCACAGTGTTTTCAAAAGTCATTTGCTCCAGATAAGTCAAATTGTATCTGCAGCAAGGAAAGGGTTAATGACCATGTTGCCGTTTTATTTACAACTACTAACCCGAGTCTCACCAACATTCTAAAATATAAAATCCAGTTTGACAATGGTTGGTAACACAGGATTAATTTACTTATATTAAAATGTTTAGACCACTTTATGCTGATACTTGAAAGAATCTTTATAGAATTTGTATTGCTTACACTTTCCCATATGTATATGCTTTCTCCATTTACCACACTGTTTTCAACCGTAATAAATATTACACTTTCATTTATATAGATGTTACATAGTTTTGCCTAGATTTTTTCAAAGTCCTCTTTCCCACATACAGCAGACGATGGAAAATTTATTATTGTTGCTGGGGGAAAAAATGAAATTATTGTGGCAAAAGGAGAAATCGCTCGTTTTGAGAAATTTCTCCTTTAGTCACAATGTTTTCAAAAGTTGTCTGCTTCAGATGCGTCCAAATGTGTCTATAAGTTGGAAAGGGGTAAATAAATGTTGCAATACTGCTCTTGTAGTGGCAAGAAGCTGTTGTGAGTCAGTGTAGCAAGAACCCCTTTTGTGCTGGAAAGTTGATGATGTTTTATCGCCATCTTCATTTGCATAACCATTGGAAGGTATTAGAATGCAGCATTGGGACATAGTTCCGGAGTTTCATATACCATAAACCCTTTCCCGCATACAACAAATATGAAGCAGATAATTTGAAGACATCTAGGCATAAAGAAGAAAGAAGAAAAACAAATTCTGAAAGGAAAAATTAGTTTTTGAATACAGTTGAAAACATCATGTCAAATTGAGAAATTGCTCATTTTTTCAAAAGTGTTCTGCTGCAGACGAGTCAGAATGCGTTTGCAAGTGGGAAAAGGTTATGTCTGGACAAGGGAATTATACACACATACTATTAAAGTCTTGTTATTATAATAATTGTCTGGGTAAACATCTTTCATCTTAAAACGTCTAGCAAGTATTTTATAAGCAAGTAGGGTCTCATCATGGTGAAGGAAGGAAGTATTCACAGTATCAGTGCCATCTGAAGCAGGTTCTATACTCTCAGCTGTTAGACTCAACATTTTGAGATTCCAATAATTAGATATGGGCTATTCCATTCACCCTTTCCCAAATACAACAAATCTGCAGCAGACGACTTTAAAAAAACATTTTGGCAAAAGCACAGAAAATCCATTTAAATGAAAGAAAAATAATAGAGTTAAAAACATGTGGACAAAATGAGATATTGCTTGTTTAGAGCAATTTCTTCTTTTATTGCCATGTTTTCAAAAAGCCTGCTGGAATCGTTAAGCTTGTCATGATAAGGACAACATATGTGAACAAGAGCTGTCCGTACGACAGCCAGCTCAACTATTCCACCGCTTTTTCTGATAGCCCCTATCCCATTCCTAGCATGCTTTTCGAAAAGTCCACTTATGGCTGCAACCAACCCGCAAGATTGTCTTCATCCGCAAAATTTGAGCTTTGATTGGTTAGCCATCTGATTTGCAATGATTTCATTGGTTCGACCAAATAACGAAAAACATCTGCTTGCAATAATGAGACAAAAGAGTTCCAACGAGTGAAACACACTCTGAACTATTGACCTCAAACGTCGATCGTGCTGTGACCCCCAATAGTCTACAACAGTCGACATAGAATACATATAGAGACATATGCAAATCACTGTAAATAAAATTCTAATTATTGAAAGGAATTGAAACCATTGTGGCAAAAGTAGAAATTGCCTACGATAGGCAATTTCTCCTTTTATCACAATGTTTTCGAATGTTTTCTGCCGACATGAGTCTATAAGTGAAAAATGGTTAGATTCTTTCCATGAAAGCGGAACCTTTCCATGATACTATAAAAGTCGAATATTGAAAATATTGTGGAAAATGGAGCTATTGCTGACAATGAGCAATTCCTCCTTGTTGACACAATGCTTTCAAACACGTTTTAAATGAATTCTTTTCATCTTTAAACGTTTTACTACGGACATTCTTTTACTCTTTCCCCCCTTCCAGACACATTTTGAATAACATGCAAGAAATGAATGATTACAAGCAATTTTGCCTTACATCTAGGGGAAAATATATAGTTGAAACCTTTGTGGAAAAAGAGAAAATGGGTCACGATAAGCAATTTTTCTTCTTGTCACGATGTATTTCAATGCCGTCTGCTGCACACGCGTCAAAAAAAGACTGTGAGTGGGAAAGGGTTGAACCGTTTCCGTTATAGCTACTTACTAACATACGTTTATTGAAAGTATTTTCGCAAATGGAGCAATTGCTGACAATGAGAAATTCCTCCTTTTCATCAAATAATGCTTTGAAACATGAATCATCTTGTTTTCCTATAATTCAGATAACAACAAGACATGGAAATTCCATGAAACCAGGTTTTCTATAATTGAAGGTGTTTTATTAAGAATTAACAGATCTGTCAAATATTTCTGTTAATAGTTAATCAAAGCTAGTAATTCAAGTAACAGGGAATATTTCTATTGGTGAATAATCATAATTACTTTGTCAATTAAATATATCACAATTTTATCTAACAAATATCAGTTCAATACAGTCAATCGTGTGTTGATGGCCTCATTTATAAGGAACATATAATAGATAACAGATATTAAGCAACCTTTTGTTGTAAGCAGCCACATTTTAGGCTCCCTAATGCCAGATTGATAATCAGTGATCTGCCTTAACCCTTTACTTGATAGTAACACGTGTATGCCTTTGCAAACAGACTAGATCCAGGGCCCGAGGTTATGAAACTTACTCATATCTATGCTATATTCTTTTAAATTGCCAAGTTATTTAATATGGAGCATATTTGCGCGAAGTTATTTGAAAATATCTATATGCATGGTAAAGGTATGGTCTGAACAAAAAAAGTTCAAGTAAAGTATATTTTCTCTCACTGTGACCTTGACCTGGAAGCTAAAGACCTTGACCTGGAAGCTAAACACATAAATTGTGCATATGACACAGCGTCTTGATATGGTGTATATCTGTTCCAAGCTATTTGAAAATATCTCTATGGATGAAAAAGTTATTGTCCGGACAAGAAAAGTTCAACTGATGTCTATTTGTTGTCACTGTGACCTTGACCTTGAAGCTACAAACAAAAGTTTTGCATGTGACACATCATATTGATATATTTCATATTTGTGCCAAGTTATTTGAAAATAACTCTATGCATGACATAGTTATGGTCCAAACAAGAAAAGTTCAATTAAAGTCTATTTCTTTTCACTGTGACCTTGACCTTGAATCTACAGATTTTTTTTTTGCATTTGGCACATCGTCTCGATATGATGCATGTTTGTGCCAAGTTATTTGAAAATATCTCTATGCATGACAAAGTTATGGTCCGGACAAGGAAAGTTGACGCCCTCCGCCCGACGACAACTGCCCTACAACTGCCCAACCGCCCGCCCGCCCGCCCGCCCACCGACTTCGCCAAACTAATAACCAGATTTTTCCTTCTGAAAACCTGGTTAAAAATATTTGCCTACAGTTAATACAGTTATTTCAGTTCTTATTGTCTTTTTCCGCAATGTTTTCATCCTTTTTCAAAATTATACTTTCATTAATTCAGTTAAATTTTTTAGCCTTAGTTCAATGTTGTTTGCTGTAGATTTAGTCTATGTGGTCAAGGGTTAAAAAGACTGTAAACAAACTTGTTAATTTTATTACATAATTCGTCCAAAGAGAGAGCGTCCTTCTGTTTATAATTGCCATGAATAAATGGTACCAACGGTCTCACAGTTACGTAAGACTCAAAGTCTGTCAACATGTAATCTAATCATAGATTTATCTGTAGACAAATAAACTAGAAATGTAGTCTAAATAGGTTTTTGTCAATTAACCTTGTACGGTCCCGTTTCGGAGATTCAATTAAACTGCATATCGCTAAATGCGGCTTATATGTGATAACAAATACATTACAAATACCATAACATGGTAACACTTTCCTAAACACAGACGTGTTTTGACGCATCGAACCAATCTTCTGTAAACAATACTTGATGTGTAGTCTCTGTCTGTAAAGCTTGGAGGCATTATCCGGCGTCTGGCCGGCTGTCTGCCTGAATGTGCATTTGTTCGTCCTTCACAGTTTGCATTTATTGGTCAAAACGTTGTTTCTGTTTAGCAGAGTCATTTCAAAGTAGTTACACTTATACCGTGTGATCAGGAGAACGGAAAAATACTAGGTACTCTGGTCTGCTTATTTAAGTTATCTCCATTCTTCCTTATTTAGTTCAGCCATTGTCTCAATTAAATTCCATTGTATCCATTTCAAACTTTGGTGCAGTGCACAATAACCATAACTTTTGCATGCTGTGTTTGGAGATATTTTTGTCCTTCCATGTCCTCACTTATTACATGACTTTTGCATCCAACACATGCGTTCCGTGAAACGCTCTTGTTCGTTAATGAGTGCTTCCTCAAGCTTTGTACTTTGTCCGAAGCGACTGACTGTCTGTCCGTCTTTATTTTCATCCATCCGTCCGTATGTCCGTTATTGTTTGCATTAATGGGTTAAAACTTTGTTTCTGTTTGGCGGATTAATTTCAAAGTGGTCACACTTATACATTGGGATGAGGAGACCGATAAATATTTCGAACATGTATCAATTTCAGACTTGGTGTATAGGAAACGTATGAGCTACAGATGTGCAGTGCACAAGAAACATAACTCTAGCATGCTTTCGATTGCCTGTCATTTATCAGCATGATTCCAATATACAGTTGGATCTTTAGTGTTCTCTGAACTGGAAATATTATACTTAAGGGCAGCTGCTCGATTGTTTGTCAATATTTTGTCCTCCGGGATTTATTTTGTTTATACAAACAAGAAAAAGGTCAAACTTTGATTATTAGGTATTGGTTATTGGCAGGCAATCCGTGTTGTTTAAAACATTTCTGGTTTGGTTTGTTTAAAGGTTGATGTTTCATTGTTTCAACAATGTTTGTCCATATTAACTATGCCATATATGTTCACCTTACATATGCCCCTATACCATCAATGCTTTCAGCGCTTTGATAAGTAACTGAGATATGGACTCTAATGTAGTTGAATGCCATGCAAAATATTAACCAGAATTTCTTAAAGGGTGATAAATTGCATTATATCCTATACATAGTTATCTAACTTGATTCTTTACATATGTGTGATGGTTGAGAAGGGTTGTATAACGTTTAAATGCAATGCATCAAGTAGTTACTGAGATATGGACTCTTTATGTAATTGCACACAAAACTTTAACCAAAAAACAAAACAGGACTATAACTTGAATTTAATGCTGGATAGAGTTATCTAACTTGATTAATTACATAGGTGTGATAGTTTGGAAGCATTGTAGTAACTGAGCTACGGTGAATATATGTACCTGCATGGAAAAGTTTAACCAATGTGTGATGCCGACGCCAGGGTGAGTAAAATAGCTCTCATATTCTCTGAATAGTAGAGCTAAAATTGCAATGTATTAACTCATTTCATGCTAACGGCATTTTCGTAATTCTCAATATTGAAAAACATTTCATGAAATGAATAACACAATTGAGCAAATGAATGCATTATTTTCGGACAGAGAGAAGTGGGACCAGTACTCAATTTGGGGGAAAATATCTGCTGCACAGATTTTATATACAGCTAAACGTCTGATACAGGAATACTTTTCTTAGGGATAATTATGGAAGAACAACAACATATTGCATCATAACAAGGTTTGTTGGTGGCAGGTTTTCACTAAGTATCACCAAGTCCAGTAATTATGTATATAAAGATCAATGAAAAATAAATTTTATATCACATAATAATTATGATCAATAATAAGATATCATTTCTGCTAACTGGCATATAAATTATTTAACAAGAATGTGGGAAAGCGATAAAATAGGCCTTGCAACGGTGACTGTAGTAGATGGGTCTACCTTATAGATAAAAGATATGTAGCTATTTGTTTGTATAATGGGATACTAATACTGCCTTGCTAAAGATTTAGCTTTTATAGCGACCTGGTAGAGTGTTCGTTGTCAGGACAAGAGGTCCCAAGGTTGTTCTGAGCCATCAACATTTTTTTTAGAATTCATCAATCTAACTAAAGTAATTGACTGGAAATTAAAGTGTTAAGCTCACTAGAATACATACACAATCTTAATCCTTTCCCATGTAAAACAAATCTGCAGCAGAGGACTATGAAAACATCTAGGCAAAAATGTGAAAACATCAGAGATAATTTAGGTAGGTTAAAACGAAAAAAGATAGCGCTTTCCTCATACAGGCACATGTTGACTCCTATGCAGCAGATGACTTTGTCAAACAGTGTGGCAAAAGGAGAAATTGCTTATTATGAGCGATATCTCATTTTTCAACATTGTTTTCAACTCTATTCAAAAATTAAACTTTTGTCGAATTAGATATTTCAATATATTGCCTAGATGTTTACAATTTCATCTGCTGCAGATTTGTTATATGTGGGACATGGTTAACCTATGGCATCCTGCCACATTACCAAAGACCTTATAACAAACAGTTCATCCACTGTAAGGACCCCCATGAGGGAATGAGAAAAATAGTAAATATAAAGGCCTGTTTCTTCCCAAAACTTTGATCTAATACAGAACAATTTCAATTCGTTTCAGCCATTTTCCCAAGTCAAATTTGAAATATCTTATCGTTGTTCTGTAGCTCTTTGAACAAATTACAATACAAATAGACCGTTTGGTGTGTCCCCTTTACATTTTACTTTTAATCTGTTTTAAGCAAACTTAGCTATAGTCTGGAGTACCTCCCCCTTATTACTGAGTATTGATTGTTTGGTGTTTTACGCCTCTTTCAACAATGTTTAAGTTATTTCACGGCATTTCCTGGGTAAGTTGCCAGGACTGCTGATCCATTTACCCTGGCACTATCCAGTAAGTCGTAATGCTAAACCCATAAATCTGAGCACTAAGGAGGGCAGCCATTAAACCATTTTTAAAGTCTTTGCTATGACCCGTTTTTCAAATTCAAACAACAGATGTTTGTCAAACTTTATGCCCCCGAGTGCACATTGTCAATAACATGTTCATGGTCACTTTGACCTTGACCTTTAGATAGATGAGCTCATCTACAGGTCATGGAGTTTGAGTACTGAGTTCAAGCATTATCCAGTTATCAATCAGACAAACTTTGCTCTACTGAAGGACTGACCAACATGTGCAAACTGCAAAGTATTATAACCCATTTTCTTCAAAAGGAGGCAAAATAAAATATTGTGCATTAAGGATAAAAATAGACTTGTTCTTCACAATCTATCATTTATGGAAAGAACAGTGAAATTGTGAATTATGGAAAAAACTTCCTCAATCAATCTATAAATAGCCTTCACTTTCAACAGCAGATTGGAAATATTTAACAATAGTTTTGACTTGGTTTTAAAAAATAATTGTGTAAGACCTTTCCCTCAAATAATTTAGTTCATGAACGTTTCATGTTACTGTCGTTTTCCAAGCACTGGGTCTCCTCTTCAGATAAAACGTCATGGAAAGGCCCAGTAAATGAAGTTATTCTTTTCAAAGAACTATGCTACTCCTAGTACCACATTTAACATCGAAGAGCAAAAATGATAATTTCTGAAGGTCACACTTGAGCCATGATGAAGACATAATTGTGACATATTGAAACAAAAGGAAACATTTCTCATGATAAGCAATTGTTACTTTTGCTGTACTGTTTTTAACTTTTATCAATAATTATTTATTTTATAGAGAATTTCTATACTTTTGCCTCTGAGTCTTCTTCTGTAAACAAGATGCATATGGGAGGTATATAAGATATATAAATTGCTCCCTCAAACCTACTATGAAGGTAAACAAGAGGCCTGAATCGCGCACCTGGATATTTGAGCAATCGTGGGAAAATGTGCTTATTTCTTTTGCTACTATGTTTTCAAAAAGTCGTCTGCTTCAGAGGCGTGAAAGAGTTAAAGGTGTTTATTTTTATTTGATATAATGTAAATTGGTTGAACTATATCACATCAATTATTACAAGAGGGCCATGATGGCCCTGGATCGCTCACCTGACTTATGCAATGTGATGTGTCATGCCAACCACACAGTCAACCACATTAACTCATGTTGTGGTCAGGTAAGCTAATATAATACAAAAGGGCCAGTGACGCTCCACTGCCATTAGGCAAAAATTAAATCTCCAAACAGCCCGCCCCCTGGTGGCCATGTTTCTTGACCAATCACCATGGCTTGAAGGAACTCGTAGAGTGTCACCCAAGGAACATTTCTGCAAAATTATTTGAAAATCGACCAAACAGTTTGGGAGAAGAAGATTTTTAAAGTTTTCACTAAAGCCAATATAAGGCTAACAGCCCCGCCTCCCTGGCAGCCATATTTTAAGACCAATCAACATGGCTTGGTGGAATCCGATAGAGAGTCCCCAATAAACATTTCTACACAATTATTTGAAAATCGGCCAGATACTTTCGGAGTAGAAGATTTTTTAAGCTTTCACTATAGCCATATAAGGCAATATAGCATCGCCCCCTGGCGGCCATAGTTTTCGACCAATCAACATGGCTTGAAGGAATCTGATAGAAGGTCACCCTATGAACATTTCTCCAAAATTATTTGAAAATCGGCCTGACACTTTCGGAGAAGATTTCTAAAGTTTTCACTATAGCCATATAAGGCAAAACAGCCCCGCCCCCAGGCGGCCATGTTTGTCAACCAACAAACATTGCTTGAAGAAACATTTGAAAATCGGCCAGAATGGGAGAAGAAGAATTTTAAAGTTGTTTTCGTTTGGTTGCCATGGAAACCAGAATTCTGCATGGATCCCAACAAAATTGAAGGAATTCTGGTGAGGTCATTCAGAGGATGCTTTCTGTAAAGTTTCATCCCAATTGACCAACTGGTTACTACGGAGAAGATGTTGACGGACGACGGACAACGTACATCGCACAACGGACGCCGGGCAAAAGGCAAATACAATAACTCACCTTGAGCACTTTGTGCTCAGGTGAGCTAAAAATTGTATCATTTTCCTTATCCGAAATTCAGTTGTCCGGAATGCATGCCAGTTGTCAATTTCAAAACCTTACTATAGGCTTTGTTTTTAATAAATACTAATAGTATAATTATTCTTCAATGCTTTAAAGTCAAAATCTAGCTTCTGAATATGTGTTACACTTCTGAAACTGTTTAAAAACACACACATAAGCAATACTTTTCACGAATGTTATTGTTTTCATATTACGAAAAATTATTTTATCGTAGACCTTTGTTTTGGTTTTGAAAAAACAACCGGAAGTTTATTGTTAGATCTGATTGGATAATGTGATCTCATTAATATGCAAATAAATTACGTTTTCGCATTTATTTTTAAACTGACCAATATCTTGAAACTTTTGTCTTAGTTTGCGACTCCATAGCGAGATCGGAAAATTACCTGTAAATCATACTTCTAAATACGATTGTCAAGTTATTCCTGCGTTGATTTTTATTATTCATGCATCAATAAAGCAGGCATTTAATTTTCTTTTAATATATATATAACTTTAATTTAATACAATTAGCATTAACATTCTAGTAAGTGTTTTCAAAGACGAGTACACTAACAGAAATGCACCGATTCTAATCGGATTATTGGCTTATCTGGAGTTGCTAAATTCATCACACGATATTTCACTAGATGTTTGAAATAGATGCATTACACAGAAAGGTATGGAAACTTGAGTTACCTTCCTTTGAAGAATCAGTACATGATTTATCTACATCTACCCAAAATGTTGAAATTATTAATTAATAGTCTGTTGTATCCAAGTGCATATAAGGTACACAGCTAGTTTAGACTTATACTTATGTACACGAAACCCGGTTCCTAGATTCACAGAAATCCACCTCATGACCCAAATCCATCGAAATCGACTTCACAATCACAAAAACTGTACCATTTATCTTTTTCCAATATGTTGTGTTAGAATTAAAACCAACTGAATCGATTCTTAATTAAGCAGAAGACATTGTTCATAGGTTCTTACATATTTACCCCTGTGAATTTGAAAGAAGAACAAAGCAATTTATTTGGGGAAACTTTATAGCACTCCATTCCAGGTAAAGACTGGCCAACTATCATTGCCCTTGGCCTCCTGGTTATTCAGAAGGAGTTATTTAAAGGTTTATACATATTTCATGCCTGAGCCTTTGAAAGAAGGTCAAAGCCATTCATTTGAGGGAAGTTTTTAGCACCACTTCACAGAATGCTACTTACCAAATATCATCACCATATATGTATTAGTTATTAAGAAGAAGTCGTTAAAAGGTGTTAACACATTTGACCCCTGTAACCGTTAACATAGGTCAATATCATCCATTTGAGGAAACTTTATAGCACTATAGCCAGGTACTTACTGGCCAAATAAAATCACTCTGGGCCTCCTGTTTATTCAAGAAGTTGTTTAAAGATTTTTTATATATTTGACCACTGTGGCCTTGAAAGTAGGTCAAGGTCATTTATAGGAAACAATATAGCATTTCATGCCAGGTATATACTGGTATCATCACTCTGGGCCTCCTGGTTTTTCAGAAGAAGTTGTTTAAAGGTTTTCATATATTTGACCCTTGTGACCTTGAGAGCGGGTCAGTGTAATTTATTTGAAGAAACTTTATAGCAATCTATCCCAGGTACCTCCTGGCAAAATATTATGACCCTAGGACTTCCAATTCTTAAGAAGAAGTCATTCAAAGAAAAAAGTTGATGGACGGAGACGGACATACGGACGACGGACGACAGACAACACACCATAACATAAGCTCACAGGCACTTCGTGCTAGGTGAGCTTAAAAATCAATGTAATACAATCAATTGGCATCATTTTCTGAATACTGGTTGTGGAATTTAAAGCATCATGCCAAGAGAAATTTAATGATTATTATACCAGATTCAGAAAAGGCAGATAGATTTTTGAAAAGATGACGTCAAAAGATGAAATTGCTCTTAAGGATCAATTACTTCTTTATCACCATGTTTCAACTCGATTCAATTATTGTACTTTCATTTAAAGGGAGTTTCCAAATCTGTTCGGGTATGGTTTCAAAGTCGTCTTCTGCAAAGAAGGTGCATGTGGGAAAGGGCTAATATACAGAGAAACATGTCAGACAAAGAATATGAATGTACATATTTTAGTTTATAGCATTCTCTATTATACCTGTACATATGTTATTTTATAGCATTCCCACTTATACCTGAGTACCGGGTATCTGTAAAATGCCAAATTAAATCTTCCATTAACCCTTTCCCTTATCCAGATGCATTTTGAATCATCTGCAAAAAACAACTTTTGAAAACATTGTGGCAAAAAGAGAAATTGCTTTTCATTAGAAACTAGAAAGGGTTGTTTTCAAGCGCTGCGTCGGAAACAGATGTCTCCGCTAAACCGCAAAGTTTACACTATTAAAATATTTAACAAGGGGAGATAACTTTGACCGAGAGTTATAATTCATGCAAGGTACACAACTTGACATTGCCATCTATCTATGTTGCAAGTTTCAATCAATTCCATCAAGTAGTTTATGAGTTCTGCTCTGGACAAAAATTACACTATTTAAAAATTATACAAGGGAAGATAACTTTGCAATTAAGTGGCCCAGAGTTATAATTTGTGCAAGGTACACGACTTCACATTGCCATCTATCTATGTTTCAAGTTTCAATTAATTCCTTCAAGTAGTTTATGAGTTCTGCTCTGGACAAAGTTTACACTATTAAAATATTGAACACGGGGAGATAACTTTGCAACAAAGTGGCCCATAGTTATAATTCTTGCAAGGTGTACAACTTCACATTGCCATCTATCTATGTTCCAAGTTTTAATCAATTCCTTCAAGTAGTGTCCGAGTTCTGCTCTGGACAAATTTTACACTATTAAAATATTGAGCAAGGGGAGATAACTTTGCAACAAAGTGGCCCAGAGTTATAATTCTTGCAAGGTGCACAACTTCACATTGCCATCTATCTATGTTCCAAGTTTCAATCAATTCCTTCGAGTATAGTTTCCGAGTTCTCCTCCGGACAAACAGAAGTTAAGAAGAACTAGAGATTGTAACTGTGGCAACAGTTACGATCGATTCCCTTGCCATTTTATTGAACAAGGGGAGATAACTTCGCAACAAAGTGGCCCAAAGTTATAATTCTTTGCCATCTATCTATGTTCCAAGTTTCAATATTATCTGACCATTCGTTCACAAGATATCGCTCGGACAAGGATTTGGAAAAAAAAGTGGCTTAGAGTTATAATTCTTGCAAACTGCACAACTTCACATTGCCATCTATCTATGTTCCAAATTTCAATCAATTCCATCAGGTAGTTTATGAGTTCAAGCTCAAAAAATCAACCAATTATTTAAATATTGAACACGGGGAGATAACTTTGCAACGAAGTGGCCCATAGTTATAATTCTTCCAAGGTACACAACTTCATATTGCCATCTATCTATGTTCCAAGTTTCAATATTATCTGACCATTCGTTCACAAGATATCGCTCGGACAACAATTGATTAAAATATTGAATAAGGGGAGATAACTTTGCAAAATAGTGGCCCAGAGTTATAATTATGACATGTTGCACAACTTCATATTGCCATCTATCTATGTTCCAAGTTTCAATATTATCTGACCATTCGTTCACAAGATATCGCTCGGACAAGGATTTGGAAGGATTTGGATAGGAGAGAAAAAAAAAAGAAAGAAAGAAAGATAGAAAGAATAATAAAAAACAGTAGAAAAACAATACGATTCCCAACAAGGTTGGGGAATCGTAATAATGCCAAATACAGTATGTCTCCCTTTCGGAGAAGGGGAGACATAATAATTCATTCCTCTCATAAACAAAATGTTTTCAACTCGTTTCAAAAAACTTACTTTCATTTATATAGATTTCCCATAACTATTATCACCTAGAATGTTGTTGTTAACCCTTTCACACATACAACAAATCTGCCGCAGATGACTTTGAAAACATAGTGACAAAAACCTGAAAAATCTCTATAAAAGATAGCTTAATTGTTAAATAAAAATGAAAACATTGTGGCCAAAGGAGAACCTTTGGCCACAATGTTTTTAAAAGTCTTCTGCTGTTATTGCGTCAAAATGCGCCTGCAGGTGGAAAAATGTTCATTTCGAGCAGTCTATTAGAGACTGTCTGTGAATGTTGCAGAAGAATATCAAAGCGCTGAAAGCATTGTTGGTATAGGGGCATATGAAAGGTGAACATATATGGCTTAGTTAATATGGACAAACATTGTTGAAACAATGAATTATCGACCTTTAAACAAACCAAACCAAAAATGTTTCAAACAACACAGATTGCCTGCCAATAGCCAATACATAATTTATCAAAGTTTGACCATTTTCTTGTATGAACAAAATAAATCACGAATGAAAAAAGATTGACAAACAACCGCGCAGCGACTCTTAAGTATAATATTTCCAGTTCAGTGAACACTAAAGATCCACATTGTATATTGGAATCAAGCTGATAAATGAAAGACAATCTAAAGCATGCTAAAGTTATGTTTCGTGTGCACTGCACATCTGTAGCTCATAAGTGTCCTATACACCAAGTCTGAAATTGATACATTGAACATTTATTGAGACAATGGCCGAAGAAAAATATGAAAAAATGAGTTTACACCTAAGACAAGAGGCACATGAGGGCCTAAGCTCTACTGGCATGGTTCTTTTGTCATTAGCATGTATGTATGGGCAACAAAGGGAATAAGAATAAGCAACTCTTGTACATGTATATAATAAACTGTGTAATTATTAAGTAAGTTTGCATATTTGTGTATTATGGACGAATAAACGGCAATTATAGAAATGTTTATTGAACAATGAGGTAGAACACAGGCATGGTAATCCTAAATTTGGTGAAGATCGGATAGTAAATGGAGGCTCTATTGTGTTCACAAGCTGTATTATAACAATTTTGACAATTTCAAGGGCCATAATTCAGTCCTGCATGGGCTGATCTAGCTGGTTTTCGGAAGGAACCAAGCTCTCATCAATATTTAACTGCTATCTAAGTTTGGTGAAGGCCGGATAGTAAATGAAGGCTCTATGGTGTTCACAAGCTGTATCATAGCAGTTCTTACAATTTCAAGGGCCATAATCTAGGCATACATGGGTGGATCTGGCTGGTTTTCTAAAAGGAACGGATCTCTCATCAATTATTAACTATTATCTAAGTTTGGTAAATGTCAGATAAGAAATGGATGGTCTATTGTGTTCACAGGCTGTATTATAACAATTTTAACAATTCAATGGCCATAATACAGACATGCATGGGTCTTCGAAAGGAACCGAGCTCTCATCAATATTTAACTACTTTGTTAGTTTGGTGAAGATCCGATAGTAAATGGAGGCTCTATTGTGTTCACAAGCTGTAATATAGCAATTTTGACAATTTCAAGGGCCATAATCCAGTCATGCAAGGGCACATCTGGCTGGTTTTCGAAAGGAACCAAGCTCTCATCAATATTTAACTACTATCTAAGTGTGGTGAAGATCAGATAGTAAATGGAGCCTCTATTGTGTTCACACGATCTATTATAATAATGTTGACAATTTGAAGGGACATAATCCAGTCTTGCATTGGCCTGGATCAGAACCGAGATCTCATGGATATCTAAGTTTGATTGAGATACATGTACAATCAAAACTGAAGACTTTATTGCGTTCACAAGCAATTGTTTACGGATGCACGGACACAACGCCATCGAATAAGCTCTTCTGGCATTTGGCCAGTAGAGCTAAAAACAGGTCAGATTTGTGTTCGAAATATTGTATCGGTCTTCTTATCCCAATATATAAGTGTGACCACTTTGAAATGAATCTGCCAAACAGAAACACAGTTTTGACCCATTAATGCAAACAGTAACGGACAGACGGACGGATAGATGAACACAACGACGGACAGACAGTCAGTCGCTCCGGACAAAGTACAAAGCTTGGGGAAGCACTCATTATCGCACAAGAGCATTTCCTGGAACGCATGTGTTTCATGCGAAAGTCATATAATAAATGAGAACATGGAAGGACAAAAAAAATACACACTCCAAACACAGCATTCTAAATTTAAGGTTATTGTGCACTGCACATCTGTAGGTCATAAGTTACCTACAAACCAAGTTTGAAATAGATACAATGGAAATTAATTGAGACAATGGCTGAACTAAACAAGGAAAAATGGAGATAACTAAAATAAGCAGACCAGAGTTATGTACCTAGTATTTTACCGTTCTCCTGATCACATGGTATAAGTGTGACCTCTTTGAAATGAATCTGCCAAACAGAAACAACGTTTTAACCAAAAAATGCAAACCGTAATGGACGGACGAATGCACATTCAGGCAGACAGCCGGCCGGACGCCGGATAATGCCTCCAAGCTTTACAGACAGAGACTACACATAAAGTATTGATTACAGAAGATTGGTTCGATGTGTCAAAACACGTCTGTGTTTAGGAAAGTGTTAACATGTTATGGTATTTGTAATGTATTTGTTACCACATAAAAGCAGCATCTAGCGATTTCCAGTTTAATTGAATCTCCGAAACGGGACCGTACAAGGTTGATTGACAAAAACCTATATATACTACATTTCTAGTTTATTTGTCAACAGATACATCGGACTAAATTACATGTTGAGGGACTTTATGTCTTCAATTTACGCAAATGCAAATACATATATAATTTAAGTCTCAAAATAAATCTTGACCTTGCAGTTATAACTTGTGTGTATTTTGAAGTAAACCTAGCTCTAATTTGTAGATTGAATATGTATTTCCTAGTTGGGTCGAGATACTGACAGACAGACAATGGAATGATGCAAAAATATCTTTTTCAGGGACATTTGAGAATATTCAATACAAAACGCCCCCTGTTTTACAAACAATTTCCCAGTAGCTGTGAGACCGTTAGTACCATTCTTTCATTGCACGTATAAACAGTAGGACGCTTTCTCCTTGGACGACTAAAGCGATAGCCATGTAAACTTGGTAATAACAAGACTTTACATGGCATGATATGTTAAGTCTTCCTTACCAATAAACACATAGACTAAATATATAGCAAACACCATTGAACATGGCTAGGCTAAAATATTGATCTGAATTAATGAATGTATCATCTTTCAATTGTGATGAAAACACACACACGACAGAGACCTTAAGCGTACACCAAGCAAAACACTTTACTGGTGTCAGAAGTGATTCGAATCCTGCTGAAGATTTTTGTAAACAGAAGGGAGTGGGACCGAGAAAACTTTGCTGTTTAATTTCACATACATTAGAGGTTGATAGTTAGCAAGCTCGGAGGAGGTCGTGAGTAGAAAGTTGAAGTGAGTATTGAATTCGCGTGGTATTTGTCCAAATTTCCCCGAATTGTGTTGCAAATAGGCCCAAAGCTTATTTTGTTGGATATACTTCGGTTAGAGATCGAGGTGCGTGCGATATATTTCCGGCTGCGTCATTGCAAAGGAAGGTCTCTGAATAAGTGCTTGCTCGGTGCAAAGGCTTCTCTGTGATTGCCGTGTGTGGTCCAAATCTTTTGAAAACAAATACTGTTTATTTTTATGTTTGGAATTGTTTTATTGAAAACATTGGTTTGCCAGGTCCGATAATTTATTCTGCAGGGGATAGGAAATAACTTAGTAAATTTCATTGTTGCATGGGATTTTAATTTCCTATTTGGTCAAAGTTTATAGTCTTGTGCATGGATTAATGTACATGCAAGACTGGTCACCTAGTGAACATGTATAATAATTTATTAATATTTGATTAATAAATTGGAAAAAGTTAAATTTGAAATAGAATTATAACTGCATTATACCACATTTTGTGACAATACACAAGCTAGCCCCAGCATTGCAACTTGAGTATACTTAGTACTATGTCACAGAAGAAAATCTGATGAACAACATATAGTCTTGTGCATGGATTAATGTACATGCAAGACTGGTCACCTAGTGAACATGTATAATAATTTATTAATATTTGATTAATAAATTGGAAAAGGTTAAATTTGAAATAGAGTTATAACTGCATTATACCACATTTTGTGACAATACACAAGCCAGACCCAGCATTACAACTTAAGTCTACTTGGTATTATGTCACAGAAGAAAATCTGTTGGACAACCAAGATGACAGAACATCACGGGCAAACTATATGAATGAGATAGAGCAGTTTTTCAGCAGATGCATGTCACATAATGGACTGCAACAGTCTGCTACATATGCATGCTGAGGCACCGTAATATGGGCCGCTCTACGTTTGGAAGTCCCAGAGGGGTCCAAAAGGTTACAAGAAGTCGTTAGCAGTGAACCAAAATAGTGACTTTTGTAAACAAGTAAACTGCCATTGGGTAATATTCACGAGAGAGGTTGATGATGCCAGGCCGTAGGTGTTGCCGATGTCTGACGAGACATTTGGCGCGATGTAAATCCTGAACCTGATCACACCCACAGCTCTACGTTTGGAAGTCCCAGAGGGGTCAGAAAGGTTACAAGAAGTCATTAGCAGTGAACCAAAACATTAAATGGATTGCCAGACTGGTATGCAGACAAAGAGATGGCTACTAAATTATGCCAAGGCATAATAGACACAGATGCATGGACATTTCAAGGTGATGCAGCAATCCTTAGGCAAGCTACAGGATATGCTGGCAGAACTTATCAAGCTACGCCAAAGACAGGTTAGTGGAGCTTGTTATGGTAGTGAAAAGTCCAGCCATTTCAGAAAAGCATGACTGGACCTGAAGAAAGATAGATTGGGTCATGCTGAATGACTAGACCACCATTCGGATACAGAGAGCAAAGGTCTAACAATGGATTCGGACGCAAGCCGAGATCCGCCAGAAAGTAGTACAGATGATACTGTCGAGCATATCAACATTATACAAGTAGTAGGTACAGATGACCCTTGATGGCCATGAGAATGACCATCGACGGTGCAAATTATCCATTTGTAAGCAGAGTCACCATTGCAAAGAGAAGAGATGTGCCACCCAATCCCATAGTCATGGTTAAACGTTGCTTGAACATGAAGATGCCAACTTATATGGTAGAGCCAGTCGATGAACTGAAGTCACGTTTCGAAGCGTTGTCTTTGGTGAGGAATCAGATCCCATCATTTGTGTGATTGATCACCACAACAGATCGATATTGGCTGCTGAAAAGAGGCAAGGAAGTGGGAGGAGCCTATCCTGTGTCTGAAGTCCTACCAGACAAAGAAGAAAGAGAAGTTGGGCATCAACAGTATGAATGCAGACAGAAGTGTCAAAGTTCACCAGCTGCTGAGAGATTGTTATGGTTTATTCTACAACCGGAATCACGCTCATAGATGCTGGAGTGAAAGGGCTAGCACTTTAACAACTAATTTGGAGGCAGGTCAAGTGCCAAAAATTTGGATTGAGAAGAGAATGGTACAACTTGAACCAAGTGTAATGCCAATAGAAATAACGGAATGGAGGTTTTCGCCTGTGAAGATCATGGAAAGTTGATGGATCTATTCACTGGAGCCGTGACCATTGTATGGTGAATAGATAAATATAAAAGGTGTTTCTATTGGTAGATTACAGCTGGAGCCAAGTAGCAGAGAGTGCATGGTTTACAAAGCTAGCTACACAGAGCCAGAAACCCAAGATGAGATGCACAGACTGCCGTATTTGCAAAGGTTAAAACAATGCTCGCGTGCTTTGATTAAGTTATCGTTCTTGGGAAAGACTTCAGCAGTCATCTGCAGTGTATTGCCGAGATGTTGACCAGATTCCAAGAACATGAACTGAAGCTAAACCCACAACGATGTCTACTGTTCTAAAGAGAAGTAGAATTCCTCCATGGAGTTTCAAGCAACAATAGACTGGCCTTGTCCATAACTATTGCCAACAAGTGGCAAACGAGTTCCAGGGTATATATAGATATATGCAAGCCATCACAAGAGGTTTATCAAGGATGTCCATGAAATTGAAGAACCTCTATACAGGGTGATGGGCCAAAAACAATTTCGCTAGGGTGAGAAAGAGGAATCTGCATTCTGCAATTTGGAGAGTTTCGACCAATCAAAACAAGTTATCCTTCCCAACTAATGCAGGTGAACTCAATATAGACATTCAACTGTCAGACAAAATGATTGTGGCTAGACTATACACAGTACAGAATGACCAGCGCAGAGTTATTGTATATATTACCTAAGCTTTGACGGAAGAACAGAATAGTTGCCATACCAGAAAGGAGATACTAGCAGTGGTTCGGTTCTTGAAGCAGAATAAGCAACACTTGCAAAATCGTCCTGTCGTGGTAAGAACTAATTACCCAAGCCTTACTTGGTTGTTACATTAGACCAGGAGAATACAACTGCTCAAGATGCTTTGAAGATTCCTCAGGTATTGTCGTGTGTCAACTATACCAACCAGGAAGAACGCGACGGTAGAAAGTCAGGGCTTACGCACACAGGTCAAGCGAGAATGGTGAAGCCAGAACAAGATTGAACCCAGCAACGATGTTAAGGCATATCAGATCAAGCATCGATCAGGACATACTGATATTCCCATGGAACCCGGGAGATCTAGAGCCTGGTGTTGGCCAAGGCCTAGCCTGGCGAAAAGGTTATTAATGTCTATGATCCGGTGATGTACCCGATCTAGAACAATGAACAGAGCGAATCATCTGTTGGGGGATTATGTCTACGTAAAAGACATACCAGCAACCTCCAGGAAAGAGAAAGAGCACCTTGAAGACGGTGCTAAGAGAACATGGACAAGCCTGCCATCAGTGACATATGATTGCATTGGATCTACAGATGTATGGTATCAAATATCCTGCAGCCTCATTAATAAAGTCGGTGGGAGTGTAGTGATTATGGACCTGGTACCAGTCTACTATATAGATATGCATCACTGACCAATAAGGGGAGATAACTCGTAACTCCAACCACATGTCTAGGCAGTTCTAAACCGGTTCTCTTAGGGTGCAGACTGACAAAGAGTGACGGACAAGAAGAGAACAACACGTACACCAGGCAAGACACTTTAGTACATTGACTCGCAAGCGTTTGCCAGTCGTCGTAAACAAAGCATAAGTCATCGTTAATCGTCGACTTTCGGCGAGTGCTAGCAGCGATCGCAGAATACTCCTGAGAACACTATTTATTCATATATTTTAAAAAACACCTTTAATAATTTTTTGATTGTGGCACAGATTTGAACCGGCGATTTTGACAAAACGAAACGGCAATGATTCGCCGGGTGACAGTCCTTATTGAAAACCCTGAAATTTATTATGCGAGTTATAGAACGCGCAATAATATTTATTATCTGCCCAAACATGAAGAAAGATAATATTTACATAATTTAACTCTAAGTAGATATCATCTCAAATCTTGGTATCAATCCGGTACCAAAGTAGCACTGACATGATTATTATTAATCGTGTCTCTGCATCACTGATGGAACTATATATTTGGCGGTTTAACGGATGTAGGTTAATTGGTTTGCAGTAAGGAATAAAAAGTCAACGAGCTGTACAAGCAAATATTCAACTGCAAATATCTTGGAAAATTTGATGAGGAGTGCAAATGAAACTGCAAGGAGGGGACACTGTTAAAGAAATAGCTTATCAGTAAAGGCCATTTGTATCTTGAAATCTAACAAGAACTTTAAAGCGACTGAAATCCAGATGGCACGGGAAAAGAAAAAAAAAAAAAAAATGGAATTCCCCGTAAATGTTATTCTTTATGTTATCCAAGTAAAACCAGGGTAGAAAATGTATCGTTTTTATGGCGATTGGTTTGACAATCGCCACCATGCTAACAGAAACAACAACAACGAACAATATTTACATAGTCGGTTTTGAAAAATCGGTTGATATTTATTTTCCTTACTGCAAACTAATTTACTCACATCCGTTATAGTTCCATCATACGCGATTAATAATAATTATGTCAGTGCTACTTTGGTACCGGATTGTTACTAATATTCGAGTGTTATCGAGACATTATCTACATAGAGTTAAAATATGTAAATATTATCTTCGTCATGATTTGGCAGATAATAAATATCATTGCGCGTTCTGCCTTGCAAATAACGGCAGATAACTCGGATGATACTCAAATCTGGAAATTCCAAAAGGTTCTATAAATAGCTCGCGTAACTGGTGTTCTTAAATCTCAATATTATAAACGCTTCATTTTGTAGTTGTTTAAATATATGAAAGCGTCTAGATGATAAGACTGGCTTACAAAGGTTTAAAGGACACACGATGTCAGTGTGTACACACGTTATATATACACGTCTGCACGTTCTAGAGTCAATTAGCAATAAATGCTGAAAGTGTAGCCTTATTTAGTTTGGAGATCGAGCATTTTAATATATGCCTACATTTTTATAAATTGAACAGTTATAGTGAAATTGTGCTTTTTGTGCATGTTTTGTGTTTGTTATTGCACTCAAATTTTTCGAAGCAGTTTAACAACCTCGGGGACATATAAATACATTGTGTTTATGTCTCTGACAACCCCCAATCATGCAATGTGAAGGGACTTAATTAAACAGACCTGTTTAATATCGGACATCATTGAAACAAACACCAAACTAATGGATACTGTTTTCTCTCCTTTCTTGATAATTTTGTCATTTCTAAAGTGTACACAATATTTTATCTTAATATGGCCTAGCGACCTGGTGATGAACATGTGATTACCCGAACAATTTAGATTACAAATAGCCATTCTAATGAGCTAAAACGGTAGCTAGTCTATCGAGTACCAACTAGATTTTTCATAAATTTGGAATGGCCTAATTTTGAACACATCATGACCAGTTTCAGAATGTAACTAAACAATCACCAAGACAACATTCTGGCAAACTAACATTATTCTACTGTCAAAAGATGCAGGGTTGATACCTTCTCAAATTGACCCGCACCAGAGTGCACTATTATTGAAAAGCGCAAGCCCTACACCAATATACTGCTTGTTACTTTGTAGGATTTTCCATACGATCGCCACTACAGTGCCATTGGCGCTTTGATTTATCAATAAAGTGAACTTGAGTCGTTTTCAATTGTCCCGATGAAGGGGTTTCCTATTTAAAAAATACTTACAAGGTAAAATTTGCGATGGAAAGAGTATCGAAAACAAGAAAATCTCACCGATTACAGGTGTATGTAATATGTCAGTTATCATATTTTAATGCCCCAAATACAAAAATAACACTTATTTTCTTAAAATTGGATTTTTTTTTTTTCGACAGTTGGGTATCTGGAGTGAGAATGGAATTAAAAAGTTTTGTAATTTTTGCGCCTTTCCTGATGCCGCCTTGATGCCCAGTTTTTCAACGAAATCAATATGGCTTGAACAGTTTTTGTAGAGGGTCACTCAAAGAACATTTCTACCAAATTATCTTGGAATCCGACAAGCAGGTTATGGGGGAAAAGGATTTTAAAGTTTGGGCATTTTTCTCACTTTATGATGCAGCAGCAACCAAAGTTCTACACAGAATGTAAGTCTTTGACCAATTTTGAAAAAAGACCAACAAAGGAACAGTCCTGTGAAGTTAAGTTGAAATTGGTCCAGTGGAATGGTAGGAGTTGTCATTTCTAGCTAAAAGTTCAAATTACCCCTTATGTGATGTTGCCTGATTGCTATGAGTTTGTAACCAATAAATACAGCTTGAACACATTTTAAAAGTAGAGGATAACTGAAGGAGGATTCCTATTACATTTTCTTTAAATCAGACAAGCACTTTGAAAAAATGGAATTTTCAAATTTTGGCATTTTGGCCCTTTTCTAATGCCGCCTGACTGCCATTTTTTTTCAATCAATCTGTATGGCTTGAACATTTTTTGTAGAGGGTCACTAAAGAAACATTTCTACCAAATTATATTGGAATCTGATGAGTAGATTCAGAGCAGAAGGTTTTTAAAGTTTGGACATTTTGCCCCCTTGCTGATTCTGCAGCAACCAAAGTTTTAAGTGGAATATAAATCTTTGAACAATTTTGCAAGAGGGCCAACAAAGGAACATTTCTGTTAAGTTTGGCTGAAATAAGTCCTGTGGTTTAGAAGGAGATGATGTTTAAAGCTAAAAGTTAACGACGGACGACGGACAGAAGGTCATCAGATGCCTTCGGCTCAGGTGATCTAAACAAGAGGGCCAAGGTGGCCTTAAATCGTTCACCTGAATGATAGTAAATTAGTAGCAAATACTTAACTGCAAATATCTGTGAAAATTTGATCAGGAGTGCAAATGAAACTGCAAGGAGTGGACACTGTTAAAGAAATAGTTTATCAGTAAAAGCCATTTGTATCTTGAAATCTAAAAAGAACTTTAAAAAAATGGAATCATAAAGTTTTGTCATTTTTCCCCTTTCCTGATGCCGCCTTGCTCCCTGTTTGTCAACAAAATCAATATGGCTTGAACATCTTTTGTAGAGGGTCACTCAAGAACAATTCTGCCAAATTATCTTGGAAACTGACAAGCGGATTATGATGGAAAAGGATTTAAAAGTTTGGGTATTTTTCTCAATTTCTGATGCCGCAGCAACCAAAGTTATACACAGAATGTAAGTCTTTGAACAATTTTAAAACAGGACCAACAAAGGAACATTCCTGTGAAGTTAAGTTGAAATTGGTCGAGTGGAATGGTAGAAGTTGTCATTTGTAGCTTAAAGTTCAATTTACCCCTTTTGTGATGACGCCTGGATGCTATGATTTTTGTACCAATTAATACGGCTTGAACAAATTAAGTAGAGGATCACTGAAGTAAGATTCCTATTCAATTTTCTTAATATCAGACCAGGACTTTCAAAAAAACGGAATTTCCAAATTTTTTTATTTTGGACCTTTTCTGATGCCTCCAGACAGCCATGTTTTTCAACCAATCAGTATGCCTTGAACAATTATTTGAACATCAGCCCGACACTAGATTTTTTTTAAATTTTCACTATAGCCATATAAAGTAAAATAGCCCCGCCCCCGGCGGCCATAGTTTTCGACCAATCTACATGGCATGAAGGAATCTGATAGAGGGTCATTCAAGGAACATTTCTACAAAATTATTTGAAAATTGGCCAAACACTTTCGGAGAAGAAGAGTTTTTAAATGTTCACTATAGCCATATAAGGCAAAATAACCCCGCTCCCTGACGGCTATGTTCTTCGACCAATCAACTTGGCTTGAAGGAATCTGATAGGGGGTCACACAAGGAACATGTCTACACAATTATTTGAAAATCGGCCGGACTCTTTCGGAGGTGGAGATTTTTTAAGTTTTCACTTTTTTTCGGTTGCCATGGAAACCAGAATTTTGCACACAAAAAAAAAGGAATTTAGGAGAGGGCATTGGGCGGATGTTTCATCCCAATTAGCCAACTGGTTAGGGAGGAGAAGTCATTTGAAGCAAAACGTTTACGGACGCACGGACGACGGACAATTCGCCATGACATAAGCTCGACTGGCTTTCAGCCAGTGGAGCTTAAAACTGTTGTATTTGATATGAATATTACTAATAATTGTTTACTTAATGTTTGATGTAGGTGCTCAAAACAAGAGGCCCATGAGGGCCATGGTTCTTTGGTCATTTTCAATCCAGAGAATGTATGTATGGTGAAGATCGGATAGTAAATGGAGGCTCTATTGTGTTCACAAGCTGTATTATAGCAATTTTGACACTTTCAAGGGCCATAATCCAGTCTTGCATGGGCGGATCTGGCAGGTTTGCGAAACGAACCGAGCTCTCATCAATATTTAACTACTATCTATGACAATAACAATGATGACAATGACAATATGTTATTGACATAAGACCATAGGCCCATAACAATTATGTTGACATCATATGACATCATATAACATTTTCACACAGCACATGTTTGACAGTTTACCGTCTATCATATTTTAAGATCTGTGTGTATTGAAAGCATACCTGAATGAAACATTTGGTATCTTAAATGTGGTTTATATAAAACCTTGAGAACATTGCTGCGAAATGAGAAATAGGTCATTTTGAGGAGTTTCTACTTTTCCCATCAAGTTTTGAATTATTATCTACGATAAAAGCATACTTTATTATGAAAAGGTAAATGTTAACACATAGACATAGGCAGAAACTATGTTATAACGTCCTTTAGCAGTTGATTCTTATACATATAACATATATGTTATTACATTGTATGATATATACATTTTGTTATAGCATTCTATAATCACTGCTGCATATACAAATAATATATGGGAACATCGATCTGACCAGATAATGAATACACTACATGGGAATCACACACACCTTCTATCTCTTTTAATTGCCATGTTTCTCCTAATGCAATAATATAAAACGACTGAATGTACTTTTTGAAATCTGCAAATTCTACTACATGGGAATCACACACACCTTCTATCTCATTTAATTGTCATGTTTCTCCTAATGCAATGATATAAAACGACTGAATGTACCTTTTGAAATCTGCAAATTCTGATATGTTATGTAAACCCTCTATATTCCAATACACAATAGATACATTGTTTTGTAATGAGCATTGGCCTAATTGCTAGGCCTTCGAACCTTCGTTATGCACTGATACTACATCTACACTATCATGCTCAAGTACTTCCATATTTTAAGATGTGCCAGGCAGCCGACGTGTGGCATTTATAAACAAACGGTTTGGTGAAGATCGGATAGTAAATTTGACAATTTCAAGGGCCATAATCCAGTCATGCAAGGGCACATCTGGCTGGTTTTCGAAAGGAACCGAGCTCTCATCAATATTTAGGTACTATCTACGTTTGGTTAATATCAGATAGTAAATGGAGCCTCTATTGTGTTCACAAGCTCAGGCTAAGTTTGTTTGAGATACAATCAAAACTAAAGACTTTATCGCGTTCACAAGCAATTGTTTACGGACGCACGCACGGACGCACAGACGACGGACACAGCACCATCGCATAAGCTATTCTAGCCTTTGGCCAGTAGAGCTCAAAAAATCACCTGCTGAATTTAACAAAAATATTACTGATAATTATTTACTCAATATTTGATGTGGGGTCCTCAAAAAAACCTGATATATTTAACATGAATATTACTGATAATAATGGCTCTGATCATACTATGCGTATAGGCTCATCTGAGTCTTAGATGTATGCAGATGCAACAAGATCCCAAATTGCCAGACGCCTCATATATAATCTATTGATATATTGTGTTAGTCATATCGCGGCGGCAAGTTAACCTACCCGTGTGTTTCCAGTAGCTTTCGCACACCTGCACTACCGACAAGAGTCTTTCTAAGCAACTGGCTGCTTTTCAACATAGACTGTTGGTGGAAGAAGTTTGACACTTGTCACATTGCTTTTTGTCAAATGTCGTAAAAAATTTGGGTCGAGCTTGCATTCAAATTCACAACTCCTGGATTGACAGCCAGTATAATGGTAATGTCCATTAGACAAAATTCATTAATAAATTGACCCATCAAAAGTCTTATGTTGAGCACAGAGGTCATTTTCTCTTCATAGAGGATATTCTCAAAAGCTTTTTAGTTTTTGGCTCTGTTCTTAAAATTATCTAGCTTTTCCTCTATTAATCAAAAAACAAAATAGTTTTTTCACATTTGAAATTTCACACAGAGGTTGAAGATTAGTTTCTATAATGAATTCAATTCTTTAAATTTAATACGCCCTCCCACAAAATGTTGAAATTGACCTTTATTTGATGACCCGATCACCATAACCTTTTCCATAACTACATAATGAACTACATTTGGCAAAGGTAAATGTGAAACACTGGTTCATTTTAGGTTTTGGTTAGAAAATAACATGCATCACTTTTAGTGTCTAGGATTTATAGAGAAATTTCATGTTTTTGAATAGAAAGTCATCTGCTGCAGTTTTGTTGTATGTGAAGGGTTAATGAAAGTATCATTTTTTTCCTGATTAATAAAGTAAATTGAAGGGCTCAAACATTGAATGACTGATATGATACAATCAAACCTTAGCTAAAGACCACCTTTGTTCAGCAATTCTGTCTTTTGCAGCCATACTTTTAATTTCCCAATTAATTATTTTCTGCATAATGACCCTGTTATTAAAGACCACCTTTGAACAAAGACTATATTGTTCTCTTCCCATTGGCGGTCTTTAAACACAGGTTTGACTGTATTTGAAGTTGTATGCTTTTATAACATTTGGGAAAGAAATAATTCAATGTCTGGATACTTGGAAGAATAACTTTGATACAGATAACATTGTGGGAAAAGGAGAATGTTTTAAAGGGATTGGCTAAAGAGGTACCAACATTCTACTTAATCAGAGAAACAGTTTATGTAGTACATTTCTAACTACATGTGTATCTTGTTTTAAGATTAACCCTCTTCCACAGCACAACAAATCTACGCATACATCTTTGAAAATCTGGGGAAAATATGAAAAGTCTCTATGAATGAAATTTATAATTAATGAATTAAGTTGTAAGGATTGCAGTGAATTGAAAAATAGCTTATAATAAGCAATTTTTCCTTTTGTGACAATGTTTTCAAATGTTGTCTGCTGTAGATACGTCAACATCCGTCTACATGTTGGAAATCATTATAGGATATTCTGTTTTGTTAGAAGCCAAGTTGAAATATTGAAAAGACTGACAGGCTCCATCAGCACTCTAGAAGATTTCTAAGTTACATCTGAAAGCACATTCTATAGCAGTATTTGTTATTTCCAACAAAGAGATATTCAACCCTTTCCGACATACAACAAATCTGCAGCAGACGAATTTGAAATACAAACGAAATAAATTGGAACTCCCTTTAAAGGAAAGGACAATAATTTAATATAATTGAAAACATGGTGACAAGAGGAGAAATTTCTCCTTATGAGCAATTTCTTCTTTTGTCGTCATGTTTTCAACAAGAGGGCCAAGATGGCCCTAAATCGATCACCTAATTGATAGTAAATTAGTAGCAAATATTTAACTGCAAATATCTGGGAAAATTTGATCAAGGATTGCAAATGAAACTGCAAGGAGTGGACACTTCTCAAGAAACAGCTTATCAGTAAAGGCCATTTATATCTTGAAATCTAACAAGAACTTTAATAAGAATGGAATTATAAAGTTTTTGTCATTTTGCACCTTTCCTGATGCCGTCTTGCTGCCCTGTTTTTCAACGAAATCAATATGGCTTCAACAGTTTATTTAGAGTGTCACTTATATAAAGGAACATTTCTACCAAATTATCTTGCAATCGCACAAGCAGATTATGGAGGAAAAGGATTTTAAAATGTGGGTATTTTTCTCACTTTCTGATGCCGCAGCAACCAAAGTTCTCAATGGAATTTAAATCTTTGAACAATTTTGAAAGAGGACCACCAAAGGAACATTCCTGTGATGTTTGGTGGAAATTGTTCTTGCGGTTCAGGAGGAGATGATGTTTAAAGCTAAAAGTTAACGGCGGACGGACGACAGACGACGGACGACGGACGACGGACAAAAAGTGATCAGAATAGCTCACCTTGAGCCTTCGGCTCTAGGTGATCTAAAAAGCCATCTGCTTCAGAAGCGTCAGAAAGTGACTATTTGAGGGAAAGGTATAATGCAAAAGGAGTTCAGCATGCAAGCATTAATATATGTGTAGCATTTGTATTATATCTTCATAAGCAGATAGGTTTTTTTATGTGACTTTGATGGTGTTTCAAACAATGTGTTTTTGGCTGTATATGAGGTAAATGAGTTTGATAGGTTCAAGTCCTTTCCCACATACATCAAATTTGCAGCAGATGTCTTTGAAAACATCTAAACAGAAAATCCATGGCGAATCTTTATCTTATATCTCAAAAGATTGAACAAAGTTGAAAGTGTGTGGCAAAAGGAGAAATTGCTTATTATAGGATTACCACAATGTTTCAAAGTCTTTTACTGCACGTGGGAAATAGCAAGCTATTAAACTGCATAACATATGTTTACATGGTATATATGTCTATGTGGCTACGTTAAGGTAACAGAAATAAAATATTACACATTATAATTGTTTTCTCTCGGGGGTGTCTCCAACTCTCTAGGAATAAAAAGGTTTTGTTAAAATATCAAACAATAAAACAATAAACAAAATGAGCAACATTCACATAATAACAAGAACATACAATACTTATCAAGAGCGCCAAATGTCACAAAATACGCCCGTCCTGTTTTTTGGTATAGTGATAATTGGTTGAACGTCAGGCAAATTTAGAGAGCGGACACTGTTAATACAGTTTTGGCCATTTCGAGGGACATAAGTGTGGAGTGACTAAGATAACGTGGCTAGTTATCGAGCCTGACCAAGATATTCTGCCCATCAACATATTGTCTAAATTGGTGATGATCAAATAAAATGACTCAAGCGATATGGCTGATGTTTAGAACATGTCCGAGATACTATGCCCATACACATTCTGACTAAATTTGTTGATGATTGGATAAAGGCTTCACAAGTTATTGATCGGACAAGACCGATTTGAGGTAATTTCTATAATTAAAAGGAAATAACTCTCCAGTGAATGAAGTGATATGGCTGGTAATCAAACTTTTTCGAGATATTATGCCAATACACATTCTGATAAAATGTTGCTAGTTTCGGGAACCTTTTGGGATCATTAATCAATTAAATGGGCGGAGCTTTGCCATCGGGCTCGTTCGGCATAATTTCGCGGAGTGGCTTACAAAGGTTGCGGTATAAACGCCGAAACCTATCCGAAGTAGCTGAATGCGACGCGGAAGAATGCCGACAATTCCGGAATTCGTTCCCGAATGTTTCCCGATCGTGCGGAAAGGTTGCGGTAACATTGCAGAACATGCTAAAGAGTTGCCGAATCGTTGGCGATAGAATGCTGAAATGTTGCCGATTTGAGAGTCGGGGTATATAAACGATGCCGAACTACTATTTTGTTATAAGTTGCTAGTTGGACACCATGGATGTTATAGGCCTTCACCTTGCACTTCAGTTTCAAATCCAAGCTGAAACAGATGCCATGCTTGCCTTGGCATTGTATTTGAGACAGAGAAGAAGAAAACGTCATCGATGGTGGGGCCGCCACTGGCTTACAGACGACAGGAGGCTTCAGTATGGACAGTACAATACATTGATGCAGGGACTCCGAGATGAAGATGACACCTCCTTCAAAATGTATTTGAGGATCATGCCAACAATGTTTGACGACATACTCCAGCGTCTAACGCCTCACATTCAGAAAAAAGGACACCAGGTTCCGTAACGCCCTTCCTGCTGGCCTAAAGCTTGCGATGACGCTGAGGTACATGGCATCTGGGACACGTACGCCTCTTTGGCGTATGACTTCTGTGTTGCTGCGTAAGTTATATGCCATTTTGTCCCAGAAGTGTGTACTGCCCTGCTTCTGCTGACAATCGGCGTCTTCAGCGACGATTCGGCATCTTTTCATTACATAATTGGCATAGCTTCCGTGTATACGCGAAACAGAACTCTTCCACTCGTCGTCTTCGGAGAGCTTTCGGCATCGATTCAGCTTCCTTCAGGGACCGCTCGGGATGGCTAAAAGATTACGAAGCCTCACAAAAGAAGGCCTTCCGAAGATGTATTCTATTTGTTCTAGTCGAGTTAATGGCGATGGGTTCCTGAACGTCACGAATGGTTGATGATGATTTTCCGATGGTTTGCCGAAGATCCCGAAGCATTCCCGAATAGTCATTCGGCGTCCAAATTTTAAAAGTTTTAAAATTTGGATGCCGAAGTTTTTTCGGTTCCGATTTGGCCCCGAAGTGCCGCGAAGTTTTCAGAAGTGTTAAGGAAGGACACGAAGGGTTCTAGATCATCGCGAAGACATGCCGAAACATCCCGATTTTGCGAATTCCGCTTTCGGGAACACTTCGGAGGCCTAGTGGACGGCAGCTATTAGGCGATATAGCTATTGATCATACTTGTCCGAGATATTATGCCAATACAAACTTTGACCAAATTTGGAGATGATTGGACAAAGGTTTCTAAAGTTATTGGGCAGACAAGACCGATTTTAGGCAATTTCTAAAAATAAAGGGCGATAACTCTCGATTGACTGAAAAGAATTTGGCTATTTATCGAATTTGTATAAGATATTATGCCAATACACATTCTGACCAAATTTGGTGATGATTGGACAAAGGCTTCTAAAGTAATTTTGCTGACAACATACTGAACGCTGCCCGACAGCCCGCTCGTACGCCGCAGGTAAAACTATAATACGTTCCGGGTTTTTTTCAAAACGGGCGTATAAAAAGGGGATAACTGAGTAATGACTAATGCCAGAGTTATGTGAATTGGTATATACATGTGACTTGTCTCGAGTAACATGTGTACCAAGTTTCATTTGAAAATGTTGAACAGTTTTTGAGTTATGGGCAAGTTTAAAGTTTTGCATGAATTTCTAAGTCCAAAAAGAGGCATAACTGAACAATTATTATAAAGCCAGAGTTGACAACTTTTTGAAAACATTGTGACAAAAGAAGAAATTGCTCAAAACGATCAGTTTCCCCTTTTTGCCAACTCTATTCAATAATTATATTTCCATTCATAGAGTTTTTCTTTATCTTGGCCCTGTTGTTTTCGTCTGCTGCCGATATGTTGTATGTGAGAAAGGGTTTAAATTACAGGAAGTAAAATTGGTATCATCCTCCATCATTATTAATTAATTCTTTCATTTCCCTTTCCCAGATACAACAAATTTGCAGCGGACGAGTTTGAAAACATACCCGAATTTTTATGAAAACTCCCTTTAAATGAAAGAACAAAAGTTGAATAGAGTTGAAAACATTGTGACAAAAGAAGAAATTTCTCGTTTCAAGCAATTTCTTCTTATGTCGCCATGTTTTCAAAAAGCCATCTGCTGCAGAGGTGTCAGAAAGCATCTATGAGGGAAAGGGATTTTAACCAAGTAGTTTTTGAAAATAATTAATAATTGAGCCCTAAAGAAGTAGACCAAGATCAGACATATATTTTGGCGGACGACTATTGATAACATCATGGAACAAGAGTTGTCGGAGAACAGCGCGCTCGACTTTTTCGAAGTAAGGTGCTACAACAAACTTAACCAATGTGTGACGCCAACGCCTACGCCGAGGCGAGTAGTATAGCTAGCCTTTTCTTTCGAAAAGTCAAACTAAAAAGGAGTCATTTGCTAATTATGTGAAATTTCTCTTTTTCCCACAATGTTTTCAAATGTTTTTAATAATGTGTAACTTTCCTTTTTAGAGATTTTCCATATGTTTGCCTAGATGTTTTTGTAGTCTTCTGCTGCAGATTTGTTGTAGTTGGGAAAGAGTTAAACTTGCGTATAATGGGATAAGGGTTATAAGATATGTACAAGTACATGACAATATGTTCAAGTAAAACATAGATCAGGTAATAGAACAATAGACCTTCCTTGTGTGCCATTGCACATATTCCACAATGTTTCTTTGCAAGAAACCAAACCTACATAATTAACATCCTGACCATTGTTTATGTACATGTAGTTACGTTTACCAATTACACTTCCAAAATATAAATTAAGAGAAAAGTGGAAACTGCTTGCCAAGAGTGATTCAACTTTTTCTTCTTTCAAACATGATGTTTGTCAAGATATAGCATATTTGTCTACCTTGGCAGGGTGATACATAGTTGAGGATTAGTATTTGTCAACAATTTCCCACCTGCAGAAAACTTTTTTAAAAATACTTTTGAAAAGATTGTAACAAAAGGATAATCTGCTCAAATGAGCAATTTCTCCCTTTGCTAATCATTTTGATTTCATTGATAATTATCTTCCACCTTTTTGCCCAGATTCTTTCGTCTGCTGCATATTTGTTGTATGTGGGAAAGGGTTAAAATGACATACATCAGGTTAAAGAATATTTAATATAATCCTACTTACTTTTCCTCATTTCCTAAACTCCCATAATCCCAGGCTACTTTGTGTAAAATGCAGAAAACAGTTATCAATATCTACAAGAAAAACGGACAAGGGAATTATTTCACGGGAGAATAATAGCTGTAATTGAATGACCTACTCCTTGAAAGAACATCATTGGGACACGTCTGCTGCAGTCTACTTAACCCTACCCCACCTGCAGACGCATGTTGACGTAATAGCAGCAGACGAATTTTGAAAACATTGTGGCCAAAGGTGAAATTGCTCATGATGAGCAATTTCTCCTTTAGCAACAATGTTTTCATTTTTATTTAACAAAAAATCACTTTTATGAAGATTTTTCAAAGTCGTCTGAGGGAAAGGGTTAAGCTAGTCGAATTGTTTTTTGATGTCTCCGCAGAAGATATTTACTGTCCTTTTTATGTTCATTAATATAGAACAAATAGAATACATATAAGAATAAGAGAGCTTGAAGAAACACAACTGTTGCCTACATTAACCAGTAACTATAATTATATAATATATAATTAACTCATCTGAGTGAAAGTAAATTAGTAGCAAATATTTAACTGCAAATATCTGGGGAAATTTGATCGGGAGTGCAAATGAAACTGCAAGGAGTGGAAACTGTTTTGTCACTTTGTCACTTTCCTGATGCCGCCTTGCTGCTCTGTTTTTCCAACGAAATCAATATGGCTTGAAAAGTTTTTGTAGAGAACCACTCAAGGAACATTTCTACCAAATTATCTTGCAATCGGACAAGCAGATTGTAGAGGTAAAGGATTTTTGAAATTTGAGTATTTTTCTCACGTTCTGATGCCGCAGCAACCAAAGTTCTACACAGAATGTAAGTCTTTGAACAATTTTGAAAGAGGACAAACGAAGGAACATTCCTGTGAAGTCAAGTTGAAATTGGTCCAGTGGAATGGTAGGAGTTGTCATTTGTTGCTAAAAGTTCAACACCCTTTTGTGATGACGCCTGTTTGTTATTTTAAAATTTATAACCAATCAATACGGCTTGAACTAATTAAGTAGAAGATCACTGAGGTAAGATTCCTATTCAATTTTCTCAAAAAATAGACAAGTACTTTCATAACAAGAGCTGTCGGAGGACAGCGCGCTCGACTTTTTTGTGTTTGCCAATAAAACAAAACTTTTTGGGCGGTACAGAAAACATAACAAGGTACTTTATCATATTATTTATAAACAAAGTACTTTATAAGTCGAAAAAGGGTCATAATTCTTACAAAAACCTTTACTGAAGTATGCACTCTTGGCTGTTGGTGGTGGTAATAATGGTAAAAAGATTTGTGTAAGTGTTGAATGTATATCTCTAATTGTTATGAAAAAAATTGATTTGGTATGAATAACTTAACCAAAATTCTAAATCGAAAAAAGGCCATAATTCTAAAAAGAAAATTGACAGAGTTATGTTCTCTTGTCTGTTGATGGAGGTAATGACGGTAAATAAGTATTGTAAGTGTATAAGCTATATCTCTAATGGTTTTGAAAAAAAATTGAATTGGTACAAAAAACTTAACCAAAATTCTAAGTAAAAAAAGGGCCATAATTCTTACAAAAACCTTGACAGAGTTATGTACTCTTGTCTGTTGATGGAGGTAATGATGGTGAATAAGTGTTGTAAGTTTCAAAGCAATATCTGTAATTGTTTTGACAAAACAGTGAATTGGTACAAAGAACTTAACCAAGGTTTGACACCAACGCCGACGTGAGTAGTACAGCTAGCCTTTTCTTCGAAATGTCGACCTAAAAATGGAATTTTCAAAGTTTGTAATTTTGCCCCTTATCTGATGCCGCTTGACTGCCATGTTTTTCGACCAATCAGTAAGGCTTGAACAGTTTTTGTAGATGGTCACCCAAGGAAAAAAATTACCAAATTATATTGGAATCTGACAAGCAGATTCGAAGAAGAAGATTTTTAAAGTTTGGATAGTTTGCCCCCTTTCTGATGCCGCAGCAACCAAAGTTCTCAATGGAATTTAAATTTTTGAACAATTTTGAAAAAGGACCACCAAAGGAACAATCATGTGATTTTTTTTGGTTATTGTTCCTGCGGTTTAGGATGTGATGATGTTTAAAGCTAAAAGTTAACGATGGACGGACGGACGACGGACAGAAAGTGATTAGAATAGATCACCTTGAACCTTCGGCTCAAGTGAACTAAAAACAGAAAAGAGGTCAAACGAATATATGTGAAGTAAGATGATGATGAAACAAATTTGATTACATTATATTCATTACAGCAAGTTCTCCTTTTCCCACAAAACTCTTTCCATTAATGTCTGCTTAAAAATTCTTAACCCTTTCCAACATACAAAAAGCAGATGACTTTGAACATTTTCAGGGAAATATTTGACAAATCGCTATAAATGAAAGTAAAATTATTGAAGACAGTTGAAAACATTGTGACTAAAGGAGAAATGTCTCCAATTTCTCTTTTTCGTCACAATGCTTTTTCAGCAGTCGTCTGCTGCACACACATGGTGGCCAGCCATATTTTTTGGCCAAATCAATATTTTCCCTGCTATAACTCTATTAATATAAGAAAATTATTAAGTATAAGAACATTATATTAATAATATTCATAACATAAATGTAATTTCACACATTTTTAATCCAATTTCTTTAATACTCCCAGTTTGTACATGGACAAAAACATGAGGTAAATACAATTTAGCATTACAAACGGCGAAACAAAATGACATTTATCTTTATATACAACGTGTGTAATATAACATGACATAATACTAGTAAAATGACGTCACGTCATCGTTTTGACGTCATACGTTAGTCACTTTGGCGCCAAAACCCGTACATTTCATCTAGAAATATTGTAAACGTTAAGTACATTTTTATCGAAATACGCCTCATAAGTCACTTTATGTGATAGATATAGGATCCATCATGAGTTTTCTTTGGAGATCAAGATTTCTTAAATGAGTCTAGAAAAAGACGGTTATTAACCGAGCCTCTTGGCGAGGTTAATAACTCTCTTTTTCGAGACGAATTTAAGAAATCGTCTCCAAAGTAAAACGAGTGATGGATTCTTTTTATCACCTAAACAGTGTGTTTTAATGAAAAATATTGACAACATCAAAACAAAGACCGAATAACATATTCTTCATAAGAACTTGTGATTCACCGCATAAAAAAGTAGTCCTCATCATTTTTGAATAAGAAGAAAAAAAAAAACAATGTCTTAAACAATTAAGACTCGTTATTTATTCAAAATAACGTATTATTGCATTTTTCAATGTGTAAAATTTAACAACTTAACAATAAACATAATAAAGATAAAGGTCAAAATGACGTCATCAGTAGTCGCGTGTATGACGTGTATTTGATATCACACATGTTGGATATCGTTTATCCGTGATTTGTTCTCAACTTGAAAATAAGGGTATTTATGTGATAAATATAATATCTCATGAGTGTTATTTATTATTCCTTTTAATAAACTAAGCTGAATATGACCTCGGGAATAATTATTTGTGGCATTGTTATACGATTTACTGAAGAAATTAAAATAGCTTTGGAAAACCCGATTTTCTTTGTGTGTTTTCGTCATGTGATAAAAAGAATCTGACATTCGTTGTCATTTCATAAAGTTTTATTAAACTCGTCCGAGAAATTTATTATTAAGCTCGCCAAAGGCTCGCTTAATAAAAAAATTCTTGAACTCGTTTAATAAAACTTTATATAAAATGACAACTCATGTCAGATCCTATATATATACATGACAGAATATAGAACAACCCTCTTTGTAATGTTGTTTACAAACAAGATAATAATTATGTAGATCTCTGAATAGACAGATATTGATCAATATTGATTTTTTATTTTAATTTTAATTTTTGAGATTAGAATGGTTAAACTAGGCAAAAATGTAATTAACCGGATTTTATAACCTTGGGCAGGGTCTTTCAAAGGGTTACTGTTTAATTTCAGTCACCCTTTTACCTCCCTTTGTATACTCTAACGTATTTTTTGGATTGGAAGAGTAAGTTCCCTTTGTAGACTTCTAACGGCTTTTTTTTTTTTTTTTTTAACACGAGAATCTAGTAAATCGTGCTTCAACTGCCTTATAACGTTATTTCTATCTATTCTTCGTGCAAGTGGATATAGTTTACGTTGAAGTGGTGTTATAATGATGGATTACATTGTGAATATTTAGTTTCTTGTTATTGTTTTTCTGTTATATTTGGAAATTTAACGGTGTATACCAATATGAACGGTAATTCGGATATTCTATTTCGGACAGCAATTCATTTGAGCAATGAATGAACAGCTTTAAAGCTTTAAAGGAATTGTCAGATAAGTGATTTCTTGTACTTTGTATACATAATCTATATATTGTAACTAATAAGTAGCTTTAAATCTTTTAAAATTTAATGGTTTTTATCTGTTTGTTTTGGGTTTTTTTGTTATATTTATTTTTGTCAATAATTTTCTGACCAGTCCTAATTTTTAAGTAAATCATTGTATTACACTTGTTTAATATACCTATGTTATAACAGTTTTTGTCTAATGCAAATGTAATTATTGGTAATTATTGGTTATTTTTATGTTTATAATTGATGACCTGATTCTTTGTGAGATTTTTATTTATTTCAGGAGATGACTGGATGGAAGAAAATATCAACAATCTATTCTCGAAGAAAAAGTAGCAGTTAACTTGTCTTCTACAAAATGGTACACATGGTAAGTGAGAATATTAGCATTTTTCGCTGTAAGACGGTTAAACACAAAATATTTCTTTACTACAAATAACAGTAATCATACACATAGCACTGATTATAGTTATATAGCATTGAATATTATACATAACTACAAAGTGTCCATGTGTAATATTACATTAAGGGTTCTCCCCAGAAAAATTTGAAGCTGTAGTGGGATTCGCCGGGGGTTAAGGGGGCCGCGATAGGCCCCCCTACGGGTCCAGGGCAGAGCCCTTGTGGGGGACCAGGGGGCGAAGCCCCCTGGAAGCTCATGGTTTCCTTGTAATGAGAAGCCTTAAATTCAATTTCCTGAGCAAATAAAAGGATGAAATGAACTTGGAATCAAATGCTGTCTTGAGCATATCAGTGAGTGTATGAATAATAAAATATTAGAGCATTCCTTTTCTTGAAAACTTTTTTTTTTTTAATGATAGAATGGTGAAAAGAATGGATAAGGTGGCAATAACAAAAGACAATACACATAAAAGTTCATGTAAATAGAAGATTTGATAATGTAAACAAGCATAATACATTTACTAACATTTTGTAACATAAAATGTAAAATATAAATGAAAAAAAAAGTATAATTAATGCACAAAAGAATCCTAGGATTTAAAAAATTTCTTTCTGAATTTTTCAAGAAAGGAAGACCCCTCAGGATCAATTGGATGATTGCTTATTTTTTAAAACATTGTGGGAAAATGTGAAATTTATGAAAATGATGATTGCTTATTACAAAATTTATGAAAATAAATTTCTCCAAATTTCTCCTTTTCCTATAATGTTTCTAAATGTGTATCAAAAGTGTATATATTAAATTGAAAGAGGACCACCAAAGGAACATTTCTGTCAATTGAACACAATTCTTCTTGTTTTCTCTTTGTGCCACAAATCTACACATTCAGACACATTTAGTTCATTTGGGTGTGGGCCCTCCAATGAGACAGTCAGTAGACAGTTTAACACTTTTGTTGAAAGATTGTTCCGAAGTATTGTCTTTATCCTCTTAAGTGAGGAGAATCCCCTTTCACAATCTGTAATGGAAAACAAATTGAATATTAAATTACAATGCCATTCTAATGTATAAATAATGAAAGTCACACATTATTTTTGTTCTGAGCTGTGGCAGTTTATAGCTTTGTTTACTATGGAAAGAAATTAATGAAGTTTAGTCATTCTAACCTGCTGTTGAAGTTGGACAAAGAATCATCATTTACAGAATATGAGTCACGGGATTTGTCAAAATGCAAAAATAACATTACACAGGAAATATAGAAATGACACGTTACTGACTTACCTGTTGTCATTACGGATGGCAGCCACAGTATCTGTAAATGGTAAGGTATAGCGAAGTGTCAACACCTGTTGTCATACATTACCGCCATCTTGTTTATTTTGAAGTCACGGTTACCGATTTGACATTTGAAGGTAGCGATAAAAATGGGGACCATACATAATGGTCGTATTCGTCTCACTCGAAATTACTAAAGTACAGCTTACACCAAGTCAAATAGAAATAGATACATACAGTAGTGTATTTAAACTATAGTAGACTACATAGCAAATCGAAGTCGGACCATACATAATGGTCGTATTCGTCTCACTCTAAATTACTATAGTACAGCTTACGCTGTGTCAAACAGATATACATACAGTAGTGTATTTAAACTGTAGTAGACTGTAGTAAATCGAAGTCGGCCACGTGACCTACTCTTATCTAAACATGAAGGGAATATACCGCCTGAAAGCGATGGTGTGATAAAGACTTGTATACTGTACTGGGAGGGATTAAACAACCCTTTATCTCTGCCCACAGCCATCTGTGTGTAATTAACACCTTATTCCTTAAATTTACTCTTTGTTTTTACCCAATATCACAATATTTTTAAGGTGTAACGCTTTGGGAATTAAGCTGTAACGGCGATTTTAAGGCGTAGCGCTAAATGATTATTTTTTATAAGGTGTAGCGGGCCCGCTACGCCATAAGGGTCTGGGGAGAACGCTGTCAGACAGGACCGACTCAGACAGACAGAGTGATGATGATGATGATTTTCTTATAATGTACATGTTCCTTCCCGGAATAACATAGAGAATATGAATTTTGCTAATTAATGTAATACATTCAAACATTACAACACAATTTCACAACAATACAATTTCATATTAAACATCCTGACAGTACATTGCAAGGTAAACACATAATTTCTGCCACTTATGAGTTACATGTGCAGACAGTGGAGCGACAGATCTGCCCGCAAGTATGCACAGACTGATCTGTATCTTCCCTGTCTGTCTATTTGTTTAAAACAGATTCAATTTTATAAAAATATTTAGTACTTATAACATACCGTTTATAGCCGTTTATCATTTACCCGACTCACAGGGTAATGTTAAACAGTTCTAAGTTATCATAAATTTCATACATCAATTTTATATACTATTTTCAAATATAAATTGCAATACATTTTTACATCACCACCAATTTCTATCATCAACATTTACTGATATTGGACTGTCGTATTAATTATAGGTTGCTTTAACACTTTTCATAATGACATTTAGGAATTTACTAAGATTTAACATATCAGTTTTATTGTTAGTATTAAATATTTGATAAAACTTAATGGTATTCGGGTGATTATAGTAATACTTTTTTATGAATTGTTTTCTTTGATTTTCAAAGTGTTTGCATTCAAGGGTATAGTGGAATTCATCCCCTATGGTTAGATTGCATAATTGACATGTTCTTTGTGGAACCGGGATGCTATGCCATCTGCCTACTTCTATAGGCAATCTATGGTTGCCAGTTCTGAAAGCTGTCAGAATTTTTGCAGTAATAGTTTGGTAAATATTTAAAGTAGGTGTTCATTTCATATGAATCTTTGATTAATTTATAGTTGTTACCACTGGAAGATTTGGATAGATTGTGTGTCCATTGTTGCATGTATTGGTCTTTCATTTTCTGCTTGAAAGATAATGAGATCCATTTTGGATTAACGTTAAATTGATTATTCCATACATTACCATAGCCATTGTTCGGGAGCCGGACAAAAGATCCCATGGACAAAAGATCCCACGCTATTTTTGGCAGGGTGGACAAAAGATCCCACATCATTTTGACAGGGTGGACAAAAGATCCCATATCATTTTGGCAGGGTGGACAAAATATCCCACATTATTTTGGCAGAGTGGACAAAAGATCCCACTTATTAAATATTATATATCAGTCAGTAAAAGATCCCACATTATTTTGGCAGGGTGGACACTAGGGCCAAAAAAAACCAGGCCTTACATGTTTGCCAAGATTTAAAGTTTTCCTTATGCATATTAAAGGTAAACAGCCAAATAATGTAGAAAGATGTTGTTAATTAAACTCTTTACATAAACTGTGAAAAATAAAACATTGAGCATATTATGGGTGTGAATTTCAAGTAAACAGCCAATTAGAAATTCTAATTGGATAATTTATAATGAAAGAAGAAAGTTATCACCTGCTATTTTAAATGTAGATTAAAGGCAATTAAAGTTTAAAAGGCTGAAGGGCTGCAGGCTGTGGAAAGTTGGACGGGCTGGCCTTCCTCCCACTTGAAAAAGTCAACGAAGGTATAGCCATTTTGAAGGAAGAAGTTCCAGAAAACCTATTAGCCATCTTACAGTACTTCGACTCAACGTACGTGACAGGGTCATATAGAAGCGTCATGGGACCAGGGGGTGTCGTTCGTTTTCGCAGAGTACCACCAAGATTCGCACCAGACACCTGGAATGTCCATCAAGCAACAGTGACAGATGGCCATCGTACTAACAATGTTTGCGAGTCTTGGAACAACGGGTTCAAGCACCTGGTTGGGCACAAACATCCATCCATATGGACTGCGATCAACTGTCTGAAGAAAGACAGCACACTCGTTCAAACAGAAAATCTCCAACATCAACATGGTATACAGCCAGCAAAGAGACAGAGGAAGAAAACTGTACACCTTCAAAAACAAATGAAGGAACTATGTAATCAACTTGTAGAAGGACAAAAAACAGTGAGTGAATTCCTTTGTGTTGTTGGACACTGTATTAAACTAAGTAGGTAGCTCACTCACAGTGCGATTGACAATGACCGGCCTCTGATTGACTATGTCTGCAAAAACTGCTTTGTTTGTAAATATATGTTTTTCAACTTTTCCTTGTTTTATTATCATGATGTGCTATATTTTCTACACTAGTAGTTACAAAATGTTGCTATGTTTTGTGTGCTATATATTTACTCATAACTTAAATTAAATGGAAATAAATTTGACTTTATTAATCTTTGGTTTTTTTTAATACTTTATTGTTTTACAAAACCATTTAATAAGAAGTAAATCAACATTTACTCAACACCTTTACTGTCTGTCACCTTTTTTTTTTATACAATATTGTTCTACAAAACCATTTAATAAGAAGTAAATCAACATTTACTCAACACCTTTACTATCTGTCACCTTATGACAAAAATCCAGGATCAATATGGGATCTTTTGTCCACCCTTTCAAAAAGGTGTGGGATATTTTGTCCACCCTGCCAAAATGATATGGGATCTTTTGTCCACCCTGTCAAAATGATGTGGGATCTTTTGTCCACCCTGTCAAAAAAGGCATGGGATATTTTGTCCGTGGGATCTTTTGTCCTGTATTCCCATTGTTCATTAGTAAATTTTTTACATTTTCTAGCCATTTAGATTTGACTCTACTTTGGTTGCTGTATAAGCTAAGATATAAACAGTTAGATAATTTATTAGTGGTGGTATTATGTAATCTACTCCAAAAGCTAATAACTCTACTTTTAATATCTATTTCGAGTGGCGTAATTCCAAGTTCACTGTAAAGTATATTTGAAGGTGTAGATTTTTTCAAATGTAAAATTTGTTTAAAGAATTTAAGTTGTACTCTTTCTAGTATATCTACATCGCTGAATCCCCACAGCTCACAACCGTATAAAAGGATTGGTTTAATTGTTATGTTAAATATTTCAATTTGCAAATCATATGGTAATTCTAAATTTCTAATTTTTCTAAAAAGAGAAAACATAGCTTTATTTGCTTGTTCTGCTATATGTTTTTTAGCGTAAAGGTATGTTCCGGTTCTAGACACGAATATTCCGAGATATTTATATTCGTTTACAATTGCAATTTCTTGTTCTTTGAAAGTGAATTTATATTTATATATTTTGCTTCTAGAACCTATGATCAGAATTTTCGTTTTTTTAGAATTAACTGTTAATTTCCATTGATCACAATATTTTTCAAAAATGTTAAGGCTGTTTTGTAAATCATGATTGCTATCACTGATTAGCACTGTATCATCTGCGTATAAGACAATGTATACTTTTAGATAAAAAAAACAATTCATCAGTATGTGTCTCAGTCTCTATACCTTTGGCATTATGTTCAATTAAAAAATCTTCCAAATCATTTAAATATAATGAGAATAACAGGGGTGATAGGTTTTCACCTTGCCTAACACCAGAAGTGCATGGAAAGAAACTGGATACACCTGTAGTAGTGACTATTCTTTACTTGATATCTTCATACATTTTCCTGATCAAATTGAAACATTTTCCATTAATATCATATTTTAATAATTTTGACCATAATCCTTGTCGCCATACAGTATCAAATGCTTGCTTAAAATCAATAAATGCACAGTATAACTTACGTTTGCTTGCTTTAAGCATATCAACAAGGCACTGTATAACAAATAGATTATCAGTAGTAGAATGATCCTTTCTAAATCCCGCTTGACAGTTATTAATTATATTGTTAATTTCTACAAATTTGTTTAATCTTGTGTTTATAATGCTGGTAAATAATTTGCCCAAACAACTTAGTAGTGTTATAGGCCTGTAATTTTCTGGTTGGTTCTTGTCTCCCTTTTGTTTATAAATCGGAATAATGTTTCCGCTGGTCCAACTTTGGGGGATGATTGCGAAATCAAAGATTACGTTGAATAACTGTTCATATATTGGCAGCATTTCCTCAACTGTATTTCTGATGTGTTCATTTAAAATATTGTCCATACCCGGGCTTTTGTTATTTTTTAATGTTTTTACTGCATTCAATATTTCTTCTTTACTGATTCTAACGTTTATTTCTTCGTTAATTGTTTGAATATTGTTTTCATTTAGTTCAATATTTTCATTTTCATTCCTTTTTGTATTTACATTTTTAAAGAAATCATAAAGTTGGTCTAGGGGAGCTGTTTCCATTTTCTTTTTATCCACTGAATTAATGATTTTCCAGAATGCTCTCGCATTTTTTGTTTTACATTGTCTTAGGTTGTTAATTTTTTTGCTTCTGGCATTATTTATATTTTTAGATATCGTACATTTATATTCTTTACTTATAGTTTTTAATATCAATTTATTATAATACGATTTGTCTTTATTATATTGTTTTCTTGCATAGTGATATCTATTTCTGACAATTCTACACTCAGCATTAAACCACTCTTTGCTTTTGCTTGGGTTGGTATTTTTGTTCCATGTTTTTGTATATCCAAATGATTTCTCACAACTTTTTTCAAAAACATTACCTATATCAGTTATAATTTCATCAATATCGTTTTGTGTTGGTATTTCATTCACGGCAATTTCTGACAATTTATTTTTTATTTGTAAGATAAAATTTTTGTCAATATTTTCTTGGAATTCAAGACGCTGCTCCTCTTTCCAAAATAATAACTTTTTTGCACTAGGTTGGGTTTGATTGTTCGACCCATTTTTGAAGTTACACGTAATGTTTAATGTAAGTGATACTGGACAGTGAGCGTCAGAGTATAGATTACAGAAATCATTTACAGCTAGTGTTTCTAGATACTTAAAACTAGGGCTGTCACGATACGCTTAAAGCGTACCACGATATATTGCAATACAGTGGAACCGTATTGCGATACGTACCACAATATATTGCTTTATTTATGGATTTATTGGATTCTATGATTATTGCAACTTGGAACCCTTTTTAACAATGTATTTTCATTTTAATAACACAAATAACAAATAATAGCACATGTAAAAGATGAAATCACTTCATTTTAGTGAAAAAAATAAACAAAATAAAGAAAACCTGAGAAAATAATAAGCTATAGCTTTTGTTATATCTGCAGCATGATCAGACTTAAATTGGTATTTAGTTTTGAAGTTTAACGTAGCATGTAGTGTAGGTTGTTTCCTTGCTACCGGCATTGACTGCGCTGCCGCTGAGCCTGATACTGATGTTTCAACTTTAACTTTCGTTTTCAAGACTGGGTGATGACGATTGACATGAGTGTTTAAATTCGTTGTACCACCACTGTATTTAACGGATGCATCGCAATGTCTGCATAACGCTACACCTTCAATTAATTTATTTGAATGCTTTTCCCTTTTAAGCCAAAAATGGCCCCATATATCAGATTTTGCCTTTTTATTTGGTATTTTGTCATACTCCACATTTTCCGTAGGCGCGGCCATTGTTGTTTATGATCGTACTTGTTTCAATTTGTTCTTGATTTTTGGAATAATTATAATTTCAAAAAAATATCTGTTCTTCAGAAGTTCCGACTCTCTATTTTGTAAGGACGATGTCATTTGATTATGAAATATAACACCATAGTATTTGTTTGATGCCGTTTAATGTTTATTCACTAACTATTCAGACAAAAATGTTCAATTAATCGTTATGAAATATTGACGTGTGAATCAAGTAGGTCCTACATGACAACCGGTGAGTTCGTATTTTATAGTTTAGTTTTGGTTTTAAACTTGTGCGAATTTATAGCCAGGAGAGTTGCAAAAAAAAACTGTATGATAAATTGATAATACTTTTATAGGAATTGAACTTTTCCATAATAATTTAAATAGTTCTGAATCGAAGTTCGTTGAAATTCTAAATTTTAAGTTTTCGCGAAATACACTGTATCTATAGACCATAGTTAGCGAACGAACTCAGCCATTGTCACGCGCACTTGATATCAACTTATTATCAAATATCAATCGTCTGATTGACACAAAATTTGACACCGAAGCTTCATTTTATCGATTGAATGACGGAAATAATTGCGAATGAACTGGAAAGAAAATATCGCAAAATACCGGTACGTGTCTTTTGTATCGCGATACGTATTGGTTCACAACTGTATTGGGATATACCGGTTTATCGGTATATTGTGACAGCCCTACTTAAAACAGCCTATGTTTGAAATGAAGTAATCTACCACACTTTTGCCTTTGCATGTAGGTAAGCACATATAAGGGTATGGTTCTAGTCTACCATTTAGTATAAAGAGATTATTACTCTTGCTAAGTTCTATAAGCATTTTGCCATATTCATTTATAACAGCATCTGAGGATTTTCTCTCTAAAGGTAATTTGTGCCTTTCAAGAGCTTCAAATATTGTATTGCTTTCTTCCAGTAAATCATCATTTCCATTTAGGTCAGATAAAAAACTATCTAACATAACATAATCATTTGCTGTACCAACTCTTGAGTTAAAGTCACCAAATAATAAGATATTTTGGTCAATATATTTATTGAGTTCCAATTGTATTTCTAAAAAGGGATCATTGTGAGCATATTTAGTACGAATTGGTGGTATATATACAATTCCACATATAATATCATCATGACTATTTAGACTTAACCCTTTGATTTGAAACAGTAATACTAATTTACTTTGGCTGTCTAGTATATGGTGGCATATTACTGCCGTAAGATAACCAGTTAATGTTTTGTACATTATTAACTGGTTATCTAGTTAGGGTTTGCGAATTTCACTTAATAAGTAACATACTAACTAGTTAACTAGATAGGATTCGTGTTACCAGTTATCGATCACGCGTGTATTATAGGAAAGTGCCCAGAACTGCCACCAGTTACCTTACCATGCTGTAAAATAAGATTTACACGAGCATTAACTTACAACTGAAACACATTCGTGTTATCAGTTATCGATCACGCGTGTATTGTGCAATAAACGCGTGATCGATAACTGGTAACACGAATCCTATCTAGTTGACCACTTAGTATGTCACATACTAACTGGTTAACTAGATAGGATTCGTGTTACCAGTTATCGATCACGCGTGTATTGCGCAATAAACGCGTGATCGATAACTGGTAACACGAATCCTATCTAGTTGACCACTTAGTATGTCACATACTAACTGGTTAACTAGATAACATTCGTGTTACCAGTTATAAATAGATACTGCGGAGGTCCTTTGTATTTTTCCTTTGGATCGATAACTGTCCAAAGGAAAAATACAAAGGACCTCCGCAGTATCTATTACTAAGTGGTTAACTAGATAGGATTCGTGTTACCAGTTATAAATAGATACTGCGGAGGTCCTTTGTGTTTTTCCCTTGGATCGATAACTGTCCAAAGGAAAAATACAAAGGAACTCCGCAGTATCTATTTATAACTAGTAACACGAATGTTATCTAGTTAACCAGTTAGTATGTGACATAATAAGTGGGTAACTAGATAGGATTTCAGTTGTACGTTAGTGATACTGCGGAGGTCCTTCGTATTTTTCCTAAATGAACTTGCAACTTCCATAGCGGAAAAATACAAAGGACCACCGCAGTATTTATTTATAACTGGTAACACGAATGTTATCTAGTTAACCAGTTAGTATGTGACATAATAAGTGGTCAACTAGATAGGATTCGTGTTACCAGTTATCGATCACGCGTTTATTGCGCAATACACGCGTGATCGATAAGTGGTAACACGAATCCTATCTAGTTAACCAGTTAGTATGTGACATAATAAGTGGGTAACTAGATAGGATTTCAGTTGTACGTTAGTGATACTGCGGAGGTCCTTCGTATTTTCCCTAAATGAACTTGCAACTTCCATAGCGGAAAAATACAAAGGACCTCCGCAGTATTTATTTATAACTGGTAACACGAATGTTATCTAGTTAACCAGTTAGTATGTGACATAATAAGTGGTCAACTAGATAGGATTCGTGTTACCAGTTATCGATCACGCGTTTATTGCGCAATACACGCGTGATCGATAACTGGTAACACGAATCCTATCTAGTTAACCAGTTAGTATGTGACATAATAAGTGGGTAACTAGATAGGATTTCAGTTGTACGTTACTGATACTGCGGAGGTCCTTCGTATTTTTCCTAAATGAACTTGCAACTTCTATAGCGGAAAAATACAAAGGACCTCCGCAGTATCTATTTATAACTGGTAACACGAATGTTATCTAGTTAACCAGTTAGTATGTGACATAATAAGTGGTTAACTAGATAGGATTTCAGTTGTACGTTAATAGTCGTTTAAGTCTTATTTTACAGCAAGAAAAGGTAACTGGTGGCAGTTCTGGGCACTTTCATGCCTGTTTTCGTCTTACGTTTCGATAATATCAAATAAGTGGTAACACGAATCTTATCTAGTTAACTAGTTAGTATGTTACTTATTAAGTGAAATTCGCAAACCCTAACTAGATAACCAGTTAATATTTACAAAACACTAACTGGTTATCTTACGGCAGTAATATGCCACCATACTAGTATAGTGATTTTATCACTTATTTCTTTCTTTATGAGAAGAGAAATACCACCAGATCTATATCTAGCATGATGCTTTCTATTTAGGGTATAGCAATTAAAACCTTCAATACACAAATCATCTATATCATCCAGTTTAGACTCCTGTATACCACTTATATGATATTGGCTTATTAGATCATTAAATTCTGGACATTTTAACTTTGATTTTATTCCACATACATTTAGTGATAAAATATGAAGTTTTTCTATAAGACCCTCATAAGGAGGATTGTCCTCTTCATGTTATTGACTATTGTCTAACACTGTATTGCCTTCTGGATCATTAATTTTATCCACCATTGAACAGTCTTTTGCAGTGACTGATTCACTCAATGTAACTGTTAAATCATTGTCTTCATTTCCTGAGGTTCCACATTCTTCTATCTTTGATAAGTCATGTTCTTCTTGTATTTCACACACCTTTCTAGCTTAATTTATTATAACCTCAATTTCACTATTTTCACTTGTTTCATTTGTATTACTACCTAGATTTATACACATGGTGTTTTCACTTTTCCATTTGCTGCACACACATTATTTTCTTCATTCTCTGTGACATCAATTACACTTTTTTCTGAACACATACTATCTGTTTCTAATTCTAACTTATCATCTTCTTTGTGTTTCTTTGTTTGGATGTATGTGTCCAATGGTGATGTAGCTTTCTTTTTTCCTCTTTGTATTCTGCTATGTGTCCACCTATCTTGTGTTGTATCTGTTTCTGACAATACACTGTATCTGTTTGGTGTTGTAAAATTCGCATATTGTCCTTGATTTCTTTCTAACTTCCTAGATTGATAAAATATTCTTCCTTTGTTAAAATTGTCTCTATTAAATCTGTCATCTTGTTCATATCTTTTTGTATCATTGTTTGACTTTATATTTTGCCTTTCTGTTGGTGAATATAATTGGTCATTTATATATAGCTTATCTTTGACAAGTTTTACCTTGTTATCAGGATTTCTTTTTGCATTTTTCATCACAGGGTATAGGGATTTTCTTCTTTGTACAATTTCTTTTGGAAATTGCTCATTTACACTGTAATGTGTGCCTTTTAATTCTTTTCCTGAGAATTTAACTAGATCTCTGTCTTTTAGATAGACAAATTTTGCTACTATTGGCCTTGGATAAGTTTAGAATCTTTTCCTAAGTCCTATTCTATGGACAACATGGAAGTCTATTGGCTTACTAATCTTCATTTGGTTTCTAAGAAATTCATGTATTATATGTTCATCATTTTCATGTTTATATGTTTCTATTTCATCTATTTCTTCTATTCCCATAAAAAGGAGATTCTGCTTCATGTTTCTGGTTTGTGTATCTAAGATGGTTTCATTTTGCTCACATTCTTTTTGTTTTAATTCATTCACCTCTTTTCTTAATGCATCCACATCAACTACTAAGGTATGTATTTCTTTAACTTTATCTTGGTCATTTGTTATTAGTTCATCACACATGTCACTGTATGTCTGTATACTATTTTCATACTCATCAATCTTTTCCTGGTTTTCCATATTTGTTTTTACCATGTTTGTCACTGTATTTTGTACATTTTTTAAACTTTGGTTTAACTGGTTTTCCTCTGTTTTCATTTCTTGTATTTTACTATCAATTTGTATTATTTTGCTATTTTGGCTTTGTAGCACTTGTTCCACTCTTTGCCAGTTTTTATTTTGGCTATCTAGTTAAATTTGTATTGTTTGCAGGTTTATATCAAGGTGGGTCATCATCTGGGCAGCCCATTGTGGTGTACTTTACTCTTTGTCTTGTCCACCTGGTATGTTATGCATAGTTTGATTACAATTTGGATTAATAGATTGATTTTGTTTCATTCCATAGCCATGTCCGTGCCTTATCATGTTTCCAACTTGTTGTACTGGGTTGTTTGTTGAGCTAGGATAATTATGTACCATGTCATTTGACATGGGGTAATATTGGGACCCTTGTGCAGCAGGTGGTTGATAAAGGATTTCATTTGCCTGACCTATGATATTCGACGTATTCATGGCGGCTGTCGGTGACGAGTTGTGTACGTTTTGCACTGTTTTATTTACCCCATTATTCCCTCTTTTATTTGCAACATATGCATCATTTGTATGTCCGGTTACCCTGTCTATATGTTCATGGTTTATATAGTTCATTTTATTCCAGTCTGATGGAGGAACACTCGTTGGGTTTATAGTTGTACTGGGTGGGGTAACGTTTGGTTTAACGTTTGTTTTGGTGGGTGGGGTAATCTTCTCACTAGTTTTCTTTTGGGTTTTCTTTGTCGCGCTTTTATTAGTGTTTTTACCAGCCATACCTTTCTAATAACTGATGTCACTGGATATTATGCTCAGCATCATTGACCATTCTACTCGGTACAGCAGTATTTTCGAATTTAGTGTCATAATTTTTTTTGTTGACCTTCATTGTTCACCGGAAGTAGACCGTTGTTACCTAATTAACAGTTTATTGCAAACATATTACCTTTTTTCACACATTTTTAATCAAAAGTACATTATTGATATATATTTAACAGTTTAAAGCAAACAACAACAATTTCATTTTTTTACATTTTTTTTAATGTGATAATTGATAAAGTTATTATTTAGTACTAATTAGTCTGATAGTCATTAAAGGTTTTCATTGCAAACATAAATAAAGAAAGCAGTAATGAGAATATAAACAGATTTACAAAATTGATCACTTCATAACCATTCAAATCTATCTACAATGGAGATCATCTATACAAAAAGAGGGGGAAAGAAGCCTACGTGTCTAGATGGCTTTACCTACACAGTAAAATCTGAAAATGACTTGAAATGGAGATGTACAAAACCTGTATTTGATTCCTGAAAAGCCATTCTCAAAACAACAAAATACCATGAAAATGCTACTCTTCTGTCACAACACAACCACATTGGTGACAACATTGCAAGTAGAAGTTGAGAAATATAGATTCCAATTGAAGCGACAAGCAGAAACTACCAATTACAAACCAAATCAGATCCTGATATTCACCACTGATACTGCTTCAGATGAAGTGAAATACAGACTTCCAGACCAAGAACCCAATTGGAAGAGTTCAACGTCGAACCAGAGCAGCACACAAAGCCTAAAGACCAACACGTTACAAGAATGAGATATTTAGCATCATTGGTCACAAACAATCAGTCAGAATCCGATAAACGTCCTTCTCTACGACAACGGCCCAGCTGCAGATGAACGTGTCATAGTCTTTGCTACAAGAGAGCATCTCCGTCGCCTAGCCAATTGGGATACCTGGTGTATGGACGGTACATTCTCAGTGGCACCTGTTTACTCAACTTTATATCACCCAAGGACTAGTTAGTGCTGTTTTCCAACCAATATGCGATCGATCCTCCAACGAAAAACCCAGACAACCTACGAAACGCTTCTACGAGAACCTGAAGAATATGAATGCGATCCTTCGGTAGTTATGATCGATTTTGAGCGTAGTGTGGAACTTGCGTTTCTTTCAGTGTTTGGTGAACATGTTCAAGTGAAATTCTGTTTTTACCATCTGACACAGTCAATTTGGCGTACAATTCAAGCCCTAGGTCTTAGTAAACTGTATGAAAGTGACAATGACTTTCGTTTGTTTTGTGGTCAGATTGATTCGCTTGCTTTTCTCCCACTTGACGAAGTAGCTGAAGGAATGCGTCACCTTAAACAAACCGTTCCAGAAGAAGCAGAAGTTATGTTGGAGTATTTTAATTCCACTTATGTTTCTGGGCAACCTCGGCTCAGACTTAATAATAATGCTGAACTCCTACTTACATTCCGACGTACACCACCAGTATTCTCCCCTCATCGATGGAACGTCCATGACACAACAATGTCAGACCAGCCCAGAACAAACAACAGCTCGGAGGGGTGGAATAACAAATTTCGTTTTTTGGTTGACCAAGACTATCCAACTATATAGAAACTTATAGAAGTTCTACAAGCTGAATGCTCCCGTGTTTCGAGGGTATTTATCCAAGAAGAACGTGGCATCAGGCCACAGAAAAGAACGAAAAAGAACTATGTGGAATTACTAAAAAGGCTGCGAAACTGTGCGAAGACAAAGTAGCAGATAGAAGGCTATTGCAGAATTTCCTCGTGGTGTTTCACACAATCTTAGAAATGGACAGCCGAACATTTAAGTATATATTATGTGTGAATAGCATACAATTGAAAAAAATATTGTTTATGAATTGGAGAAAGACCTTGTATGAAAGGGAAAAATTGCTCGTAACGAACAATTTCTCTTTTCCCACAATGTTTTCATTTTTTTCACAATACCTTCTTTTTTTTAAATAAAACATGAAAACACTTCGTATTTTAGATATAGAGATATATTGATAATAAAATATTAAATAAAATAATAATTTGTCTTGTTATAACTGGCTTTTAAACCTGTCTGGCCATTTTCCCAATAGAAATGTTTTTTTGATGAGTGACATTATTTGCAGTGGACGACTTAGAAAACATCTAAGCAAGAATATGTTATATCTTTATAAGTGAATATTTAATTATCTAAAGTAGTTTAAAACATTGTGGCAAAAGGAGAAATTGCTTGTTATGAACAATTCTCCTTTTGCCACAATGGTTTCAAAAGTAGTGTGTATGTGGTAAAGGGCTAAAGTATAGGTAAGAGTTAACGAATATATATGCATAAAGGGAATGGGTCAGCGAAGTTGTAATTCACTACCCGGCTGTTATGATTTATAGATGGAATTATATTCCATTATTATAATTTTACTCTTAGAGCTTTTCCTATATTTTTACCAAGATGTTTCAAAATTTGTCTTCCGCAACTTTGTTGTATGTAGGAAAGGGAAAATAATAAAGTCAAACTGACAGATTAAAAAAACTGAAATAAAAATATAACGTCAGATCAAATGTTTTTATAACTATTGAATCTATTGTTCAAACCATATATACAACCACTTTATATGATAGTAGCATTATATGAATGCAAATCTGAAAAACTGCAAAAGCTTAAAAAAACCTTTATTTCTCGGTCAAGGTTAATAAGGAAACCTATCCAATCAGAAAATTAACCCTTTCTCACATACGACAAATCTGCCGCAGCTGACTTTGGAAACATCTTGGGGGAAAAAGTGAAAAGTCTTCATACATGGGAGTTTAATTATTAAATTGAAATGAAGACACTGTGGCAAATGAAGAAATTCCTCATTATGAGCAGTTTCTTCATTAAGTCACAACGTTGTTAAAAGTCCTCTGCTGCAGATGTGTCATAACACATACCTCAGCTGCTAAATAACTTTGTTATTACTTGTATGAAAATAGAAAAGGGACATCACTCACCACCCATACAGCAAAATTGATGCCAAGATTATCTGGAATTCCCCCATAGACATAATGGGTCGATGAGTTATGACTACCAGATACGTGTTCCATACATGTTCCCGAGTCAAAACTGTCATTACTGGGCCGTGGAGTTGTGACCATCTCCATGGTGAAAAAATATGTTTGTATTGGCTGTTTGGAGGATAAATATCACAGGTCTGTCTTCTTGTAGAACTTGGTTTGCTCCTCTGTGAAGTAAAAAAGCAATTGTGTGAATAAAGAAAACTGAATCTCATCATCTTTAAAACCGGTTTTCCTTTTCATCATGTAACAGCCCTTTGGCTCAGCTAGAGCAGACCTATTTTGAAAACATTGTGACAAAACGAGAAATTGGTTAGAATAAAACACATTAAAAAGAGTATTTTGTGTTGTGGTGAGACCGTTAGCAGAGAGATTGGTACTATAATGGCTTAAGATAAACTTTATCAGTCTTAAGTTATAACTAAATCATTGCACCTTGGCAAATATGGCAACACGTACATTTCCATAAATGCCCACTAATTTTTCCTGAAATTAATTCCGATGACTTACAAACAAATGATGATTAAATAAGCCCTATTTGTATATCAGGGAGTGAATGAACCCTTTCCCACATACAACAAATCTGCAGAAGAATTGTAGGCATGTGAGAAAGAGAATATTAATCCAAAAACCAATAGAACATAATTAAAGACTTTCTCTCAAGTGTTTTGCTTAAAATACCTGTGAAAAGATGTAGATACCAGAAATTAACAGACTGACGCTTTTTTTCTTAGAATTTTTAAAATGACTTATGACTACAATTATTTAAATGCAATAACAATACAAAAATATTTATTTGAGCATGCAACAAACAGTATAGAGCCTGATTATACGGCACAGATGCACCGTCTGGCCTACTTCTAAGCTGGTGGCACAAGCTTCATAAAATAAGTTCCAACAGCGAAATCTTAAATGTAGGTACATGTATAATTATAGATAAGAAACTGAATTGAAAACGTAGGTGCAAAAGAAGAAATTGCTTGTTTCTAAAGTCCCTTGCTGCAGATGTGTCAAATTACATCTGCATCTGTAAATGGTTTTATGTCTTAGTCACATTATCATACTACGTTCTTGATAAGGGAATAGATAGGTCAACATTTATAAATGAAGTGAGATGTAAGTTAACTGACCCTTTCTTACATACTTGAAATCAGCAGCAGACAACTTTGAAAACATCTTAACAAAAATATGGAAAATCTCTACAAATGATAATGTAGTTATTGAATAGAGTTTAAAACATTATGGAAAATGGAGAAATTGCTCATCATGAGTAATTTCTCCATTTGCCACATTGTTTTCAAAAGTCAATGCTGAAGATGCATCGAAATGCATCTGCAAGTGCTAAAGGGTAAATTTAACTCATAGACCATTTACCTCATTTGACATCTCTCAATTGTTTCATTTAAAGGGAGTTTCCAAAGTTTCGGGTATCTTTTCAAAGTAGTCTACTAAGTCGTGCGCACGACATACTTAGTCGTGCGCACGAGATACTATGTTGTGCGCACGAGCTAATTAAGTCGTGCGCACGAAATACTTAAGTCGTGCGCACGAGATACTATGTCGTGCGCATGAGTTACTAAGTCGTGCGAACGAGATACTATGTCGTGCGCACGAGATACTTAAGTCGTGCGCACGAGATACTATGTTGTGCGCACGAGTTACTAAGTCGTGCGCACGAGTTACTAAGTTGTGCAACTTTGAACGGGAACCACCCAAGAAACATCCCTGTAAAGTATTATCAAAATTGGATTCAGGAGGAGATGACGTTTGAATCAAAATGTTGACGGTCACAATAGCTCAACCTGAACCTCTGGTTTAGGTAGGCTAAAAATATATTTCCCTCATACAACACATGTGCAGAAGAGGACTTTAAAATTATCTTTAAAATAATTATACATGTAATTATCTGAAAACATTGTGGCAGAAGAAGGTCATTTATAATCATCACAATTTTCCATTTGCCACATTATTTTCTTAAGTAATCTGCTGCAGAAGTTTCATAATGCATCTGCATTATGGCAAAGAGTTTAACTAAGGTTAATAAGGCAGAATCAGATATTAAGTATGCATTAACCCTTTCCCTCATATATACGCTTTCTGACGCCTCTGCAGCAGACGGCTTTTTGAAAACATAGTGACAAAACGAAGAAATTGCTCAAAACGAGCAATTGCCTCTATTGCCACAATGTTTTCCACTTTTAGTCATAGGTTATCCATTCAATTATAGAGATTTTCTATATTTTGACAAAATATGTTCAAAATTGTCTGCTTCAGAATTGTCGTATGAGGGAAAGGGTAAAGATAATTCCCTATTGCATGCAACAATACTAAAACAATTACTTCTGTACAATATGAGTTTAAACAATTATCTTCTACAATCAAACCTTGCAAAGAAATACTCCCTAATCTAGACATTTTTAGTGCTTGACAATAAAACAAAACTTTTTGCAGTAAAAGGCAAAACAAAAAATCTTGACAGAGTTTCCTTTTCTTGTCTACAGATTGTGGTTAACAAGTATCCCAAGTTTCACAGCAATATCCTAAAGAGTTAAGTCAATAATTGGATTTTATCCAGATTCAATGTAGTTTCTCAGTCCAAATAATGCCATAATTTTTCAAATAAACCTTGACAGAGTTATGAATTCTTGTATGTTAATGGAGGTTATGATGTTGAACAACTATTGAAAGTTTTAAAGCAATATCTGTAATGGTTTTTATAAAAAAGTGAGGTGAAAACTAGTACAAAAAACTTAAGCAAGATATGACGCCATGCAAACACCTAGGCGTGTAGGATAGCTTGCCTTTTCTTAGAAAAGTTAAGCTTATATAAATATAGAAAATCTTTATAAATGAACAAATGATTAGCAAATAGGAGAATAATGAAAACATCGTGGCTTAAAGAGAAATTGCTCGTCATAATTGTTTTTTCAAAGAAAATTTGTAAATTTTAAAAGTGCTCTGTTTAAATTCATTCAGCTGGGAGATGAAATGAACATTTATGAGTCTGACTAGTGTTTTCAACCCTGGTTACTATATATTTTAAGAGTTGTTATGCAAAAGCCAACTTGACAAAGATTGTTAGTTACAGAGATCATTTAATACAATTTATCATCGGATCAAGGTTCTAGAAATGCTATTAGAAATTTAATACATTAGACAGATGGTGTTTAAATTTGATATTTTAACTTTAAGCTGAATTTTCTTTGAATTAATTATTCAGAGATGTCAGCACTTGTTAGGTAGATTTGTTATCATCATTTTGTGTTATGCCAGTTTATAACAGTTAGTTCACTGTGCTGTTATGGCGTCATATGAACCCAACTGTGCAGAAAGGAACAAGTTCACATTTTTGAAAAGCAAAGATTTAGATCAAACTGTACATCAGAATCTACACAGGTTAACACAAGTTTCTAACAGGCTTGTGTAAGTAATATTTGAACAGCGTAAGTTTCTAACAGGCTTGTGTAAGTAATATTTGAACAGCGTAAGTTTCTAACAGGCTTGTGTAAGTAATATATGAACAGGGTAAGTTTCTAACAGGCTTGTGTAAGTAATATTTGGACAGTGTAGATATATCAGGCTGAGTGAATACAAAGATTGATCTGGATCAACACTTATAAAAGCCCAACTTGGTCATTTTCCCATGGAAGGGTTTAATTATAAGATATAATGGTCATTTACAGTTCATTTTTTAACATTTTCCAAACCTTCAACAACACTGTAGTAGAAATCCTTAAGAACATCAAAGAAACAAATATGGAAATTCTCTGTAAAGACAATGACATTGACAAATCTTTATTTAAAAGTACTTAGGCCACCGGCCCATAATACATAACATAATATTTATACATCTATTACATTCTGAGAAAACTAAAACTCTTTCAACAGCATGTATACGTAGTGTGCTAAAGTTTCTAATTAGCAAAGGGTTATTAGATTGTAGTAAGCTGTAGAAACTAGTAATGTTAGTACAATATTTATACCAGGTGAAAAGGAAATGCAGTCTGATTTCGTAGAACTTTTCACACTGGAACAATACATGATATTCACACTCAGTAATGTTATGAATAAATTTTTAAAAACAGTACAAACATATCCTTTTTCCCCCGAGTAAATTTGCTGCGACCAGTCTCAATTCTAAACTTATGATTTAGGCAACGAAATTTTGATTATTAGATTGTAACGTTTACAAGGTCCTTCACAGCGATAAGCCACTCCGGGTGACCCATCTAGGCACTTACGGCCCGGTACATTGCTTAACTTTATGAAAAAGATAACCACTCTACCAGTTTCGTTATAAAAGTTTCAATAACAAAGCTGTATAAGTGGTATTTAACCCAATCCCGTTCAATTTCTCCCTCTTTTCTTTAGACTTCAACCCGAAATCACTCAACTGCATACTAGCAGTACACCAAAGCGGAGCCTATGTAACATAATTGGGAACCACCTGGGACTAGGGATGATGGTGATATCACCCCATAATCACACCGCCGCCACCATTTGTAACATGTACCGGGTCCCTCACAGAGTTAAGTTAACACAGGTAACCTATCCAAGCAATAAGTGAATAGTCTGTTGCTGTACTTTGTGAAAAAAAAAACACTCTACCAACATTGCTATAAAAGCCGGCTGTAGAAGTGGTATTTGTACCTATATCCCATTCCCAATCCCATTACAATTTACAAGAGAAATTGTAGTAAATAGAGTTTCAAACAATGTGTCAATACAGGAACATGCTAATTATTTCCTGTCAAAAATTATGTTTTAATCATAATGATTATGATAATAGCTTTCCATTTCCAACATAGAACAAATTTGCGGAGAACGACAGTTACAGTAAAACATTACTAAAACCATGAACTAACATGTAGTAGTCTCAACGTTTCGATACTACATGATGTCATACCACAGACACAGATTATAATTGCTAAATTATTCATGTGACTTGAACATCTTGCCAAACCAGTGAAATTTATTCTTTGGGTAATTTCAGTCGTAATCTCTGTATTTTTATATCTCTGGGAACATAATCATTCAATGAGTTGACTGTCATTCCTTTCTGGTTAGTATTGTGACTGTGATATATATTTTTAAAAAATAGAGAAATTCTTCAAACGGATCAATTTCTACTTTTTCCACAATGTTTTAAACTCTATATTTTAATTATACTTTAAATTTTCATTATTATTTTTTTCACCTTTATCTATTCCAATGATTTCAAAGTAGACGATTCTTGAATCATGATTTATAATTACTGGAAATAAATCAGGAAAGAATGTATCAATGTATCCTGCATTAGATTAGAAGTTGTTCTGTACTGCATCATTTGATGTAGTACTTCATAGAAAGACATCGCATATACTAGTTTTTCATTTTTGTTATTATTTTGCATACGCGGTTTCCAAATAAATAACAGACGATAAAACGAGCAAGCGAAAGTCTAAATTATTTTGACTACATTTGATGCAGTTGTTCTATAATCATATGACGATGATTGAATGTGTCTCTGACGAGATTACTGTGAAATGTGCATAAAAACTCAATATTTCAACGAACAACTAAAGTATTATAACAATAAGATTATTGAATATATAACATAAACACTTACATTGCTCACGAGATCTGGGACTACTAATACGGAGAAGAGAAACGGTAAGTGCGATAAGCGCCTTGTACGTAAACCTCGATAAGCGGGTAGATAAACCTTGTATTATTGTATAGGTCAAATTACGCTAAATACATCCGCGGACCCTTTGATCTACACTACTGAAGTCCCTAAATAAACCTTTGTTTGTGTAGAAATGAGTGTATACCATCACCAGTGTGTATTGAATATATGACAATGAGTTTAAATGCATTGCGAATGTGTATAGGATGCACTGGAAATGATTGATTTGATGACTTTTATTTTTTTGACCTTGTCTGAAAGTGAAAGTAGAGAATGCTAAACACCGGTTTGTCCGGGACCTTTTTTGTCGTAAATGACGGTAACCATTTTCGCCTGGTGAGTTCTTTCTTGCATAATACATGACCCCACATTTTCTTTGGATTGTTTTAAAGCTAAGAGGTAACTCTTTTCAATGATATATGGTGTTCTCTATGGGAAATGCTTAGAAAGTGTGACAATTGATGACTGAAGTTGGTCGATTTACATGGAAACAAAGAAGGAATTTATTTAGTGTATTGTGACCTATATTACCTGGTGATATGGTAATGCGGAAGGTAGCCAGAAATTTCGTCCCCAAGAGTTTTAGACCCCAGTTTTAGTCGACCCCATTATCGGTTTATATATGTATGAATGGATGGTTTTCACACTAGTGTCATAAACAAAAGCGGTATCATGTTTGACTGATTATCGATACTTGATTACCTGTCGTTTGATTATTTAATTATGATTATTCAAATGATATTAATGTGTTCTAAATAGTTAATCTGATGCAGACTTTGAAAACATTCAGTAAAAAATATCGAATATTCAATGAAGTTAAAAACATTGTGGCAAAAAGGGACATTGATCATTCTTTTGCCACAATGTTTTCAAAATTTGCTGCAGAGTAAAACAAACACCGAAGTAAGCGCAAATATATACACTTAAAACATATTAAATAAAAGTAATTCAACTCCCGTAGATTTCACCAGATGCATGTGGATGTTCACCAGTTCAGGGACCGTGTATATATTGTCCCTGACCAGTTTGACCTTTTTCTTTAGCAGACTCACTTATACGTACATGAGCAAAGCCCCCAGTCCCGCCTTCGCCATTGTTAGCGCTTAAAACATAATATATTTATTTGTTTATTATACCTTTATTAAATTCTGTCCAGACTTTCCAAATGAACGAAACATATGAACCACACATATCACAATATCATGTCAGGCGAATCGTCCCACAGTTTATATTAAATCTGTCATTAATTCACAAATTATTCTTAATAAGCGAATTATTTCTTGCATTCGTATGTTTTATCATTCAATTCATATATATATATATCAGAAGTACACACCTTCGGTGTTGATGTTCTCCCTTACTGTTTGTCGGTAAATGGACCACTCTTCCGACGACCAAACTGTACTCTCCATCGACTGGTCCTTAAAGTAGCGGAACACTTCTCTGAGTGGCTCGGAACTCCCCTCCGCTTTGTCACTCAGTTTCTGGAACGCTCTGGGTATGTCTCTCGCTGGCAGGAATGGGATGGCCAGTAACTTTCTTATATGATGGTGGACGCCTTCTCTGCGCTGATATGTAGTCTGGAGTCCTACGTTCTGCACACGCCGCTGTAGAGCTAGTGCCCAGTGAAACCCACACCCATGGAGACTGGAAGTCGGGTACTCTTCCCTCAGGGCCTGCCACAAAGCTGAATGAATGTATATTGTTTTATGGCGCATCGACAGCTAAGGTCATTTAGCGCGCAATTAAATTTAATTGTTCATGATCCCTGGGTAAACAAACCAGTACTAGGCTAGAAAATATGCCTTGCCCAAGGGCACTCCACCATGACCGTAGTGCCGCGACTGGGGATCGAACCCGGTACACCCGGTTTCGAAATCCCCGACGCTAACCACTCGACCACAGCGGATTCCTCGCCACAAAGCTGAAAAGACATATCAAAATTACATTAACATTTATGTATAATTCACGTGTCAACAAGAATAACATTTAATTTCCAGCAAAATGAGGATCTTCTTTTTTCTATATGGCGGAAATTAATCCCATAATAGTATATATTTAGAAAACATAGAACATATCATTCTTTTTCAAATGTCCTCTATCAAACAATACTACAATCCTCTGCACACTTTGAAAACCATGATATTAGATAATTTAGTAATATTGTGAAAAAATGATAAATGTCCTTTATCAAACAATACTACAAAACTTCCACATACTTTGAACCATGATATTGGATAATTTAGCATGATATTGGATAATTTAGGAATATTGTGAGAAAAGGAGAAATGTCCTCTATCAGACAAATGGTAACATTATGAGAAAGGGAGATATTTTACACGATAGATAGGCTGCATACTTTGAAAATAGAAATTGTTTATGCAGTCTTTGAAAACATCTTGGCAAATATTACGTAAATGTGCACGTGCTCAGCAGTATGTGAGAAAAGTAGAAATTGTATATACAATCTTTGGAAACAGAAAATGTACATACAATCTTTGGAAACATCTTGGCAAATATTACGCAAAATTGCACGTGCGCAGCACTACGAGAAATTGAACATGATATGTAGACTTGCCCTTTTAGTAAGAATTAGTATATGGCATAAAATATATGTTTGTAATAGTACTTAGCGGTATTGCAGATTCGATGTTGCCATCTATCACATTTATCGCACGTGATGCCATGTTGAAGTGGGCGAACGGGGTCACAACACTCAATACATAAATCGGACATGTTCACACTCACACAAGTCACAAGTAACACAAAGAAATCCAGTTTATTAATACTTAAACAATTCTGAACACGAAACTATCAACAATCAAGTTTAATGAACATGTGGTAGGCAGTTATACATACACACACATATATATAACAGACAAAACAGAATGTAAACAATGTGTTAAAGTACAACCAATTGTAGGATTCTTAAAATTGAGCTATTAAAATAATTACATTTTTTCAACCATATAATTCATTCTTTCACTCATTCATTCATTCACTCATTCATGCATGCATGCATCCACTCATTTATTCAGTAATGTATATACTCATTCATACGTTCGTTCATTCATAAGTCCGTCCGTCCGTTCATTGATTAATCAATTAATCAATTAATTAATTAATTAATTAATTAATTATTTCATTCATTCATTCATTCATTCATTCATTCATTCATTCATTCACTCATGGATTCAGTAGATTTTGTTTGGTTTGAATTCTTCAACTTTTAGTTGAGATACTGTATGATTGGTTTTCTTTACCTTTCGTTTCTGTAAAGAACATTAGTCTTGCAACCAGTTATTTGAAATATCTTTTATTACTATTTTTTGCTTTGCAATTGTGTTACTGTTCTTTCCCAGAAAGGACGCAAATCGCTGTTGCGAAGCGAAATCTTTGTATGAAACACGCTCTAATTTAATAGCGATCAAACAATCATTGTATATAGTAAAAGAATGATTAAGTCGTGCAATTGAATTCGGGCACGTAATTGGTATGTGTCTTGTCCTTTTTAAACTAGGAAACATACCAACGACATGAACGACTCAGTGCTGTTTGTATAAATATGTTTAAAACCGGAACAGTGAAATGTTCTCACTGTGTATTTTTTTTTTTCTTAACAGTGACATATAGGCCCATGGGGCCGGGTGTTATCCCGTTATCATATTTTGTTATATGTTTGTTTTGTTTTACACATGTCACTATAATAAAATATTTACTTACTTACTTACTTACTTACTTACTTATAAGAATGTAATCGATATTAAGTCATAACTAGTGCAAATTGTCGAATTACATGTACAATAACAGTTTATACCCGGAAAGCTGGACTAAAGGGATAATCGTTCCAGTTCCCAAAAAAGGTAATTTATCTGATGTAAACAATTATAGAGGGATAACTTTAACTAGTACTTTCTCTAAGATATTTTAATGCCCCATTTAACGAACACATGACTGTACTCGTTCATACATTGCTCGTAGCATGTTAACTATCTTGCTCGAGGGACCCTGATTAAGTAGTCTTTGCCAAATACCGTTTCTATACACAAGGTCGAAAGCCTTCTTAAAATCAACAAAAGCGCAATATAACCTTTTCTTCTCGTGCTTTATAACTTTGTTAACAATTGGGCTAAGAATAAAAATGCAGTCTTTAGTACTGCGCTTCTTTCGAAAACCAAATTGACAATCGTTAAGCACATTGTGACTTTCGGCCCATTTGCGCAATCGGTTATCTAACGTAATAAAAAATATCTTAGAGAAAGTCTTCTTACACATTAATGATGTGCGTGAAGTTGGCCGGAGTAGCCGGAACAGCCGGAATAGCCGGAACTCCGGCTACTCCGGCTGTATCAACCAGCCGGAACAGCCGGAGTTCCGGCTACTCCGGCTGCATTAACCAGCCGGAATAGCTGGAGTTCCGGCTACTCCGGCTGTATAAACCGGCCGGATAAGCTGTATTTCCTATTACTTCGACTGTACTTACCAGCCGAATATCATCATTCCGGCAACTCCGGCTGTATTAACCAGCCGGAACTCAGGCTTCTCCGGCTGTATAAACCAGCCGAAACAGCTGGAACTCCGTCTACACCGACTGTATTTACCAGCCGGTAAAGTCGGAACTCCAGCTACGTCGGCTGTATTAACCAGTCTGAACAGCCGGAACTCCGACAACTTCGACTGTATTAACCAGGCGGAACTTCGACTGTATTAACCAGCCGGAACAGGCGGAACTCCGGCTGTATAAACCAGCCGGAACAGGCTGAACTCCGGCTGTATAAACCAGCAGGAACAGGCGTAACTCCGGCTGTATAAACCAGCCAGAACAGGCTGAACTCCGGCTGTATAAACCAGCAGGAACAGGCGGAACTCCGGTTGTATAAACCAGGCGGATTAGGCGGAACTCCGGTTGTATAAACCAGGCGGAACAGGCGGAACTCCGGCTGTATAAACCAGCCGGAACAGGCGGGACTACGGCTGTATAAACCAGCCGGAACAGGCGGAACTACGGCTGTATAAACCAGACGGAACAGGCGGAACTCCGGCTGTATAAACCAGCCGGAACAGGCGGAACTCCGGCTGTATAAACCAGCCGGAACAGGCGGAACTACGGCTGTATAAACCAGCCGGAACAGGCGGAACTCCGGCTGTATAAACCAGCCGTAACAGGCGGAACAGATGGAACTCCCTTTACACCGACCGTATTAACAAACCGGAACTCCAGCTGCGTCGGCTGTATTAACAAACCGGAACTCCAGCTGCGTCGGCTGTATTAACCAGCCGGAACAGAGGGAATTCCAGTAACACAAGCTGTATTAACCAGCCGAAACAAGTGGAACTCCGGGAACTCCGACTGTATTAACCATGCATGCTTCAATCCACCGTCCAATCCATCTATCTCGAGCAATAGGCACGCCAAAACGAGGGTAGGAAAACTCTGTGTTTTGCAGCCGGCTGCGATACATCCGGGTGGAATCCGGCTAGCGTGTCTGGGAGCCAGAGTGTGTCACTTTCATTTGACATATATGTCAGGATGCCAGTTAAACTCTCTAATTTCCAGCCGGAGTTAGCCGGAAATAGCCGGAGTTGGACTGCCAAAACACCAACTTTATGTGAACGTTGCAGCCAGCTGCGATAAATCCGGGCGGAATCCGGCTAGTGCAACTCGAGCCAGAGTGAGGCACTTTCACCTGACACATGTCACGATGCCAGTTAAGCTTTCTAATTCGAACAGGACGGGTGCAAAGTCGGGAATATGTCGGGAAATACCAACTCCGGCTGGGTTTTGCAGCCGGCTGCGATACATCCGGGTGGAATCCGGCTAGCGTTTCTGGGAGCCAGAGTGTTTCACTTTCACATGTCACGATGCCAGTTAAGCTTTCTAATTCGAACAGGACGGGTGCAAAGTCGGGAATATGTCGGGAAATACCAACTCCGGCTGGGTTTTGCAGCCGGCTGCGGAAAATCCGGGTGGAATCCGGCTAGTGCGACTCGGAGCCAGACTGAGGCGCTTTCACCTGCCATGCTTCAATCCACCGTCCAATTTATCTATCTCGAACAATAGGCACGCCAAAACGAGGGTGAGACCACTCTGTCGGCCCAACTTCGGCTGTGTTTTGCAGCCGGCTGCGATACATCCGGGTGGAATCCGGCTAGCGTGTCTGGGAGCCAGAGTGTGTCACTTTCATTTGACATATATGTCAGGATGCCAGTTAAACTCTCTAATTTCCAGCCGGAGTTAGCCGGAGTTAGCCGGAGTTGGACTGCCAAAACACCAACTTCATGTGAACGTTGCAGCCAGCTGCGATAAATCCGGGCGGAATCCGGCTAGTGCAACTCGAGCCAGAGTGAGGCACTTTCACCTGACACATGTCACGATGCCAGTTAAGCTTTCTAATTCGAACAGGACGGGTGCAAAGTCGGGAATATGTCGGGAAATCCCAACTCCGGCTGGGTTTTGCAGTCGGCTGCGATACATCCGGGTTGAATCCGGCTAGCGTTTCTGGGAGCCAGAGTGTTTCACTTTCACCTGACATATATGTCAGGATGCCAGTTAAACTCTCGAATATCCAGCAATTTCCAGCCGGAGTTAGCCGGAGTTGGGCTGCCAAAACGCCAACTTCATGTGAACATTGCAGCCAGCTGCGATAAATCCGGGCGGAATCCGGCTAGTGCTTCTCGGAGCCAGAGTGAGGCACTTTCAGCTGACACATGTCACGATGCCAGTTAAGCTCTCTAATTCGAACAGGACGGGTGCAAAGTCGGGAATATGTCGGGAAATCCCAACTCCGGCTGTGCATGGCAGCCGGCTGACGGAACTTGGCGAAACCGGATGTCATGCAACAGGAAGTCAGTTTGCGGCGCTTTCACCTGGCATGCTTCAATCTACCGTCCAATCCATCTATCTCGAGCAATAGGCACGCCAAAACGAGGGTGGGAGCCACTCTGTCGGCCTAACTCCGGCTGGGTTTTGCAGCCGGCTGCGATAAATCCGGGTGAAATCCGCCTAGCGTGTCTTGGAGCCAGAGTGTATCACTTTCACCTGACATATGCCAGGATGCCAGTTAAACTCTCTAATATCGAGCAATATACAGCCGGAGTTGGGCTGTAGACTTTGCCAAAATGCCAACTTCACCTGAACATGGCAGCCAGCTGCGATAAATCCGGGTGGAATGCGGCTAGTGCGACTCGGAGCCAGACTGAGGCGCTTTCACCTGGCATGCTTCAATCCATCGTCCAATCCATCTATCTCGAACAATAGGCACGCCACGACCAGGGTGAGACCACTCTGTCGGCCCAACTCCGGCTGGGTTTTGCAGCCGGCTGCGATAAATCCGGGTGGAATCCGGCTAGCGTGTCTGGGAGCCAGAGTGTGTCACTTTCATTTGGCATATATGTCAGGATGACAGTTAAACTCTAATTTCCAGCCGGAGTTGGCCGGAGTTGGGCTGCCAGAACGCCAAATTCATGTGAACATTGCAGCCAGCTGCGATAAATCCGGGCGGAATCCGGCTAGTGCAACTCGGAGCCAGAGTGAGGCACTTTCACCTGACACATGTCACGATGCCAGTTAAGCTTTCTAATTCGAACAGGACGGGTGCAAATTCGGGAATATGTCGGGACATCCCAACTCCGGCTGGGTTTTGCAGTCGGCTGCGATACATCCGGGTGTTTCACTTTCACCTGACATATATGTCAGGATGCCAGTTAAACTCTCGAATAACCAGCAATTTCCAGCCGGAGTTAGCCGGAGTTGGGCTGCCAAAACGCCAACTTCATGTGAACATTGCAGCCAGCTGCGATAAATCCGGGCGGAATCCGGCTAGTGCTACTCGGAGCCAGAGTGAGGCACTTTCAGCTGACACATGTCACGATGCCAGTTAAGCTCTCTAATTCGAACAGGACGGGTGCAAAGTCGGGAATATGTCGGGAAATCCCAACTTCAGCTGTGCATGGCAGCCGGCTGACGGAACTTGGCGAAACCGGATGTCATGCAACAGGAAGTCAGTTTGCGGCGCTTTCACCTGGCATGCTTCAATCTACCGTCCAATCCATCTATCTCGAGCAATAGGCACGCCAAAACGAGGGTGGGAGCCACTCTGTCGGCCCAACTCCGGCTGGGTTTTGCAGCCGGCTGCGATAAATCCGGGGTGAAATCCGCCCTAGCGTGTCTGGGAGCCAGAGTGTATCACTTTCACACTGACATATGCCAGGGATGCCAGTTAAAACTCTCTAATATCGAGCAATATAATAGAGCCGGAGTTGGGCTGTAGACTTTGCCAAAATGCCAACTTCACCTGAACATGGCAGCCAGTTGCGATAAATCCGGGTGGAATGCGGCTAGTGGCGACTTGGAGCCAGGACTGAGGCGCTTTCACCTGGCATGCTTCTATCCATCGTCCAATCCATCTATCTCGAACAATAGGCACGCCACGACGAGGGTGAGACCACTCTGTCGGCCCAACTCCGGCTGGGTTTTGCAGCCGGCTGCGATAAATCCGGGTGGAATCCGGCTAGCTAGCGTGTCTGGGAGCCAGAGGTGTGGTCACTTTCATTTGACATATATGTCAGGATGACAGTTAAACTCTCTAATTTCCAGCCGGAGAGTTGGCCGGAGATGGTGCTGCCAGAACGCCAACTTCATGTGAACATTGCAGCCAGCTGCGGATAAAATCCGGGCGGAATCTGGCTAGTGCAACTCGGAGCCAGAGTGAGGCACTTTCACCTGACACATGTCACGATGCCAGTTAAGCTCTTTCTAATTTGAACAGGACGGGTGCAAAGTCGGGAATATGTCGGGACATCCCAACTCCGGCTTGGTTTTGCAGTCGGCTGCGCGATACATCCGGGTGGAATCCGGCTTAGCGTTTCTGGGAGCCAGAGTGTGTTTCACTTTCACCTGACATATATGTCAGAGATGCCAGTTAAACTCTCGAATATCCAGCAATTTCCAGCCGGAGTCAGCCGGAGTGAGTTTGGGCTGCCAAAACGCCAACTTCATGTGAACAATTGCAGCCAGCTGCGATATAATCCGGGGCGGAATCCGGCTAGTGCTACTCGGAGCAGAGTGAGAGGCACTTTCAGCTGACACATGTCACGATGCCAGTTAAGCTCTCATAATTCGAACAGGACGGGTGCAAAGTCGGGAAATATGGTCGGGAAAATCCCAACTTCAGGCTGTGCATGGCAGCCGGCTGAGACGGAACTTGGGCGAAACCGCGATGTCATGCAACAAGGAAGTCAGTTATGCGGCCGCTTTCACCTGGCATGCTTCAATTCCACCGTCCAAATCCATCTATCTTCGAGCAAATAGGCACGCACAAAACGAGGGGTGGGAGCCACTCTGTCGGGCCCAAACTCCGGCTGGGGTTTTGCAGCCGGCTGCGATAAATCCGGCTGTGAAAATCCGCCCTAGCGTGTCTGGGAGCCAGAGTGTATCACTTTTCACCTTGACATATGCCAGGATGCCAGTTAAACTCTTCTAATATCGAGGCAAATATAACAGCCGGAGGTTGTGGCTGTAGGACTTTGCCAAAATGCCACAACTTCACCTGAACATGGCAGCCAGCTGCGATAAATCCGGGTGGAATGCGGCTAGTGCGACTCGGAGCCAGACTGAGGCGCTTTTCACCTGGCATGCTTCCTATTCATCGTCCAAATCCATCTATCTCGAAACAATAGGCACGCCACGACGAGGGTGAGACCACTCTCTGTCGACCCAACTCCGGCTGGGTTTTTGCAGCCAGGCCTGCGATAAATCCGGGTGGAATCCGGCTAGCGGTGTCCTGGGAGCACAGAGTGTGTCACTTTCATTTGACATATATGTCAGGATGACAGTTAAAACTCTCTAATTTCCAGCCGGAGTTGGCCCGGAGTTGGCCGGAGTTGGGCTGCCAGAACGCCAACTTGATGTGAACATTGCAGCCAGCTGCGATAAATCCGGGCGGAATCCGGCTAGTGCAACTCGGAGCCTAGAGTGAGGCACTTTCACCTGACACATTGTCACACGATGCCAGTTGAAGCTTTCTAATTCGAACAGGACCGGTGCAAAGTCGGGAATATGTCGGGACATCCCAACTCCGGCCTGGTTTTGCAGTCGGTGCTGCGATACATCCGGGTGGAATCCGGCTTGCGTTTCTGGAGCCAGAGCCAGAGTGTTTCACTTTCACACTGACATATATGTCAGGAATGCCAGTTAAACTCTCGAATATCAAGCAATTTTCCAGCCGGAGTTAGCCCGGAGTTGGGCTGCCAAAACGCCCAACTTCATGTGAACATTGCAACCAAGCTGCGATAAATCCGGGCGGAGTTGAGGGCTGTAGACTTTGCCAAAAATGCCAACTTCACCTGAACATGGCAGCCAGCTGCGATAAATCCGGGTGGAATGCGGCTAGTGCGACTCGGAGCCAGCCCTGAGGCCGCTTTCAACCTGGCATGCTTCAATCCACACGTCCCAATCCATATCTATCTCGAAAATACTAAGCTTCCTCATCCAGATAAAAATCTCCACATGGAACGTCGACCATAGTAATAAACCATTATGTCATAACAGGGACTACTAATACGTATTAGTTAGTCCCAGTTTATAATAAGTTATTTATGAATATCAATTAATGGGAGATAGTGTTTAAGATCTCCTGAGAGTCAAGGTCAATGTCACAGTTGTAAACAATAGTTTAAACGATAGTATGTTCATTACTTTTTCAGTTTATAGTTTGGGCATAATGTCACCAATATTATGCTTATAAGTAATTTGTTTAAGGAAGATATATAATGGGATTGTTTTTGGGGGCTCCTGAGGGTAAAGGTCAAATGATTACCAAAATAAAAAAAACGCATGATGCAATGTCTTAAATTTATTTTAGTAACAGCTGACATAATATATCAAGTGTGTAAAATACGTACTTATAAAGGAACATTTCATTGGATTTGTATTTTGGGGCTTTCAGAAGCTGTTGCTCAGTCCGTCGGCGACAGTAAACCACCCAAAACATTGTTTGTGTTTTGGAGTTAAACACTTTACCTAAAAATCATAACTACAGACATGAATATATATTCTCGAAAGATGTCTCGCCTGTGCGAATTTTAGAATTCAAACTCGACATACCATTTTTGAAAGGTTGGTGGATATCGGGCCTGATCCGCCATATTCAGATAAACAATACGATCGTCCTCTAACTTTATTATGTTGTGTCTTTTAGCGTCCACTCTTACTGCTGAATGCTCTTATTGAGCGACTGAAAATAAATCTCCACAAGTCTGTTATTTACTATGGTCGACGTTCCATGTGGAGATTTTATCTGGATGAGGAAGCTCTTAGTATTTTCGAGATAGATGGATTGGACGGTGGATTGAAGCATGCCCAGGATGAGAAAGCGCCCTCAGGCTGGCTCCGAGTCGCACTAGCCGCATTCCACCCGGATTTATCGCAGCTGGCTGCCATGTTCAGGTGAAGTTGGCATTTTTGGCAAAGTCTACAGCCCAACTCCGGCTGTATATTGCTCGATATTTAGAGAGTTTATAACTGGCATCCCTGGCATATGTTGGGCCGACGGAGTTAGGGCCGACAGAGTGGCTCCCACCCCTCGTTTTGGCGTGCCTATTGCTTCGAGATTCAGATGGATTGAGACGGTGGATTGAAGCATGCCCAGGTGAAAGCGCCGCAAACTGGACCTTCCTGTTGCATGACACATCGGTTTCGCCAAGTTCCGTCAGCCGGCTGCCATGCACAGCTGGAGTTGGGATTTCCCGACATATTCCCGACTTTGCACCCGTCCTGTTTCGAATTAGAGAGCTTAACTGGCATCGTGACATGTGTCAGCTGAAAGTGCCTCACTCTGGCACCGAGTAGCACTAGCCGGATTCCGCCCGGATTTATCGCAGCTGGTTGCAATGTTCAACCATGAAGTTGACGTTTTGGCAGCCCAACTCCGGCTAACTCCGCGCTGAAATTGCTGGTTATTCGAGAGTTTAAACTGGCATCCTGACATATATGTCAGGTGAAAGTGAAACACTCTGGCTCCCAGAAACGCAAAGCCGGATTCCACCCGGATGTATCGCAGCCGACTGCAAAACCAGGCCGGAGTTGGGATGTCCCGACATATTCCCCGACTTTGCACACCGTCCTGTTCGAATTAGAAAGCTTAACTGGCATCGTGACCATGTGTCCAGGTGAAAGTGCCTTCACTCTGGTGGCTCCGGAGTTGCAACTAGCCGGATTCCGCCCGGATTTATCGCAAATG